>OV815314.1:3772500-4397500 GCA_929108375.1 Gymnoscelis rufifasciata | reverse complement strand
TAAGAAAACTTTCCAGACATTTCAGTTTCTTATTTCATGTCCTAGTTTTATTGTAAGTTTACAGTTTTTGGTTATTTGTGACCCAGTTTCAATCATTTATGTAGTTTTATCTGTAACAGTACCATCCAAAAAATCCAATAAAACGTTATTAGTTATCCGCCATTTTATTTTTTCGCTTATTTTCCCACATCCACAAATGGCTCATAAAGAACTTTGATAACAAATATGAAATGGAAATAATATTTTTTTATTATTCGTATGAATTACTAGCGACGATTTATTTCATGAGTGTTTGTAAGTAGATCATATAAAATAGTCGTTTTATGTCAAAACGACTATTTACTGGATAAAGAGATATTAGGTTCTTTTTTAATATTTTATTGGTGCAATTTTATGATTTGATCTAAAAGTGATCGAGGACAAAAGATTGTTTTCCGGATTTTCAATCCACGACAGAAAAAGAGGGGTGTTATACATATATAAGTTTGACGTGTCTGTCGGTCCGTCTGTCTGTGGCATCATAGTTTCCGAATGGATGAAGCGATTTCATTTTAGTTTCTTTGTATTAAAGATGACTTACGTCGCGCGAGTGTTCTTTAAAAGTTGTGGGGGGTGAAAGTGTAGAATAATTACCAAAAGTGAACAAAGATACTCTATTTTCTCTACCAGATGAAAGCGCAACGTGTGTAAATGACAAAAATAGGATATTTTACTTTCAAAAGAATTAAGATATCAAATCAGGGTTTTTTTATTGTATAATTGATTAAATTATAAACAAAACAAAAGTTGAGTAAAGATTCTACAAAATCAGGTATTTACGGTTATTATTAGCCCGCAAGTAATGAGCTCGTCTCTCTGCACTGACACCCTCAAAAAGTTTTTGAGCTAAAACTAAACTGAGGCACTACAGGTAAAACTTTTGTATGTTATTTTGACGTGAAACAAAGATATTCACAGGTGTATCGCGTCGTCGAGGTAGTAAACAAGTAATAAACAAGAAGCCACTTTACGACGTAGCCAAGTAGCTTAAATAAGAAAGTTACATTTTTATACATACTTGAAAATGAAGTTGTTAATAGGTAAGTTTGTTATTCGCGCAGTTACTATAAAAGGTTCATTTTAGAAAACAAAAGGTACTTACGTAATAACAAGAATTAAAAAACTTTTAACCTTTTTAACCTTCACGAAAGTGAAATGAAAGAGGTTTTTGATCTAAAGAGTTTTTATTTTCGGTTGATGTCTCAGATTTTTTTTGCTTACAGGACGGTTTATTTATCAAAAATGAATCTCTTGATAAAAACCTTAGAAAACAAGCTATTGTCAGCAAGGGTAACAAAATAATTATCCATAATCAACATAGCCTGTTTTCCAAATCTCGTCTTATAAATCTAGTTCGTTGTTTATCGTAGACTTAAACCACATCCCTGATTGTATGATAACTTCCACAGAATTGGCACAACTGTCGTTTAATTAATTACGCGGTACAATTTCCATGCAAACACGGTGGAGGCGCCGATCTCACTAATTCGAATAGTGCTTGAAGCGTTGTAACTTCCAGTTTCATCGGTAAACTGATAATGATAAACTGGAAGAGATCGCTTTTAGTGATAAGGTCGCTCATTGTGTCACTGTATGTTATATGTATCTCCTACGTATGTTCCTATATTGTGGTGTTGCAATAAAGAATTATTGTATTGTATTGTTTGAGACAAATATAGACTCCATTAACGACTTGGGCAATGCAAATGCTTGATTTTTTTGTTTATAAATAATTAAAAATATTTTTAGCGCCTGTGTTATTTGATTTTCTACGGATTGATTATGAACGGTTAGGGTTGGCTGCGAATTTCATTAAAAAAACAAATTTTGTCATAATTAAATAATTTAAGGAGTAGATACTATAAATCATTATACATTTATGTCATAGATAGATAATATCTTTATTGCACACCAATGCTTACAGACTAACTTAAAAATAACAATCAATAGCCACATACGTTGTACATTGTACAATCGGCGCCCTTATCGCCGATAAAATAAAATATGCGTAAATAATTATGAATACGTGTAAAAAGATAACCACTATTCAAAAATCTATTAAATGTTTAACAAAACAAACATTCAATGAAAGCTCGCTGGGACACTAAAACATTTACGATGCTTAAAATTCAGCGAAGTGAATGTTCGCATCACTAGCACGAATTACCGGCGTGCAGCAGATTTTCAGTGTATTGAACCGTGATGTAGATAAAACTCGAGCCCCGTCAAGTGATTCCCGATTATACCGAACGCCAGCTGTTTTCAAAATCAACGAGCTTGAAACGCGGAGATATTTTTCATAAAGTTTACATTGGAATCGTGACTTTCGTGATGGATGGATGGTCTTTGGAGCATGGGCACAGAATACGGATATAAGTATTGTACTAAGAATCGCACATGGTTAGGTACTTAATGTCATTAAAGTAGGTCAACCAGCTGAGCAACCTTTTTGCTTAGCTTTGATTTGATGTGTGCATGCATACATGAAATAAATTCAGTGTGAATCGAACACTCGTGAGCTTCGTTATATTTCGACTATTCTCGCTACAATCCCTCCAAGTGTAGTTTGCGTAGACTTGAAAGGCTTTAGCAATTGTAACATGGTTCTGTGTTAGGACAAATTCCACAAAGGACGACAGAACACAGCTAGTGTGACCCGGAAAACAAATTAAAGTGGGAATCGTAGGTCGCTGTGCCATATGATTAGGTTTTGAAAAAGTTATAGTAATTTGAATGACCTTTATGTTTGTACAAAGTGATAAACCCCACTTTTAGGTGTTTCATCAAGTCTTTAGATTAGTAACAATTATCTATTAAAACCTTGTTTTGCAAAAAACATACCCAGCTCTCAGCCCTCTCGAGGTACAAAATCTTAAGGTTTCAATCAAAATAAAACACCCAGAAGCTTAAAATAAGCTAGGTACTTTACATAACCCTCTAAGCACGTCATCTGCTGGTCAAACCACGCCGTAATCGCAGTGGTAGTGTGAAAAACGAGATGTCGGTCGCAGCTCGCTATGACTGATTGAGCCGCTTCTTTCTTCACTTGGGCCTAGAGCAGGGCGTTGGAGAATACGGAATTTTGTAACGGTTGAAATATGACGAGAAGGATACTTCACGGTTTAATAATCAACCTTATTTCGGTTACCACTGCTGGGATACATACGTATATTGATATTTTATATTATACATATTAAACTCAGGATAAAGTGCTTGCAGAACATACAAACACTTCCCTCGGCGGGCGATTAGGGCTTAATTTACCACGCTGGCCAAGTACGGGTTGGTGAAAGATTGATTGAGACACTTCTTACCTCACTTGGACATTGGAAGGCCCTAGGGAGTGTTGGAGACAAGTGAACTTCATGACGCTAGAAATAGGAACAAGTAAAGGTTGCCAATCGATGGGTTGTTACTTATTATTAACATGACGACATAGCCCACCGATTTTTTTTTCCATCTTCAACCTAATTGCGTTCCAGTTAGGTTATTTAATAATTTAAAATAATTTTTAGTTCCCTACTCAACCTAGCCTTCTAAAAAAATATGGGTTCTTAAAAAGAAAGTCTTCCCAGGCATCTCACAGAAAATGCGAACATTTGAAAACCTCTTTATAGTAAAGTTAAGTAAAGTAAAGTAGGTAATGTTTTCTAATATATTCTGTTTTTGTAAAGATCCAATTTTGCTTTATACATATTATTCGAAGCAGAATACATCCTTCATTCAAGATTTAATCAAAAAATTGTCCTGTTTGTTCTTGTTCATGTTTATAAAGCAAGATATTCCTAAACATCAAAGATACATGCAATATTGTGGATGAACCATTTTTTTTTTTTGGTTTAATATTTCGGAATAAAGTTTCAAAAAATATTCTTGTCTAATCTTGTTTTATTTGACGTGTGTGTGTGGCTATGACAAGGAATTTATAAATTCCTTGAGCTATGATTACAATAATAATAATTTGTTTGTTGTTTCATGTGGTTACCATGGTGGTAGAGTTATTGACTCAATGACATGAGCCCCGTTGGGTCATTACAACTTTAACTTATTTGGTCTTGCCATTTACAACATAAACACGACTTAGACACGCGTTCAACAGTTGTTTAGTAAAAGAGATATTTTATTAAAAAACTGTTAAACAGGTGTCTAAGTATGTTTTTGTGGTAAAGCTGAATGAGTTTATTTTTTTTAATCATTATGTTTACAAAGGAACATTTAAAATTAAGGGCATATTTCACAAAAAAACCGAGTATACTAAGCAATGGTCAGTTATGTCAAGAGATATCTCGCTTTGTCATGTGACTGAGAGAAACTGCTCTATATTTTAATCGCTGTTGAATTTTACTCAGATATGGTGAAATAGGCCATAAAACTTATAAATTGTTTTAGGAATATATACTTCTTATTCACAGAATTTTTTACTTAAATTAGAATTTATACTTTATGTAAGAAGAGTTCCAAAGACAAGATAGATGGGCTGTGTGAAGGATGACATGTGTAAAAAAGGAGTGACAGTTGAAATGGCGTTGAGTAATAACTTAATCCACTTCTACCTTATGAAATAATGAAATTCTATTCTCTGCACATTATGCAATTTCATATGTACATATAAATTCCCTATAGATACATATCCTATATTAGATATATTCCCTTCCCTCTAGTTAAATTCCAGAGATCTTGGCTGGAAGTGACATGTGAACCTGCAGCTTTGACCAAGTCATTAGTATATCTTAATAAGATAGCTTATCCTCTGCTGTAATTCCAGAACATTTCTAAATAGGAGGTATTTTTAGGTCTAAAGTAGATAGGTACACCAAAATGCTAGGAAAGTTATTGTTAATGTTGATTTAATGAATGTTAAAGTAAATAAAGTAAGACCTTTTGCTTTCATTTATTAGTTTGAAAACTTTTACGGAGGAAATTCTTGAAGCGTCCTAACAAAGTTAGAGCGCTAACTTTTTTGTTACAAAACGTAACGTAACGAATATTTCGTTCGATTGAAGTCCCTTAGTAACGAAAGTTACTTAATGAAGGTTTTATGTTTGTTTATGTGAAATTAATGTAAAAGCCGTGTTGGCTAAGTGGGACTACACACGACATTCATTCTGAAGGTCGTGGGACCAAACCCTCCGGATTTTTCTTCTTGAAAATGTATGTGCGCTTTAAAACACGTGCTTATTACATGTTAATTTATTCTAAGATTCATTTGCCATGGCTAAACCGCCTTTTGTGATGTAGCGTATCATAATAAGCGAAACTAATGCCAATAACAAATCATAGACATTTAATATTAGCTACAAGGTAAATAAGAAAGTAATCTTGCAAACAGTACAAATGACAGCGGTCAGGAGATCAAGCGTTTTGCTATCAGAACATTTTATATCGTATAGGAGTTGTTCGGAGAACACAGAACGCTCCTAAGATAAGGTATTATTAATTAAATTTTAAAACTTTTCTTATCCGACTTCACCTGGACCCAATGTTGTTGTTCGAATCGATACATTAACACAAAAATAGCCCTTCGGCTATTCATCCCGAGCTATTTACAGCTTGCGTATGAAATATGAAACGACTAAAGAACCGCCTGACCGCTCTTGGTCTAAGGGATCTAGAGCATACGCAGAAAACTTAACTTTACCTACATATATGTATTTGTCTACTTACCCTCATTCCTGCTTTGCAAAGGAAACAAAACAGTAAAAAGAATAACCTAAGAATAACCCCGCAAACCTAACACTGCTTACGACGCCAAATAAAACCGAACTGCCAAAGACAAATAACGCTAAGTGAAAAGCTCAAATGTAATCCAACGCATAGCATAAAATTCGTCTGATTTATTACAAGTAAGATACGCCTTATGGGAATGTGGCCAAATACTGAGTTATTGTGGGCCCAAGAATGATCGTGGCATAGGGCCAACTAGCGGAATGGACAGTGGTGTACCGGCGTGCTCTATCAGTTCTGAACATCTCCGGCCCATGCTGTAGGTACCTAAGGTCGCTCTACATATCTTGAGGGCGACTTCAAACTCAAGCTTATTTGCCTTTTCGAATGGTGTGTGAACCATGAATTAAATTTAATCAACTAAACAATAATGGTAGGTGTACGGTTACTGATAGCAATATACTAGTAATTATTATGTACTTACTAAATTTTTATGACCTACAATCTTAATCATTACATAGTATAAAACAAAGTCGTTTCCGCTGTCTGTCTGCCTGGAACTCCGTTTGCTTAGATCTTACAAATTACGCGATTGTTTGTATTAAAATTGTTCCATTTTTTAGGCTCCGTACCCCAAACCCGTATTAGGTCTCCCTATTACAGAGACTTCGTTGTCTATTTGTCCGTCTGTCACCAGGCTGTATCTAAAGAACCGTGAAAGATAAAGAGTTGAAATGATGAGGGATTATGTATTGTTCTTGCTATAACGCTATAACATCATATAAACATATAAAAATCTATTTATTTTAATTTATCTACGTGACGTAGCTCAAGGGTTAAGGTTAAGGTAGTCGCTAGTTTACAATAAAAAAACAGTGTTTGTTCGTACACTTGTAAATTTACGGTTTTTGATTTGTTGGATTTTTCTCAATCCCGAATCATCATCATCATCGTATCAGCTGTAAGATGTCCACTAATGACATAAGAGAGAAGAGAGACACGTAATCTGAATCTATTTGTACCACCTGCTTGTAAGACTAACGCTGGTAAGCGTGCTCCGTTCCAAAGACTTACTAAAGAATACAATGATTATTTTTTTAATGCAGACATTTTTCCTGCCACACCTTTTTCTTTCAAGAAATCGATCATACAGACTATTATGTCTGAGTCTTTTGTAACTACAACATAAATATTAGCAAGAAATTGATTTGTATAACTTCAAACCTACAATTATATGTATCTATATAGATTTAAATTAAAATTTTAATTTTATATAGTAATTTTTGTATTACTTACAATAGCTACGCCAATATTTGCATATAGTAATCTGCGGGCAACGGTGCTGGTTATGCTTAGAGTATAAGGATGTTAGTTTAAGATTATTTAACTAGTCTAGAGTATAATTGTTTGTTGCTCCGAATAAAGAAGAATAAAAGAATAAAGATAGACTTCCAGTTATTTCGGTTAGAGTCGAAACTCCGAAAGTCAATCCCGAATAGCGAAATTTGATGATCAAATTAATCCGATATTACAGGGTAACGCCGCTGTTTTCGTGGAAAAATGTTGGATAGCTATTGTACAACGAAACGATTTTACAATGAAATAAAGCTCGTGAATATCTATTTTTCTAACACACACAGTAGTTTTTTTTTATTTGTTTCAGCCATAGCCAGGCCACCAGGTCATAATCTACTAATACGGTAATGGGTCGATGGAACAATTTTAATTAAATTAAATTAATTTCTATGATTAAATATTATTGCAGTTTAATTTTCATTACTGGATGATGTTTCTTCACTTAACAATTATAATTTTATTCATTACATTATTATGTTTTTACATTTTTTTGTTTAGCAGGAAGCCGTGTTGGCTAAGTGAGAGCACACTCGACTTTCATTCCAAAAGTCGTAAGTTCAAACCACACCACCTCTGGATTTTTCTTCTTGAAAAATGTATGTGCGCTTTAAAACACATGCTTTTAACGGTAAAGGCAAATATCGTGAAGAAACCGGCATTTTCTGAGAACTTTAAAGAGTTCGGAGAATATGTGACATTCACCAACCCGCAATTGGCCAGCGTGGTGAATTAAGGTCTAAGCTCTCGTCAAGAGAGATGCCCCTGTGTCCCAGCAGTGGGAACGTTAATAGGGTGACAATGATGACATTTAAATGGCTTTGTATAAAATTTGTAGACAGGTATGTCCTTAAATATGTACAGTTTTTTTATTATATTTGAAAAGTTACAATTATTGTAACCTTCGTTATAAATAAAGAATTATACTTGAATTATTTGAGAGGTTAGTCTTGCACACGTAAGCTGTATATGTCTACTGCTGGAATCTAGTCTCCTCCATTGATTTTGATTTCCACTAATCGACTGAAAGCGGCTTGAATTAACTGCTTGCTGCGGTTTTATGACGTACTCCATTTTGTTGGCAAGTACAATGCTGCGTCTGCTTTTAAGCTGCTTTAACTCGGCGGGCTATATTTTAAAATTCGCTCTGATATGATAACTACAGCCTTTTGCTGACAGGCTTCCATGCTGCGAGTCGTGGAGGCGTCTCAGGACTATTAGTAATAATAATAATATTCATAATGACACTTTCACTATCCCACATGATGCCAATCTCGTAAAGGCAGAGAATAATAAGAATAACAAATATCATAACTTGGCCCGTTGTCACCATGTGGGACTTATAAGTCGGCGATAGTCGTGTCCGTTAACGGCCTAAAAGCGAAGAGTCTCGACCAACACCTTCAGTGGTTCTCGCTGGGAAGCTGAATCAGATTCAGAAGGCAGTACTCCTAGACTCGGCGCGTATCGTCAGGAAGTTCCCCCCTCTGCAGCCCTAGTCATAGTCACCGGTCGCATGCGCCTAGCTTCGCGGCGGTGATTCTCCGTTTTGATATATATTTTACAGTAGGTATTATATGATTTTCTTTATAGAAAAATTAATATTTTTGATGTGTTTGAAATAAAATTAAGAAATAATAATAATGTTTTTTTTTTGTCAGACACAAGATCCATTAAATTCTTAACCTAATCACATAAAAATACACAACAAATAAACTATAATTACCACATCTGGTACGCGGGGTATTTTCTTAGCTTGTACATTTTGTTGGTATTACTACAACAAGTTAACAACTACAAAAACATTCTTAGCATTTACTTTTTACTCTGTCTTACTCGCAATACAACACAACTGATGGTCTCTACGAGCTCCTCGACAAAAAGCATTATTTCGCAAAGCACGTTTATACGATGCACTTTACTAACTCAAAACAATGTTGCCAAAACAAGTTCCACAAGCCTGCCACAAAGTGGTATCTCCAAACAAATCTCTTTTGTGGGCAACATTTTAAAACAAAATGAGATTCCTACAGTCACTCTTTTCTAAGGTTGTGTTTGTGCTGCGAATGGACGTAAACGCTGTCTGCGCAATAAACTCGGTTTGTTTTGTCGACGGTATCTTTTGTTTATTTCTCTAAAATAAAACGTGGTAAGGGCGCGCTGCCACTGACGTGGAACTGGTCAGAGTGGATGAGGCAAGCCGTGATGGAGGCTTCAAAAATAAAAACCTCTGTAATGCTTATACTCAATACTTCACGCCTTCTGAAGCGCTAAGCTTTAGATATCTTAAGGTTTTAAGTATCTTGATCTTTTGAGAAGACACCATATTATTTAAAAATGTGAATTTGAAATACTGAATAAGCATAATAAATAATCGAAATGCATAAGTATGAAAAATCTGGAAGGAACCTTCCGTATGAGCATTTCAGGTCGTTTATTTATATTTATAAATAATAACTCAAAAATATACATTAGTTACAGAATAGCCTTTATGTATACAATTACATTTGTTTTTATTCAATTAAAAAAATACCAATCGGTTATAATTTTACAGACTTAAAATTCTCATTTATATCAAGCCTTCAGTTACCTGACTAATTGTGACGTCATATTTTAACAGTCAAGCTCAGTTTGTTCGCAGTTTCATGTTTCTTCATCTCCAATGTCACAGGAACCACTAGTCTGATTTGAACAAATATTTCGGTTTCACGTAGAATATTTATTGAAGACGGCAATATGTAACTAAAAAAATACCTAGTGAAAGTAGAATGTCACCCAATTACTAAGCGCACAGGCGTCGCCAAACTTACACAATACCTCTATAATGTGTATCAGTAGTGCTTTACAATACCATAGACAATACAATATACTTTATTAAAACACCAACAACATGGAAAATTTAATGAGAAATGTGCATATTATATGGTAAACCAATGGGCGGCCTTATCACTAAAAGCGATCTCTGCCAAGCCACCTTTTGATGGATAGCGATCATTGTACACATACAAGCGTTTACAACAAATTTGTAAAAGTTATAAAAAATTATGCTTAATGCTTTACGTGTTAGGAATTAATATTAACCCTTCACGATCTTTGAGAAGTAAAATCGTAGGAAAATCTCAGGCGATTGTAAAAAGAATGTTTTAACTGGAATATTATTTTAGAGCATAAAGGTGTTTATTGCGGAAATCTTTTCTCACGCCGAAGCACGTACACGTATTCACATAATTTTTAAAATGCGTTGGATCTGCTCAGAATATCGAATTGAACTTTGAACTTTAAACAAGTTTTATAATATGGAAACACCATTAGGGACCAAAGTAAAATTCAATTTTATTTTACAGAAAGACGGTACAAATTATTCTTAATAATTAAAACATGTCTAGATAATTGTTGCTGCTGTTTAAAGGCATTGTCAAATTAGAAATAGTAGCTGCTGTAAAGGGGCATGGTCAAAACAAAAAATAAAAACTACCAAGTTTTTTCATATAATTAAGAATTAATTAAATATTGCAAAATGTGTAAATTATAATAATTGTTGCTGCTGTAAAAGGGCTTTGTCAATTATAAATAGGAGCTGCTGTAAATGGGCATTGTCAAAAGAACAGAAAACAATACAGACACAAATAAATTTATCATTAAGTTAAAACAAATGTCTAAATTGCAACATTAAGTAAGTACACATTAGTAACATTAGTTAAGTAGTACTTACGTAAATATCACGAAAGTAACTCATAGGTATAGGCCCGCCTTTGTTCTTTAGAACTGTTGATGCATGTAACTATTGATGATTTTTGTCGTTCTAACTCCACAGTAAAATTATTATTCAGTCAAAAACTTTTTAAACCTGCTAAATTTTAATGAGTAACCTATAAAAATTGCGAGCGTTAATTTGTTATGGTTAATATTATTAAAATTCTAAATGTATCACTACCATTTTCGTAAAATTAAAAACGATAGTGTTATTTTTTTGTTTGATTTGACCAATGTCGTTCTAATGCGAATCTTGAAGCGGTCTTATTCGTATGCGATATTTTATTATTTTGCGGACCGAGTGAAGAGCGTGCGAGAAAAAGAATTTACATTCCGATGAAAGCGAGCCTTCCAGCAAGAACATTATCATAAAAGGTCCATATTTCTCACTCTGTTGTCGATGCTACGACATTGTACTGTTAATTCAGTATTTTAATACCTTGCATTATACTTCAGAAAATATTTTCAAAAGCGTTTTCGTTAAATGAATTTTGCTAATTATTCATTTGTAATTTGTAAATTATTTTTTCTTAAACGCGCTTTAAACACTAGCTTTAACGGTGAAGGCAAACATCGTGAGGAAACCGGCATGTTCTGAGAACTTTAAAAGATTTTGAAGGGCATCTGACATTCACCAACACGCACTTGGCCAGCATGGTGAATTAAGGCCTAATCTCTCTCGCCAAGAGAGAAGTCCCTGTGCCCCAGCAGTGGGTACGTTAATAGGGTGATGATGAAATGAATTTCGATTTAGCTTCCGTGTCTCCTCCGCTGTTAGTTGGTATGTCCTTCCGACTATTACCGTGCAGAATCTCATGCACCGTAATAGCTTAAATTTTTTGAATAGACAGTTGTTTGTTATTTACAACAAAAATACTCATCATCTACACTAAACTAAATAAAATAGTTATTTTAGGGGGCTTCCATACAGCAAACGTGACTATGGTGAGGTTAAGCTTACGACGACCAGAGAACTAGGTTTTGTATGATGTACGATTTTATCGTTATAGAAACCATAATACATACATGGTTTCAATATGAGTAGCCTCTCTTTCTTAAGCAACTCTTTTAACTCAGCCTAGTTTTTTATTGATAGCACAGCTTTCAAATCTCTGATCCAAAATTTTGTATTCTAGACAAATATTGAATCAAAAATACATATTATGTTTTCTTAAAAAATCATCACATGTGTACATTTCAAGATTTACTAACGTTCATTATATTTGCAGTTGAGTTACTGCAAAGCGCAGAGAGGCGGTTTACACCGGCATCGGCATAGTTCAAAGAGTTAGTGGCACACACGTAAAGTAGGTCAAGTGACGGATGAACAGTTTCACACCGATTCGTCACGCCGACAGGCTGGCACTGGCGATGACACATCCACTGAACATCTATTGAACATCAATCAGGAACTTGCTAAATTCAATGAATAGTGCGGCCCGATTCGTAACAGTCCGTTTGTATCGAAAGGTACTGTATACACCTTTGGAAATGGTTTTGGAATGACTTTAGTCATTTCAATGACTAGAAATGTCAAACTGTTAAGACTTCGCAAAAGTTAAGAGAATTTGAATTAGGAGACGCAAAATGGCGTTCAACTGAGTAACATCTTTTTCAGTTTTTAATTTTATTTAAAATGACACTGCCAAACCGACGCTTCAAGCGCAGATAGCAATAAGAAATTGAATTGAATTTGAATTGATAGTTGTCGAAATGTGATTTTTTATGTAATATCACTGAGAATAGAAAGGCTGGATAACCATAGATATATGTAGTTTTACTTCAATAACGAAACATTATTTTCACGGGTTCGGATCGGATTCGTATTGGGCGAAAGCCTGAAACCGCTCTGACAGTCTACAACAGATAGAAACAGAGAAACAGAGAGTTCGATTTTTATTATTGCGAAGCGAATACCATGCCAACATGTCTACAGAGAATTTTTTATTAAAAATATTGTTTAACCATTCAAATTTTTAAGTTGGCTTGGCCAAATATATTTTTTTATTGTTTTACGTGTTATATTCGATTTGTCACAACAGTGGCTGTGACGAACATCAATCAGGAATTGTCTAAAATTAATGAATAGAGTGGACCCGTTTTCGATGGCGAGTTGTGGGACCGTTTGTATCGTAACTGACACCTTTGAAAATGGTTGTGGAATTACTCCAATCTTTCAATATTTTAAAGTTCTAGGAAATTGTTGAAACTTACCAGCTTAGTTCCGTGTCATAGAAGTGATTTTGCGCTTAAAGGGATAAAAAAAAATTTAATTTATTTTTTTTGTAGGAGTTATTTTTTTATTTATCTAGTTATGCCCACATCATAATTGATTGTCATTATAACCCGAAGGTCTTAGGCTGCGGTAAGCGAGTGCCGTCTCGTTTCAACTCAAACACGTTCTAAAGTGATCGGTCGCGGGCCCCGCGACGTGGGACATTTGTATGTAAGCGCGCAGGCTTACAGGACGATTTTCCAACAGAATAATAAATTATAATGTTGAAAAGTTTGCCTGCTTGATCTCAAAATATACTAATCCGATTGTAAAATACTTTCAGTGTAATTTATCATGGAGATAAAGTAGCGTCCAAGTAGAAAATGCTATATACCCGTGGACAATGTAAAAACCCGGCAACACTTAAAATACTCATAAAAGTAGTAGCTAGCATAAAATGCTAGCTACTTTTATAGATTTATAGATAGATAACTCTTTATTGTATGCCACAATAAAGAGTAAAAGTAAACAGTAATTTATCTTATTTGGCAAATAATTATTATCTTGTGTATTGCAAATCGTGATGCCTGTATCCCGTCTGTAGTGAACCGAAGGGCTTAATGACACGTTTAATACGTTTTGTTGCGACGCAGCGTAATAGCGCGTTCATTTGAGATCGCTTCCTGCTAATGCATTTGGGTACGGCCGAGCCTGAGACTCCATTACGTTAGATGCATGATGCAGCATCCATTTTCAGAGCAGCAAACTGTCGGAATTTGAATTTGCGGCGTGTTCCGACACGTTCACTAAAGATAATACATATTTTTAGACCCCACCGAGAAAGATGAGTGTTATATGTTTGACGTGTCAGTCTGTCTGACGTGTCTGTCTGTGGCATATACTTATGCCTATTACTTACTCACGAATGGATGAAGCAATTTTAATTTGTTTTTTACTGTATTAAACTTGACTTGTTAAGCCGTTTATAAGTTGTGGGGTGTGATAGTAGGAAAGAATAACTGACCGTAATAATTATTGTGAGTTTAAAATTTGTAAGTGGGTCATCCAAAAAGAGAGTACAGATTAAAAAATATTATGTTTTTTTTTCTTTTAAAACTTTAATTCCCAAGTTTTGGAATCAAGGATTTTTGATTTCTCTGGGATTTCATCTTCTGGATCAGATCTGAAATTTTCTACCATAACATAATATGTTGATCGGCAACTCGGGATGTTTCTTTTAAAAAAACTTATCTAAATGGGTTTATAGACGACGAAATTATCTGTAAGCAAACAAACAATATTAAATAAATGAAAGGTAAAAAAGAACCTTTTTTATCGTCGGTTAAATAGCAGCTGAATCGCCGTTACTTAGGTAATCTAGTCTGCACTAGTCCGAGACTTTTCTTTAAACCTTTTAAAATAAAGCTGTGTTGGCTAAGTCGAAGCACACGCGACCGTCATTCCGAAGGTCGTGGGTCCAAACCCCGCCGCGCACCTCTGAATTATTGTTCTTGAAAAATGTAGGTGCTCTTTACGCATGCTAGTTTTAGAGGTAATTGTTACCTTACTTCATCATTTTTTATTATGTTTTTTGGTGTGTGTAATAAAGAATTTTCTATCTATCCTGGAGGATATGGAGGTTTTGTCTGTTCACGTCCGTAAGTGGTAACCCTCTGAATCCTTATACGTGACCTCCGGGTGGTGCTAAGAACAGTCTCCGGTGGGAGGCTTCGGCCGCGGCTTGTCACCACCCTCCGGGCTGGGCCAGTGCGTGAAGCGATTTTTTCGTGTTTCGTAATGTGGTCCGGAGAAGCCATCTTCTAGGCCTTCATGCTCCATCTTAGACCACATCGTCACTTAAATCAGGTGAGATTGTGGTCAAATGAAGGCTTATCAATAATATTAAAAAAAAAAAATCCTTAACGGCGAGGCAAACATAGCGAGGAAACCGGCATGTTCTGAGAACTTTTAAGAATATGAAGTACATGTGACATTCATCAACCCGAATTTGGCCAGAGCTTAAACTAAGGGCTATAATCTCCCTCGTCAAGAGTGAAGTCCCTGTGTCCCAGCAGTGGGAACATAAATAGTTGTGCTTGTGTGTATACCGCTAATAAAGTAGTTAAGTATCCATCAAAATGTCCGGGTAACACCTGAGACGGCAAGTGTCGACTAACTTTTCCATCGGTCGTTTAACATTGATAAATTATTCATAGAATATCCTTCTTTATGTTCACTGAGGATAAACTGAGGAACGCTACACTGTAAACTAACCTATACTATTAGGAGATAAGATCTAAAATTGTATACGCTGTTTTGCTCTCAGTGCAGTGAGGGTTAGCTGGGTCGGGTAGGTTCGAGAATCGGTCGTAAAGTTCGTACGTTTTATAGGTTCATATGATACAATGGGATGGACCCTAATATTTTGACCAAGTCTGTCCTTTCTAATATTCGATATTCGTATAAAAATAGCCGTAAAGTTACTTGGAAGACTATGAAATACGTGCCCTTAAACAGTGCTGAATATAATGTAAATTTACAAAAACACAACAAATACAAAATCATTTATTCAGAATTAAATACATTAAAATACATGCAGGGAAATAGTGACAGGTAATTTTATTGATCTAACGATTACAGAATATTTAAATGTATCTAGTTCCAAAAAGGTCCCAACTCAGCATAATGCGGTCTGTGAAGCCTAAGTTAGGTTGAAACAAATGAAAAATAAACATAAATACTAACATAGTGTGGTGAAATATTTAAAAAAGTTATCACAAGTTTTACAATAGGATGTCAAATATA
This sequence comes from Gymnoscelis rufifasciata, assembly GCA_929108375.1. Taxonomy (NCBI): domain Eukaryota; kingdom Metazoa; phylum Arthropoda; class Insecta; order Lepidoptera; family Geometridae; genus Gymnoscelis; species Gymnoscelis rufifasciata. Next base: position 4,381,671 of record OV815314.1, on the reverse strand, counting down.
CACAGAAATAGAGTCAATTATAGAAACATTTACAGGAAAAATAAATAAGAATAAAAATGTCAGAGCAATTCAAAATTTCATTCAATTTGCGTACCGTACTAGTAGGTACTAGTACCTACCTACTGTACTGTCCGTGTCAATAATGTCTAAATTTGTCAAACTAAAATGATCATAATAACACCACGGAACCAAATAAATGTGATCACTGACTTATGACACTTAATAAATATTCCTTTACGTCTAATAAACTTTATTAGTCCGTACCTTTTGACTTAATTTACTGTGTATATTATAAAGGGATCCTATTTCATCAGTTTCTTTTGCTGTTGACTGTACTAAAGCATCACAAAAGATCAATAAAAGTAAATACTCTGTATACCTTATGTATTTGCAGCTAATTGTTCAATATTCTATCTCCGTTATTCATATCATCAACACCCTATTAACGTTCTCACTGCTGGGACACAGGGACTTCTCTCATGACGAGAGAGATTAGGCCCTAATTCACCACGCTAGCCAAGTGCGAGTTGGTGAATGTCACATGTTTTTCAAACTCTTCAAAGTTCTCAGAACATGCCGGTTTCCTCACGATGTTTGCCTTCACCTTTAAATAATTAATTTGATTTCTGGGTTTGATAATTTTTCGGCCGGAAAATATAAACAAGGTTTTAAATTATAAGCAGAAAAAAAGATTAAGAAACATCCGTAACCTTCGCACACAGGATTTTGAGAAAGTGAGAAGTAAGTGAGAGTGCGAAAGTGGCCCGATGTGCTTTCCCTTTCTTTTCTTCTGCAAAAAATTTTAAATAGGTTAACCTAATAATCACTAAAATCATTAAAATCATTAAGATTATACACAAGGTGTTTCAAAATTGGTATATAATGCGGAAATGGGGCGAACATATTTTGATCTACGATGTTTCGATTTAGACTAATATTGAAGCCTCTTGTATATAAAACAAGCCGCAATACCGTAACGCGAACAACTAGGTATTATTATAAACTCATGACTCTGTATAGAAATAAATAGTGTTAACGTAAATTTTATGAGCCTCCTGATATATTTTAAAGCCACTTTACCATTAACAAATAAAATCACTGAATTCATTTATAATCGAATTATTTGCACAACATGAATACCATTAACATAATTATTTTGCTGTTAACGTAATGTGCATGTTTGACGTCAATACACCTGCCTCGCTCCGCCCTGCGGCGATTTCATTTAAAATATAAAATCAACCTGAAAATGTGATGCGTTGTCGAAATAAAACGCATTAATATATTATTGCTAGTAGTTAAGGCATTGGCGTAGCTATCAGCGGGGAAGTGGCTTGGGGCCCCAAGCCCGGGGGGGGGCAAACCTTATACTAATATAGTACTCTTATTTTATGAACTAGCGAAAATTATGCTGGCTATCGGAATCTAAGTGAAATTTTGTTGCAACCCCACTCAAAACCGTATCGCCAGGCCGTATCTCAAGAACCGTACAGATAGAGAGTTGATATTTTGACGGATGATGTATCTCTCCTGCCGTTATAACAACAAAGTATAATAATAAATAAATAAAGAAGGGGCTCCTATACAATAACTGTGTTTTTATCAAGTTAAGAGATGCTGCGAGAGGCCAGTACTTGGATGGGTGACCACTCTAACTGCATCTTTTTCAGGTTTAAGAACGTTTATTTATCTCAAAAGAATTAACAAAAAATTCACTTAATGAGAACACTTTATTCATTAAAATTAATTATTATCTATTATTAGCATTCGTAGCTTTTTAATTTTTTTTTCTTGCATTTATACTTCCAACATGTAAACTGTACACGGAACCCTAGATCTAGAATAAAAAAACTGTAGTCAACGTTATTGCTTTTACAAATAAATACACAAATCATTAACCACTCGCTTTTTAGCGTATTAATAGATTTAAAAGAAACTTTTATCCTTTATTGAGACTACAGCTATGTTCGTGCCAAATTTGATCCAAATCAGCAGCTCGCAATAATTTATTTACCCACGAAAAGTAGTATTTTACCGCGGTTTAAAGTAGCCTAGTGCTATTCTGATATGTAATCTGTATTATTGTGAAATATCATCAAAATCTATTCAGTCGTTTTTGCCTGAAAGAGCAACAAACACACACACACCCTCACAAACTTACGCGTTTATAATATTAGAAGTTAGTAAGATTAAGCCGAGGATACTGGGTAGGTATCAGAAGGTAAAGGTAAAACTTACAAGTAACTCTAACCCTTGTTTTGTTATTAGCAGACTACAAAGTTGTATGAAACTAACAAATTCAACTTATAAGTACAATCAACAGCAGTACAATTAATTTAAAATTATTCTTTAATCATTTAGTCTCACTATTTAATTATCATAATAGAGGCTGAAATAAACCTTTATTACAGACAAATGACCACATTGTTCTCATAATCATTTGATATTTAAAATAGTTTTTTTTATATAGCCTAGCTGTCCCACTGCTGGCTTCCTTTTCTCCCTCCACTCGTCTCGAACTGCCGCCATTTTAGGCCAATATTTTAGATAAGCGTCAAGTTCGTCCCGCCATCGGCTCCTAGGCCTTCCCCGGCGCCTCTTATCGTTGGGAGGGCTCCACTCTGTTGTGGTATTTGCCCATAAATCGCTAGCCATGCGGCAGACGTGTCCAGCCCAGTTCCACTTCAAACCTGCCCGCTTTCTGACCAACGTCTGCGATGTTCGTTTTTGGAACGTATTAGGCTGTTACGAACACGATCTGATAGCTTTATTCCTAACATAATACGGAGGTTTCAATGTGGCATGTTTTATTTTTTTACTAGGAATAATATAAGAATGACTATAAAATATCACTAAGCCGAGCTTTTAAAAACTATAAACCTCAATTTTAGCACTCGCTAGAGGGCTGAATAACCCGTATTGATATAACAATTCCCATATGTAAGAAAACTTATGCCATTTACCAGCGAGCTTCCGAGTAGTTACGTTAAGATAATAATATAAATATAAAAAGGATCTAATGCTAAGACTAAGACTTCTTTAAAGCTGAGTGTACAGAACATAGGTACACCGCAGACATGGACTCTTCGGCTCTTTGATAACGTGAGCTAACTTGTATCTAGTTTGTGGCTTCGATAGTAAGTAGGTACTACTAATTAAACAAGTTATCCCTTAGTTTTTCCCTTTCGTTGTCCATTTTACAATTTAATGTAAATGTTAAAATTTTATTGAAGAGATAAGTAAATAGTTTATATTCAAAACAGATGGAACTTTTTAACTTAAGGCTACAAAAGTGTACCAAAATTAATAAATGCAATGTTGAATGTTATTTTATCGGAATAGGCCTGATGACTACATAAAATTGATATTCTGTTTGGTCCGTCCGTACTATTTGCTGTATAATTTAATAAGTAAGTGCCAAGATAACGAGTGTTCTGATGCTCGTTATGCCGTAACTTTGGTTTCGGAGTGATGTATACATTAAGTACACGCTAGAACGAATTACCCCACGCAAAACTTCAATGCACTTTTCGTTGGGTATAATTTTGATGATCAATAATAATTTATGCTTCGTTAATACAAACACAATATACACAGCTGATTGGGAATAAGTATTTTCCGAGGAATCCTTGGTGAACCCGAAATACCCAGATTATGATTAGAGCTTACACAGGGCTAGATGTTTTTGTGTGGAATGTCCAGAAATATTTATTATTAATACATCGGTAGAGCGTTTGATAATTGTTTAAATTGAAATATGATTTTCATTGAAAAACTTTATTATGAAACATTTTAAAATAAATATCTGTATTTTTGCAAATATTATTTTAAGTGTGTATCATATCAAAGCATAAAAAGGTATGTAGATAGGTACATAATCCAGAAGGTAGGTACGGTATGTTCAGTTTCCTTCTCCCTCAAGTAGCGAAATATTGTCAAAAGGACTTTCGCAGAAACAAAATAAAAGCCGGAACCGTTGGCGCAGTTGCTTCAAAGCTAAAAGAATACGTATATTGCTTTAGGTTTAAATGCTGTCTTTGGTGTAAGAAAGAGGGCAGGAATTATGTCAGATTCATTTCTTTTATTTTTATCTTACTGTTTTACTTTGGGGACAACAAAAGATGTAAAATTTTAAGTGATCACGGTTTTTAACAATAGTTACTCTTGTAACGGGTGACATACCATGATTAGACAGTTTTTTAGTTTTGCGTTTTACAGGTTGTCTTCAAATCATCGTATTCGTATTGTTACAAATTATTGGTATTGGTTTAAATCATTTCAATTTCTTTAATTTTGACTCCGCGCTTTAAGCGTCAGTTTGCCAGTGTCATCTATACTAATATATAAAGCTGAAGAGTTTGTTTGTTTGTTTGAACGCGCTAATCTCCGAAACTAGTGGTTCGAATTGAATAATTCTTTTTGTGTTGGATAGTCGAGTTATCGAGGAAGGCTATAGGCTATAATAACATCACGCTACGACCAATAGGAGCAAAGATATAGTGGTAAATGTGTAAAAAACGGGAGAAATTGTTCATCTTTGAAGCCTTCCGTTGCGTGCGCCGTGAAAACGGTTCAAGATACACAAAAAATATGTATTAAAGAATAATAGCTCTTTTAATGATCTAAAAAACAGTCCGCGATAGTATATGTCTATCTTTTAAGATTAACTCACAAAAACCGTTTTTATGGTACCTAATTTGGTCGAAATAATTTGTTTAAGTTGTATCAACATAATAATATTAATCTTTATTCAAATAAATATGTTGTTGGATAAGAGTACTTCACTTCATCCATTATAACGCGGGTAGCACCGCAGGGCACAGCTAGTGTTAAATAAAATTCTAAAGTAAAAAAGATTTTACTGAGTAAAACGCCATTTTGCGTCCCGGGACCCGTTTCACGTCTTTTTTTTTGGGAGATAGATCTATTTATGTCCACAATCTCATCTGATGGAAAGTGTCGATGTGGACGAAGATCATAGATCTAGAAGGTACCTATTCACTCTTGTCTTGAAGACACTCAGGTTGTATAAGGAAATGCAGCAGCAGGGAGTGAACAGAACTATCACAAATATAATATAAAAGTGAAATGTCAAGAACGGTCATTATATATGTGTATTTATGATATCTTATTTAAAATAATCATGATTTAGGGATTTTTGTAATCATACCAAATTAAAAGATGTGTTGTACTTATGTTATCGTGTTATCTTTATCTTTATATTTTAAATAAAACGTCGCTTGAAAAAAATGTATGAATCTAAATATTATCAAAAGAGGACAAGGTAAGTCGGTATTATATATATATATATAAATAAAAATGAATTATTGTTCTTTAGTCTGATTAAAACTCGAGAACAGCTGAACGGATTTATCTTATCATAGTCTTGAAATGTTCGTGGAGGTCTAGGGAAGGTTTAAAAGGCGAATAAAAATCGAAAAATTGCCGGGAAATTTTTTTTAATAAAAACCCGTGCGAAGTCGGGGCGGGCCACTAGTTTTATAATAAAACTAGGCTAAACATAATTTTTAGAAATTTTTTTTCTTGCAAACTACTAGGGAATCTTACGCAGAAAAATAATAAGGAAAACCTACAAGGAAAACGTTTGGAAATGTATGAACTTCCCTGAATTATTTGTGGTTTCATTGAATTTCAAGCAATGTATAAAGTTAGTACTTGGATCAATTTCCGAGGGAAAATTATGTCGCCGTAGGCATAGCCCACGTGATTCGAATTTTTATTTGATATAGCTGTTTAATAACCGAACTCAATAGAATATTCGGATAAATCTTTCAAAATTTTCAATCAAAAACAAAGAAAAAGAGTTTTACAAAAAAAAAAAAAATTTACGGCTTTAAATCATCAAAAAAACATTGCGAGATCTTGAAAATGAACTTGAAATTTTAAGAGACATGAAAATTACGAATACGTCTTTTTCCAGATAGGTTTTAGGAACTATGCATAATTTGCACTCGAACGCACGAGAGAGAAAGTCTCTCTCATCATCGTCTACATCAAACCGTTACTGTAAAGAGAAAGAGAGTTGAGAGTCACTACTACGACTCTTTGAGTAAAAATTAGGGAATACTTGAAATGTATGGAATGAGTTTACGTGCACCGCCGAGAGAAAAAGAGAGAGTAAGAAATTATCACATTGACGTTTCCCGATTCCCTTCACCTTCTCGCTATAATCCTCCAATAGAATAGTAATAAAAATAGCACGCAGCTCCTACCAAGGGATTAAATCAAGATGGAAACACAAACATGTCGGAAAATAGGAAAAGTTTGCTGTTATCGCTCGCATGTTGACTTTATCACGGGATTTATATCCCGTTTCTGACTGGGACTGATATTATGTATTTATATTTATGCTAGCTAGCTTCTATCTTTTTAAGGCCTTGCTCATGATCTATTCTTAAGGAATGAGCTCTCTTTGAGTGTATATTTTTTATCATTGGCGCGTCTTAATCATCAATGAAATTCTTTAGCTTTTTAAAAATTATGTGGATATTTATTTATACTTTATGGTAGATAGCGGTAAAATATCTAGACATAATACAGATCGATAGTAGGCTGAAAGTGTCTTACCGCACTGTTAAGTTTGTTTTAAATAAGTTGTCGTATTGTAGGCACGACTGAGTAATTAATAAGATATATTTTTTTATGAAGTTTGAAAGCTTATGGGGCATAGTTTTAGATCTTTTAAACTGCTCATCGGATTTTATGCAGTGTTCAGAAATGGATGGAGCTATTTATGGGGAAGGTATATATTTATAATTTACTCTCGTGTATATAAATTACCATAGAGAACGATTTTCACCATAATTCGTAGCTCCTTCTACGCCGTAGCGCTATGCTACGAACCGTATCAGTAGTCGTCAAGCTGATTTTGGATCCGTCGGCATTCTTTCAAAAGGAATAGCGACCATGGCGCTCTGAGCTGTCAGCACCGATGCACAATCAGCCTAAGCTTAGCTGTAGAATATCTGATGGCGTAGGTAGGCCATTAGTATGCCATTACAAATCAAGTTACATAATAACCTTCCCTCTATAACGTCCGCTATAGGATACATACTTAAGCTCCCTCATATACTTAAGCTTCTACATCATAATTATGATGATTATTGAGGCAAGCAAAGTCATTTATTCAATACCTTGGAAAGCTGGAAAGCTATAAATACACTATATCAGTCCTAGTCAAAAGCGGGATATAATTCCAGTGATGAAGTCAACATGCGAGCGATAAAGGCAAACTTATTCTGTTATACAATCTTGTTTTAATCCCTTGGCCGAATCCTACGGGGCCCGACGCTTAAAGTTGAAAGCCACATTGTAACACCTCTGCCTGCGGCTCACAAAAACATAGAATTACAAAAGTCAAATGGTTTAATCTTTTGGGCTTTTCCTTAATGTTTTGTTAAATAATAGCCTCGGAGGGCATGAGCTGTATATAATATTCATAGCGAGTCTTAAGTTTATTTTATTCCTAAACGTGTGTAGTTTTAATTAAAAGAGCACAAGATTCTACCTTATAACTTATTCTACAAATATTTTCATGTATAATTTGTGTATTTTTTCTCGCTCATTTCAGTTTCTTGTGTAAAAGTCTCCAATTCAAATGTAGCCGCGCCGTAACTTAATAAAATACAAGTTCTAAAAATCAAAAGTACCCATCTCAAAGCAGTAAAAGCGCCTGAATTATAACGTAAGAGAAACACTGTCTCAGAGGCATAAACCTTTTGTGTACTCCAAAACTTTGAACAAAACATTTTATTACGAAACCGATTGATCATGTTTATTCAACGAAAACTTCAAGCCCACTTCACTAAGGTCAGCCGCAAACAAATTACCGAACTAGCTCCATTACTAAAACCACATTTTCACTGAAATCAGGCGTAAAATAAAAGATCAAAGGAGCAAATGCCTTTGTCCACATGAAATTGGGTGCGTCGACCAAAACTTGCTAAATTGAAAGCAATAAAGCAACAAAGAGATGTAAACAATTGCTAATGAACTCCCACTTAAGTTTACTGGCTCCAGGGCCGGCCGGAGGATGATGAAATATTGTAAAGAGACTCGCTTATGAACAAAGATCGGAAATTTTTGCCATATTACTCATAAAAGATAGGTAGCTAGGTATTTTATAGGTATACGTGTTGTGCAGGAGGTGAAATCCTAAAGACTGCGTTAATTATGTAATACTTTATTTGCTTTTTAATAAATTATTGATGGTTGAATAATGTGGACATGACTTCACATTATTCAAATTAATTTTTTTATTAAATAATTAATCATCAACTTTGACATATAATTTGATTTCTAGTCAATAATCAAGTTTGTTAAGGTATTAAGGTATTCAGGTTTTCGTCAGTCAGTCTATTCATATTCATATTCATTTTCATTTATTCGTTGATTCATGTGGTTACAAATGGTGTTAAGTTTTATATAGAGGTATACCCTTACATGAGCCCCGTTGTTATTTGTTTGTCTTTTTACATCAATAATGTAAGTACTGATGCTCATAAGGCAAACTTATGTTAAGTCACGTAATATTGTTGTTATTCAATTGTTATTGTTATTCAGGTAATATCAGGTTAATCAAAACATTTTTTTTAAATTTTATATTTGAATGTTTATTTTCTATTTGAGTTGTGTGTGATGACCTCAAATCGGGATATCTGTGAAGAAAGGCTTGAATATTATCGGAAACGACAACCACCTGAAACAAATTTTTGCTAATAATTATAAGCACTTATAAAATATTTATTCACTAACCCGCACTTGGCCAGGGTGGTGAATTAAGGCCTAATCTCTCTCGTCAAGAGAGAAGTCCCTGTGTTCCAGCAGTGGGAACGTTAATAGGGTGATGATATAAAATATTTAGTCCAAATATAAACATGTTATTTTTAAATTAAAATTATTTAACATTATATTCATTTTGGAGTCTTATCCACATTATTTCGAAAAATGTTGCAAATTTTTTCGATCTCTGCTTATGTATAGTGTGGATCGAAAATAAGTTGAGATTACTTCCAGCCACCAATATAATATATACCTACTAAGACTTCTTTACACAATACTCAAAACGGAGCTCGCCAACCCGCCTGCCAAGCGTGGCGAATATTGGCAAACCCCCTTATAGTGATTGAAGGAGGCCTATGTCCTGGATAGAACCATAAACATAACTTTCGGTTAACTACTCCTGTACTTAGAAATAGCTGTTTGCCAAAGAGACAAATAAAAAAAAGTTTTATTTGCGTTATGAGGTACAAAATCGAAAGTAGCAAGATACAAAATTATTAAATATGAAACGTAATAAGGAATATTCATACTTGCTTGTAGTTGTACAGTTGTAGACACAAATGGGTCACCGGTTCTGTCTGAAACATGTATAGGATTATACTGACATTAAGCTGGTATTCAGCGAAGCCTGAAACAGTGCAGGTAGCACACATTTAAAAGATAATATCTTGTAAAATAAATTACTAAAAAAAACAATAATTAGTCCATCATTTGATGACTTAAAAAAATTGTCCCCATATTATTTATTTTTACGATACAGTGTATTGAAGTTCCGCGCGACGTAATGCTTTCGAAATGTACATTTATGAGCTTAGTCGATACTAGCCGATTTATTTAACAGTGCACTCAGTAAATGTCAGTGTCTAATTAAATGACAACAAGTTCGTTACCAAGGAAATAAATCTTCAAGCGAATTTCGACCTACTTGTATTTAAGGGGATAAGCAAAATAAGCTTATGGTGGGTCATGATTCAGTTGGTTCGATCTAAATGTATTCGTCAGAATCCTCCACTCCGGAACCTTGTGTTCTACCTCTATATCTTGGCCCTTTTTGATTAAATTGATAAAGCAAAAAATAGGTGTCCAGTGTTTTTGGACAGGCTAACAGACGGACTTAAAAGAATACCTATTCTTAATATAGTCATCGTCATCATCACCCTATTATCATTCCCACTGCTGGGACACAGGGACTTCTCTCTTGGCAAGAGAGTCTAGGCCTTAATTCACCACGCTAGCCAAGTGCGGGTTGGAGAATGTCACATGTCCTTCAAACTCATTAAAGTTCTCAGAACATGCCGGTTTCCTCACGTTGTTGCCTTCACCGTTAAAGCACGTGTTATAAAACGCACATACATAATTCTAATTCTAAGTGGAGGAGCTGAGATCTGCACTGACATCTCGCCTAGGAGTGTTTTGTGCATTGTCCCCCTGCCTAACCAGGCCCCAACCAGCCCAACTCCCTGATGTAGCGGAGTAGGACGCACATACATATTTCAAGAAGAAAAATCCAGAGGTTCGTGGCGGGGTTTGAACCCACGACTTTCGGAATGAAATTCGAGTGTACACCCACTTAGCCAACGCGGCTTGAGTTTGTAGTATGTAGTCATCATGCCTATTATAAACTGAAACAGTATTAAAATATGAATGAGAAATTAAAACTTCACATAATAATTTGAGAATGATTTCAAATCAATGGGTGATGTTTTTAAAAACTGTTTTGAAAAGTACCTCTGTTTCGTAACATCTTTGCTTAAGCATCTTATTCGTAAAATCCTGTATCACAATGTTCTAAATTTGAGCTGAACTGATGAAATCGTCCATCTTGTTGTCAACATTTAATGTTGCGTTTGCCTTGCTTGCTTGTCTCCATTCTAGAAATTTACAGACGGCCATCTGTTCTTTGTGGTAAATGGCCTGCCAATTAACTACAGTGTTAATCCCTTTACTTTGTTGTTATACTGATCACCCGGATCTTTTTATTTTATAGGACATCCACTACGGCTACTACGGCAATTGAGGCAGTCAATATTATGAACATACTAGCTGACCCCAGCAAACGTTGTTTAGCAAAATGAAAAATTGATGTTGGCCGATTCTCAGACCTACTCAATATGCTCACAAAATTTCATGAGAATCTGTCAAGCTGTTTCGGAGGAGTACGGGAACGAACATTGTGACACGAGAATTTTATATGCAAGATTTACTAGTTCTGTATCTTTTTTTTTAGTTGTGGGGTTAAAAGAAAACAGAGACGCAATCAAGGTAGCCCTTGATTGCGTCTCTGTTTTCTAATGTCAAAGTTCGCAAATAGACGCAACTTTTCCATAAACTTTGTAAAGTTTGGCAGTTATGCCGAAAACAGAATCTGCCTGTATAGAAGATAATTATCTAAGGTTTTATAAACTTGTCCAAACCCTTATTCTTTCAAATTAGTTTCTACCAACCTAAATAATCTATGTATTAGGTTTCGGAAACTATTGCCAAAACTAAGATTATTTTGTTTAACTTTTAGAAATAGGGCCTTTTTCAAAATATTCGAGTAAAGATAAAATATAGAGCTATTTGGCTCAGTCACATGTGACAGAGTGAGATAGCTGTTGACATAACTAACCATTGCTTAGTTTACTCGGATTTTGTGAAATTAACCGATAGCGAACGTTAGTTGGCTGATAAACAATAGTATAATTTCAATTTTTGTTATACTATTAAAGAATTATAGGCAATTTGGTATAATTCTCACCGTCACATATTATTCATAACAATAAAATTTACATAAGTCCTCCAAAACACTAGTAACACAATAGATATTTAAACGCCGGATTTTTAACCCCCGATCAAAAAAGAGGGGTGTTATAAGTCTGTCTGTCTGGGATATCGCAGCTCCCGAACGGATGGAGCGATATCAATTTAGTTTTTTTTTGTATGAAAGGTGAGTTTGGCGCGGGTGTTCTTAGACATGGTTCATCATCGGTTGAGCCTGTTAAAAGTTATGGGGTTGAGAGTGGGGAAGGAAAACCGAAAATCTGCAAATATACTCGAGTGGGGTATCTAATGAAAGCGCATCGCGTGTACATTACTAAATAATAAGTATGTTTTTTTTTACTTTTAAGGAAGATAAGGCATTGGAATCGGGGGTATTTCTTTGATTTTAAATTTAGATTTATATTCCATTTATATCTAGAAACAGGCTTCTTTAGTTCACACCATCCATTAAGGTCCTTTGCCAGAATTATTGTTCCACACTTTATTCTTAACCTTATTCCATTAAACGGACTGCCCTAAAGTTAAACCTAAAAAAAACATTTCCTCATTAATGGCTTTCCAAGTCACTTCAGCTACTTTTAACTGAGCTTTCTGCATATTTATTTGCTAATTACAACTGCTCTACATATAAATCGAGCGATTGTGTAGAGGGATTATGCAGGCGTCGTAATGGTTTCTTAATGAGGACCGACAAAAGCACAGTATTTACGCATATTTATAATGAGGCAAGAAGTCCCCTTTGCAGGCGTGTATTGAGGACAAAAGGGAGGAAAAATCTTAAATTTTGCCTCCTCCGTTCGTGATTGTTCGCAAACTACCAGATCGCTTTTGTACAGGAAGGGCCAATATTAAATTTAATTTCTAACAATTAAAAAAATGTGTACGATCCTTCTACTTTAAGCCTAGATTAGTAAGTTCTTCAAATCAAGTCTCACAAGTCAGGCACGTTTTTATGTAAACTAGTGATACCTCGCGGATTTTGCGAAGTAGCACAATAACTCTTAACGCGCTATCAAGCCTTATAGTAGATGGCATCGACTATATTGTCGATTGATGACACATTACGTGCTATGTTTAAAAGTCCCATTAAATATTTCCTAAACTTATTCTACACCAAATATTTTTTTGTAATAGGTAAAATTTAGCCAGCCCTTTTGTACTCTGATGTATTCTTACGCATCTTATTACTGTTTATATTATTTTTGTGGTGTATCTACATTATCTTTGTCTATCTACAAAAACAAGTCTTATAAATATGTTTTACGACAATATAACAAGACCCCATCAATTGCTAATCGAAAACAACACTAATTTTCAAAGTAATCAAATTTTGTAAGACTGACAATCTCCACATTCTGTCTCTATCATGGACCTTCCGTCTGCACCTGGATGCACACCTCATACCCTTTCAATTTCTCTCCATATTTCATTATAATGCGCCCGCCAGGACTCGTGTGGGACAATACGGGAGATTAACTAGGACACCGGACACCTCTGTGAATTAATAACTTCTTAGTTTACGGTTGCTAGGGTCATCCATCTGTGATACATACCCTAGTTTTGTGGTGCGCAGAAAACTGTCTTCGATAAGATTCATAGAGTGCGTTTGAATCTTCTTATATTTAGAGCTGATTTGACTTTAAAGATTAAGTAATTGCGGCTTTACCTACATATTTACCTATGTAAAAAGCATTTAAATCTATAATATACAAAAGAATCGCAAAATGTGTTGGTAAGCAACTCAACAACGCCTGAAGCAATTTGGCAAATTCTTTTTTTTTATGTTCGTTGAAGTCCAAGCATGATTTATACGGCGAGAAAAATTCCCGGGAAAACAATTTTGAATAATTAACCGTGCGAAGCCGGGGAGAGCTGTAGTATGTTATATTAGTGTACAAAATCATATTAATTTTACAGCTTGACCCGCATGCAAAACCAATTTATATTCATGTTTAAAAGTGTTTCATATTTTAAATTTTAGTCCTCAACTCGACTGTTGAAATTATGGTACATATTATGTACAAGTTGAACTACTTGCACTACATTTTCAATGTCTAAAGTTTAACAGAAAATTATTGAAAGCCGCCGAGAAATAAAGCAAAATAGCCGTTTATTATAAAACGAGCAGCAAACAACCCTCTTGGCTCGCCTCGCCTCCATTCATCTTGTTAATTACGAAATTGTAATTAAGTTTTTCATTCACGTAATTACGGTCAAAATGGCGAAATTTAAGAGGAAAGTCACCCTCGGATTTATGTGGACATGAACACAGTGTGAATGTGACATTCGAGTTAATAATACTACAGGATTTCGCTTTCAAATATATATTCTCAGTACGAATGCGTTAATAAGATATGACCTTTGCTTTGCGACTATATCTACCGTTTTTTTTATTTTTCCCTAATTTTAGGCAAGTTGAAAGGTACTGTTGTTTATAGTTCAAAACGTCCAATCTTCCACATATACTTTTTAAAGCGATTTAGCGATACAGATAAGATACAGACTTATGATCGCGTAAGTTTAGTCGCGATTCTGTACATTTTCTTCTTTGTTATGTGCTTTGTGCATCCTTATTCTATTACGGTTACGAAATTTTGTTTATTATACAAATGTATATCTTAAACACAATTTCTCAACAAAAAAATCATATGAAATGATACAGCTTACCGCTCCTGTGTCTGCTAATGGTTAGCACTATGACATATACTATGTTTATTGATGGCAACGATGAAGTAGATTTAGATTTATTTAATACCTCAATCAAGCGTATTAAACACTGGTTGAGTAGTTTTTCTTTGCGTAGTATTTATCGTAACTTAGTTTGTATTTTAAAAACTAAATGTGCTGTCTTTTACCTTATTCGACTGTTTTATATAACTATTAACTTTTTCTTATATCTGTGGAAACTTATAATTAGCCGTTAGTTACACACTGTGTTTAGTATTTAGTTACCTGGCTGTTAGTTTTCCTAAAATTATAAAATAAAATAAAATATGTGAAATTATCAAGCTCGCAAACCTGCCTGCTAAAAGTGGCGATTTTAGCAACGCACTAAATAAGTGTATAAGGGAGAGACTTACGGGGAGACTTAAGTCCAGCAGAAAATTAACGGCTGAGAGAAAGGTGTCAAGGGTATTATTTAACTAAAACTGAGGACTTAAATATAAAACACAGAGTCGATTTTAATTAACATTTATTTGTACATAAGTACCTAGCTAAAACTAACGACCAAGCTTACACCTGTAATCAAGTCATACGATATAAGATATGAAAACATGAACTATACGGCAATGTTTTAGTACAATTGAAAGACATTTGGAATCTTAGACAAAATATACATTTAAATAAGTAATATAATTAGATATGAACAATTATTCACTATTATAGTAGTTAGAATACAAAGACTATTTCATATTATTTCAAGATTTTTTTTTATAAACTTTTAGCAATAGGGGATTTTACTGCAATTTACTCTTGCACTAGCGTAGACAGTAAACAGAGAATAAGGGAGTTTCTTGATTTTAGGTAAACAGTTTTACCTTTTTACCTTCACGAGTCCTAAGAACAAGATGTAACGAGAAAAAATGTTTCTTGATCATAGAGGTTACCAATAAATTACGAATGCCTTATACCCTAAAAAAAGGAGATGTTAACTGTCCTTGCTAGTGGCGCCATCTGCGCTGAGTTTCGCGTAATATCCCTTATTAATCTGTTAATTGTTTAAATACATTGCCGTATATTAATAAAAATTCAGTCAAATTTTACACATATGAAAAGTGCATTTAAATGATTTATTAAATACATATAAAAAGTGGTAACGAATTTAATAAATTTAAACAATTAATTGACAATAACAAGAATGTCGTAATAAAGTTATGAAAATAGTTTAATAAAATTGGTGTTGTAATTGCAATGTTTCTAATGAATATCATGAGAATTGGCTGGAAGAATTTGAGTTTCAAACATATCTCCTTAGATACAAGAATTAACCATTTTATATTTAGTTACGTTGTAAGTCATCATCATAATAGAAAGGCCCTTATTTATAATCCACACTCAACCCAAGTTCCATCTTGAGTTCCACTTGAGACCAAATGCACACAGAAACTTAAGAGTTTTAAGTGTGATTTATTAATACGGGCCAAAGTCTTAGCATTGTATAACCCAAATCTATCAACACAACATGCGACAGTTTGGTTCCGTAGAGTTCTTTTCTACCAGAGAGTTGCTTATGAGCTATCGATGTTTTCTGTTGGAATCAAGATTCAGTTCTGTTTTATTATATGCATCATAGGGGTTATGAAGAGGTTTGAATATAGTGTATTTAATTAGTATATCAGTCATATAACACGCATAATATATATGCAATGAAAATGGGCAACATCTACTTTTGTTAAACAGCTTGTCGCCGGCGCATTTTTATCGTATAGCAAAAGTGAAAACAATCCTATACACCTACAGTGCTTGGTTATCACAAAATAGTTTTCATAGAATACCTCTCCGGTTGAAAAGTACTCGCAAGGTCTGACAAATACAAAAATAATCGAGTCTTTTATAAAAGGAAAACCTGTAAATATAGACTTACGAAAATAAATTATATATGAATCGCTAAACACGAAACTTAGTCAAAAATCTCACTTCTAAAGGACTGACGATTAAACTTACAAAATACTAGATATTTGGAATACATCATTATAATAATCATAATGTATGTTCTATCACATAACTTAATACACAGAATACAATTCAAATAATACCTAGCTACTTCTATACGCATTTTTTTTTGTTTTTTTTTTGTTGTACTTATGCCCGTAACATAAAAGCACCTTTTTAATAATAAATAAATGCTGCGAATAACAAAGGCAAAACACTCCACGACCTTACGTCATCTAAACAATAATTGTTTACTAAAAGCTGGCGAACGAAACAACCGAGAACTCAAAACGAGGGTAGGTAAATAATGTTTGAAATGTAGTAGTGAAATAGTAATTCGAACATAATGTATATGTATTCTTTAAATGTTATAGTTGAAAACAAAGATCAAAACTGTAGCTTGCATCTATTAAAAACTATTATATTTTTGTTATAAAATATATCTTAATTGATGCAAGCAAAAATACGTTTTCGGATATGTCGAAAATTCACGTAAAAAATGTTATCAAAAAACGATTCAAAAGCAAACATGCCACTAAACTCTACAAAATTTACGTAGTATTTTGTTCTTAATGATAATAAACATACGCTTAAAATAGCATAACATGTGGGTCTTTTATAAGAAACGCAAAGCCGTAAATAACAAAATCAGTCACTCATACAACAGTCAATAGAAGAGCATCAATTAGAAACAGTGTCAACTATCTACACCCGTGCAAGGCATAGGGCGGGGAAACAAAACTACTAAAACCAAGCGATTCACACAAACCAAATGTAACAAGTGCATCACGTCAATACAAAAACGTACCTACGATTATATTTTTTAGATTTTCCTTTTTTAGCACTAAAAATGCATTTCTATTTTACATGACAACGAGTTTTGGAACGCTCATACGATAGCCGAGAGCCGCCGTCGTTTGAGTATTCCAACTCTCGCTTTACGCGTCAAAAACGTATTTAAACTAATTAACGAGTATCAGCTGACATGAATTACGCACTTTCAGCAAAGAAAAATATGTCAAAACACTACAAACATTTTTATTTTTCGACTTGCGACTAGTGAAATCAACTCTACTTGACCATTTACCGATTAAGTTGTTTCATTCGATTAATAATTCGATTAGTTCGTTTCACGAATGCACTATGTTTTAGTATACCCCTATCTATTCAGACACCATTTCAGTTACGATACACGCGGCGAATTAGTCACAAGTAAACTTACAATTGGTGATATCGCTGGAATATCGCCGTTAAGTTATTCGAATACTCGGTCGCCGCAACTTTACCAATCAAAATCGTGTTGCTACAAAAACAGCCTTAAAAACATGACAATAAAGTCCATTCAATTTAGTCTGAAAGTTACCGACGGCCGATCGCAATGAAATCGATACCGCTGTGTATCGTAACGCTTTCGAATAACGCTACCTTAACTTTTAGCCAATTCTATAAATGATAACATTTCAATTTTGATTCGTTCTCGATAAATCGGCGACATGTCGCAAGATCTCTGGTTAAATCACGAGTGATGAGTTTTGAGGCGTGACGTCTTACACACGAATTCAACAAAACTTGAAGGAACAATCATTGCAAATTACTAATCCTAGTTTTTTAAACCACCTTTATTACAAGGGTTTTTAGACACGCTGAACCCAAAGTGAACATAGACTTTGTGAGTCGTATGTTAACACCCGGTAAGATCTATGTAAACAAAGATTCAGGGAGTCCAAAGCTAACAAGGACTCAATGAGTCCTAAGTTACCAAAGACTCGCGAAATCTTAAATTCGATAGACTACAAAGACGAACTGTGTATGGGAATCCAACAGAATTGTAATTGTAGCAAAGAGTATTCCTTCAAAACGCCACGCCTAACGATACAGAGTGTAGAATGGTACTAGAGTTGACATACTGCTTGTGGCGACGCTACTCTTCACCGCACGCGTCCTCGCTTATTGTGTCGCCCGCTCTCTCTTGGGAAATGTTTTGACCTGTCAAAGGAAACATAAGAATCATCCTCTTTTTAGGGTTCCGTACGGGTGCCCGATAAAGGATAAAACGGGACCTTATTACTGAGACTTCATCGTCTGTCTGTCTGTCCGTTATCTGTCTGTGTATATGTCTGTTACCGGGTTGTACCTTAAGAACCGTGATAGATCTCTTGCACTATAACAAAAATACACATAATAAATATATACGCCGGCTGCCTTACAAAGAAAAAGATGATTTTTATAAAGATAAGTGACGTTGCACGAGGCCAGTATTTGGATGGCTGACCGCTTTAACTACTTACGGTAGGTATATTACGTAAAACTTTACAGTAGCGACAGCGACAGCAAAACGACAGCAACCGCTACGCGATTGGTTACAAATTGTTTCTAGCCTGTTTCCGATCTGTTTCAACCAATCTGCTGTTGCTGCCGCTACTGAAAAGTTTTACGTAATAGACCTACCGATAACGCTCGGTAGAATATTTAAACGGAGCAAAATACAAGTAGTTACGTCACGTCATGTCTACTAACTCACCCTTTTTCGCTGATGAAAGTATGCACTTCTTGCAGCTTATGAAGAAAAAGGAGACACGTTAGAATTAGGAGTGGAAGGCATTAGGTCCATGGTCTTGCACACCCAGCCCGCGATGTCCGCCTTGTCGACGTCCGCTTTGCGTATCCATTCGTGATTCTGTAACATTCATAATTCCAGTTATTTACCCCCGAACAAAAAAGAGAGGTGTTTTAAGTTTGACGTGTCTGTCTGTCTGCCTGCCTGTCTGGGACATCATAGCTCCCGAACGGATGGAGCAACTTCAATTTATTTATTTTTTTGTTTGAAAGGTGAGTTTGTTGCGAGTGTTCTTAGTAGTTGTGCCGTTCAAAAGTTATGGGGGTGAGAGTGGCGAAGGAAAACCGAAAATCTGCAAATATACTCGAGTGGGGTATCAAATGAAAGCGCATTGCACATTGCATAATATTATGGTGGTTTTTTTCTAAGGAAATTAGGGCATAGGAATTGAGGGTTTTTCTTTAATTTTAAATTTAGATTAATAAGTGTTTCTGTCACCATTTTCAAGTAAAGACCCAAATACACACACAAAAATGTCTCACTCAGCCTATTGTAAAAATGAGCAAGACAGTGTTATTATTTATTATTCTGAAGTTTGCTATTTTACTCACCATTAGAGTCTTCAAATCAGCTCTCTCATCCGGGTTCTTCTTGAGGCAGCGGTCGACAAAGTCCTTGAAATCGTCGCTGAATATACCGGACGGCAGTTTGGGCGGCGGCTCGTTCACTATGTAGTCGAGGAGCTCGAATATAGCCATCGGACGCGGGGAGTTCGGCGCCTGGAAAAGTAATTTACATCATCATCACTGCCACGGTTATCTAGAAGAATTTGCTTTGAGCAATAAGACCGCCCATTACGCATTCTAGGTTAAATTTTTATTTTCTTATTGTATTGTTTACTTGTTTGGTGTGTGTAAAAAATAATTTTCTATCCTTCTATCATTTCAATTGTAAGACATCCACACCGGGAGTCTAAAGATAGGTCTCATAAGATATCTAGATATTTCGGTCGGAAGCGGCCTATACCAGCCGTAAACCTGAAGCCTTAATCCTCAAATCATCCTTGCATCACTTACCGATTCGTGGTCTCCATTCTAGAACGTTTCGGCTTCGAACCCTAATATGACAACAATAGGCATGACGACTACATAAATAAAATCGTATAGTCCAGACAGACGTTAGGACGTCCAAAACTACTGTACGCTTTATCAATTAAATAAGAAAATGCAAAGATATTACAGCGTATCAAATTTCCGGAGCTAGCGACGTACAAATTTAAGTACAAATCGCACGAAAGCGTTACGTCACTAAAAACTTCAATGCACTGTATGGTCTTGAGTTATCGTTTGCAAGAAAATTAAATAAATAAATAAATATTTCCGGACAATCCACACAACAACATCTAGCCCCGTGGTAAGCTCTTAGCTTGTGTTACGGGTACTAGACATCTGATAATAATTAATATAATATACATACATACATAGATATTTTTTATTATACATATTAAACATCCAGACCAAGGAGAAAGTGCTTGCAGAACATACAAACACTTGACCCCTCGGCGGGAATCGAACCCGCTACCTCTTGCAAGCGGACTCTCGCCCACCGCGCCACTGAGGCAATTGAAAAAATGCCTGTTCTATTTTTGTAAATAATCTAAATAAGGAACTAATTTTTATCATCATTAGGCATCTAATACCCATTCAAAAGATATGTAGTAATCCATACTAATATTCTATAGCTGATAAGTTTGTTTGTTTGAAAGCGCTAATCTCAGGAAATACAGGTCCAATTTGAATAATTATTTAAGATAGCCTATTAATCTAGAAAGGCTACAAGCTACTTTTCACGGCGATAAAATACATGATTCCCGCGGGAAAATCCATTAAAACACGGGCAACAACGTGGCGTGATTAGCTAGAATCTAGCATTTTTTTTAATTTTAAGATGGCTCCCTAACGAATGTGTTTTTTTTTATAGTTAAACAACGATGTGCGAGGTATTAAGATAGCGCTTTGACTGCATCTGTATGCACTTTTAAATATTTATTTTGGTTTTTTTAAGTGCAATAAGTTTATAGTTATTTAGTATTTAAACTAGACTTTAGTGATAATGTATGTGGGTTGGTTGAAATAAAAGAGTTATTGCACTATACTGAATCTATTAATTTAACACGTTACAGGTTATTACATGTATATTATTTATTTAATCCTTTTAGGATAAGTCTTTTACACGGCTGAGGTTTGAAGAGTGACTGGCGAGGCTCCGCCTGACTATGAAAAAGCTGAATTAACGAAACGCGTTTGCGCCGCGTACTTTTATGCTAATCTGTGTAACTACAGTTAGAATAAGCTAGATTCTAGCTAGAGCTAGATTTCAAAAAGATGCAGTCAAAGCGCAATCTAAATATCACGCCACGTTGTTGCCCGTGTATTATGGATTTTCCCGCGGATTATCTTAGCTAGATTATCTGTATACCTGTCCAGGAGAGTGGTCCTCATTCTGTCCGCCGAATATGGCGGCCAGTGTCTTCGC
Organism: Gymnoscelis rufifasciata; assembly: GCA_929108375.1. Lineage (NCBI taxonomy): Eukaryota > Metazoa > Arthropoda > Insecta > Lepidoptera > Geometridae > Gymnoscelis > Gymnoscelis rufifasciata. The sequence goes on along the minus strand of OV815314.1, from coordinate 4,360,361 downwards.
GTCGGGCGGCGGTATGGGGTACATTCCGATGGCCATCTCCACCAGCGACAAGCCGAGCGACCAGATGTCAGATTGCACTGAGTAGTGGGTGCCTTGAAGGCGCTCCGGCTGCGAAATATACAAGTTATTTTAAGAATTACGTACCCAAAGGGCCCAGGCCTATTACTAAGACTTCATCGTCTATTTGTCTATCTGTCACCAGGATACAAGATACAAAATCATTTATTTCCATTGTTTGGTTTTACAAATCTTAGAAAGGTAGAACATAGGCCTCCCTCAAAGAATTCCAGTGATTTGAGTCGGTAGCAGCTTGTAACCACCGCAAGCCCGCTACCTTCACCAAGTCGTAAGTTGGGTATAACCAGCAACTAATATTACTCTTCAAGTGCTTCATTAGCATATACTAACAGAAAGTTTCCTGTCATCAATATGATTTGTTGTAGCAAATCTCTCGACCTCTCTCTCACAATGAATTTATATATCGTATACTTCTTTACTTACAGACATATAGCTCCTAGTGCCCACAAACGAGTTAGCCATAGAATCGATCAGCTGTCCGGAGACCCCGAAATCGCAGATCTTGATCTCTCCGTTGCTGTTGACAAGGATGTTGGAAGGTTTCACGTCGCGATGCATTATCGCGTGCTTGTCGCGAAGGTAGCTCAGGCCTTTTAGCACCGCTGAGGTTATTGTCCCTGAAATTACGAATACTTTATTAGGGATCCGTACCCAATGGGTAATAACGGGACTCAATTACTAATACTTCGCTTCATGAACCGTATTTTATGATAAAATTCGAATTGAAAAATAAAATTGAAATTTAAATAATTATGGTAGTCGAAAACTTTTTTGCTGATTAAACAACAAAAACAGTACAAATAAAAAACATAAAATTTCATAAAACGAACATGATTTCTTTCAGGTATCCCTCAATATCATATCTCAATATCATCGGGCTCTTTAAAGATTTTTCTATTTGCCTCGATCCAGCGCTGTTTGTGTCTTCGAGCTTTCTGTCAAGACCAGACGATGCCGCATCTTGCAGTGGTGTTAAGACGACCTGGTTACTTTATTCAATTAAGACAAAGCAAAATACAAATTTTGGCGTTGGGTAGGCCCCATCGCCAAAATTTGTGAATTAAACGAAAGGTACAGTACGAAAGGTACAACGAAAGGCATAACAAGGAATGTCACAAAAACAAAAAGTTATGTAATTAACATTTTAATTTTTCAAAGTCAATAACATTCTTAAGTGTCACTTAAAATTATAAACTGCTAAAATAAAAATATATTTATTTTATAATTAAAAAATTAAAGTAATTTACTTTTGGAACATACAAAAACTGGTAATGTCCCCTGTGTCCCATACAAGGAATGTCCATTTAATATTTTTTTTACTAATTAAACGTGAGGAATGCCTTCAAAGTAGGATTGAGCCCCCTCAGAATCCATTAAAGTAATAAAAATGTGATATGAAAATTCCGACAATTTAAATTAATTTGATCCAGTTCCCTTTTTGGTCACTATAGGTGATTTCTCCCATATACCATTATAATTAGATCATTCATTTTATGGACAAAAACCTTTTCACTGTGTAGTACTTATTCTGTCCACCTGCTGAATCACGATATATTTCTGAATGCATAATACGACTATCCAGGTGGTTAGAATAATTGACAGTTCGGACATTCCTTCTTACGTTCTGTTACACTATGGACCTTCCCTGTTTTGTTCCTGCATACAGTTTTGAGACTTATGTGATACATCTGACTATACGCGTTTTGTCTAATGCCGCATAAAAATATATGGGGAAATGAAAATATTGCCTTCAAAAATTACCTTTTTTAATTTTAGTGACATTCCTGGTTTTGCCCCTGTACTCTTCTTATATTAAATTATATAAATAAATTATTTTATATCACGCAAACAAAAGATTTCCAGTACAGTCTAAATTGAGGAACTGTCACAAAAGAATATGTGTGTTATCATAAAAGGACATACCTAATATGGTCTCAGGGATTCGTCCAGCCTTCTTCAAGATCAGATCCAAGGATCCACCATCCATATACTCCATACAGATGGAAATCTCGCCGTCGCTGTAGAAAGCACCGTAGAAACCCACTATATGCGTGAAGTTGCATTCGTGGAGGACCTACAGAAAACATTGTCATACAATGTTATTTTATCACTTTTAAGTAAGTTTATTTTAAAAGCAAACAAGGTAACTCTCGACCTCGTCATGTAGGATTCTCAGCATTGTTGGCATTGGGTCTAAGTTGGCTCTAAGCATATCAAGCAGTTATGTCCTCTGAATTAATCCAAATAGGTTAATAAAAATGTAATCCTGAAATAAATATACTAACTACCAACCATATGGTTATGGTTGGTACTTAAGGCCTAAATTAATAGTTTTTACAAAATAACCATTGAAATTACTTAAGTACAAAATATAAACCATGGTCTTATATTTCTCAAGTATGACAATACACAATTTTATATATTAATTTTACTTTTTGTATTTCTTACCTTTAGTTCTCTTATTATCTGCTTTTTGATGGCTGGCTTTACTTCTAAATGGATGAGTTTCCGAGCCATAATGAGACCTGTAGACTTGTGGCGAACTTTCATTACAACACCACCATTGCCTTGGCCTGTAAAGACGGTAATATCATATTGTAAATATTTAAGGTGGATATTAGTAGCATTTCAAGCTTGATGCTCATACCAAGAAAAGTTGGCAGAGAAAAATTACCTTAGCATTTCTTTAAGTTCTATTTTGTCTCAGTAGGTGAAGTAATATTTTTTTTAATACTTTTTCTATAGGTGGAATCTTGTAATTGGCCATCTCTGTGTTTGTATTGACTGTTACAGTTGCAAGCTTTTATATAAGTTTGTTCATAATTTATACTAGCTGTTAGTTTACCCAAAATTTTGTAAATAAAAAAAAAATTAAAAAAAAATCATCATCATCACACCATTAACATTCCCACTGCTGGGACACAGGGACTTCTCTCTTAGGCCTTAATTCACAATGCTGGCCAAGGGCAGGTTGGTGAATGTCACATGTCCTTCAAACTCTTTTAAGTTCTCAGAACATGCTGGTTTCCTCACAATATTTTGTCTTCACCGTTAAAGTATTTGTTTAAAGCACACTAAATTTCTGAAGAAGAATCCAGAGGTGTGTGGCAGGGTTTGAACACACAACCTTTTGGAATGAAAGTCGAATGTCCTGCCACTTAGCCAACACAGCAACATTAGTAGAACAGACTTTAACTTTAAATATACAGGACTTGCAAAGTGACATTAGATTGTTTAACATCGCATTTCACTCAAAATTGTATACTAGTGTGCCATCTGTTGCTTCCAGATAAGAACCTTGTTAGAAAGTTTACTCCAGATACTTATTATCAAAGGCTACAAAATGTGACTGAAGCCTATATAATTAAGTCTTTAGGTAAGCTAGAGAAATAATAAAAGAACTTTACCTAATTCTCCAAGTTTTTCAAAGTCATCATCACTAAGCTCTCCAATTTTTTCTTTCTGGCAGAGGAATACTTCAATCCTCCGCCTCTGGTTGTCATCCATTTCAATCTGTTCAAGCCTCTCTGTGAGAGCCTCAATGCTGGTCTTCGACTTTCCTGCTAGGCCTTGCCTCCTGCTCAACAAATAAGATTGCATATACAAACACTGATTTGTTACAATAATATATTGTTATTATAGGAGTTATTCAACATAGTATACATAATGTACTATGATAATTCTGTCGTCATCAAAAAGATTTAATGGCATTTAGTTCTTCAATTATTTTTGACCAGTGTTTATCAACATAATACACAGAATTTATCATAGTTAAATTCTGCCAAATGACTGCAATCTATAATAAAACTCTTTCACTTAATCATACATTGTAGTAGATTATGCAGAGGTGGATTGGATTGTGGCTATGAAAGCATCATATGGCAAATCATTGCTCGATAATTTGGCATATTGGCATTCACAGACAAGTCTTTAGTACCTACATCGAAACACTTCTAAGTAATTCATAATCATTATCATAATACCGGTTGCTAAATGGGAAAGGAAAAAATATATATATTAAGCATATAAACACTTCTTCGTAATTATATTAAGCAAAATTTATCATCAATAGAAGGAAATGACTCACACTTAGACAGACATGTGCATAACTTAATGATGCCTCTTCTGCTATGATACTTACTCAGTAGCTGTAGCTGATTTCAGCTGCGGAGTCATAGACGGTGTAGCAGCAGGAGCTGAGTCAATCGACCCTGGTGGAAGGGTCAGATTGAGTTTGTTTTTCGACATCTTACTCATGGTGGCGATTTCACTTCACTGGCCCATGGAGATACATTGAAGCTTTGATACTGAAATTAACAAAATAAATATTTTTCATATTAGAAGATAGCCTTGCTAGATAACGGTGGCTCTACTTTGAGATTTTAAATTTGGAATTAATACAAAGAAATACCTTACCTCCTCTATTCATGTAAAGCTGTCGCCCTATATTTTGTTTTATATATTACGTTAGCATATGTGAGACATTATAACATTTAAATTTAGAATTTTAGTTGGTTTATCCTAAATATTTCGTAAAATTAAACAAAAAATCAAATCGCGGATAGAAAATTCGTCACTCCTTCCTTGCCCTTTTTTTTATTGATTTCGCTCTGAAATGACATTGACATCTAAGTAAAGTGACACCCTCCAACGTTACGGCTCTTTCTTCACAGTACTTCGTCCAACGTACATAACATGAGAACATACAAAAAGCCTTTTCCTTTCCAGTTTATTAGTTTATTGCACCCTTGGTCGTTGACCTAGACCGGTGCGGTGGTCGTCAAATTGCGGCACTCGAAAAAATAAATTAACAAACAAGCAACGCTCTAGAAAAATAAAAATTGTCGACCTAAACCGGAATTGTCTTTCCACTCATATAACAGACACAATGAGGACTTCATGTGGTTCAAAAGATGCCGATTAGTTTAGCTAGTTATGTAAAATCTAAATCTTGAAAAAGTTGGTCACTCCACTCATGTAAATTTAACTTTGTTAACGCTCGGCCAGCTCAGGTGACAATTGTATGCGGCGGCGGCAGGGCATGTTGTGTCTGTTATCGACGCGCTTGAATAGCAAAATAGATTTAAGTGTTATGTCCTAGCGGATAATGATTGTTGATACTATTTTTTTTTACTTTGTAAGATCAAGTTATCTTTATCTTATCTTTAAGAAGTAGGGTTAGTAAGGTACCATAATTTGTAATGTTTTTATTTATTTTTAAAATCCTTTAGTTTATCTTTCATTTTTGTGAAGTATTAAGTTATAGAGGAATGAAAATTTCATTTTAAACAAACCCCTATGGGTTTTCAGAATGTTTTATTATAATTTGTGTTAATAGAACTTTTTAATAAATAAATAAATAAAACTAAGGAACCAGAAGGAATCCAATAAATCGCGTAAAAACTAGCTGTCCCAATAAACGTTCAATACCTCATTAACATCTTATAAACGTACCCACTGCTAGGACACAGGGAATTATCTCTTGACATAGTGTTTATAATAGTCTCTGTTGACAAGAGAGGTAGGTACGGTCTTAATTACCATGCTGGACAAGCATAATTTTAAATAGTTATCTACAAAAGAACTCCAAAATTGAAATATGTAACTACAAAATAGTAAACATTATGTTGTTCTATTCACTTCTCAACTCAGTATAAAACATTAAAGCAAACTGTCAAGACAATGTTATTTCCTTGATAATTTTTATATTAACAATTTATTATATTAATTTTGTGATAAAGGTGAAGGAAACTTGAATTAAAAAGAAATAAGCATAGCATAGTGTTTTTAATAGAAAATAATAACCACAAATGATGGTTATAGTTAGAAATTAACTTAAAATCGTATTTACAGCCAGCTAAATAAAATACAAAATAATTAAGTTATGTATGAAATAGTATCTAGTGCTCTTATTATGGATATTTTTCATGTCAACAAGATAATGATTCAATTCAATACATATTGGACAACATTATTAGCACACTACACTAATGTAACTGTTATCAATAACATCTATAACTACCTATATTTACTACTCTAAAATACTAAAACCTTATGATATTTTTTTTAAGAACATGTTGATTCCTGGCTGATTTTTCTTTGCTTCCTGCGCAGGTTTTCTCAGCTCAACTCTTTTCTTGACCTCTGGTTTTTCCGGTTTCTCTTCAACTGATTTTTCTTTTTTCTTTTTCTCAACTTTAGGGCATTTTTCGGCGTCTCCATCTTTGGCGACTGATTTCTTCTTTTTAACCTTTTTCTTTTCAGTTTCCTCTGGTTCTTTTGAGGGTTGAAAGAAGGGTGTTGGGTCATCCATGATCATGGATAGTTTTCCGAAATAACTCCATATAGTATCAGCGCAGTGATCGGGCTTTCCGCCATCAGCATTAGCCCAGAGTAAACCGTACAAGCGCGGCTTCAGTTTTTCTGTTGGTTTCTTCATTTCGGACTCGAATTCGTCCTCCAGATGTTTGAGTCTTGCTTTCTGTGTTTCAGGCGAGAGCGAAAGAACGTCGTCCTCATCCATTGTGGCTTCCTGGAAAGTAAAATTATTGTTCTTAATGATAATTTATTTCATCATCATCATCATCATCTTCCTGACCTTATCCCACATTACGTGGGGTCGGCACAACATGTTTTCTCCTTCCATTTCCCTCTATCACCCGTCATCTCAACACTCACCTCTTTCTTACACATATCATCTTTCACACAGTCCATCCATGATAATTTATTTAGTTGTGGAATATACTCAGTAATATTGTTAAGCTGTTATAAACATGGCGAAACTGCTTTTTACTCTCATTATTTATAAATCTCTCTTTATTGACGGGTCAGTGGCGCGTTGGGCGGAGGTCCGTTTGCGGTGCAAGCGGGTAATTCCCGCGGAAAATATATTAAACCGGGCAACACCGCAGCGTAGAAACCTTGTGTAAGAATAAGTTTAAAGTGCCTGGATAAACAAGTTTTACACAGTATATTTTTTAATGGAAAAGCTATTTCGCTATCGACCCTTCGACTCGCAGAGATACTTTTTTTCGTGTTTATGTCAATATCATTAGAATAGGAACTTATAGGTATCGCGATTATTTTAAGTTTTTTTTTTGTATTTATGGTTATTTTACTATGCCTTTAACAATTTGACTTTATTGAAAACGTAGGTAGTGATTATAATACTCTCTGATAAGGCTAATCGCCCTGAAAACAACCTAATATAAATTAAAAGTTGAATTAATTTCCGAGATTAAGATCTAAGCGTCAACCTTAATCAAAGGAGTAAAGAATCACGAAAGTTACATGTTTGAAGGTATTAGTTAAGGATACCAGAGTGCTGAGCTTACCTCGTCAGTAACGTACCCCGCGGGTACATGTATCCTAAGTAATTCTTTTTCATGTAAAATGTTATCTGTGTTGTACAGAAATAAATGCATATCTATTTAAACACCTCGTTGTTCACTGTTAGCGCTACCCGCCGCGCTGCCGTCTAAGCTTTCGCTTCTGCTTCTTCCCAGACATCGCAAGTGTTAGATAGATATCAGAGTGTACATACCTCGTCGCTAAGGTACCCGTGGGGTACAAACACCTCGTTGTCCACCTCATACTCGTCGTTGTCCTGCTCGTCATCGCTACCCGCCGCGCTGCCGTCTAAGCTTTCGCTTCTGCTTCTTCCCAGACATCGCAAGTGTTAGATAGATATCAGAGTGTACATACCTCGTCGCTAAGGTACCCGTGGGGTACAAACACCTCGTTGTCCACCTCATACTCGTCGTTGTCCTGCTCGTCATCGCTACCCGCCGCGCTGCCGTCTAAGCTTTCGCTTCTGCTTCTTCCCAGACATCGCAAGTGTTAGATAGATATCTGAGTGTACATACCTCGTCACTAAGGTACCCGTGGGGTACAAACACCTCGTTGTCCACCTCATACTCGTCGTTGTCCTGCTCGTCATCGCTACCCGCCGCGCTGCCGTCTAAGCTTTCGCTTCTGCTTCTTCCCAGACATCGCAAGTGTTAGATAGATATCTGAGTGTACATACCTCGTCACTAAGGTACCCGTGGGGTACAAACACCTCGTTGTCCACCTCATACTCGTCGTTGTCCTGCTCGTCATCGCTACCCGCCGCGCTGCCGTCTAAGCTTTCGCCTTCTGCTTCTTCTTCCCAGTCATCATCACTGTCTACTTCGTAGTCGAGTTGTTTCTGGAAGTAAGATAGTGTTTTTAATAAATAGAAAATATCGTAATCAAAACTAAATACGATGTTAAATTACACTTTGCACACTTATCCCTGTGTAAGTTTTTCCGTGTTACAGGGAGTAAGAACCTTCAGTGTATTCATAACACAGAGAATATAATATTTATTCCGTATGTAGAATCCAAAATTAAGTGTAGGTGTAATTGAGTAATTTGTCACGTCGCAAATCCAGTCTTTGCAGCAAATTCAGTATGCATTATGCGTAAAATTAAAAGCACACAAGCTTATGAAGATCTCCAAAGATATGTACCACGGTAGCACCGTGGCGAGAAAAGCTAATATCTATACTAATATTATAAAGCTGTAGAGCGAGAACGCGATAATATAAGGAATTACTGGTCTGATTTTAATAATTATTAAACTGATAGATAGCCTTTATATCGAATTACTTTTTACCGCGGGAAAACCTTTTTTTTTGTGGGAAAATCCAAAACCATGCACAATGAATTGACGTAAAAAGTGTTTTTTTTTTTTTTTATGATCGATAAGTTTTTATTTGACCACAATCTCACCTGATGTAAAGTGACGATGTGGTCTAAGATGGGACATGAAGACCTAGAAGGTATGGCTTCTCCGGACCACATTACAAAACACGAAAAAATCGCTTCTCGCACTGGCCCAGCCCGGAGGGTGGTGACAAGCCGCGGCCGAAGCCTTCCACCAGAGACTGTTCTTAGCACCACCCGGAGGCTTGTTTGTTATAAAACTGACTAAGCTGTGTATCCACCTCGCTCCATGTTTCAACATTGGCGCATACGCGTACAATGCCTAATGTGCCGCCGCGCGAGGCAACACGCACGTTAACGTGCCGAAACATAGATTTACTGCGGTCGACAATACTCGTGCAGATTTTTAAACAATATACAATAAACTTACGTAAAATTAATACATAGCATTAAATTAAGAGAGGAAGGGATGCTTTTGCCTTGCAGTGGGACAGTGCAGACTAAATCATCATCATCATAACCCTATTAACGTTACCACTGCTGGGACACAGGGACTTCTCTCCTGACGAGAGAGATTAGGCCTTAATTCACCACGCTGGCCAAGTGCGGGTTGGTGAATGTCACATGCCCTTTAAACTCGTTAAAGTTCTCTGAACATGCCGGTTTCCTCACGATGTTTGCCTTCACCGTTAAAGCTAGTGTTTTAAAGCGCACATACATTTTTCAAGATGAAAAATCCAGAGGTGCGTGGCGGGGTTTGAACCCACGACCTTCGGAATGAAAGTCGAGTGTGCTCCCACTTAGCCAACACGGCTTTGCAGACTAAATAATAATAAAATTATGGATGTGGTTTATAGGTACCTCATCCTGTCCAAAAGGTTTCCTGGGCTTGACAAACTTGCTGGTTTTCCGCCAGGTGCCCCAGTAAGGAGGTCGGCGGTTCTCGTGGAAACTGAATAGTTTCGGCCGCAGTTTTTCACGAGGGGCCGCATCGCATGTTATCATCTCAGCGGCGCCGTCCGAAGGCGGCAGTTCGTCTTCTGAAATTGTGAAGATTTGATTGTATTTTAAATACTTTTATGTGTGTAATGTACTATGGATTTAAAATCTGTACATACCATAATATGGATGTTAAATTGATTTTTTACAAAATTTTGTTTTTCTTTTATGTTTAAGGGTAATTAAAAATCAAACTTTTTAAGTACATTAGATGTGTAAGAGGAAAGTTTTAAACTTAGCACACACGCTTGTGTGCGGAATTAGTACTAAATAAATATTTGGTCCTTATATGCATTTAGAATAGATTTCCGCAAAGTAAAGCCTGAATCTATCAAATACCTATTATAACTACAGATTATGTATAAGTAGAATATTATAATTATAACTAAATGTGTTTGTATTTATTTCAAATTAAACTTATATAATATGTAGTTTTATATAAAACATGGATAGGTATAATAATCACATATTTAAAATATATAGGTACTTATTAATGTCATCAACTGTTTTCACTAATGGTTTTAAATACCAAATGTGAGTAGTCACATCGATGTTGTTATAACAGATTTTGATTGTATTTTAAAAATGAAATTTATTATAGATTATTAAATTAACAGTTCTCAATGTGAGATGTGCAAAGATTTGTATTCTAATACCTACATAAAACCAATTAATAATTTTATTACCAACTGAACTGGTTTCTTATTCTTACCATTCTGCTTTCTCCAAGGAGGTTGGTAAGTAAATTTGTCAACTTTGTATAAATATCATTTTTATACAAAATTAATTATTTGATAAATAAATCTTCAAGAGTAAATATAAATTACAGAAAAAGGAATTCAGATTAAGTACTAGATAAGATTCTGCGCATAGAAATATTGCCTGCTTGAATATGATGATTCTTGGGAACTTTTGCTTTGAACTTCTCATGTTTCGCAAAAATTTAATGAATACACTTACCAACAAAAATAACATCATCATCCTTCACATCAGTTAGAGGCCAAGTTTTTCCACTGGATAGTGGTTTTACTCCATTCTTCAAACTTTTCACATATAAATTAACTTCCTCAACCCCTTGTTGCTTCAAATACAGCTCTAAAGCTTCAATGTTGTCATCGGAAAGTTTGTTTCTAGTTGTAGGTGCCAGCCTCATATCAGCTTTGATGGTGAAACTTGACAGCATGTTTGTTTTGACAGTACCCACAGTTTGGTCCTTGTCCACTTTCTGTTTAGGAACGAAGAAATTCGCAAAGGCTTCCGCAGCTTTCTTTTTTTTGGCTTCTTGTTCTTGTTTTTCGAGATCTAAAGCTTCCTGTCTTTTCTTTTTTTCTTCATCTCTCGCCTCTTTTTCCTTTTTTTTCTGTTCCTCCTTTTCTTCTTTCTCTTTTCGCTTTTGTTCCTCCTTCTCTTCTCTTTGTTCTGAAATGATTTTTTTTCATAAACATATATCTATATTTGTATAAAAATATATATATGAACATTTATATCAATAAAAAAAATTCTTACTCTTTTCAAGCTCCTTCTGCCTCTCCTTGTCTTCTTTCTCTTTTTTTCTTAATTCTTCTTTTTCCTCTCTTTCCTTCCTCTTAGCCTCCTCCTTCTCCTCACGCTCTTTCCTCTTTAAATCTTCTTTTTCTTGTCTCTGCTTTGCTCTTTCCTCCTTTTCTTCTTGCCTTTTCCTTTCTCTTTCTTGTTTTTCCTTTTCAAGTTTCTCTTTTCTGTTGGCTGATTCAAGTTTCTTTTGCATCTGAAAGTAAAATTAGCTTATTAATTTTACGAAATATATTGGCTTTATTCCTTAGAGTGATGTGCCCAGCAGTTAAGCTTACATTATTAACTGAACTTTGGAATTGAAATAAATAAAAATGATACATTTTTGTATGGGACCGTCTCCACACAAAAAGGAATCGCAACAACTCCGCAAAAAAAATGTTAAAGTGCAAAAAGATGCAGTCATATTGATCACCCATCCAAGTACTGGTTGCGCGCAATATTGTCAAAATAACCTTGTAAAAATAGAGAGAGAGAGAGAGAGAGAGAGAGAAAACATTTATGACACAACACACACATATACAGTAAAATACAGTTAAATACAAATAAAGAAGAATAATACATAAGATATTTATATAATACTTAAGTAATACTAGACATAAATAAATGCATGTGTTGTGCCAAAAGGTCTCGCCTCAGCATAAGCAGATCCACATTGGGTGGATTTGCGCTGGAAAATAATGTTTATTGTATGGGATTCCCCTTATATTTGTTTTTATTGTATGTTTTTAGTTAAAGCAACAACTGAAAGACATCATCCCTTTTTATTTAATCTCGCTAGCTATCACAGTTCTTGATGTGACAGACAGACAACAAAGTCTCAGCAATAAGGTCCCATTTTATCTTGGATATGGAACTAGAAAAACTGCTGTAGGGTTTAAAACATTTACAATAATTTAACTCTGAACAAGGTTGGACTACAATTTCAATTAGCATTCATTAGAGATACTATACACATATAGCTATAAAAAAGCAGAATAACCTTGTAACAACCAAGAGGGTTGTTACTGTAAAATAACTACACAATAACAGTAAAAAAATGCTTACATACCTGTTTAGGGGTCAGTTTAGTTGTTGGGGTAGACTCATTCTTAGATTTCTCCGATTTTGATACACTTTTAGGAGTAGTTGGATCTGATGATACTGATTCATTAAGCTTAGTGCTGGGAGATCCTTTGTTATTATTTTCTTCAGCCTTTGATTTATTCCTCGTACTTCTCTTTGGCGTGATTGGAGCTTTAGTCACAACTTCCAAGTCTTCCTCTGTATCACAAGCCTCAGAATTATTATCAATTGCTTCAGGAGATTCTTCAGTTTTATTGTCATCATTTGATATTGATTGCTCTTTCTCAGAACTATTATGTTTTTGTGTGTCACCATTTTCATTTGGTAAAGTGGTTTCGCTATTGGATAAAGTGTCTAAAGCACCATTTGAATCTTCTAAAACTACAATATCTACAGAACTATTTACAGATTCAGTCTCTTTTTTCTTTAAAACATTACTCACTTTCAAGCCTGTTTTATCATCATCAGCAGGGTCATCAACCTCCATCATCTCACAATCAGCTGAGCCATTTTCAACTGTTTCTGACTTTTTCCGACTGCTCCTCTTTCTCTTTGCCTTCTGTTTCTTTTTGTACGCGGTATTAACGAGTTTGACATAGGGGTTTGGCAATTTTGTAGGTTTATCAGCAGATTTTTCGTCTTTACTTTCATCGTCACTGATTATAACTTCGGTGATATTATTTTCTTTAGTTATCTTTCCAACCTTCGGTGTTGATTCAGAGTTATTCGCCGAAAGTTTTCGTTTTCTTGTCGGCGGAGTAACGGGAGCTGGGGAGACATCACTGATTAGCTTGAATGGAAGCCGAGCCTGTGTCAGTTTTTTCTTAGACGGAGTCACCTCTGCGCTTTTCGGCGACTTGCTAGGTTTCATTTTTAGTAAATCGTTGCACCCGACATCAACATCCAACTTCATTACCTCACAAAATAATTTAAAATAAAACTTTCTCAAAAACACTCATCTCAACAAATAACACACATTGACTTTTGTTTTGTTTGACATTTCGGCAAAACTTTGGAACGGAAAACGCGGGAGTTTTGACGGGCGTACGTTCGGTAGCTTAATTTTATGTTTTTTTTATTTATTGATTTGACTTTTCTAAACCAAGTATTAAATAATCCGAAACTCTAATAATAATAAAACTTATAACATTCAAGAGGACTTTATCATTATTACCCACGTTCAAATTATAAATAAATATATTTTAAAAAAATAAATCGAGAGGTACTCGCCCATTAGAGTGATAGAGTGATGCATGGTTGTAAAATTTATAACGGAACGTTAAGTAAACGCTTCGATCTACGCTCTGTCTGTTTGCAACGAAGCTAATGTTGGTTCATGAATTAAATAAATCAAAGTAAAAGGCACTGAAATTCGAAGTTAACTAGTATCACTAGTATACTATTTGTATTCTTTTCAGACAACAACAAGTTTGCCCACTTTTTAGGAATTCATAAATTTCTTACGAGAAGAATCTGTTTATACCTAACACAAATATCGAAGAGAAAGCAACCCGAGGTCCCTACTAGTGTTGCCAGACGTCCCGTATTTCACGGGACGTCCCGTATTTCGGGCATCAATTCAAATGTCCCGCCGGGACCGCCTCTGTCCCGTATTTTCCCGCATGCATCCAGAGCTCGGCAGTCGGCAGCGCGCGAGCGACTGAGGTGAGGATGGCCGATTATTGCCGAGATTTCCCGATGCGCTCGGTGCCGCGGGGGCGCGCGGGCGCGGGCGGGAAAGAACGGTGTGAAAACAATGTTTGTCTCTGTTAGTTGCATGCAAATTACTTTCTATCTCATTTTCTTTCTAATGCTGGCTGTACACACGCGCCGAGACACCCCGAGACAGGCCGAACGCGCGTGTGTACAGGGCGCTCTCGTCTCGTCTCGCTGTCTCGTTCTCGTCTCGGTCGCTCTCGGTGGCTTGTCGGTTTTTTGCGCCCGAGTCAAAGGGTCTCGTTGGCTCTCGCGAGGTAAACGAGAGCGAGCATGTACACACTCGTTCAGTTACTTGCTCGCTAATAGTATTTAATATTTTATTAATTTAATTTTAATTTAATTTAATAAAAATTTTTTTTTCTTATTTCTTCATGGTTTACGAATTTTATTTTTATAGTAAATGTTAAAAAAATTATAATAGCTCATGGCACAAACACAAATAGCAGCAGCAATTTCTACGTCCATTGTCGCGTGAGTCTTCAGTTCAAATGTTAGAACGCGTGTGTACAGGCATGCTCTCGACGAGACCCCTCTCGGCCGAGACATTCGCCGAGAGGGTCTCGGCGCGTGTGTACAGCCGGCATAACGTTATGAGACGAGAGATTTGATATGGATTTGATTGATAGATCGGTTATTTTGTTTTTGTTTTTTTGCGACAGCCGTGGCGTAAATATACGTACCTTACTAATTTTAACCTGTGATAAATTATAATAACAACAAAATGAGTGATTTAAGTGACAATGGCTCTGATACTTCGTCTAGAAGTAGTGGAATACCTACCAAGAAAGCTAAAAGGCTTACTAAGTATAATTCGAGCTGGGAAAATAACTTTTCCTGGTTAAGAGAAGTAAAAGAAAACTACTACAAGGCGTCGTGTCGCTTGTGCAATAAAGATTTCTCTTGTGCTCATGGTGGAGTCGCGGATTTAAAACAACATGCATCTACAAAATCTCACATATCCGTTGTTAGCAACAGAGCATGGAGTAGTTTATCACAATATTTTTCAAAGCCCAGTACTAGTGCCTTGGAGACAGAAGACAAGATTGCTGCAGGAGAACTCGCATCAGTTTATCATACGGTAAAGCATTCTCTTAGTTACAATAGCATGGATTGTTCACACAAATTGTTACCATATATCTGCAGTGATTCAAAAATCGCTCAGAGTTTTAAGTGCGGTAGAACAAAAGCGGAATCTATTGTATGCGAAATACTGGCCAAAGAATCTGTTAAAGATATTTTAAAAACCGTCCACAGTAAAAACCTATACTTTTCGATTGCAACTGATGCGAGTAATAAGAAAAATCGAAAAATGTTTCCAATTTGCATACGTTTTTTTGACTATGATACGGGGATTCAAAACCGTCTTCTGGAATTCGTCGAATGCAACAATGAAACCGCAAATAAAGTGACTAAGTTATTAATAGACACATTGGAGAAAAATGGATTGGCTTTGAATAAAGTCTCAGCATTTTCTGCTGATAATACGAATGTCAATTTTGGCAAAAACCATTCCATTTATACGCTTTTGTCAGCGAAAAATGAAAACATTGTTAAAGCTGGTTGTCCAGTACATATTCTCCACAATGCTGCCAAACATAGTACAAACAAATTGGAAGTGGACGTCGAAAGTTTGATACTGAAAATATGCAGTCACTTCAGTAGATCTGCAAAACGAAGACTGGACTTGCAACTCCAATTCGAAGAGAATGAGTTGCAGTGGGAAGAAATAATTAAACATGTTGCGACGAGATTTTTGTCTCTAGGTCCCGCGGTTGAAAGAGTATTAAAAATATGGCCTGCCCTGAAATCTCATTTTGTGGAATCCCGCAACGAATGTCCTCGTTTATTATTGAATATCATCGACTCCCAGGAGGAAGAAAAAAAGACTTTGGCATATTTGTCATTTGTACACAACGTGATGTTCTCTGTGGAAGTTACAATGAAAAAGATTGAATCAGATACTCTGTCAGTTGTTGAAATGCATACCGAAATGCACAAGATTCGCGAGAAGTTGGAGCAAAGAATAAAAGACAACTTTTATGGAAGTCAAGCGAAAGATATTATGCATGGATTAAGTACTTCCGCAAACGAATCAATAAAAGGCGATTTTCTACAATTTTACAATAATTTCTTAAGCTATTTGTTACCACGATATGATTTTTCAGAAAATAACATCCTTTCTAAGGTGCTGTTTTTAAACTTTCAATCGCCAGTAAATTACAACCAATTTCAAGAAGCTGCGGAACTATTAAGGATAGACGAGTTGAATATGGACTGCTTATACGAAGAATTTCAGATGATTAAAAAATGCCTGGACATTGCTGTTGCATCTTCTGAGAAAAATATAGGTGCGATTGAAAAGTGGAAAAAAGTCTTGGAAGGGTTTTCCAATACCTAATGAAATCCCTAACATTTTTCGCATCATATCTTTCTTTTTCAGTATCCCTAGTTCTAATTGCTTCGTAGAACGAGTTTTTTCACAAATGGTGTTGAAGTGGACTGATGTGCGAAATCAATGTACCCCCAACTTAATAAAAAGTGAATTAATGACAATATTTAATTACGATTATAATTGTATAGATTTTTTTAAATATGTAAAATCCAAGAAAGATTTGTTAAAGCTTGTACGTTCTTCAGAAAAATATTCAAAAAAATAAAAAAACTTAATAAGTAAATAGTATTTCATTTGTCCCGGAAAAAAAATCAAAATCCCGTATTTTTTTGCCTATTTAGACATTTGTCCCTTACATGCTAAAAAAAAATCTGGCAACCCTAGTCCCTACGCACTCTAAACGTACCTACCTAACGCTTAAATTCTCTTTGCGTAGGTATGAAAATAAAAAATGTAAAAATAAAAAACTAAAATGATAAAACTTCTTTCGTCAACCTCAAAAGTAAAACCTACCTCCATGGATTTAAGACATACCAAAGAGAATATACCACTAAGTTGTTTTGCTCGGAACAAGGAACTCTTTTCTCTTTAATAGTATAAATAAATTAAATAAATAAATATTTCCGGACTATTCACACAGCATCACCTAACCCCAAACTAAGCAGAGCTTGTACTATGGGTGTTAGGTGACTTATATACTACATAGATAGGTACTTTTTTCTTGTAAATAGGTACATACATAAGATACATAGAAACACCCAGACCCGAAACCAGGAATTGTAGATCGTACAAAATCTGGTCCCCCGGTATATAAATAGGTACCTAGTATCTACAGTAAGTATACTTACTATTATATAGATACTCTAAGGTTATAGAGATACTTTAAGGTTACTTTAGGAAGGTAGGTACTTTACGTATCTCGGTACGTAGTGATTATATATATATATACTCTCTGATTATACCTCTATACTCTCTGCTCGGTATTGAGATATTGTCAAAAATCTGTCACAAAGAGATTTTGCCATAATTTAACAATAAAAATCTGTTACAACTTTTCTAAGCACGTAGGAAAGTAAAATAAGAGCGCAAAATCGAAGAAACTAGAAGTTATAATTCCTGTTAAAAATATTCGTCTGAATCTTTTTCCAAAAATGACCTTCAAAAGGTGGCCCTACGACTTTAGAGATGTATCTGTCGGAATAAAAATGTTACGAGACTTTTTGCAGGGCCGTCGTCATGTTTTGCACGGACGCTTCATGCCCCAAATCTCCCCAAGGTCCATACCCCCTGCAGACATACCACGGGGTCCAGAATATAAATACGCAAATCAGTATTATACTAATCGAAGCGCATACGATTCTGTAAAGCCGCCAGTGATAGCGCCCATTGCTCAAGGTCCGCCGCCGAATAAAGATCCTACTAAGGATGCGCAAGTTGGGGGAATTATGCCGAATAAGGTAATTAACTGAGAGTACCTATAGGCATAGAATAATAAATTACTACGTAACTATAGGTACTAATTAAGAACAATGGGACGAGCGTGGCTCGCAGTATGTCGCCATTTAACTAACTTCATACTAAAAAGAACTTAGTTTTGGTATGTATTTTAGTAGGTTTAAGCTTCGCGCAGAAAAGGTACATAGTTTCCCGCGGGAACGACGTGTTTTAACGCAGTAAAAAGTAAAAAGCCTAATTTATTGCCTTCCTCGTTACATAATATTATATATTATTAAATTATAAGTTATCATATATGTAACTTATAATTTAATAATATATAATATTTAATAATTATTAAATTATATGATAACTTATAGTGAAATAACGTTCAATCGTACTGGTCCGATATTAGCGGTTCAAACAAACAAACTTTTTAGCTTTATAATATTTGTAAAGAATATAAATGTAATAAAAAAAAAGGTGTGTGTGCGATTCACACACGATAGAAGTGAAACGGGTATGTCCCGCTGGTCCCCTCTAGGATTGTCCCCTTCGGACCGTGTAGAGGGGACAAGCGGGACATCGTATTAGCGATATCCCGCTGGTCCCCTCTACGGGTCACTCAGAGGGGACAAGTGGGCTGTGGAAATTTCCGATGACCCAGATGTCCCCTCTGGAGAAGTTGCAGTTAAATTTTACTTGAAATTGTATATTAAAACTATATATATTATAAAGTTTATTCAAACATTGTTTAAATTGTATACTAATTCGTTGTATACTATTTGGTAAGATTGATTGGCTACCTCGGTATGTAATAAAAATAAAATCTTTTATTTCATAGCTTAAGTTAACATAAATATAGACAGATACTGGCCTGTCCAGAGAGCGATTAATCTAGGAAAAAGGTACATTCAATTATCACTCTCTCCACAAGAGACCTCCATAGTGGAGAGTTAATGTCATCCCCGAAGGTCTTTAGGACATTGTTTCAACAAACACCGTATTGCCAAAACGAATAAATTAGCATTTTCTTATCAGTGCATTCCTAACAATGTCAGGGACAAGTGCTTCTTGTAGTAAAATTTTTAACTCAATAGTTTATATACAAAGACGAAATGGAACAGTTTTACTATGAGGAGGTCACCAGTACTACATAAAAAAAATATAAAACTGGACTAACAGTATGGGTATGTGCCCAGCGAAGAAAAAAGTGCACTGCGTTGCTCAAGATTATTGTAAGTACAAAATGTTTATTTATATTAAAATCCACCATTCGCATCGAGTAACGAGTTCACGAGTCCCCATAATACAAGCTTTGTTAAACGAAACTCAAAAACTATTGTATCATTTATTGTGTTTAATGTATAAGTTTGATCTATACCTGTGATTTTAATTAATAATTTTAGTGAATTGTATCTAAGATATCTTTCTTATGCTATATTTTACATTCTTATTTACAGATATAGCATAGTAGAAGCCTGCAATAGTTAAATAAATGAATACTATAATGACTATTTTATATTGTTAAAAAGGTAATTTTAATACATAATATTTTATTTAAGAAATGCAAAGATTGTTTTTGTTTTAATTTTATTATTTAACTTAATAAAACGTATAAATATAATAAATGTTTTATTTTACGCAAAATAGTAAGAAAATACCAACCTTCATGCATCCACCAACCAATTTTTGTCAAACAATTTAAATGATAATGTTTTAATATACTAAACAATCGAATATTTAATATACTAAATAATATAAAAGTAGTTTTAATATACAATTTCAAGTAAAATTTAACTGCAACTTCTCCAGAGGGGACATCTGGGTCATCGGAAAATTCAACAGCCCACTTGTCCCCTCTGAGTGACCCGTAGAGGGGACCAGCGGGATATCGCTAATACGATGTCCCGCTTGTCCCCTCTACACGGTCCGAAGGGGACAATCCTAAAGGGGACCAGCGGGACATACCCAGTGAAACTTCAGTAAATCGACGAAAGAATAAGAAGAATAAAAAAAGTGTGTGTGTGTGTGTGTCAGCTATGACGCACGATTGGAGTCTACTACTTACGAACTATAATTATGATATAATATATCGAATAGAAAAAAAGGGTAAATGATAAGAGAAACAAACATATATCTGTAATTATTCGGATTATTTATATTACTTCAATAAAGCGTATTACATAAAGTATGTTACAAAATAATATAAATAAAATACAGCAATAGCTCTTTGCGCGATACTTCGTAGTCTCAACTACGAAGTATCGCGCAAAGAAATTAAATAAAGCATTGTATTTGTGTCTCTTACCATTTCCGTTTCATCTTTTTGCATCCGGTTTGAAATCACTACGATTCTATAGAAGTTTCACTTCAATAAAGAGTGTGTGTACTACCTTTTCACGCCACGGCGTTTTACTTATTTTGCCGCTTGATTCTAAGAAACAAACAAGCTTTAATAATTGTTACTATTAGTTTATAAATTAGAAATATTCATTCATTTATTTATTAAAAATAGTATAGATATTAACAGGATTGGTCACGGTATCTAGTCTGGAAGATGCTTAACAGACATTATTGTGTACAGGAGATCAGACAGTTTCAAGGACCATCTGTTCTATGCGGTATTATTATGCCCTGCTCACTACCACTTAAACTTCAATCTTATCCTGTACCGTAGCTAATGTGTTGCTCTCTACATAGGTACGAATGTATCTGGTGGATGCAAGCCGCTAGCAACCTCTAGCTATAAACTTAATATGCCATTAGCAGTTGATATCCTACAGTTAGGTAAATCATAAAAATAGTTACAGGGATTAATTGATTCTACGTACCTACCTATACCAAACCACAGATTACACACATAATGTATGCAATCTGTAACCAAACTAACTATTGTGAAATACCATAAATTGGTAACCTTTTAGTAGTTGTTGTTTAATTCCTTGTACCTATAACCATTCTTAAAATGACTACTTATTGACGCGACAACCTCTCGCGAAGTGGTCATAATCACCACCGCGCGAAATAACCACTACCTAAATATCCTATCTCTACATTTTCAGGTGAAATTTACCAGCCTGCCGTCTCCAGGCTTCGCTTTTTGGTGGGACGGTCACTGCTACTACGAATGTTTGCCTTGGAAGCCGTGCGGACCACAGCCGACAGACCCGCCGCCGGAGCCCGAGAGGGAATCCTGCGCTGCCCCGGCGGCCGGGCCTTCTAAGGCTGATATACCTTGCGACCCGTGTGCTAAATAACTTAGTTGAGCGATATTTGTGTCTAGTTTTGTTATGACGTTGAATAGCTAGTTTTTGTGACTTGTGTGGAATAAACTTAAAGCTTACCTACTATTGATATTTGTAATCAAATTATATAATCTGTGCTATTGACAATCCTGTCATTTAAAATGCGATCCCTGCTCTGTTCCCTGTAAACTACAACCAAAGTATTTTCAAGGCAAGAGTCAGTAGGTAGATGATTCATCGGCGGTGGCGGCGTGTTTGTACATTGGAACGGTGCGGCGGCGGCGCGGTGGCGGCGCGGTAGCGGCATCGTGTGCAGGAAGCAGTGTATGCTCCTTTAGAGTTGCAGTTCTATTCCAGGGGTCTACAAGCTATTCTGTAAATAGATTGGTAGGTACTTACCTAGTTTTTATTGAACAATCTACATTTTGCTTACTGGAACTTGGGTGTTTTTAACCGACTACGCAATTCAAAGGAGTGGTAATGTGTTTAACAGTCTATTTGTATGTATGTTCCTTTGTCCCACACACGTCAATCGATTCCTCCTATAGATACGGCAAGTGTGACTTTAGTGAAAATTCAATATAATACTTAACAACTACAGGATGCAAATTTGTGATATATCTAAATTTAAAATTTAAGAAAACCCCCGATTCCAATGCCTTAATTTGCTTAAAAGTTAAACACCATAATATTAAGTAATGTGCTCTACACGCGATGCTCTTTAATTTGATACCCCACTCGAGTATATTTGCAGATTTTCGGTTTTCCTTCCCCACTCTCACCCCTATAACTTTTCAACGGCTCAACCGATTTTCATGAAACATGTCTAAGAACACCCGGGCCAAACTCCAAACGCCAAATCTTTCATACAAAAAAAACTTAATTGAAATATCTCCATCCGTTCGGGAGCTATAATGTCCCCGACAGAAAGACAGACAGACATGTAAAACTTATAACACCCCTCTTTTTTGGTCGGGTTATTAAAAATAAAGAAAACAGTAATTTAAATTTTCCTAATTGGGATTCTGTCCCTCCGAGAAATCGTTAATGAATAAAGTGTTTCAAAACTTTATCTGAAATATCTTAGCTACACCAATTTTAAGTACCTACCTATATAATTATTTCCAATGCCTTGCTTTATTATTATAATTATACTAATCCTTGATATTCCATTGCTAATGAAGTTGTAGATTTGGACACGCATGACATCGCATATATGTGCTAATTAGTATACCAACCTACAGAAGACAGGTAGTAATGTGGTCTAATGAGAATGGTCATCTTTTCAGGTTGAATTAAAATATGTCTGTATATGTGTGTGTTTATACGACTGGCACGGCATTGACCGTGTTTTAAAATTTACCTACTTATTTTCCCTCGGTAAAAATCCTTCCTCGATAAATAGGCTCAGAATTTCATCAAATCAGACCAGTTAGTTCCTGAGATTAGTGCGTTAAAAAATAACAAACAAAATCTTCAGTTTTTTTTTTATAATATTAGTATAGATAGGATAAATATTCAGTTAACTGTAGAAGTACCCAATCTACCGATTGTATACTAATCCGACTGATTGTTATTAAAGCGATCGCATCGACTGCCAAAACCACAAGCAAAAATAGAACTATTGTGCTAACACTCCGTCAGTTTGCGCAACCCTTGTTTTGTAAATAAAGCCAGTTTACACGAGTGGTTTAGTGCTCCCTTTGCTATTGTAAACGCAACTTCCACTTCCATATATCTTTATGAAAACAGTATTCAGGGTGGGTTATCATATCATATTTCGATATCATAGTTTTAGTTTGTTGTTTGTAATTTGCCCGTTTTACAGGGGAAAATCAATGGGCTCTGGACGGAAACGATTTTACATAAACCATTTAGTCTTGTAATCTTTTTTCTACAAATACATTTTTTCTTCTACGGAAATCGAACCTTTATGAAAAAAAATAGATTTTGAATTTTTTATTTTGGGAAAAAAATATTTGGGGATTTTTTTACCGAACAGTAATCCTACGGATTCGTAAGATAAAACAGCTGGTGGATTCAAAAGCGAAGTTATTTTTTTTCATCTTTGAATGTAGTTGTGTTTCCTTTCAAAAATAAAGGAATGTTTCCTCTAAGTAAAATGAGGTTCTTAAGAATTTATAATACAGTTGAGTTTCCCTCCAGAGCCCATCGTTCTTTTCCATCCTGTAGATATACTTTTCAAGGTTTTGTCAAGTAATCTAGAATAAAATGGTTCAATTATTCAGAAAGGTGCAGTCTGTCTCTTAATTAAATTACACAGAATCCAATGCGATTGCATGAAAACCTAGTTAATATTATAACTACACTACTCCTATAAAAATACAAAAAAATATATCAGTTATTCGGGCCATTCTATAGCCCTCTCTCATCCTTTGAGTCCTTTGTTATTTAGGTAGGTACTTAATTATTTAATTTTGATCCCTAATCCATCAGGAAGTTTTAAATTATGTAGTGTTATTCTCATAATTCGGTAAAAACTTTAATGAGTTTGGCCAACTTAGTAATAACCTTCTTATATTGATTTTTCTGTAAGGCCGCAATTATTTATGCTCTGATTACTTTAAATATATGATTAAATTATCTCTTAGGCCCCTATTTACGTTCCCACTGCTGGGACACAGGGACTTCTTTCATGACAAGAGAGATTAGGCCTTAAAATTCACCACGCTGCCGCGCCGGCTAAGTACTGCCCAATTATGCCTGCTTATAACAATTCTATAACAATATACTTATAATATATTGTTATAGAATTGTTAGCAATTAGGTATAAATATTTCCAGACAAATCACACAACAATATCTAGCCCCGTGGTAAGCTCTAAGCCTGTGATACGAGTACTATATATCTGATATACTTATTATAATAGGCATACTTATACATATAGATATTTTTTATTATACCTATATAAATTAAACACCCAGACCAACTGAGGATTTAATCATGAACTGGAAGTACCTACCTAATTATAGATTATGGTGTGATTATGAACTCCGGCCTAATAGGCCATTAAACAATTCAGATTGTTTGTTTGATCTTGCTAATCTCAGGAACTACTTGTCCGATTAAAAAAAATATTATATCTGTTAGATAGCATATTTATCGAACATGGCCTCAGAATTAGGACTTAAAACAAGGGAAGGCTTTTTACCGGAGGAATTTACGTTGTAACCGCGGGAATATCCAACACAGGCAACGCTGTGGTGTGAAAATCTTGTACCTTTTTATCATAATATCTGTTATAAACTGTCTCTTGTTCAAATATTTAACTTATCTCATTGTGTCAGACGAATATAAACAAGGCGATGCGTAAGGTGAAAGGCGATGCTGCGATAATGGCAGATCGTACTTGATAAGCGATAATCTGTCGTGCAGTGTACTGAGCGCATGATCGAACGTCAGCCCGGCCGCGGGCAGCCAGTGATTCGCTCGCCCCCGACGAAACCACACGGCTCTCCGCGACAAACCCCAAAATGACAAACACCCTCTGAACGCACCCCAACCATGCAACATAAAACACCCCGTTACAGTGAGTGAGTGTGTTCGATAAAAAAGACTTACAGACAATAAAAATGAGGCAGGATAGTGACACTACGGCTCTAGCCGAACAAATCGCCACATACAAGAGCGATCCTGAAAAACTCAGGCAAGCAACAGAATTTGTCGACGATCTCATTCAGCAAGCAAAAAAACAGGCTGAACTAAAACAAAAAGAGAAAGACAGAAGTAAATTCGTAAGTATCAATGTATATTTGTGACCTTAAGGACTGGGAATAGGGCGGTAAGTGTTGCAGGAGAGTAGATGCTGTAGTGCGTCGGCTTCTTCAATAGCAATGCTGTCATGACTCTTCAGAACTGAAGCATGCTTCATCTTCCTGTTAGATGCAGGACTATCATTCCATTATTTTGTTTATAGTTCTAGCTTTTAATAGACTTACATCTAGAGCATTGCGTTTCACAATCACGACGCATCAGCAATGACATTTAATTGAATTGCAAAGCGCATCGTTTCAAGTCCTTTGCTTTAATCACTTCTAAGATCTACTTCGTAGATAATTCATATAATTATGATCTGGCTTGCCCATTAAAACATGATGATGCTCCAACAAGCTGCTTCTGCTATCTATCAATTGCATCATTATTATCAAACTATCGATTGAGTAAATGTAAATAGTGTTATGGGATTTGTTTTTGAGATTGGAGAGGGCAATATGCTTATGTTTTATCTGATAACATGAATGGGAGTTTGATCGATGTTTTGTTTAGTTATTGCTCTTATTTTACGAGCAAGCCAATTTTATGCTTACGGTTACGATGTATCTATTTATTCAATTCAATACATCGGAGCATTGCAAAAAGGGTCCCTTCGTTTGGGGACCCATTCATGAATATACTCTCGACTAAAGAAATGGTACCTCATATTTTGCCAAGTCGACTGGAAAGTGCTTAATAAGTGGAAAATCGGTGGCGCGATCAAAATAATGGTATTCCAATAGCTCAAGGTTTACTAGCATTTCTTGTCCTTTGTGCTTATTTATTCAACGATCGATGTAACTTTCAGATGTCCAACATATTGTTTGCCTTAGAGAATAAACGGATTCTTTATGATAATGTTACTTTCTGTGATGGAAATAGACTGCATAATAAACAAGTTATGTGCTAGGCGGAGCACAACAGACGAATTTGCTTTAAATAAGAATAACCACGGGTCTTCTCGTATGTCGAATGAATAATTTAGTATCGCTCTTAGGCGTCTCTGGTAGCACTTGGGTACTTTGCCTGCGACTTTTTAAGAGCATGTCTTCTTCGTTTAGTTTCAATGACTTATGTTAACTTCCTATTCAAATTTTCTTGTACTACCTACCTACTAGGTACCTACTTGTAGTATTAGGTAGTTACCTGCGGTTGCCTACAGAGATTGCGTGACCGAACTGCAATTTTTCATCACGTTGTTTGTTCTATAATGGGCTTTTGTCCTATTTTTAATTCTACACTGCACTTTGTATGCCTCATTGTTGTGGTTACTTGCATTCTTGAACCACTTCCAAAAATATAATTTTTCATATTTTCTACATCATAAATCTACAAATACAAAATCAGGCTGGGGGCCCTGTAGCCATCATAAATATTTTCTACAAATTACATTAAAATGCGGAAAAATCATTTCAAAATCATCTGTACATAACGATTAACGCAAGCTTATATGCTGTTTTTAGGATTTTATTATTATCACTTATCTTTTTATTTATATGCATCGTTGTTTTGTTTCAGGACACTGAAGATAATGGATCAGGTAAGTTTTTGACTAACATATTAAGAGACAAAATCAACCTATCCCAGATTTCAGTTTTGGTCAGTTTTCACATTTTTAGAAATCTTATCCAAAACGATTTTACTACAATTATTAATATTTTCTTACAATAGTTAGACTGGAATGCTTTTTAAAAGACATCAGTCAAAATTCGAGAATTTGCGAGATAAATCTTTTGGAAAACGTGTAATTTACAATCTGTGGTCGCTCATATTTAAATACACAAATATGGCAATAACTTTAGTAAGCCTTGTTAATACACTTTCTTCTTACTCAAAATAGGTCATATTGGCGGTATTCGCTGTAGCTTTTTCCAATCTTACGTATTACTGGATGCTTCTACGGTCTACGATGTTTCTCGTTGGGTTACTAGGAAAGTGGGTCAAGGACATTATTTATTTATCTCTAATGTTTATTAACATCCTACGGAGATGCAGTTCAAAGATTAGTGTTTTAATCTAATTGAAACTTGTAAGAGCCAATCATTTTGATGAAAAATAAATGTTTTCGATATAGTATATCAGTCACCCAAAATAACTATCTCACTCTGCTTAGTTTGGAGTAAGGTGATGCTGTAAATATGTTTTTTATACTTTTTATTTTATATTGAAAATAGAAGATAGATAAAATGAAAGAACCGAGCAACAAGCAAATATAAATAAAATAAGTTTGAACGACAATTTTTATGGTAAATTACTGTGAAATCTGTGTAATTGATATTTTCATTACAGCCGTTTAATGGGATTGAAAACATGGTTTTCTTAACGACTTACTTAATTGTGATTCCATCGACGCCGCCACGCCGAAAATATTAACGGACAAAATAATAGGTATTATTTGAAATAGATTTACTATTCAAGCACTTTCCTCAGCCACTAAAAATAAGATATCCATTTAAAACGGACATTACGACAAATCGACAGTATCTCGCGTTATCAAACTCTATCTTTTTGTTAGTTGATTAAAATAGGTCCTTTAGTCACCACCCTGTGGTAACCCTTCTTACTTGATGCGTTATTAAAATGTAGATTATGAAGGTACCCGCGGGCTTACGATAGGGCTATGTCATGAGGTTTTAATGACATAAATACTTATAGCAAAATTACCAGTGATTGCTTTATTAAAACCAGAGATTGATAACATCAAAAGCTTTTGTAAAATCCAGGAATGCTATGTTTCTAATTGCTTTTAGTTAAGCATTCCATTACTGATTTAAAATAAAATCTCTCTCTTATTTTGTAAGTAGCAATTGTTTCTATGTAAGTAGAATATAACAAAATAATCGTTTGCTTAGTAGGTAACCTACCCCGCCTAATTCTGTTACAATGTTATCCGGAATTTAATTAGGTTACCAACTAAAGAGATTTACCTACGCGCCTAGAAATGAAAATTGCTGGGTGATTTAAGCGAGGCATGATTTGAATTTTAAATTTAATTTTGAGCTTGTCAGATGCAAATTGTTTTTATTTTGAGAGGCCTTACCTGTATTTTTAGCTTTGAAAATTTCTCAAAATAACCTAGGTTTATTTGTGATATGTTCTACTCATTGCTAATACCAGATCATCCGTTCATTTTGGATTGTTATAAGTATCTGAATGTTTATAGGTAAATTCCTCGCCACCTTTTTAGGGTTCCGAACCCAATGGGTAAAACGCTGACACTTCGTCGTCTGTCTGTTTGTCAGTCACCAGGATGTATCTCGAGAACCTTGATAGATAGAGAGTTGAAATTTTGAGGGATGATGTAATTCTGTTGCCGTTACAACAACAAATACTTAAATCAATAATATATATTCTTGAATTCATAAAAGCAACTAAAATGCTTTTTGTGAATTTAAGTGTCGTGGCGGCCGGTCAGGACTTGAATGGATGTCCACACTGACTGCATCTTTTTAAAATTAAAAAAAATATTTGTTTTTGTTTCATTTTATTGCAAAATGTGTATGAACTGTACCCAGAACCGAAGGTTGAGTATAAGTCTACGTAATATGTATAAATAAACAAAAAATAAATTACTTGTTAAATAAAATAATTTTATTTATCAAGTAATTAATTTTGGTGCTGTTATAGATTTTTGTGTTGTCTTAGATGGATTTGGATTTAAGTTTAGAAACTTAATAACTTTAATAAGTTTTACGCTCAAAAAGTTAAAGCTAAATATTAACGTATATTAAGTTAAATATTTAATTTAATGTTGATATTACGATTCTCTTTTAAACGAAATCTGAAGAGACTTTGAATAACTTAAAAACAAATCTCAATTTTACTTTTCTATTGATCTAATTCGATAATTATGTTTTTGACTACCAACGCTATTAAAACTTTGTCAAATGAGTTTCAAAACTTTATTAAAGTTAAGTAACTTTAGAGATGAATTTGCGTTAGGCATGAAACCAGAACCAGTTGAAAAATTAACTAAAGCCTTTAATATGATAGGTACGCTAGGGTACGATAGGTACGCATAAAAATTATAAATATGTATAATTTTTTTTTTTGTAATAAATACCTAAATTAAAAATATAAAAAAACTGGTCCATCATCTTGAATGTATCGCCATGCTGGTTTTTGAAACTATGTTAATATGTATAAAGTTTCAGCTCATCTGGTTTTAGATCAATGAGCAGAAGCAGTAGGTAGGTATATATTTATTATTTACATTCGCAAGAAGGTATCAACCCAAAAAAACTTACATAGATTGCAAATTTAATAAGAGCTGTTAGAAAGGACCATGCTGGTTTAATATAAACTTTTTGTTATTTGGAAGGTTTCGTTGCTACTTAAGCCAACTGAAAGCTTATTCTAATCATCGTGTCAAAACAACTAAAATAGAACTAATCTTATAAAACACTTATATTAGCTTTCAGGTATCACTGTAGAAAAGCAACGCTCATCTCAAAGAAGCTACATTTCAAAAAAGTCTTTGAACTTACCTTGCTCTTAGCTTTGATGACTAGATTGGTAGACTCTTAACTTTTGAGTGACGAACTGAGAGGTTCCCCTCAGTTCTTGTTTCTCACAGTGTTTTGAGAGTTTCAACACTCTCATGAAAATGAAAATACTAAGTGTATCTGCTGTAAGAACCTCTCCTAAAATAATGATTAACTAAATATCAGTAGGTATCAATCATCAGGCGTAGATACTACGGATTCTATTTTATATTATGTGCCCCATTATTATATTTAGGCTGGAGGAATATATATATTTTGTAAGATCTACAGATTCTGCTATTCGGGACCAAAATCTGTATATCCGTCTTATATGTAGCATAGCACCGTGATTATGGTCTGTTCTTTCGTTATCTCCAGGCGAATTGACGAATTCTATTATTTTTAACCCCGACAAAAAAGAGGGATGTTATAGATTTGACGTATGTGTCTTTCTGTGGCCTCATAGCTCCCGAACGGATGAAGCGATTCAATTTAGTTTTTGTTTTTTATAAAAAGTGAGTTTCGTGCGCGTGTTCTTTGACATGTTTTATGAAAATTGGTTGACCCGTTTAAAAGTTAATTCTCAAATGAAAGCGCATCACATGCAAATCACAAAATAGTATGACTTTTCACTTTTAAGGTAGGTAACTAAAGTTCTAGAATCGGGGATTTTATTAATTTTAAATTTATTTTATGATACTGCTAAGTTGAGATGGTATGTTCCAGGAAGAGTCCTCAATTTTTATAATAATTAAAGAACTAAGTACAACAATAACTGACTGTTGCATAAATTTATTAATAGGTACCCTTTGTCTCCTATTTATGAAAGATTTCTTGTACAGATTTTTCTAATGCACCTACTATAGATTCCTAATACAGATTCCCAACCCTACACACACATTAGGATTTCGATATATTCAAAATTACTTTTAGAATGTTGTGTTCTTTTTAATACTTTGATGTCCGTCTGTTATTTTGTCTATGTCCATAAGATCTAAGAAAATATTTTTTGATTTGGTTGTTTTTGTAGAATTGGAATTCTGTAGACGTGGGTTTAATTCCTATACCACAAACATTTCAGACACAGAGGTAAAATTTCAAAATTCGAAAAGTCAATATCACGAGTACATAATAAATAACCTTAAAATAAATAATTCTGTCATACATTTAAGCCATTTTCCGTGAATGCTCGAACCTACATACAGTGTTTATCCAAACAAATATTTCTGTGAACAGGGTAAACGCTTGGTTTCTAGTTTCCACAAAATATAAGGCTGCACATACTTTGTTCGAAGTAGTGTTGTTGCCCTAATTGTATTGTCAGCGGGGTCCTATTAATTAATTTTAATAAGTGACTAACGAAATGATCTGACAGTAAACAGTTGGGTGCGGTTCTAGTTAACGAATTTAATCACGTCTAGTGGTTTAATTAAGTTTATTTGATGTATCCAAGTCCGTCTTTTGGTGGATATCCATATCCAGCGCTATAATTAAAAACCAAATCAAAACATCTTTTCGGCCCAACTATGGGTGGACTGTTATAGATAAAATTAAAAAGTTGCTGTTGTTTCATAGTATATTCAAGAAACGATTTTTGTATTTTTGGTACATTACGTTCTTATTTTTATAAAATTACTTACTGCGATATGTGATTCCAGCAAAGCACATTTTCTTTATACCATTCGGTACACTATATTGAATTGATAAAAATGAATGAAGTGACTTGTACGGATTCTGTCTCCTATTAGCCACACTGTTACTCGTTGCAACTTTTTTATAAATGAGAAAAATCTTAACAAGCCACACTGACAGGATTTGGTGCGATTCGTTGGGAGTTGACCCAAAAAAGGTTGTTAGAATGGACCTTCACTGCGTCGTCGTCATTAAGGGACTTGAAGCGTGGTGTTAAAAACAATCCTCAATTTCGTGGATTTAAGGAATTGCAGTTTGTAATTCAATGTTTTGCTCATAAGGGAAATTCTTGAAGCAGTTTACTGAATCGCAATGATATCAACTAGGTATATTTTCTTGCTAGGGGATTTTATGGAATTGCAGTTTCTCAATTCAATGTTTTTCTCACAAAGAAGATTCATAAGAGAGCTTACATTATTATATATTTCGCATATGAACATTATTTTTTCTCTAAGATTTTTCCCAGGGATTGACGAAAATTGGACTAAGCTAAAAGGTTACAATCCTGTCTGTTCACTTTCAAAGTTTATGACTAGGTAAGTATCTCTTTCTATATAATTTTAGGATATTTGAGTTAAAATTGCAAACAGAAGCTGAGTCAGTAGACATAAAAGAACTACTTGCTACTTACCAGATACTTAAGATACGTAGCACTTATCTCTGGTATACTACTACTGCAGGATATTCAAACAATGCAAGGTCGTGACAGCGATAAAGAAAGACATTGGGCTGATTACAAAGTTGTGTTGCTTTCTAGACGACTGACTCTTATTCTGGTAGGTAGGTACTTGACTACTGTTTATAATCCCCGACGCAAAAAGAGGGGTACCTATAATGAGTTTAATGTGTCTGTCTGTGACATCATAGGTCTCAACGATTGAAGCGATTTCAATTTGTTTTGCGCGAGTGTTCTTAGACATGTCTGATGAAAATCGGTCGACCCGTGTAAAAGTTATTGTTATTGTTTTTTGTATCAAAAGATTTTCTTCTCGTAGCGTTAAAGATAATTTCTGTACCTACTTTGGGTATTGGGAATAAGGTACTAACGGCGAAAAGGAAATTACCTTCTCCGATAAGTGTTGATGTTTCTACCATAAATATAAAGTTAAAATTCAGCACATAGCTTTCTGTGGTTCGACTTGTGCTGCCTTGAATTTATAAAAAGTCGACGTAAGTAATTTCCGATATAATTTTTGTTAACTTGATACAATTTATAAAAATAAACTGCCACGTTCAACCCAATAATCAGGCTCTCGAATCATTTCTCAGAAAAAACAGTTTTCCTTTTCCAGAAATTTGGAAAAATGCTCAATGTTTTCAAGGAAATTTATAAAAAGAATCCAGTTGCCTGGCAAAACATACATCCGAAACAATTATTAATCTAATATTTTTAAGGTTGTTGCCAAAAATATCTTCCTACTGGGGCTTAATGCCTGCCAATAGCTCCGCGATGGCTGAGATCATCACTTAAGCCTCATAAAATATCTATTTACCTCTGTTCAGGTCTACCTAGATAGCCGATATTTTTAGGTGAATAATTCCTTCATAAACATAGACACGTGTAGTTACAATCCCCTTCTATCTATACTAGCCTATCTATACTAATATTATAAAGAGGAAAGGTTTGATTTTTTGTTTGTTTGTTTGTCTCGAATAGGCTCTGAAACTACTGCACCGATTTAAAAAATTCTTACACCATTCGAAAGCTACACTATCCCTGAGTTACATAGGCTATATTTTGTTTTAAAAAATAGTATGATTCCTTTACCAAACTCCGATAATGTAACCCATGGTGAAAAAAAAGAACCTAAAATCTTCCTTTAATCGCGAATGCTGCGAAAACTATTGAATATATAACAAAGTGATGTATTACAACTTTGTAGAACATATCATTATCTACAAAAAACGTCGGTACATCATATCTCTAACTATTATAGTTTTGTGAAAATAAGCGATTTTTTATATTAAAAAATTAAAATACCACTGTTTGAAAAGGCTCTTTATTTGTATCTTGGTATTAATCCTTAACAAAATAAATTATTTATTATGTAAGATTGCTTTAAAACCTTTATATAACTTTTGAATTATTAGATTCTGACTTTCCATTCAAAAGATATCACGAGTTATTTTTTTTTAAAATAACCGCTCGGCGGCTAACTATGCGTTGTGGAGTGGTAGGCGTCACTCGGGCACGGAGGTACGGGAGGGGAAAAGATCACGAAATAATCTGTCGGCTCCCTACTGAATGGTCATGTGCGGAAATAAAAAAATTGTCACTTGATACTATTTTGTCGCTTTGTTAGTAGTTAATAATTCGTTAACAGGTAACTAATCCCATTCAAAAAGTTATTTTCAGAACTAAACCCTAGCATAATT
The DNA here is from genome assembly GCA_929108375.1 of Gymnoscelis rufifasciata. Taxonomy (NCBI): domain Eukaryota; kingdom Metazoa; phylum Arthropoda; class Insecta; order Lepidoptera; family Geometridae; genus Gymnoscelis; species Gymnoscelis rufifasciata. The sequence goes on along the minus strand of OV815314.1, from coordinate 4,326,861 downwards.
ATAGCATAGATATTGTACATATATCGTCGGTTGCAGGTTCAATTGGGTTAACCACCAAAACACGTAAAATAAGTTGAGTATACAGTTTTTTTTAGTTTTTTTCTGCTCTTTCGAATAGCATAATAATAGAATTCTAACTTTAAAAAAATACAGTTACGCTACACATTTTAAATGTGAATTTTGCAGACTTCCGTCGAAATTATGTTGTAACTGAGTAGGTATGTGATCCATTTACATAAGTCGAATTGTTGTATTCCTATCCTATGACCAAAGAAGGTTAAGTTGGTGTATGTATCTTGGCAATCCAGCATTGCTCTTACACTAATTCTTAGCTTGAACGAAAAATTATAAAACCAACTTTCTTCAAAACACTAACGTTACACCAATTGACCCGAACCAAGTTTATGTTTGTTGTCGGTTACACCAATTTGAGCATTGCAATCAAAAGTAGGTATGTTTTCTCTTACCTTAATCTTCTTATAAATAATAAATCTAAATTTAAAATATAAGGAAAACCCCCGATTTGAATCCTTCAATTTCCTTAAAAGTAATACACCATAATAATGTGTAATGTGCACGCAATGCGCTTTCATTTGATACCCCACTCGAGATTTTTGCAGATTTTCTGTTTTCCTTCTCCACTCTAACCCCCACAATTTTTAAACGGCACAACCGATTTTCATGTAACATGTCTAATAAGAGCACTCGCGACAGACTCACCTTTTAAACAAAAAAAACTAAGTTAAAATCGCTTCATCCGTTCGGGAGCTATGATGTCCCAGACAGACAGGCACGTCAAACATAACACCCCTCTTTTTTTGTCGGGGGTTAAAAATAAATCGCAAAGTGTGTTGCTAAGCGCATAACTCAACAACGCCTATACCAATTTAGCCAATTTATTTTTATAAATGTTCGTTGGAGTTTAAGGATGGTTTTTACGGCGAGAAAAATTCGAATAATTTTGAAACAATTTTGAATAATTACCCGTTCAAAGCCGAGGCGTGCCGCTAGTAACAAATAAAAGACCACCGCCGCGTCAGTATGTCTTTTATCTTTATGTTCGGGATAAACTCAAAAACTACTGAACTGATCTTTATGCGGTTTTCTGCAAAATGTAGGGTGATTCGTCCGAGCAAAGCTCCAGCTCCTACAGGTCCAGCTAGTATTGTTCTAATTGGCTCACCACTGATATTTAAAACTTATAAAATTATCAGGAGTAACAAATATTAAAAGATAAAACGGGTAACATAGGCACCAATGTGATTAATACGATTTCCAATCTTGGTACAGATTCATCTCGGAATGGGATAGTTTAACAAGCAATACCTACATACATACATACTAAAATCTGGTATCTGATTACTAGGAATTAGCCGGACGTAACACAAGCTAAGAGCTACAGCGGTACATTGTGGGTTGTAGCATGCATGTTAGCCCCGATTTCACCATTGGCTAAACCGCGATCAGATCAGGCTAAGCTCGTCTTATCGCCTAACTATATTTTTTCCTAATTGTAATTTTTCTATGGTTGATCTCAATTCTTAATCTCTCGATTTGTGGCATAAAATGGTGAAATTTGGGTTTACTCTGTCGACGGTCTACAAAGATCAGAAACACACGACTCCGTGTGAATGAAGAGGTCGCGGTTAAATGTTGCCGTGTGGTATGTCTAGCAATATTTATTTATTAAAAATCTCTGCTTACATTAAATATCGACTTTATCAGTTAAGTGAGTACAATGTTTCTGGGCTACCATCTATACCTACTCACCTCACCCTCTTCACGGTAATGCTCCCTTTTCCTAGCCATGTAGATCAATAATGCTCCGTGTTAAACACCCTTGCGTATGCAGTGAAAGAGAAAGGGGAGTAAGCTTCCGAGAGACGAATGGGGCTTGGTTATTAGTAAAAATTTATACTTAAATATTTCTTTCATGATCTTGTAGGGTTAAATTACCTTGGGTGGACCAGATATTGGAGGATCTGCAATTTCTGGTCCCGGGTCTGGGTGTTTTCCTACGTATGATAACTTAATAACACTATAACACGTATATAACAAGCTCTGCTTGTAAGATTTATTATTTCACAGTCGGCGAGGTTCGCTAACAGCGTGAGTTTTTGATTCGCGTAGAGGTGTCAGTGTTTTTATGTTCTGAAAACCCTTCTGTGCTTGCCGAATTCAGCCACCTAATTAAAAGCCTTATATATCGAAAATGTAATGAACAACAGCCCTTTAGCTAATCGAATTAGAGTAAGAAGCCCTGCTAATAAAATCATCTTCATCTAATAAGTTCTTTGCTAAAGTGACACTGTCTCGTTCTTATTTATTATTTTTGTGAAAGTCTGAAAATAAAATCAGCCTAAGTTGAGGCTGATTTTAGTGTCACGCTGACCATTAGCGCAATCTGTATTGAGTTCATGTCAGCGCTGACCCTAGCCAGTCGGCGTCATTCTAAAAGGTTTTTATAGCGTCTAGAGATTGCTAAATGAGCACTCAGCGCCGATGGGCTGCGTGATACACAAAATCGGCCTTATTGATATATGGACCCTCTTTCCTAATTAGGTCACATAGTAGCCCTTATTTGCACCGATTAAATTATGATGGTCTAAGTTGTTTTACTACTAACATTAACAAAACAGCTTTTGTCACGGGGGATTGACATTTGGGTTGGTTTTTTATACAGTAAAATCGGTATTTTCAAGAGATAAAAGCGTTAGTTCTTTTTGAATTAAGAAGCTCAACATAAATATTTACTTTTTGTGTGACTTTAAAAACGGAACAAGTGGTTGTGGAATAGGTTTTGTAATAAATCTTAAAATATTCAAAACTAACAAACAAAATAATTTATAGCTACGTTTCTCAGTATGATCACAGATATGATACAGGAAAAAAGAATAGCTGCGTTATCAAATATTTTTCGATCGAAGTCGAGAGTGATTAAAGCGGGACAGTAAAACAAGTAAATAATAATTAAAATTTTAAACATTTATTATTTTACTTGTGTTCAAATTTCAAATACGCTTGTATAAAGAGAGTCCGCAAAAATTGCCATGTATTTGGTCGGTTTATTCTTAAAAAATATCGGTTTTATTTTACTAATAAATATAAAGAGTTTTTTATTTTTTATAAAGGTACCTACTTGTAATTTTGATTTTTAAATCGGGTCGTCCCGTTAACCCGTTATAATAATTCGTAGTATTCGTAGTTATTAACGGGACATCTGGCAAGGCAACGCTTCCTTACAAAGTACGCAAAGCTGAAAAACATAGGTAGGTATGTTTAAGAAACTTATTTTGCTAATGCCAGACTAAGTTCGGCTCACTATACCTACGTATGTACATATTATGAAACCTAAGTATCTTACTTATCATTAGTCTATTCATTGTCAGATAAATTTACATAAATACACCCTACCCTAGCGAGACGGTTCTATTGTAATAATAACTCAAATTTATAGTTACTTTAACTTACGGCTTCTGTGTTAGTTAATCAAATGCTGTGTTTATTTCAGTATAAAATAACAATGGAGGTTCTTTTATAATTTATTTAAGCGAATATATGAAATGAAGTTTTAGAATTCTGAAACGGCGGCACGTAATTCTTGTATAATAGCAGTGGAGCGTTATGTATACCAAACGGCATTAAATAGTATTCATAATGCGCGTCAAGCGTTATAAAAGCTGTGAATTATACGTGATATTAATGACTTGGTAAATAAAGTTGCCAGGTTCAAGTAGGATCCGTAGGTACTCAGGTACTCGAAATATTTCATTTCGTACTTACTTAGTTTTCGTAAATCTAGAACTCTCTTTCGGTATTCTTTAGGGTTCCGTAGCCAAATAGCATAAAACGGAAACCATACTAATCCATAAGAATTCGTCATGTCTTTCCGTCTGTCTGTCCGTCCATAATATGTCATAGCAACTATTTATACGGAAAAAAAGTTTTTTAAAAATGATGTTGAGGTTAGAAGGTTAAATTATTTTATTTAAATCTAAATAGTTTGCGCAAGAAACACTTTCAAAGTGGTTAATTGTGTGTCGCTCCTCCTGTAACTTATAAAATAAGAGAATGTAAAATAAAAGGTAGGTAGGTACTTGAAAACTTTAGAGTTAACCAAAATTATGTCAGTAGTAACAAGACATTTGTGACATAAAAATTTACCAAATGTTAAAATGACAATCGGTTAGGGGACCATGGACGATTTATGGCTTTATTTTCATATTTCAGGCATAGTCAGCATAAAATTGATAGGGGCGCTTAGGGTAAAACATCAATACATTCAGTTCGCAGATTATTTTATATACTCGAGAAGCTCATTTCAATTAGACCTACTACCTAAAAATAAACACCTAAATCCTATTTTTCATAGTTTGGAAACATGAAGCTAAAGTTTCAAACTTCTATCTCACTACTACTGAATGATAACAAGTTTTAACACAATAGGCACATTACAAAGACTTGTATATAAGACGTAGGTCGAGGTTAACTACTTAAGTATTCCGTGATCTTATTCCATTAATGAAGGCTTCGGTCGGGTCTATAATCGACCCAATAAAACCCTCATCCACTCAAAGTCAACCTCAGAGTTGATGGAGTCACCTCAAGTTTCTGATCTAGAACTTAAGGCTTCCTTCGTTAATTCAGTTTTCAAGCTTGTTATTTGCACCTGTGACCATGTAATAACCAAGATTATTGAAAACTTCATTCCACTACTACTGGTAGTTCTCTTTTCTTATCTGTTTCATAGATTTTATCCCATTGATTGTAGCCTATATGGTTTACATTTACTCTATCAATTTAACACGCACGCGACCACTCCACAATGTTTTCGCTTATTTTTTTGGGTCGCCATCAAAAAGAACATAATATTATAGTCGTAGCTAAAACACATTGTAGCTGAATTATCTGGATTGTGTTATCTATACTAATATTATAAAGCTGAAGAGTTTGTTTGTTTGTTTGTTTGTTTGTTTGTTTGAACGCGCTAATCTCCGAAACTACTGGTTCGAATTGAAAAAATCTTTTTGTGTTGGATAGTCCAGTTATCGAGAAAGGCTATAGGCTATATAACATCACGCTACGACCAATAGGAGCAAAGATATAGTGGTAAATGTGTAAAAAACGGGAGAAATTGTTCATCTTTGAAGCCTTCCGTTGCGTGCGCCGTGAAAACGGTTCAAGATACACAAAAAATATGTATGAAAGAATAATAGCTCTTTAAATGATCTAAAAACAGTCCGCAATAGTATATGTCTATCTTTTAAGATTAACTCACAAAAACCGTTTTTATGGTACCTAATTTGGTCGAAATAATTTGTTTAAGTTGTATCAACATAATAATATTAGGTCCTTACATATGAAATTGGCGTTTTTCGTACTGGCCACTTTAATCACAAATTTCTCCTCTTTGGTAAGGAATTCCAAATTCAAATTTGTACAGCTATAGACTCATGTATTTGTGCTTCGATGATCGTCATTCATTTGTTTTTTTTCTTCTGTTTTTTTCTGTTTGCGTCACTCATCTTACAAAATGGAAAACTTAAAATATCGCATTATTTACGAGTACGAGTTCCGCCGTGGCACTAGTGCTGCGGAAACAACTCGAAGGGTGAATGATGTGTATGGCGGTCGTGTTGCAAAAGAAAACACAGTTCGTTTTTGGTTCCAACGTTTTCGTTCTGGAAATTTCGACTTGCAGAACAAGCCCCGTGGACGGCCTGAGACTCAAGTTGATAATGAAGAGTTGAAGGCTATTGTGGAAGCGGATCCATCGCAAACCACGTCCGAGTTAGCTGCAGGCTGCGGTGTTAGTGATAAAACTGTTTTAATTCACTTGAAGCAAATTGGGAAGATTAAAAAGCTTGAAAGGTGGGTACCTCACGAATTGACTGAAGCAAACCGGCAAACGCGCGTCGACTGCTGCGTTACATTACTAAACCGGCACAATAATGAAGGTATTTTAAACCGAATCATTACCTGTGATGAAAAATGGGTTCTTTACGATAATCGGAAGCGCTCAGCGCAATGGTTGGATCCTGGCCAGCCAGCCAAATCCTGCCCCAAGCGAAAATTAACCCCAAAAAAGTTACTTGTAAGCGTTTGGTGGACTAGTGCCGGTATTGTTCATTACAGTTTTCTCAAATCTGGCCAGACTATTACGGCTGATGTCTATTGTCAGCAATTGCAAACCATGATGGAAAAGCTAGCGGCTAAACAACCTAGGCTGGTCAATCGCTCCACGCCACTGCTGCTTCACGACAACGCTAGACCACACACTGCGCAACAGACGGCTACTAAATTAGAAGAGCTTCAATTGGAAAGTCTAAGACATCCTCCGTACTCCCCGGACCTTGCTCCAACAGATTACCATTTTTTTCGAAATTTGGATAACTTCTTGCAAGGGAAAAAATTCAACTCCGATGGGGCAGTCCAAATCGCCTTCAAAGATTTTATTGATTCCCGTCCGACTGGTTTTTTTAGTAAAGGGATCAATGAACTACCTATAAGATGGCAAAAGTGCATAGAAAATAATGGTTCATACTTTGATTAATTAAATATATTATATTAAAAAATATTCGACTTTTTGTTCCTCCCATACAAAACGCCAATTTCATATGTAAGGACCTAATATTAATCTTTATTCAAATAAATATGTTGTTGGTTAAGAGTACTTCATCCATTATAACGCGGGTAGCACCGCAGGGCACAGCTAGTGTCTTTATAAGTCAATGGACAGGAATGCCAAATGCCTCTTAAGCAAAACATCTTTCGCCAAAAATAAGGGGGTTAGTAAGACAATAACTCCTCGCCTCGTTCGTTGTTCGGTAGAGGATACCAAGAGATTGGTTTTGTTATATAAGATCGTGTTCCAAACCTCATTATCCCTTACTTATTTGATTAGTGAATTTATATCAATCTCACCAATCTGTACCTTGATCTTGTTAATAATTTAGAGTCTAGCCTTACACCACAACATACTAAAACATAAAGCCTATAAAAATGTGAATTTATTAAATTTTTATGTCTACTCATCTTATTTTACCAATTTTTTTCTTTAACAGGTAATATGAAGAGGAGGATCGGCCGCGCCCGAGGTTTCGTTCTGAGGATGTTTGACGCTTTCTGCAACTGCACCCAGACCGCAGCAGCCGCAGCCAGAACCACCGCCCGTAATAACCCGTTCACAAAACGTTAACTGATTGATCACCCATTTCTTCATCTTTAATTTTTATTGATGTATGACGATCTTAAGTAAGATTCAGAGCAGGAGCCAGTTCAGCAAAATTTTTATTAAAAGTTGGAACATCAAGTATTGTCGTATGGGTAACTGATGGACATAAACTTCAAGATTTTAGTCAAGATTCAGCTTTAACCAAATCATCCATCCATATCAATATCAACCGAACGCATTACTCAGGGAAACCTAGCTTCATTCAAAAGTATTTACTTACGAGTAGATTACGGATATTACCATTATTATTTATTTTTTAGACCGTTTGAAGATGTTTAGTCTGATTTAGAGTAATAACTGGCTAAGCAGGATCTATATTCAAGATTTATATTTTACAGTCCAGTTCAATAATAGTCTTGTCGTATTGGCTACAGCTGGTCATAGACTTCATTATTTGTTGATTTTTTTTGGGTAGAATCAAGGAGGCCTACATCCAACGTGAGCTAAAACTTTTTACTGAAAGTTTCACTACCTATAGTGTCACTCAGAGTAGAATCTATATTAAGAAATGTTCATTTATAAGTCCAGTAAATTTCATCTTGTGTGAGCAACTGCACAAAGACTTTAAGATTTGACGATGAATTTTGGATCGGATCGAAGAGGCTTACATTCACTATGAGCCTGCAGTCTTAACCAAATCAATCATCCATCCTGATACTGATCAGTTTTTGTAATAATGTCTCAATTTTAATACTCCATCCATCTTGGATTTTTGTATAAATCAGACCTCTGATTTCTGATAAAACAACATGTGATTGACGATATCGTTGTTTGAGGTTCTTCCTCAACATTTGAGTACAAATTACTCAAACAACTATGCTGATTTTAAGCTCAATTGTGCACAAAATATCAAGTGACATCTGTTCTTTCTGGTGACATTGTGGGCAACCTCTACATTAATTTTTATTCCTAAACAATAATATGAGTTCCTTCACCAGGAGAATAGAAAAAGTCAAAGTCTAGACGTTATATTTCGTTTAGATCAACAGACGGGGTGAAAGAATCGATTTCAGAATCTCGTTAGGGTTTTAAGCGATCACTGCCCTCAAGTCTGCAATCATGCTAAGAAGATCTTTGTGAATAAAATGGTTGAAAGAAATACATAAAAATAAACACTATAGTAAATGGGTACTTATATTGACTTAACATTTCAGATTACCATTTCACTGGAATTTAATATAAGGTGTCATTGTCAGTGGTTATGCATAAAAAAATTATAAAGTTTGAATAATAAATACATACTACCTTAAATTTGACTAATTTGTGTGGGTTTTTATACCTCTATATATGTATTAATGCCACAGAAACATCTAAAAGGCGGTTGCTCTTCTTTGTTTAACTATATTTCTGTATTATGTATATAAGTATTCTTAAAATGAAATACAATATTATTTTTGTACCCTACATACCTACTAAGGCTTTGTAATCATAAAATAATATGATTGAAATATTAATAAATGTATAATAACTAGTCCCGGATTAATAATATACGCAGGGCTATACATAGTTTTATTGATATAAAACTTTATTGAATTCGAATGGAATTCGAGTTTCTATAGTAGGGCATTTCAGCATCAACCAAAAAAGTAAAAAAGAACGGGAAAATTTACCGTTTTTTTTAATCATCATTATCGCCACGCCACACTTTATATTCAGTAATTTTCATTTAAAACTTTCAGCCGGCAAGATTTTAAAGGTTTCCCTAATCTGGTTTTAATCTGTATCATCACCAACGTGTAGTTTTCTTTTGAACATATTTCGCCAAAGAATTTTATGTAATATATATGTTAATCTCTAAAGAAATAAGAATGTTAATCACACATTCATTAAACAATGAAATCAGGTCACATTTTCCAGTTGTAAACGTAATCGTAAATATGTTAGATGAATTTCCAAATTGTTGTTTATAGGTATCCTAATTATTTTCATGTAAGTATAATGACTGTTATGATAATTATTGGACCCAATTCCTGCATTTCAAGTATTTTCCTATCTAAATATATAAAAGATTAGGTATTGTGTCGTAATCCCTGTCCTTTATCAAAACAGTGTCTTCCTAGTTGTAACCCTATTGTACCAGAGTATTAATGACCAATCTACGACGTAATAACTACCTACTTACATTTAGGGTACTTTTGTTAAAATTAAACCTAAAAGGAAACATTACTACTATTAAATTTGAATATTTCGTCTTAGAATCAAAGAAGGCTTCGGCCGGCACGAAAACCGGAGTTTAGCAAGTAAAGTAAATATGTATTTCATACATGAAATAATGAATCAGTTACTTCAGTCTAATAAATAGGTAAATCTTGAAGTATAGGTATAAAGTTTCCAAGATTTAATAAAGAAGACTTAAGTACTTTGTCGATCCTCTAGCAAAATATCTATATCTGTAACAGGTTTTAAAAAAAGGCTAGAAAAATAAAATACAGGTACCCATAAAGTTGTCCTTTGCTTTGAGCCCACTATTTTAGTAAACTTTATTCGGCCAGGTGTTTCCGGGTGGATTAAGTAGGTAGGTACACTATTTTAGTAGACTTTGATTTGATGTTGACTTTGTTATTTTAGTAGAATTGAATGTTTCCAAATTGAGAGAAATACCCTGAATGTCTAGCTAGCATTTAAAGCACAAGAGTAGTAAACGATATTGCACGTTGCACAAACGTATCAATTTCTCCCAAATATAACCTGATAGCTTGCTCATCATTACTCTAATTATGGTACTAAATGATTATTGTAACATGATGTTATGTGGTTGGATTGGTGTGATGACGCTTATAGGTATTAAGGTGTAACGTCTGTATGTTTATACTCGTAGACCTGTGAAAATCTCTCTTGCAATTTCTTTTTGCAGAAATTTAGTAGCGCCATCTAGCTTTTCACATATGAAAAAAAAACAAAATTTAAAATTTTTGGGTGCATACTTCTATTATTTTAACTAACAATGCATTTAAATTTGTTTCGAAATGTGAGAAATTGCAAGTGGGAAATAATTTACCTACATTGTAAGTGAAAGTAGTGTCACTAAATTATAATAATCGTATTTTTATCTAGGTATGTATCTACAACAATATTCTTGATGTTTAATTGTACCACTTTAAAATAAGGTTGTATTGTAATTATTGTATCTGCATATTATTTTCACACCTTTTCTACCCTATGCTGTTTTATACAAACGTTTTTCTTAACTGTTTTACGTATTTTATATAAATATCATAAATCTTTACTATATATTATGTAGTTTTGGTGAGTACGAGTAGAATTTATTTAAAATACGCTTTAGAGTAGTTTTATGCTTGTTCAGATAAAGCACAATGAATTTTGGAAGCTCAAAATGTTTACAAAACACGTTTTTTAAATATACATTTTGCTTATACGGATGTATACTGCAAAGATTTTTTTCTGATTTCTTACCTACAATATTTTATATAAATAGTCTCATTCAGCGCTTTTTAATGATTTTTTTTGTGACAATGTATGTATGCTTTAATACATTCTGAAGAGCAGGCCACTTAAACATTATTGCTGTTTAGAATTTAACATTGACTGTTTTTGAGCAATGTTATTTTGAGCTCAAAAGTATTTTTTGCAATATTGAATATTAATAATACTTATGTATTAGAATAAACTAGAGTAGAACTACGTCGTAGAGTTTGTGATTTCGGTAGATACATATAGACTAGTGTTCACCAAATAATAAAAAGGTACCTAACTAAAAAGATGGTACTTACGATTTTTAACAAGAAAATCTTTAAAATCGCCTACCCTTACGTGCGCAAAAATAGGGGAATGATTAAGCCATAGACAAGGATGAATATAATATACTAAAATATTAGTCGGTGAAACAGTTTTTTATACAAGTTTCTATGTGACTAATAGGATATCTATGGTTCTATCCCGAGCTTCAAGTTTTGCGAAAACAAAAATAAAAATTGGTGAACAATAGTCTTGTATGTTCAGGGATTGTTAATAATAAGTAAATATTGTGGAATTTAAAGTTATTCAAAATAAATGTTAAATGTGATATCCTGCCTGCGACCTTCTTCCGGTGATTCTACTGAAAATTTCTTCAAAATAAAATCTTTTTTAACTTGTGTCGTTTCTTTTACTATGTCCTTGTGTTCGTCTAAGATTTGATATCTGATATTAGGTTTATAGTAAAGTTTGCATTAAATTCAATTTAAGGCGAGCAAAAGAGATCACTTCTGCCTTTCGACGCCTTTGATGCGGTCTTTTTGTCTATTTGCGTTGTACAGGATTCCCTTTGAGTTACGTATCGAGCTGAAATTGACCGGGCTGGCTTAGTTCGCCATATGAAAGGGCTTAGGGGAAAGCTTGCCAGCCTACGTACTCGGGAACATATGTACAGTTATTAATTAGTTAGTAGTACAGTTACAGTTTATTAGAAAAACTGAACGTCACATAAACACGCCTTTACAATTATTATGGGTGTATAGAAATATCAGCTGACATATTGCTGTTGGAGTTTTGAGCCAAGCACTTACGGTGTATAAATTGAGAAGACAACTTGTTTTCGCGGGTGGTATTTTTTTTAAATAAGTTTCGTACCGTTCGATTTGCAGTTGCCTTTTTTAAGCCCCCGACAGAGAAAGAGGGGTGTTTTAAGTACAGTTGCGATGAAGGTATCGAGATTGTAACAAGGCACAAAGTTTTAGGTAAGTAGGTATTTACTTAAGTATAAATTAAAATGATAAACATTCCTACTAACATGAGTTGGAGAATTTAAGTGTCAAAGAAATCAGCAGGAAGTACCTATTGACAGAATTGAAGGTAAGCACGAAGTTAGCTTCAGGAAGTGATTGAGCGAGTCGAGAGCTTGGCCCACTTCTCACCTACTCGATACTAACTTGACCCGGTTCAAAGGTAGCTGATAGAAAACATAAGTAAGACGACTATTTAAATGGGCGGCTTATCTTTTTAGGGTTCCGTAGCCAAATGGCTAATACGGAACCTTTATAGATTTGTCATGTCTGTCTGTCTGTCACAGCCACTTTTTTCCGAAACTATAAGAACTATATTGTTCAAACTTGGTAAGTAAATTAAATAAGATAATTTGCGCGAGAGACACTTTCAAAGTGAAAATAAGAGAATGACAAAACTGAATAAAATATACAAGGTGTTTCCTTTATGGTATATAACTATATACTGCGGAAAGGGGGTGAAGGGCACGCACCAGGCTAACATATTACTGCCGTCCTTATCATAAGTGCAATAACTAGGTAAAAGCTACTTTCGAGAAAAACGCGAATAAAGATTTTTTTTTTGTTTTTCATGTATCTCAATTTCTATACAAGGTATCGACTTGAAACTTTCACAAGGCTATAGATTAAAATGTGTAGAATATTATGTAGTACCTTGAATTGGTAAAAGTGTTGGCTTAGTTACCTAAAATCACAGAATTTTACTTATGTTTAGTACTTTAATATAAATAGATAGATTGATTACTAGTCATAACCGAAATAAGTAGTATAGTTATTTCCCTTATCATTAGCAATTTAACATATTTCACTTTTGAGTAGCAGGCAATCCCTATTTTTTCTTGTATGTTCAACCGATTAGTGCAATAAGTGTCGAACATATTTCGGTTTTCATTAGTAAAACAAGCTTAGATGTCAGAGTTGTTATATTATATAAATTGGAGTTGGATATTTAATTTATTACAGGTAGGTACTTAGTATACGCAGTACGCAGTACCTACATTTATTCTGTATAAATAAAACAATTTGGTACGTAATTGAATCTTTGTTTATGTCATACAATACATAATCAAACGTCAAGTAAAAAAAAATAAAAAAATAAAATATTTGGATATAATTTTTTTGTTGTATTACTATTATTAATTATTATTATTATTATTTTTAAGTCACCGTCCAGTTATTTGCTGTGCATTTTACTCTCCATCCAAAGATTGTCTGAAAGAAATTGCTTTAAGCAATAAGGCCGCCCATTACGCATTTTGTATTTAGCAGTAAGTCCCTTTTTGTATTGTTTTATCTGTTAAGTAGTTAAGCTTACAGAACTTTTATTTGGAACAATAGGAAATGTTGTTTGTTAATTTTTATTTGAAGGAAATTCAATTCTTTCCATTCGCTATTGCCATGTTTCTCTTTGTCCTTTAACATGAAAGTTTCCCTTTTGACCCTGACCACCATGATGATCTATATATAAATAAAAATGAATTGCTGTTCGTTAGTCTGACTAAAACTCAAGAACGGCTGAACGGATTTATCTTATCTTAGTCTTAAAATGTTCGTGGAAGTCTAGGGAAGTTTTAAAAGGCGAGAATAAATCGAATAGTTGCCGGGGAAAAAAATTAAATAAAAACCCGTGCGAAGCCGGGGCGGCCCGCTAGTTTTAAATAAACTCTTGGTACCGTGTTTCCGTGCTATTTTAAGCTGAGATGAAAAGTCTTCATAGTCATAAAAATCAGACACTGTCATGACTTTAACGATATTTTTTTTTAGTTAGACATTTTCACAGAATCTATGAAGTCATCAAAGTCGTAAACTTTTTTTTTTAAGTGACAATTCGACTTGGTTGTGAAAATGATCAGAGGACATAAAGGTGTGTCCAGGCTAAAAGTACTTTACTGATGATTCATCAGCAGCAATCAGATTGCTATTTATGTCTACCAAAAATCACATAAACGCCCAGTATCAACCCATAAGACTATATGTTTTGCGTCAAGTTTATGTTTTAATAAATCTAAACTTCAAATATAAAAAACCCCCGATTTCAAAGCCTTAAATTAATTTCTTTCTTTCATATTAAATTGAAATCGCTTCATCCGTTCGGGATCTATGATGTCCCAAACAGACAGACAGACACAAAGACAGACAGACAGAAACGTCAAACTTATAACACCTCTCTTTTTGGTCGGGGGTTAAAAAGGATCTGAATGCAGAAATGATGTCTTCTTGGCTTCGTCCAGGCACAGTTTCGTTCCATCATAACCATACTTATTGCAGTTATCGTAAGTAATTCAATGAATTATTTTAGGTAACCTTGCCACAACTCAAGTTATTTCACTCTTGATAAGTAAAACAAGACCAAATCCCTAACATATTGCGGTTATGCTTAAGAAAAAAACGGGAATGGTAATAGATACGTAAAAACTGTCAAAGAAGAAAACGTAGATCTCATTTTGCTGATCACGAATATGTATATAACTCTGTTTGGCCCAAAACTCGAGTTATTGCACTTATGATAAGGACGGCAGATTAGGTCCTTACATATGAAATTGGCGTTTTGTATGGGAGGAACAAAAAGTCGAATATTTTTTAATATAATATATTTAATTAATCAAAGTATGAACCATTATTTTCTATGCACTTTTGCCATCTTATAGGTAGTTCATTGATCCCTTTACTAAAAAAACCAGTCGGACGGGAATCAATAAAATCTTTGAAGGCGATTTGGACTGCCCCATCGGAGTTGAATTTTTTCCCTTGCAAGAAGTTATCCAAATTTCGAAAAAAATGGTAATCTGCTGGAGCAAGGTCCGGGGAGTACGGAGGATGTCTTAGACTTTCCAATTGAAGCTCTTCTAATTTAGTAGCCGTCTGTTGCGCAGTGTGTGGTCTAGCGTTGTCGTGAAGCAGCAGTGGCGTGGAGCGATTGACCAGCCTAGGTTGTTTAGCCGCTAGCTTTTCCATCATGGTTTGCAATTGCTGACAATAGACATCAGCCGTAATAGTCTGGCCAGATTTGAGAAAACTGTAATGAACAATACCGGCACTAGTCCACCAAACGCTTACAAGTAACTTTTTTGGGGTTAATTTTCGCTTGGGGCAGGATTTGGCTGGCTGGCCAGGATCCAACCATTGCGCTGAGCGCTTCCGATTATCGTAAAGAACCCATTTTTCATCACAGGTAATGATTCGGTTTAAAATACCTTCATTATTGTGCCGGTTTAGTAACGTAACGCAGCAGTCGACGCGCGTTTGCCGGTTTGCTTCAGTCAATTCGTGAGGTACCCACCTTTCAAGCTTTTTAATCTTCCCAATTTGCTTCAAGTGAATTAAAACAGTTTTATCACTAACACCGCAGCCTGCAGCTAACTCGGACGTGGTTTGCGATGGATCCGCTTCCACAATAGCCTTCAACTCTTCATTATCAACTTGAGTCTCAGGCCGTCCACGGGGCTTGTTCTGCAAGTCGAAATTTCCAGAACGAAAACGTTGGAACCAAAAACGAACTGTGTTTTCTTTTGCAACACGACCGCCATACACATCATTCACCCTTCGAGTTGTTTCCGCAGCACTAGTGCCACGGCGGAACTCGTACTCGTAAATAATGCGATATTTTAAGTTTTCCATTTTGTAAAATGAGTGACGCAAACAGAAAAAAACAGAAGAAAAAAAACAAATGAATGACGATCATCGAAGCACAAATACATGAGTCTATAGCTGTACAAATTTGAATTTGGAATTCCTTACCAAAGAGGAGAAATTTGTGATTAAAGTGGCCAGTACGAAAAACGCCAATTTCATATGTAAGGACCTAATATTTTGTTCTACAACTTTCCTATTTAGAGGCCTTTATTTTCGGAAAAAGACCTTTTTTTTAGCCTAATCTAATCTCTTGGTCATGTTTAGCCTCATATCAGTTGATGTAATTTTTTTTAAACGTCTGGACAAAGTTAAAAAAATAATTAAATGTTAACCCCTGTTTATTGAGTGATTATTAATTGATACAAAATGAGATAAATTTATTAATTTATCAGGTAATCTAGCTAAGTTTCTAAGTTTTTTTTAACTATTTTAGGTACAATCAAAATAGCATATTAGTATCAAAATCGTATAATAAATGTGTAACAACAACTCAATCTAAGCTAACATATCCAACTATACGTATATAGATACATATTATAAATTAAAATCACTGCCATGTCTGTCTGTCTTCATGTTCAAGATAAACTCAAAATCAAAATCTGTATACGGTTATTTGCAATAGATAAGTAGAGTGATTCAAGACGAAGGATACACATCCGAGCAAAGCCGTGACGGGTCAGCTAGTAAGTAATAAAATTTTCCTCACTGATGTCCCTGGACGCAGCCTCGCAGGTCTCAGCTACAGAATAATAAATGCAAAATGTCATCACAATCACCCTGGCACATCGATTTTAACTGTGCCAACAAATTAATTAATTATTCAAATCTTGTTTCAAGCGGTCAATGTTGTCGGAACGCAATCATGGCAAATTGAACTGTCAAATACAGGGCCTGGACGTGTTGTACGTTGAATTAAAAATATGGATTAAACAAGAGAGGTATTATATTGATGTCGTAGGTAGGTATATTTTAGTAAGTACTTAGGCATTTACTGACTGGACGACGTAGATTTTCCCTGGTTTTTTTTTTAACATAAGAAGCTACTGAGTTGTTGTTACACATTTATTATACGATTTTGATAGTAATATGCTATTTTGATTGTACCTAAAATAGTTAAAAAAAACTTAGAAAATTAGCTAGATTACCTGACAAAACATTGATTAATTGAATCACCCCCTAAAACAGTATGCAGGAGGCATGAAGTCTTTTCAATAAAAACCTTGCAGAGGTTAGATCGTCGTGACGAAATCTTCGTCTAATCATTAATTTACAAATTTGTTACCTAATGTGACTTCATCTGGATGGGTTCAAGAGATACAATACTGTTACTACCGTGTTCTGCTTTCCGTACATATCATATCGTATCGTATCGTACTACATCGAGCATCCGAAGCCGACTGATTTGCTGCCTACGGACGGACGCAGTGTGGTCGATAGCTGAGTTGTCGTTAGTAATTGATTTTTTTCGGGTTGCGTTTATCTTGATTTAATTAAAGCTACTGATAGGTAATACTACTGTCGTCAGTGATATAAGGTAGTGCCTTCCTTGCTCCTTTGTTTTCATCATTCGAATTCGTCGATAATATACGTTTGTTCGCAGGTCGTGGAGAAAAATCTTAATTATAAATTATTTCCGTAGTGCCTAACAGTAATCACTTTGTCAACACCAAGTACGTACTACGCTCGCAAACCCGCCTGCCAATTGTGGTAAATTTTGACCTATCTCCTTCAATATGCATATAAATAATAAAGGATAAATATGTCCAGCCGTGGAGGACTAGCTATTATGCTACTATGTATAAGCATAGAATAATAAATTAGGTACTACGTCTGTAAGTGTGAAATGAATGAACGGTTAATAAATATAATAATAAATACTTTTAAGATTTATAACGGGATGTTTACCATGATTAATTGTCTTTCGAGTTAAAAGTGTTGATAACCATGATAGTTTTAAAAGTGACTTATATATTAATAAATAGTTAGTACAAATTTACCAACTATTATTTAAAGTCTTATAGTATCTATATAGTACTATAGATACTCAAAGTTTAAAGTATACTACCAAATGGGAAAACTTACAAAAGCGTCATCTATGTGAGGGAAATGTATCAATGTAGTTTGTTTTCAGCAAACCCTCCAGGAAAAGCCTTTTTTCCATCGCTGAATACAAAGTTTCAATATTTTCACCTAGATGGCACTGTTGAAATGTGAAAGTTTAATGGCTGAAAGTGAAAAAAACATGAATAGTATATGAAAAAGTTAAGTTCTTTTTGTTGATAGACATGTTAAAATTGAAGACGATAAATCAATGTCAGTCATCATCTATTTTATCAACAACATCCTGTCCAATATTGGTCTAAACAAGGAACTAATACCCAACCTGGAATGTGCACAGGCTGCGGATGTGCGAGCCGAGCGAGATAGTTTTGTGAGAGCCCTCTGTCCCTTTCATTAGGGTGTCCAAACAGTAGGTAGATATTTTGGACATAAAAATTTGAACTAATCACTTAATTTCATTAAATAATTATGTTATAGGGAGCTGTTACTTGTAAAATAAAAGTAATCACATGTTACGATTTATAAACATATATTTGGTAAATATTTTCATTCACACATTACTGAATAAAACATTTTTTTGCGAATAATTTTTGATATTTGTATTACTTGGAATGGCATCAAGCCACTTTTTTCTCAAAGATTCTTCACTAGGAAATCTGAAATTAATTAATAATTTAAAAAAATACGTAGTGACACAAATCAGTGATTAGCACATTAAGTTTAATCTAGATTACCTACTATTTATATGTTTGAACAAAATATGATTACGGAATTAATCCTAAAAATCCGTTCACTATGGTCATACTACTTCAAGAATTTAAAAATACTTACTTGAAGAAAGATTTACCGCATCCCGCATAGGATTCGCTTTTACAGCCTGGAATCGCTCATTTTTTAACCATATTTAGTACGACGAATAAAGAAATATTGCCGAATTACGGTAGGATAAATAATAACAAATCAAAATGGCTGATGGGATGCCAGTTCAATTTACATAGATCCTACTAATAACCTATTCTTTTTCAAACAACACCTTAATATCGTGTCTACTTTTTGCAATAAAGAAAATCTCATTAAAGACGATACTTTAAAAATATACGGATCATTAGGATAATCAGAAAGATGGTAATATATTTTTTAACAAGAGATGACAAATTTGTTTATTTTTACCATTCCTACTACGTTTTAAAAACAACCCTTCTGGCAACACTTAAGAAAGGGACAGAGGGCTCTCGAAGCGCTATCTCTCTCGGACCGGATTTCTCTCTGACTAAATGTTATTTTAAAATAGAACTTAACTTCATATACATACGGTTTTTTTTATCGAGGAAAAAATGTCGGTGTAGGTACATTCCAGGTTGGGTATAAGTTCCTTGGGTCTAAATGAGATGCTACAAGCATATTACAGATAAAAACATGAATGCCAATGTGTTATATTAGAAAGATATATTATTTGTATGTATGTTAGTCTGTACCGTACCTAACTAATTATGTTTATAAGGGCCGGTGATCCCTGAAATTAATGATTTAATTACACTAGTTATTTATAAAACATATAAATTTTTCGAGAGTATAATGCATTAAAATCCGCCATTTAGTATTTTTACTCTCACGGTAAATATGAATAAGTTCGAGCTAAAATCCATCAAACCATTCAGGCTGCAGAGTGTAAGAAACAATTGTACATTATATAAACACATACTCCCAATTAATAAGCATAGCAAGGTGGGTTAAATAAATAAATATAAATATTTCCGGACTACTCACACAGCATCACCTAACCCCAAACTAAGCAGAGCTTGTACTATGGGTGTTAGGTGACTGATATACTACATAGATACATTTTTTTTTTGTAAATACATACATATGATACATAGAAAACGCCCAGACCCGAAACCAGAAATTGTAGATCGTTCAAAATCTGGTCCCCCGGCGGGAATCGAACCCACAACCTCCTGCGCCTCAGGCGGACGTTCGCCCACCGAGCCACAGAGGTTGTTGGGTGTAGTAGTATAAAACATTACTTAATATGTAATCATGAAAGAAACAAAACTTCAATACTTCAGATTATTAATTCGATTCAAATAACTATTCAGAGATCAATACAACTTATTTTCTATGTTTCTTATAATTAGGCGAGCGATCTCTATCTCGCTTCTTCTTCTTTCCTTTCCTTTTCTTATCAATATCTCTCTTTACGTCCCTTGTACTTTTATAGTCAGATTCAGAATCTGAATTATATTGTTTCTTATCTTTCTTTCTTCTTTTCTCATTATCTGAGTCATCCTGGTCCAAATTATATTTCTTACGTTCTTTTGTACTTTTCTTACTAGCTCTATCAGATTCTGAACTGGAGTCACGCCTTTTCCTTTCCTTCTTTTTCTTCCCTTTTCTATCTTCTTCAGAATCTGAATCTTGTCTTCTTCTCTCTTTGTCTTTTTTCTTTCGTTCATCATCCGAATTACATTTCTTTCTTTCTTTATCTTTCTTACTTTTTCTTTGGTCAGTGTCCGAGCCAGAATCATATTTTTTACGTTCTGTGTTTTTATTTGTCCTTCTATCTTCCTTTTCTCGACCAGAGTCCGAACCAGAGTCATATCTCTTACGTTCCCGGCTATTCTTTCTGCTTCTGCTGCGTTCTTTTTTGCGCTCTGTGTCAGAATCTAAAGACTCCATACTGCTATAGTGTTTCTTACTCTTTTGTACTACTTTATTTCGTTCCGTATCTGAGCCACTCAGAGAATCATTGCTACTGTATCTTTTCTTGCTCTTTCTATATCTCTCTTCACTGGAATGTCTTTTATCTCTTGACCTATCTCGGTGTTTATCGTTAGAATCTCTGTTTTCACTTCTGTTATCTTTCTCAGTTTTTTTATTGTTATTATCTCTACTGGAACTGCTATCTCTTTCATACCGCTGTTTCCCGTCTCTGTTGTTTTTATCAGATTCTTTTGCACTCTCAGACTTCGACTGTGTTAGTTCTTCCTTTTTGTATTGTTCGTAAGAACCTGCATCTGAAATTAAAAGTAAATATTTTTAAATATCAGTAAACTCTCTGTCTCACTTCTGTGACCGAAAGATAAATCTGAAAGAAACATACATATAATGATTGTCCAAGTATTGTACCTCACCAACCCTTTGAAGAATCTTTAACAAATAATATTGGTTTTGTTGCAAACGACAACTCCTCGAATATTGCATCTGTAAATCAACAAAAAAATCTTTAGAAATTGGTCAACCACTAATACTTGGACCTAGAAACAAATTAACATGTATGTACAGCATTCACCACACTGGCCAACCTGCACTTGGCCAAAGCGGTGAAATAAGGCCTAATCTCTTTCGTCAAGAGAGAAGTACATGTGTCCCATCAGTGGGAATGTTAATAGGGTGATGATGATGTACAACATTTACCATCTTAAAAATGATATATTTTAATTAGTCATAAATAACATTTAACACCATAAACAGCTTAAAGCACTAGTGCTCATATTCATTTAAACTGTTATTTCTGGCTAATATTACTGAATTGGCTACACACACTAAGCTTATTTATGCCTTACTTTCCGATTATTATAAATATATATATAAACGGGGTGAAAAGTCTGTTATTAGACAGATTTAGCGGTAAATTTAGGTTTATGAATAACTTTTTTATCAAACCATCTAAAAAACTTCTATAAGTCTGATATAAAAAATTAGGCGCCGGGTCCTTAAAGATACTATGCCAAAATGTACTGACGGTCCAAAGGAACAAACGACAAAATGTGCAACCGCCAAAACTTTAAGTTGGGACTATTGTCAAAACTTGAAAAAGCTCAAATCTTCTAGCGTCAAAATGTGCAATGACTAAAATGTAACGGTAACAAAAAGTCTAAACGCGCCATAGAAATAACTTGTCAATGACAAAATGTGCAATAGCAAATATAACAACACCTACTTGCATTGTTATTTATTTTATTAATTATTTAAATTGTATGGGAAAACAAACTTTTACTTCCTAGAAATGAATAATCTAATATATAGAATTCTCGTGTCACAGTTTTCGTTGCCATACTCCTCCGAAACGGCTTGACCGATTTCGATGAAATTTTATATACTTACGTATTCAGTAGGTCTGAGAATCGGCTATCTATTTTTCATTTTGCAAAAAAAAGGTTTGCCGGGGTCAGCTAGTAGTTATAATATTATATCTCATCTGTAACACGGATGAATAGCGAAGCAACATGGACTCCAGGTGGTGGCAAAATGATGCTTGTTGTACACAAAGCGTACCTAGTAGGAAAACAGTTCCAAAAATCATCCTAGGTAATTTATTTATAAAAAGACTGTACTGTATTAAATTTTCTAGTTGCTTCAGTTCAAATATTTGTCCATTGCAGTTTCCGTCACATAACTTTTCAAACCTTGCACATCAAGTCCATGAAAAACATTATAGTATAATGATAATTCCAACATTTGCTCTTTATGCAAAATGCACATTCTGACGCAGGAGCATTTCATCGCAGATACATTCATGGCATTTGCTCATTTTGTCGTTAAGAATTACACATTTTGTCGTTTGTTCCTTTGGACCGTCAGTACATTTTGGCATAGTATCTTTAAGGACCCGGCGCCAAAATTTAAATATTTTAATGAAATTGGGGGTAATATATTACTTAGCCGCACTATGCATTACATTATTAACAGCTTGGTCTCTAAAACTGGGTTTACATGTAAAATAACACAATATCACTTCATAGTATACACATTAATAATACATTAATACATAATAATAAATTTAAATAGAAGTCGAATTTAAATTGAAGAGCTAAATATCTACTTCAGAACTAGTGGACATAATTATTATTATTATTTCATCAGTACTCCATCAAATTCCTTACAAGCTTGAAATAAGTCCAGGAATAAAAACTTATTTCATACTTTTAAAGAAATGTAGAAATTGTAATTTTGCATGCAATTGTTTTTTGGTGAAATATGTGAATCAAATAATTACTAACACCCATAAAGATTAATATATTGCCTTCCGCCCCCGCGCACCTAGTTGACCATATTGTGAATCTAAACCATTCTCAAACCTACACACACAAAAAAATTCATCAAAATCGGTCCAGCGGTTAAGGAGGAGTTCAATGACTAACACACATACAGAAGATTTGCAGCAATGAATTTGAATTGTGAAATTATGAAAAGGAGAAGGTGCTTTACTTTATTATAGTAATAACTGTAAATGTTTGAATACTTACTAATTACTTTAGATTCTTTGTCAAATTCAGATTTGGTAACAGGATGCATCATGAATTCACTGAGGCTGATTGTTTCTTTCTTTACTGTTATGTCTACCATAACTCTTCCATTGTCTTCATCCAAGCTTAAAACCTACAAATATTGAACAATTTAATGTTTTGAAATATTGAACATGCTGTGTAATTAGTCCGGAAATATTATTATTATTTTAAAAGTTAGTGGCTAGATAATAGCACTAGATTATAAAGAATGTAAAAATTATTTGCAAATGGAAATTAAAGTACATTACGTTTTGTATAGAAACAAAATGCTGTGGCTATTTCAGAATCATCAAAAAAAATAATTACCAAGGCAATTAATGATTTCAGTGTTTCTATGTATATGTATGTTTTTGTTCAGATTTGTTCGCAAAAGTTTGTGTAACATATTCACTCTTGTCTTGACACTCAGGTGGTAGTTAACGGGCAATACAGTTGCTGTCATTCTCATTTTACCATTTTAATGTCTTTCATATTAACACTTGGATTAATTTTAAATACTTTAACTTCATCACTAATATTGTAAATCATAAATAAAATACCTTCCCATAGTATCCACTGTGCTTTCCACTGGTGATTTTGACAAAAGCATTCTTAACAATGGTCAGGTCTTCTTCCTTGCTGTTTTTAGAAGCTTTCTGTTTATTGTTATCCTTCACAACTTTGTCCGCACCCAATCCTAGCCCCTTTGGGCGTAGCTGTGGTTGTTTGAAAGTGGACCTGAAATATTTATGTAAGTAACTGATAATTTTAATACACTCCACACCAAAATAAAATTGGTAAATAATTTTAAAGAGACCCCAGCGATTTCATCCCCATGGTTAGATCTGAAATTGTTATAATACTATTTGTTATATAAATTCCTAAATACTGACATTGTTATAATACCTAACTAAATCTATAAACGCGAAAGTTTGTAGGATGTATTTGTGTATAAATAGACTAATAAACCAAGAGACAATTCAATGGAAAATTCTCTTGATATATGACATGTATTCAGTAACTCAGACAGAAAATTGGGCTATTGTTAAATATTACAGATTACCAAGTTCCAGAACTGAAAAAAAAAAAAAAAATTGGGTTTTACCACACAGTTAAATATCACTTTTTGTGGTAAAATCAATTATTGTAAATAAGCCTGATTTGTATTTGGCACTTGGCACAGACATAGCTTTTTCCCAGTATAGGATAAAAGCTACTTTTTACCATATGATAATCTATAATTACTTGGGCAAAGCCAGTGGACATATATCATCATAAATGTACCAAGCACTGGAATAATTGTGTCACCTCAAACTTGGAACATACTAGAGCATACTAGGAGCACTTGCATTTTGCTGGTAAAATATTTTCTGTATAAAATTGTTCTTGCATTTTATATGGAAATAAAAAGGGGCTGTAGTTTAGTAGAAGTATAAAATCTAAATTTAAAATTTAAGAAAAACCCCCGATTCTAATCCCTTAATTTCCTTAAACGTAAAACAACATAATATTATGTAATGTGGACGCGATGCGATTTCATTTGATACCCCACACTAGTATATTTGCAGATTTTCGGTTTTCCTTACCCACTCTCACCCCCATAACTTTTAAACGGCACAACCGATTTTCATAAAACATGTCTAAGAACACTCGCGCCAGTCTCACCTTTCATACAAAAAAAACTAAATTGAAATCGCTCCATCCGTTCGGGAGCTATGGTGACACAGACAGACAGACACGTCAAACTTATAACACCTCTCTTTTTTGGTCGGGGGTTAAAAAGGCCATATCTACACTTACTTTTCATTTGTTTTGGACCACCCCATACCTCTCAGCATCGCCAGGCCAAACTCTTGGATTGGGACCGACTCATAATCATGCAGTGAAGACTGAAACAGAAGTATTAAAGGAATAAATCTAAGTATTTGATACCCACTTAACAACGAAATATAGGATCTGTCAGCTATATACTATAATCATAAGAAATTAATCATAAATTACAATCATGAACCAGCTCTCAGCATATATACTAGATAAATAATGACCCTACCAAAGTTTTATGTGCAACTTCCATGCAAATTATTCAGATAAAATTTCTATAGGCTTATATATTGATTAATGCACTAGGATATTTAATGGGTAGAAAATCACATAATGGCATCTGAGATATCACATTTCTCCAGTATCATTACCTCTTTTTCACCACCAGGCACTGAAGCTTTAGAAGGCAACACCAATTTTAACTCAGGACCTTCGATCTTGACAGCTTTTTTAGAATCCTCCAGTAATTCTCTAACAGCCATCTGATCCAATGTTTCATTTTCCGGAGCAACTTCCATTGGTTTAGGTTTTTCTTCTGAGGCGGGTTCTTCAAGTGAACTCTCTACTTTTTCTGCAATCTCTTTCAAGCGTTCTGCAGTGATGAGGGTGTTAGGTTTCATTGGGATGACCAGTGGAGCAACATCTTTGACCTCCTCCCCTCTGAAAGATAGCAAAAATATGTTGACTATAAACATTATACATTGTCTTACAGTGGTGGAAATAGCGTCTAAGGTTGTTAATAAAGCTAACAAAATAAAGTTATTTTAAGTAACAAAGGAAAATAATCGACAATTTTTAGGTTAGAATTACAGAAAACCTGTCTTACCCAATAACTTTTATCGCTTTTTCCTCTACGCATTCGATAAAGTCCTTCTTTTCCTGAAGAGGTAACTTCTCCACTTTCTTGGTTTTCATAAAACCAAATGATATCTTCTTGCCTTCAGCCATGTTGATGTTTTTGCCAATATTATCGCATAAAATATGGAGTTATGGTGGCATTAGTGCTAGAAACGACAAGTACGGTGATAAATATTAGCATTTACGAAGCGTTCTGGTCATTTTTAATATGAAGAAAATAAAATATTACGAGCAGATATTTTTTTTGCAAAAATAGGCTTGTTGTTCTTTTCTGACAGTAACAGTAACTGTCACTGTCTGTCACTGTCAGAGTGATGACGGTGAAATGACACATTTACGCATCAATTGACACTGACATTTAGACAATTGCAGAGTTATCGAAAGTGACATGCTATTAGGTACTAAAAAAATCGCAATGGCGGCGTTCAATTGAGTAACATCTTTTTCACTTTATAATTTTATTTAACTCGACACTGGCAAACTGACGCTTCAAGCGCAGAGTCCAATTATGGAGGTTTTGTCTGTTCACGTCCGTAAGTGGTAACCCTCTGAATCCTTACACGTGACCTTCGGGTGGTGCTAAGAACAGTCTCTGGTGGTAGGCTTCGGCCGCGGCTTGTCACCACCCTCCGGGCTGGGCCAGTGCGTGAAGCAATTTTTTTCGTGATTCGTAATGTGGCCCGTAGAAGCTATCTACCTTCTAGGTCTTCATGCCCCATCATAGACCACATCGTTACTTTACATCAGGTGAGATTGTGGTCAAATGAAGGTTTATCTAGCATAAAATATAGTTGAGTTTAGTTTAATTTAACTTAATTGAATGTAATGTAATTTGAATGTAAGTTGGTTTAATTTGATTTAGTATAATTTGGTTTATATTAATTTAATTTAACTTAGTATAATTTTAATTAAATTTAATATGATTTGATATAATTTTGTTTGAGGTATTATTGAATTTAATTTTAATATAATATGTTATTTGATTTTACTAACCCTAGTCATTTAGTTTATTAGCAAACTATGGATTATTGTTTGTCCGAATTATGGGATTTTTATTTTATTTTATAAAAAAAAAGAAAAATAAGAAATTGAATTGACATGCTATCACAAACGCTATCGAAATAACAGAAGAAAGACATGCTATTAGAAAAGAAATAACAATTCCGAGTTATTCCTGGCCCTGTTCTGGTCTCAAGGCCTTGGAATATAATCCTCATTATAAAAAGTCTGGAAAGGCATGGATGTATTGGTACCACTACAATTACTAGATACAATTATTTATAAAAAGCCTTTTTGTTGAAGACGTTCAGAGACAACTAATTACAATTAAACACTAATTAATTATCTACCCAAGAGTTGAAATCAAAATATGACTTTCAAACACTAGATATGGTAGACTAAACATATATTATTTTATCTACATCTTTTATTACTAAATGGGTCTTTAAGTGCCCTAAAGGTGAACCGTAATAATATAATGTTACGGTTCACCTTTAAATATTAAACCCGGTCATTCGTAAAATCTAATTTCCGTGACAACAGGCTTATAGACCAACCTCCATAAAAGAGAAGTTTTTTTTATGAGGGTTCCCTTGAACAAATTAAACGTTCGAACATTAACCCAAAATCACTGTTTTATGTGGCTGAATGTACACGACAAATTTTCAGCTTACATCTCGTAAAATATATTTTTAAGTCCTGCAGCTACATGCATAAAATATATTTACTTACCAAATATACTTTTGTTCTTTTGCCAGTGTTCGATTCACTTCGAACACCTCAGTAGCATCAGCGATTTGTCTCATGTAGGTCGCACGGTTACTACCTTGAACCAAGCGAATCTGCAGCGTTCATCCGTGTCGCACTCATCAGAATAATTAGAATCGTTAATTACGTTTATGTAATAAATCTATTGTCAAGTGATTTCGGTTCAATTATTCAGCATCATGGAAGTTGCTAGCGCGATTTCCTACAACCAGTATTTTCTTTAATTCGCCAACGCGCACGGCGAGGTTTAAGGCCTAATCTCTCTCGCCAAGAGAGAAGTCCCTGTGTCCCAGCAGAACCTTAATAGGGTGATGTGATGATGATGACTTTAACTCTTGATTACCTACAGGGCTGGTTATGTGTGATATAGTAGGCCTGATCCTATCAGATCGTGATTGTAGTTGCTCCAATATGCTTCTTAAAATGTCTATAAATAAGCCTTGAAATCTTTTAATAACAAAATTTTGTCATTTAAAACAATATTATAGAGCTCTGGTATAAAAAAAAATACTTATAAATTTGTACCTAGATATTATTTCTGTCGAAATGGTAAAAGTAGTATATTTATGTTGTGCTATGTATACCTAAGCAAAGATTATATTTATCAGTGGTATAAGGGTCATTTTCCTTGTTGGTCTCATTTAAATTATCTAAGCTACAAGAATCGGTTTGTAATTATTCATTGGGCTTAGTAACTCTTATAAAAATAATAATTTGTTATGTTAAAAAGTGCGAAATTGGTAAAGAAAAGCAAATATTAATACAAGTTACGGAAAAAGAACTTTGTGAGCGACAGTCTGGTAGCGGCGTAAGAGGTAGTGAGTTTGATTCCAGCCGGTCAAGAGTTTGTTATGTTCTGTAAGCACATTTCTTCTTGGTCTGGGTGTTTTTAACATGTATAATAAAAATATTTTTATATGTAACGTGTATTAGATGTCTAGTACCCGTAGCACAAGCTTAGACTTACCAGGGAGCTAGATGTTGTTGTGTAGATTGTCGAGAAATGTTTATTATATTTATAATCTTGAAAACGGCTAGTTAGCGGCACAAACGTTTCTACTCCCTTTCTCGGATCGGCATATTATTAATTGACGCGAAAGCACAATTTGATTCGCCAGCCCTTTTTGTAAGTATGCGAAAAAAAACTGGTTACGTCTCTCAGGCGATGATTAGTAATCTAGGGTTAAGGCCCTTCAAGAAAGGTACTTATGTATTTGAGCTTTGTAATATTTTTATTAAAAGTGTCACCTTGACGAAAATTTATGATATTCCTGTCGAAATAACAGGGACCTTTGAGAAGCAGGCTTTTTCAGACAGTGGACGTTAATGATAATGGTGACTTTGTAAGTAATGATTTAGGTAAATTATAAGTACATTTAGGGTCAGGTATGACTATAATTAGGTACTATAATATACTATTTTACTCGTAGAGTATATTTTTCCTAATCAGCAATGGAATAATGGCTTATGTGGACGTCTCTCATGCTATGTTAATGAAATCGATGACCTATTTAGCTTGGAAACGAAACAGCTATCTATTAATGGAAAAGCTTTTTGCTTGGCACTAAATTCTCTGCTCAAACAATCTAGAAATTCACCATGTTTGATAGAAACATTGGCTACCTTCCTAAATTGAGAAGTTTTCAACTAGGAAAGTTAAATTAATTTGTAAGTTTTGGCATCTTGTGAGAATGCCAAGTTTTGGTTTGGCCTGACAGATATCTACTGAGATATTTTGGGCGATTCAGTATGGTACGAAGTCATTAATCTGATCTTAAGTAAAGCTTTGCCTTCTTACTTTCTTTTTACTTACAATGCAAGATCACCCTCAAAAGAAAGCGAACGATAACTTTTAAATAGGCAATACCAAACATAAAATATGAATGAGAAAATATTTGAATGAACATATCGGGACAAAAATAGCTGAAGACCGCGAACACTGAAAGGATCTGGAGGAGGCCTTCACCCAAGAGGGGTCCTAACTACTGACGAAAATAACAACAATATTCAATCATAATAGAGTTTTTATACCACATTTTGAATGCATGCAATAATAATTCATTTCATTAATTAACTGGTCATATCAAACTAATTTAATTTGAAATAAACTAAAAATGTATTTAATACAAAATTTAACATTCTATGCCCACAATAACTATGCTACCCAAGCATTAGGTACCAATATGCAGTAGCTAGCATGGATGGCATGGGTACGCATCGCAATGTGCATAATGAACAACAATTTACATGCTCAGTTTGCAGGTAGTACGTTTGACAGATGCCACATAATGAACCTGGGTGTGGGCATGGAACGAGCGGGTGGACCTAGGTAGGTACAGACATTTATCAGCTATCAGTTCTAATATTGTTGCTATTTCTACGTACTTACATCAGTAGGTACCTATAAGATGATGAATTCATCAGCTCATCATCATCACCCTATTAACGTTCCCACTGCTGGGACACAGGGACTTCTCTATTGACGAGAGAGATTAGGCCTTAATTCACCACGCTGGCCAAGTGCGGGTTGGTGAATGACACATGTCCTTCAAACTCTTTTAAAGTTATTAGAACGTACCGGCTTCCTCACGATGCATCTTCATTCAGATGTGCTACGTAGCACTTTTATACGTGTTTGACATAAAAACGCGTATCGCAGCTTCAGGGCTTAAAGATAACGGCTAAACAGGACTAATATTGGAAAATTCATAAACAGGCCGACATAGATCGCGGTATTAATTATCTACCAGGTACATCCCCTTTGCATCAGAGTTGTTTAAAATAAAAACAAAAACCACCCAAGTAACTTTAATGATAAACCTTAACCAACCAAGGAGCGTGCTGAAAACTATTTCCCTAGGAATTTATGCGTATTTTTTCTCATTTACATATTTTGTCGTGTTATTCCCAGCTTGGTCGATACTAGCTCCGAGCTTGCATATATTGTCGCTGACAGAAGCACCACGGTACTTAAATAGTAGGAGCGATGTCTTCTACGAAGCAACATGTCTTCTATGGTGTTTGTGCGCATCAATCATTTGAGAAGTCATATTTAATATAGAAGGGCAATTCGGAATGCGGAAATATTTTTTTCTTGAAACTATTAAATAAATAAATAAATATTTCCGGACTACTCACACAGCATCACCTAACCCCAAACTAAGCAGAGCTTGTACTATGGGTGTTAGGTGACTGATATACTACATAGATACATTTTTTTTTGTAAATACATACATATGATACATAGAAAACACCCAGACCCGAAACAGGAAATTGTAGATCGTACAAAATCTTGTCCCCGCACAAGGCC
The DNA here is from genome assembly GCA_929108375.1 of Gymnoscelis rufifasciata. NCBI lineage: Eukaryota > Metazoa > Arthropoda > Insecta > Lepidoptera > Geometridae > Gymnoscelis > Gymnoscelis rufifasciata. The sequence continues at coordinate 4,296,189 of OV815314.1, read as the reverse complement.
AGCGTGGTTTATTAAAGCCTAATCTCTCTCATCAAGAGAGAAGGCCCTGAGTCCCAGCTGTGGGAACGTAAATAATATTTCTGATGAATTAATTAATAAGCACGCCTTTGTATCATCATGGTCTTTTTTTATTAAGTTTCTAAATGATTTATTCTGTAAAATAGAAATGTGCGTAGTTTGTAAGTATTCATCCCGCATTTTACAAAAGTATACAATTTAATCGATTTATTGCCGAAAACTTGAAATTGAAGAGTTTATAATATTAAAAAAAAATAGATTCCTAAACCTAAGTTCCCTAAAACAATTCATATTATTTTTGCATGTGATGCAAAAATAACTTGAGTTCCCACTCGACTATATTTGCACTTTCGTCCCCACAACTTTTAAACGATCAACCAATATTCATCAACTTAGAAACTGCGAGTGTTTCTAAGTAAGTTTCTTTCGTAAGTCACCTTTCAAACAAAATATTAAAACTACATTGAAATCATTTCATCTGTTACGGAGCTATTATCCCACAGACAGACGGACAGACATGTAAAACTAAAAACGCCCCTCTTTTTCCATAGAGGGTTTACAAGATCTAAGCGAGTCAGCGTAAGCAACTTTATTCTATACAATGTAAATGTAATTTTGACGAGTTACAGTTCTAGTAACAATTATCTTCCAAGCCTCAATCATATTACATAACGTTCGTAGCCGCGGGCGATGCTATGTATGCAAATTCGTGCATATTGCGAATTCATCTAGCATTGCTATCTTTAGCGTTTCCCTTATGTATGAATCAGGTGGCAAGATGAAGTATGGTTTTGTGGAAAATGTAGGCTTGTGTGAAACGTGCCTATTGGTACTTCATTCTTTTATACAAGGTGTTTCAATATGGTTATATAAAGCGGAGAGGGTGTGAATGGGCGTATATCTACATGTATATCTAGCTATACGGAGATATACATGTTTGTGGGTGACCAACTTATTGAATTTCATAATGCTAAGCTCACGCAAGTAATTTATTGGCCTGTGGCATGACCAAGAAGAATGGACGCGTGTAAAACTTAATAATTGTATGGCTGAGTATTAGGATTCTTTAGCGTAACTTATTACCGAGGAAAATATGTCATGTTCTTGATTTATTTGTATTTTTGTTTAAACCACAAAAAAAAGTACACTCATTATTATTATTATATTGTTATTTTCAGCATGTCGTCCCACTGCTGGGCAAAGGCCTCCCTATTCCCCTTCCACACATCGCGTTGTTGAGCTGTTGCACACCAATCCACGTCAAAATTATCCAGCTCATCTCGCCATCTTGATCTTCGTCTGCCGCGATGCCTGCGTCCGTTGTTTGGAGCCCACAAAGTTGTTATTTTGGCCCAGTGATCTTCAGGCATGCGACAAACATGGCCAGCCCAATTCCATTTCAGCCCTGCAGATTTTTTGCACTCAAGTTGCTTAAAATTAAGGTACATAAATTGTATATTTTAGTGCTTTCATAATTCAAGGTATAGCGATATAATCTACCTATATGGCAAAACAACGTCTGCCGGGTCAGCTAGTAATGAATATTTGCTTTTTCCAAAGATCTATTTCAAGGATCAGTAAATTTTTAAGTCGATAAAATGAACGGGGTACTAAACATCTACTAACGAAGTCCCTGTCCCTCGAAACCCCGATTTATTTTAAGTGCCAATTTTTAGATCATTAGGCTTAAAGTTAATTATCAGACAGTTAAGATCAGTATTAAAAATTCTACTGCAATAAAAAAATAACCAATCACTTTATCATAAAATTAATTTTAGCTGTGAGAAGTAATGTTTATATTATGCCGTCATTACACCAGACGCAATAAGATGAATCTGCGTAAATAAATGGAAAAAACCACGGTGCTTCGGCGAAACGCCTTCATTTCTCAAAGCTTGATAGGTACATTAGGAAAACTGGAAATGTACCGGAAGAATTTTGTGGAAATGTTCTGCATTTTGTGGGTACGTACCTAGGTTCGAATTGAGTTGTAGGTTTCTGTGCAACTTTTTTAAATGTTACTAACTCAAACCGCTGCACTTTGATATGTTAGGTACTGCAGGAATAATAATGTTTTTGGAGACGAAAACATAATTTAAGAGGTCAGCCTTGGTTTGAAAAATTGCGTCTTAGAAGCTTTAGCGGTTAGACTTAGAAGGTTACATCCATAAGCTTGGCCATCTAAGTAAAGTCAGTGCATAGGAAAGCATTATTCACATTGGCCGCCTCGCGTGGATACCAAGGTGTCTTACACCGCAGCCAAGTCGGTCGGTCTGTTGTTCTAGTCACCGCGTAGTCACTGTATGTATATGCAGATAGATACAACAAGACTGTGATTGACTTACCATCACCCAATATCTGTAGTACCCAAAAGTTGTAAGGTAAGGTAGCAGCTAGAGAGCTGACATTTGAAATATAATCATTATTGACATGTTTAAAATCTGTCATGATAGATAGATAGAAAATTCTTTATTTCACATACACCAATGAACATAATAAGTTAACATTTAAACCTAGCATGCTTAATGGGCGGTCTTATTTCTCATAGCAAATTCTTCTTGTATAGAAAGAATATAAGTCAGAACAAAAAAAAACTTACTAAATTCATAGTTTCATAATTTCCTAACAAACAATTTATTCCATAACTACAAAGTGCGTCCTACATCGGATAAAAAGGTAAACAGAGTTTCTATTTCTTCCCCATACTCGGCTTGAATCTTTAAAATCATTTTGGATATCCGATCCCGCCATAGATCTATAATGGTGCGGCTACATTAGCGGCCTGCGGCGAATATTCGTGACAACGCGATGTGGCCACACACATCGGTACATTGTTACAACGCAATTGCGAAGTATACGGGCGACGACGATGTTTGGCGTGGGCGTGGCTACACGTCTCTTAAGACTTCTTAGACAAGAACATCGCGTGCCAACGCTACACGAATCTTCGCCCGTTGATGTAGTCTCAGTAAACGATCTCTTATCTCATCTTATTAAACGTTAAAACCACATTGTCTTTGCGTAATTGTTTATTTAGATGTGCAATAAACTGTGCTTTAATCTAAAATGTCCTCCAATTCGGTATGATAACGAAACATAAACAAACAGACAAACAATCTCATTTATACCTAGTAGGGATAATAAAGTAGAATTACGAAAACATCCTATTCCCTAAAAGCCTCGTTATTTTTCAGTGTTTCGTGGAATCACAAAAGCTCGTCCGTTAATTAGCATTAACAGATGTTTTTACCTTCCTAACAAAAATTATACTGAGCCAAAAAATTGGGGGTTCGTATCATTGGCCTGAAATATTAAATGGGTCTGCTTTAAGAGTTGAAGATGATTATTTTAATGGTTTATACAGTCTGCATATTGAGGAAAGCGGGGTAATCTTTAGGCTGCGGCGCGACGGTTGTAGGTTCGATTCTCGCAAATGGATCTTATTTTGCACTGTGTATTGTCCATCAAAATTTATTTATCTATAGGCTAAAATGTAAATTAATATCTACGCTTACATTTTAATGAATAGGCATGCAAGATTGAAGTTTTTTTACGTATTGTAAAGGTGCTATTATATTATAGTCAAGTATTCGCCATACCAGTAACCCTCCGAAGAAAACCTACAGCGTGACAATCAAACCATTTGAGCCCTTTCTCCAGAGATTTCCCTTCGCTCACGATCCCCCGGAGACTATTATTCATCCCTTTTATTGTTCCGCTGATGTATATTTTTAGGGAAGTGATACAGGTACAGTATTTGAGAAGGTGCCGCGAATCTATTTATTTTTATTTGTATACAATTTCAAATGGGTATCTAGGATGTGAATATATTTAGATTATAGTTATAGAATTTCGCTTTGAAAGTAAGTATAAATTTAATTTAGATTAAGTTATGAATATATTTTTCATATTTTGTTCACTTAAGTTTGGATAATTGACACAGAATCGTCTAACAATTTTGGATACTGAGTATTAATTCTGTGTTTGTGATCCGATTAAGAAATTGTTTTTTCTAATTACTAAGCGTCTTTCTGTTTTATAGTGTTTGTGGCCTAGAACCAAGAACAGTTAAAGGATAAAGTTTTAATGGATATTACAGCGTTAAAAATTGACTCATAACGCTTTTGTTTCATTGAAACATAGGAGTGGTAAATAATATATTTTACAAACTATCAAATTTATTTAGCATACTATCACTACTACTACAGTACTAATACTTAATTTATTTATTTCACTATTATTATTTATACATATTATTTACTTTTTCATTTTAGTATAGTTTGCCTACAATATACAAGAGCCATATTGTGTGCAAATTTAGTAAAATTATAAGCGTATTGATAACCTAATTTTCATTCGTTATCAAAAAGGATTCGTTACAAAAACAGATCACTTTATTATCTGTTCAACCATGTGCGGAATGTTTTATTTCAGAAAATCGTGACACAGGTTTTTGGGAGATAAAAACAGGGATAATGGCTACCGCAGATTCAGGCTTTATTGCTTTTATTGGTGGACCCTGATGGGCTATGAAATCGCCTGTGCAGTCAGCATCACCTATAGATATCCCTCAGTACAGGGCTCATTGGATTTGATTGGTTGATTCATAATCCAGAGCGTTCCGGATCCCAACACTGTTTTTCTGTGAATGTGGTGGCAAAGATTTCCTGGGAGTAACGATAAGCTAGGTGACTAATCAAACGTAAAAGCTGGTTTTTTATTTACCGTAATATTTTGGTTATAGTCCAAGTGCGTTAGCTTTGTAGAATGACAGTGATGGACAGGTTATCATATCTAACAATATTTTGGGATCAGTCAGTTTGTAAGTGGAATTTGCGGAATGGTAAGTGCAGTGTAACCAACCAACGAGTTGAAAGGATAATTTGGTCAGTGCCGATGGTATAAGAGAGCGTGCATTCGAAAGATATATTTTTCCGCATTAAAAAAGATTCCATGCAATACAATACCAATTGAACACAACATACTATAAAACAACCAAATTTTAGTGAATTCGTTGAGGCTTTTAAGCGTGAATGAGTAACAAACTATTCCTCTACCAAAATTTCAGGTTAAAATTAAGTAAGAAATAATAACCAGGCAGACTTTTTAGATTTATCTGACGTCATTTGAATACGCCATAAATAATCCGGATTTGCTTATTATCAGAAATTGAAAGACCAGCTATTACTCACTTAATTTTAATAAGAAAATACCTAATAGATATATACCACGGATATAGTACAGAAAAAAACTTTGTTGTGCGTATGAGACATTATCTTACAGATCTCAGTGATGACAAATGTTTCAAATTAAAGAATAGGCCTCCAAAACACCCAAGTAGCTATGATGATACAAATTGTAGCCAGCCGCCCGCCCGCATCTGCCCGGTAGCCCGATCTAGTTCATTCGACGAAAAAAATCCTCTCGTTCGGCTTCGCAGATTAACTTGGATTTCGACGAAGTAGGAAAATAATTCCGTTCCGTTTTTGATGAGTTTGTTTGTAATTTCTATGGCCTCAATAATCATTTGGGTATTTTATGTTTCTGTGTATTTATACGCCTACCTACTCGCGCCAATGTTCGGTATAATATAATAATTTAGAAGTGTTCAAAAGAATTGTTAACACTTTTTCTGTAACCCTAACACGAGTTGCCTGTTACGACTGTTGGAGATCACAACATGTTGTAATCCCATGCATTTGACAGATTTTTCACAACAAACATTTTATCTTTATAAGTTAAATGTAGGTATTAAAATGGCTTTTGACATGCAAGGGTGATGAACTCATGACACTGGGCGGTTTTCTAGAAAGTTGTTTGCAGGGAAATTACGTGTCCTACAACTTCTAACTTGTTAATCACTACGCATTGATGCAAAATACTTTTTTTATAGATAACTGAAATATTATACTGAGAACTAATAAAAAATATATTTATTTAAACTGCCAAACTTAATTATGATTTATATTAATTAAATCAAAAATAAAAACATGGTCATATTGACGTGTCCATGTCCACCACCCCTTACGCAGTATTGAAAGTGAAAATTTGTAACGTTGTCCTACTCTTTGGTACTGATACCATTGTTATTTGAAAAGATATTAATGTCCAAAATATTAATTCAACCTTATAAGGTACTCAGAGTCCAAAATTAAAATAAAACACAAATAAATACCGTCTTTAGATTCGTTCACGCGGAAATTCCGCAATACGTCACGTCGTGTTTTATCGAGTTCGAATGAATTGAAATGTTATTAATTTTAATAAATGGCAACATTCTAAGGCCATCCAGCAGCCGCGATGTTAAATTATGGCAACAGTCGATCCAAAAAACTGCATGAAGTGGTCACATCGTCACGTGGCATCTTTTGTTCATTTTGGCTGTTTTTTTAAGGTAATATAACTATTTCAAGTTGTTTTTGGGTAGCTAAAGGTTGGATGTTTTCTTCAGTTTCGACGTGTGAGTAGATAGTTCAAAGATGCATTAATTTATGCGTACTTTTCATTTGATTACCGACCGACAGACTACGTCACATCCAATACGTAACGTATTGTATAAGGGATCGCAAAATGCAACGTAATGGAATTCAAAGGCCGTGTGTACAATGTACAATGGGTAATATGTAGGTATTTAGCATATTTTATAATTGATACATCCAAGTTCTGTTTTCTTGAATTGAGACCCATTTTTTGGGGTTGGGTCAATTCAAGAAAACAGAACATTGCCGACCGCAAGTCGCGCCTTTCTTATTATTCAAATTAACATGCCCAAAATTATGTTTTTTGATAGCATTTTTTAAATTCTGGCCTACTGCTAAGCCAATTTTGATAAAATTTAAAATGTTTAAACATTTCATAGTGTTAAAAACACTACTTTATTCAATAAGTTTATAAAAGTATGTAGATAAGTATTTTAATAAGATTATTTTATGTGCTATTACTGGTTTACCTGAAATGTAAACTAAGCTTAATAGTTCCTACACGTCACGTCTCTTTCAATTAGCGTAACGTGTCCTAATTTTTCTGAGTTATTAAAATTGATTTATTTCTGAAATAATTCTAGGTAAATAAAGTTCCCTAGGTTACTGAAAATGGTACTAAAAGCACTGTTTTGCTTTTTTTATACAGGTGTATCAATAATTTGTCATTTGGTCCAAAACAAAGACGTTGGTGTAAAGTATTAAGTACCAAAAAGTGACGTAATGTTGTTTAGTGCTCCAAATTACATTTATAAGAGTAGTTTACGTAAATGTGATACCTCTTATAAAAGTCTGATTATAATAATAATTCAAATAATAAATAATTAATAGTGTTAATAGTGTTGTCAATATAACAGCCTAGTTTTTATTATATAGTGAGTTTATTTAGTGACGTAATGGAACTCTTCAAGACATAGTATAATATTGACCTTCAATTTACGTGAGAACTAATTAATTTTCAAAGTAAAAAGTACTATTTTACCATAGAAGCTTTATTAGTAAATTTTAAAAAATCACACTTTATTATAAAACTCATACTTTTAAAATTGTGGAATTCCATTACATAACGTACAACTTTCTAGAAAACCGCACACCTGGTTCATTGTGTTAGTGTAGAGCGGTGTTTATTTAGTGCCAAATAAATATATTATACCTACATATAACCTGTGGTATTACTAATCCAAGATTCATTAAAATTCTTAGTAGACCAGTGGTGGGTTATGGTCTAATTAGTTTTATTTTTGTCTTCCATCCAAGTCCTCAGTGGAAGTCACAGGGCCGAAATGATTATGATTCTCTATTTTCATTTCTTATTTTCGATTTTTATTTAATTTGTGAAAGGTACACTAATGTCTTTAACTCATTATGGACCCTTTAAACGTCAATCCATTTTAATCTACATAATTCTCCGCCATTGGGTGTGTAGTGTATGTGAACCTAATGTTCCATAAGTGATTTTGTTCTAAAGAAAAGGATTCTACCAGAAATGTACCTGCTATTTTAGATTTATAGTAGGTATACCTTGTACAATTGAATAAAATTATTATGAAATGAAACTGAGGAGTAAAATATTTTGATAAACGCTTTGAATTTCTAGTGAAAATTCTAAAACCTTAATATAGGTACTTAGGTAAATGTGAAAAAACTTTGTAAAGCTTTTGAGAACGTTAATAAAAATAAGTTCTCGTGACGTTGTAGAAAATTAGAGGAGCCCTAATTGGCAAATAATGTAAACAAACAGGTACAATCCTCTTAATTTGCTTCATTAAATATCCTTTAATCATTCACTGGAGTTATAATTTCTTTGGATTTTGTGGAATTTCGCAAATTTCCCTTGTAAAGTATACACAAGGCAGGAAATAATTGAAAAGTTCTCTTGTTAGACTTTTTATTCCCGATGGAGTGGTTTGGTTTGCAATAAAAAGTAATGAAAGTACCTTAGTACAATAGGCGAGACGTCAGCATAAAAAAATGGTATTTTACTTAGTCCCTTTGTTAGAACGTCTAATGAATTATTTTAGAAAAACATAATGTCATATATTTTTCAATAATAAAAAAATGTAAATAAAATTTACGAAAATAAAGAGCATACAATTCTGGACTGAACGCCACTGTATATAGTATAAAATAGTAAAGTATATAAAATAGCACCTAAACGTAACGTTACGTGAAATTACAATGCACAAAAAATGAAGACTATACATATATTCGTACGAAGAACTGATAACCGTTGGGGTAAACGTGTTCTGGAGTGGAGACCGCGACTCGGCAAACGTGGCGTGGGACGCCCCCCGGCCAGGTGGGATGACGACCTGCGAAAGACTGCAGGCAGATGCTGGATGCGTCAAGCCGAGGGCAGGGCGCTATGGCGCTCATTAGGGGAGGCCTATGTCCAGCAGTGGACTAAAATAGGCTGATGATAATGATGATGATACATATATAGTCTTCATTTTATGTTTGCAAGAAAAATAAAATATAGGAACGTATAAAATTTAATTGAATAATTTAGATGACGGATTAAATGTGTTTTGATCGTCTTACACAACCTTACATGTTCACACATATCAAGAATATCAAGTTTACTAATTAAATCTGTTCTTGACCAATTATTGTGAACTTTAATTGGGATTAATTAGAAAGTAGATATATAGATACTATATATCAAATGACTACTCGGAGAAATTCTCAGAATTTTTGGTCTCCGAGTTGTCGCTAATCCAAATTAAAGTCCCTTGCTCAGTCTTATCTGTCGCTCTGTTATTTAAATTAATTTTAAAAATAAAGAAAAGTATTTGAATATCTTGTTATTAAACCGGGTTTATATTTTACTAGTTTTACTCTCCCGACATTGATCGTGTTTTATGGTTTTTCGACAAAAAAAACAAGAAAATCTCTTCAGCTTTATAATATTAGTAGCTGATAAAACACATCGAAGCAAATCATTCCGAGGTGTCTTGTTCACCTCGGAATGCTAATATTTATAATAATTAATATTAATACTAATATTATATAGCTGAAGAGATTTTCTTGTTTTTTTGTAAGTTAACAAAATTGAAAAGCTTCTGAAAGAAATGCATTAATTAGCTTTTACTGCGGAAGTAGAAGAAAAGTTAACGTATGAGAAATTCGTAAACTCTATTTTGCTACTACGTATCTAATAGAAAATAGTATTTTGCAAGTTTGAAAATTCACTTCGGCGTGTTCTATAGTAATAAGCTATGCTGTAAGATTCGCAGCTCAACGCCGTGTAAAAAATTTAAGCGAACTGTTAAGACAATGTTATTTTCTTGATATTTTTTATATCAACTTCAAACTAATGAAACTTAAAATTTTATTTTAGTTTAATACACTTTAATTTGACCAGTCCATGTAGGTATGCCTTGTGCTTCTAAAGAAATAAACGTTTTAACTTTGACTTTATACTTTTAGCCTATGAACAAGGGTGAATATATAATAAGTGGCAAATAACGCTGTGGTAATTTCCACTTTTGATAATTTTAAGTACCCTGTTTTACCTAGTAAATAAATAAAATTATTTCCCTTTCCAGGGGGTAAAATGAAGAAGTACTAGATTCAAATCTAACCCTCCATATTCTATTAACCTAACCAACGAATAGATTACAGTGACATTAAACGGCGAAATAGCAATTAAATCTATCAGCACTTATCGCCGAAACAAAGCTGGGTCGTGTTTCGCCAATAAATCTGGCCAACAATTGTAAAACAACAAACAGCCGTTGTGAAGTGCAATCGGTATCTCGTACCCGATAGCCGTATACCTAACCGGCTCCGATAGAAAGCGTTCCTACATTCTTAGTATTGGTATAGGGGCAGAGAGGGATTTAGGACTAACTAGAATTCTGTGTCACCATTAATTCAGCACAGGGGGAGCAATATTGATATTGGTCTAGAATTACTGCTTGCTTTGGAGTTTGTCTTTTTACAGTGATCGAGGTACACAGACTATATTATATACAATTGACATTATAAAAAATAAAGATTTGCAAGGAAGTATCAACACTTACCCCGTATTCATAAAAATAAGTATTAAATTTTTTTTAACAGACTTTTAGGAGGTTAATAAAACGTTGAAACTAAATACATAAGTGCCAAATCTGTTTAGTATTGTATACTGTAATAGGAGTTTTTTATGAATACAAGCTCTAGTAATGTTCTTTCATAATATTTTATTTGCCGAATTACCTTAACCTTACATCGTAATAACATCAGTGGCGGATTTACAAATTTTCAAGGTATATGTTGAATAGTTATTGCCGCCCTTGTCATACAATGCATTATTTTAAAAATGCAACAATTTCGTTAAAATTGCACGTAATATAATTTTTCAGCATATTTTTGAGTTAATCGTTATAAGTTTGCTACTCTCGGAATGTGCAATGACAAATAAGAGAGAAAAGTCATCGGCAAAATTTGATGCAGAGTTCTATCTGTAAGACATCAGAAAACCGTCATAGAAGAACAACATAATAACACACCTAATACTAATGATCTAGTCATACCGCCAATTAATTTTCGCTGTCTCATGTTGAGGCCTTCACCAGATCCATCCCTGGAGCCGAGCAGAACGGTAAACAAGGCATGCCCATCCCGATTCCGAGCAGCCCTCTGTTTACTAATATCTACTGTCCTTAATGAAGAACTTATCAAATAACACGCCAGTCGTGATTGCTTTCGCTAATTAGATTCTTCTGATATTTCCTCAGTGAATACCAAAAAGAAAGAACAATTCGAGTAAGGGCTCCCACACAAAGCTGCGATGCGATGCGATGCGACGGACGCCGCAGATAAACTTTATTCATACGAGCTCGCAGATATTTGCGATGCGATGCGAATTCGCAGTTATGTGTGTGCCCTATAGTAGGTATGTTATTGATTTTGTTTGAAATTAAGCTTACTCGTATAAGACTTGGTTGAGTTTTCCTGGTTCCTTTTGAATTGTGTCGGATTTGACTCGTGGTGCGGCTGAATTACAGGCCTACAGCGAATATTTGTATAAACGCGATGTGTGTGGCTGGGTACATCGTTACAACGCGAAGTATTCGAGCGAGACCGATATTAAGCGTGGGCGTACAACTACGTCACTTCAAAATCTTGTAGCGCGCAACGCGATACATAATCTTTGTCCGCTGATGTAGACAAGAACATCGCGTTAGCCCGTACACAATATTATTGTATTTTAAATCCAACGCGGCACGAATCCTCTCCCGCCTGATGTGAACGTACAAAATGTATTAAATAGTTTATTCTTGTCGAATAGGGTGGGCATTGTGTTAGATTCTCTTAGATCATGCCCATTAGTGTCAAGAAAGTTTTTCATAGAAATCTTACAGATCGTCCCGGTACCCACAGCGAGATCCCAAATAAGTATTAAGAGAAGCGATCCCCATGAATTCTCCTGGACAAGCTCTTAACGGTCAAAGTTTTAATTAGTACAAAAATAAGGAGCTCCCATTCAGATTTAATCTATAACCTTTGAAATAATTCTGACTGTTATTAAAAAAGTTGTAATGTTTAAAAACGGAGTGGGATTTTTCATTCATTAAAGTGGAACAAAGCCTGTTTGCTTAGGATAAACCAGTGGTTCTTACTTTTGTTGATCTGATTACATTTACGAAAACACTTTTTGTAATTGTATTTTCGGAGAATGCAAAGTTGTTGTAACAGGCTGTTTTACACAATTTTACTTGGAGGTAACAGCGAGGTTACTTTCTGTAAATGTTCTAAGTAAACACATTACGAGATGATGCGGGAAGCACTTTTTAGCTTTTTTGTTATGAAGCAAGATATAACATATTTTATGAGTAAGCATATTAAGCCATTTTTGGTGTCTTGCAATGCCTGATAAAGAGGAACAAAGCACTACATAGCAAGCATAAAATTATTCGTACAATGGTAATAATTTCATCGAATAGATATTAAACAATATTTTATTTTGATTACTACAATATGGGCACTACTACAAGACTACTACTACAATTTATCAAAGTTTTTTTTTAATTTTATTATTTGTTTCGTGTGGCTATTGTATCACTGTGGCCTTTTCCTCGGTTCTCCCTCAAAGTAGCAGCGTTATAGTTCGCCACTTTTTATCAGAGTCACAAAATGAAAACTTTTAGGCTGGAGAAAGCGAGCGAATAATAACAAACTAAAGCATAGAATTGCTTTAAGCTTCGACACTTGTTTGGCACTGCCTATAAACCGGACTTTGGGAATAACCAACCATACTGTCTTCAATATGTGTGTGTTGCCAGTGATGACTTATGTATCCGAAACGTGGTGCTTCACTAGTGGCCTTATGAATAGGCTCAGAGTCGCTCAAAGAGCTATGGAAAGAGCTATGCTCGGGGTTTCTCTACGGGATCGAATCAGAAATGAGGAGATCCGTTAGAAGAACGCGAGTCACCGACATAGCCAACCGTATTAGCTCTTTGAAGTGGCAGTGGGCAGGTCACATAGCACGTAGAACAGATGGCCGTTGGGGCCGAAAAGTTCTCGAATGGAGACCGCTGATCGGCAAGCGCAGCGTCGGACGACCACCAACAAGATGGACAGATGACTTGGTCAAACTTGCTGGCATCACGTTGGATGCAAGTAGCGACCGATCGGAATAATTGGTCGTCTTTGAGGGAGGCTTATGTCCAGCAGTGGGCGTCTAATGGCTGAAATGATGATGATGATGAACAATACTGCAAGACTAGTGGGAATAACACCAGTTTATTTTCAGGGCATTTGTTTCCTTTGTACTTGTAGAAACGCTTTACCGAAAGCCACATAAAGGTTGTTGTGCGAATGGAAAGCTAATGTATAGGGCGTGTCGAACGCCGGATATTTCAACGCAGTAAGATACTACACAACACTCTGTGCCTTCACTTACCACAGAGCAAATAAACTAAAAGCCAGCCACTTGGAGCGGGAATAAGCGGTCGAAATAAGAGGAATTAATTCTAGCTAAGAAATTTCTTTGACGCGTTGCTTTATATAAAATGTGTTTAAGTCTGAAGGCTAAGAATATAAATTTTCAACATATTAACAATTTTTTTATGTTAATAAGGGCCCGATTCACCGAGTAAAATAGCCATTAATGGTTAAATTATAGAACAATATCTGCTTGGTTAAAATATCACTCATATTTTACGTTCGCTTCGCTTCGCTTTCAGTTGACTTGATAGTTCTATTTTTTAACCATTGGCTATTTTACCCGAAGATTGTGAAACAGGCCGTTATTTAAATTAAGTCGTTACTTAATTTCACTGGAATGGGTTTCGATCTTTTATTTTGTGTCTCCATTCCACCGAGTGACGATTAAATCTTCACCAAAATAATTATTACGAGTATTCATAATTTAATGTATGAAAAAACTATTTAACGGAATTGTAAACGGCTTTCTGCAATTGTTTGAGTGATTCAAGAATATAGCGAAACAGGGCTGTTTGTATAATTTGAACCCGTGCAAAGTTAGAGCGCTTACCTACTAAAATATATTAATTCTTACAAGTGAAAGGCCTTACAAAATATCAAGAAACTTATGGTGTTTCTTCCTTTGATCTTCACGAAAATTTGTAAAGATTGGTAAAAATTGACAAAACCTAACAATTAAATAAAAAATATTTATTAATGGAAAAAATTATCAATAGCATTATTTCAGACGGAAGATGATTATATCCTATTATTAAATATAATAAAAACCTTTTAATTAAGCTTTTTAGAGAGTCCTTGAAGATTCTTGTGTATTTTAATTTAAAATATTATTATCACTCTGATCAATTAATAGATAGAATGATTCACTGATATTTATCTAGTTATGATAATCAATTCATTTAGATATTTTCTTATTTAAATCAATCATTTGAAATTAAACAGCATGTTGTCCAAATTACCTTTAGTAAAAATGTCAATTTTGTATCTCTTCATCATCATCATCATCCTATTAGCAATCCCACTGTTGGGACACAGGGACTCTCTCTTAGCGAGAGTGATTAGGCCTTAATTCACCACGCTGGTCAAGTGCGGGTTGGTGAATTTTGTATGTATGTAAACCCCGTTTATCTACAAGGTCGGGTTAAGGCGATAGAGTTTTTCTAAACGTGGAACACTCAGACTTATAATTTTTGCAACCATTTTTCCATAACAAATTTCAAAACCTTATTATCCTAAGTAATTTTGGGAGTAAGTACTAAGTAAACTTGAGATTAAAATATTCAATAAATATTTATCAAAATTTCGTTTGGAATAATGCTTTTATAGTACAGTCAACAGCATAAGAAAGTGATCAACGTTTTTAAAACATTTTCTTGCTTGACGTGCCAGATGTAACAAGTTTTACCAAAGTGTCAATTTCAAATGTAGTTTTAATTGGTCAAAAGAAAATGAATTTAAATAAATGTAATCACTTACTTATATCATTTGTTTCTTTTCTTCTAACAAACTTCAATAGTTCTTAACTTTTGAGTGATTTACTGTATCTATTATTTGGGATCCTATTTCATCAGTTTCTTTTGCTGTTGACTGAAAGTACCTAGACTAGTGAAAATATAACGGCCAGAGCAAAATATTTTAGTGTAAAATGAAGTCTGGAAAATGATTTCATAGTTGCCTAGTCAAAATACACAGTCTCGAGCAATTTTCTCGGTGATTGTACCAAAAAAACGAAAGAACCAGTAGGTAACATATTTAGCAGTTTTATCGGCGACGGTACCAAAAACAATCATGCGTTTGATTAAACTGGATGAAACCGTTTATTTTGACAAAACGAAACCATAAATTTCTTCATGAAACTTGACATATTTTAGTTGGATTCTTCGACCTCATAAAGTTAGTTTAAGCGCACCGCTTTTGACGAAATTAACTTTGAACGTACTAACTGTAATATAATCTGCTAGCCTTTGTATGGGGATGTGTACTAAACTTTATGGCTGCTACATACAGTAGGGAGATTTATGACTGTATGTAGCCTTATGGTGCGAAGTTGTGAATATTTACTTTGTCCCAACCATATTACTCGTTAGCAAGAGGGCAGTAACGCAGTAAGTCATGATTTTATGGATATACCCGCGGGAACGAAACGACGTATTTTCCTGGTAAAAAGTACCTTAATAAACAGGCTATCTAAGGGCCCTCGCACACTGAGCCACTAGTCGCCGCCACCAAACGCGACCACCAGTGGTTCACTCAGACCACTTTATGGCCACTGGCGTCCAGCCTCTAGTGGCTGTGGCAGTTGCCGAAAGAGTATCGACAGAGGCGAACGTGTGTTTGTTAAAATAGACGCACTTTTAATTTCGTTATTGTGCGTGCATTCAGTACAACAATTCAGTAGAACAAAAGTGACTTGGGATTGGGACGGGGCGCGCGGGGGTGGAAAGAAGCCGGCGACTGTGGCCGTGTGTGCGCGCGAGTCGAGCCACAAAACGCGGCCACTTGTAGCGAGCGTGGTCAACTCCCGCAGCTTGTGGCTCGGACGCGGCCACTCAAACGCTCGGTGTGCGCCGATGCTGTATAAAATGTATGGCGAAGCGCGTCCGCAGCTTGTGGCGGCCACTAGTGGCTACAGTGTGGCCGCCACTAGTGGCTCAGTGTGCGAGGTCTCTTAACAGTGAAATATAATTAGTTCCGAACTAGAACGAGTTCCTGAGATAAGCGTGTTCAAAACAAAAAAACTATTCAGCTTTATAATAATAGTATAGATACACCCACCCACTCGCGTAATCATTTAGACGACGAATAAAAGCTTCAAACTGGTATATTTTTTATAATTATCACGTAATCTAGTATATTAATGTTACAGCATGGAGTACCTATACAATCAATCAATCAATAACTTATTAAAACCCAAAGAAAGTACATACATAATTAACGTGTATTTTTTGTTTATTTGGTGTTTTTTATGTATCTTATGTATGTATTTACAAAAAAATGTATCTATGTAGTATATCAGTCACCTAACACCCATTGTACAAGCTCTGCTTAGTTTGGGGTTAGGTGATGCTGTGTGAGTAGTCCGGAAATATTCATTTATTTATTTATTTCATAATTAACGCAGTCTTGAGGACTTTACTTCAAACAATTACAATTACAAATATACAATTTATTTATATGTATTTGACTGCCTCAGTGGCGCGGTGGGCTTAGTCCGCTTGCGGCGCAATAGGTAGCGGGCTCGATTCCCGCCGAGGAGTCAAGTGCTTGTATGTTCTGCAGGCACTTTCTCCTTGGGTCTGGGTGGGTAATATGTATAATGAATCTTTTTTTTTTTATGTTAGATAAGCCTTCATTTGACCACAATCTCACCTGATGTAAAGTGAAGATGTGGTCTAAGATGAAGCATGAAGACTTAGAAGGTGGCTTCTCCGGGCCACATTACGAAACACAAAAAATCGCTTCACGCACTGGCCCAGCCCGGAGGGTGGTGACAAGCCGCGGCCGAAGCCTTCTACCAGAGTCTGTACTTACCACCACCCGGAGGTCACGTGTAAGGAATCAGAGGGTTACCACTTACGGACGTGAACAGACAAAACCTCCACAATCTATACATGTATGTCTATTATATTAAGTATATCAGATGTCGAGTACCGTAACACCTCTTGCGCCGCGAGCTGAGCTGCGACCACTGCGCCACTTGACTGCCTCCAACGAAATTCTGTGTCAGATTTAATCGAATTAAAACACGTACTTAAAACATAATATGTTTTGTTTATTAACTTCAATCCTTGATTCAGAAACACTCACACCGATCTCATAAAAAGCCTCTAAAATTTTCCGGTTTAAAATAACATCAAAAGGGATTCAATATCATTAAAGGATTTACTGAATAGAAGGATTATTAACTTGAAACACGAGTTTTTACCTTGTTAATCTTTATAAAGGTTGTTCATGGAAATTTATTGTAGCAAAATATTAACAGAAAGGATATTGAAGAAGGGATTACGAAATTTAGTTTTGTTCTGAAAAATTTATAGGTAGTTTCATAATCAAAAGTTAGTTATTGATGTGGCAATATTATTTCCGCTCTTTCCTTTTTCTTTAAATTTATTTGCCATTAATCTATATGACAACACTTTTTAAATTGATTGCACGAACGGTGAAGAAAGTTAAATAAGACAAACAAAATATTCAACACAAAATCAAAAACAAGATTAATAATGATTGTAAAGTTTCAATACAAAAATGAGCTAGAGTTTCTAATCGCTTCTTTGTTTTAGTGTAAAAAAAGCGAAGCGACCAGATACCATAAATTTATTTCCTACTTATCTTTAAGCACTTATGATTATTTTGTTTTTTTGTTATTTATTTTGACGTGTCTAAGTTTTGTAAAACCAAACTATGGAAATAAATGATTTCGTATCTTGTATCTAATAACGCATATTTTTGCTAATGTTCAGAATGTAATGGTCAGAAGTACCTACTTAATGTTCTATATTTATTCAAATTCAAATCTTTATTAACTTTTGGAACATAGTTGTACACTTAGTTTCGTCAAATTACCCAATTAAAAAAAACTAATAATAATAGCAGCTGTAAAGAGGCCTTGTTAAAGATGTCACAAAAGATGTCCGAACAATTTTAATACATTAATTGCATTTTACACTTATTTATTTTGATACAAAAATATACATTTAATGCAATCACAGAAACACCCTAAGGGACAAGGGTCAAAAGCTTAATTTTTATCAAAGCGCATGATGCCTTTTTATTAAAAAAAAATTACAAGATGTCAAAATAAAAATAAAATATTCTATAAATTTCTCAATTAAAATAGTTGCTGCTGTAAATGGGCAATGTCAGGTAAAAAAATTAAAATAATAATAATATATTATTATTATATTATTAATTATTTATTATAAAATAAATTCAAATTATATTAGCAGCTGTAAAGGGGCTTTGTTATATATTTATCAAAATACACAGTAATATCATAGTTAAAAGCTTATAACTGTGTAGTACACTCATCGTCTCCATAAATTATAAATATTTTTTTTTTGATTGCTGATCTGATGTAAAGCGACGATGTGGTCCAAGATGGGACATGAAGACCTAGAAGGTAGATGGCTTCTCCGGGCCACATTACGAAACACGAAAAAATCGCTTCACGCACTGGCCCAGCCCGGAGGGTGGTGACAAGCCGCGGCCGAAGCCTACCACCAGAGACTGTTCTTAGCACCACCCGGAGGTCACGTGTAAGGATTCAGAGGGTTACCACTTACGGACGTATTTATTATTCTTAATAAATAAAGGCTTCATTTATAAATACATTTATTCTAAATATAATATATATGTTAACAATAATGTTTAACAATATTTTGATATTAAATTCGGGAAAAAGGTGCATATACTAATATGCAATTGTATGCAAATAATTTTTAAAACTTACTTTTTTTATGAATATTGAATACTGAATTAAACAACACAATGTCCTTCCGCTATGCGAAAGGAAATTGTAATATTTTGTGCTGCAATACGTGGCCTCCATTCGAGAACATATCGGCTCGGCCCGAACTACCATTTGTTCTCCGTGCTATATACCTCACGGATTTTAAGCAGCTGCTATAATATAGCACATATTATGCCACATATTATGTGGCAGCTATATTATAGCTTCCCCAATCTAATTCATAGAATTTATTTTGTTCGTTTTAATAAAGCTTGAAAACAAATATTACAACACTACTTTAATAAATTAATGTATTATGAACTATTTATACCATATATAGATAGATAATAAATCGTAATGATTTTTAATAAATTCGTAAATTCGAAATAGGCTCGTTAATTCGCCCGAAAAGGATAATTCATAAATTTTTATTGCACACACAAAAATACACATAACAAAAGTTTATAACTAAGCCAAAATGTACAAAAGGTGAGCTTAACCCTAAAAGAGTTTTCTTACAGCGGACCTCGACATACAAGAGACGTGTAAAAAAGAGTGGGTTGACAATGTGCACATATGATAGGTCAGATAGAAAAAAATAGTATTTATTATATTTTTTTTGCTTATTGGTTTATATATTTCAGATGTGTCATATATATTTTTGGTAATTAAACAACTAGTAGAATCGTGGCATGTGACGTCAGTAACGAAGTGTTTGATTCATCTATTGGTTTCCAGGGTAATAAACAGATTTTATCAAACTTTCAGTACGTTGATGAATCAAACACTTCGTTACTGACGTCACATGCTATATTGCCCAAACGAAGCGTTTTGGAAATTTGCGAGGGTATATAAAAATGGTAACATTTGGATGATTAAGTTGCCTATGAAATTATTATAAATTTGAACAATAACTTTATGAGTATGTTTTTGAAACAATAAAGATTATATGAAAAAAGAAAGAGTAATTTTTAAAGTATCGTGCATATTCCCTATTTTAGTCCTACACTTCTGTACATATATTCCAATAATGTTTAGATTATCTAAAATAACACACCCTTAGTAATATGTATATCAAATGAACTACTTCGATGCATGCTACATCAAGCGCGAGGTTCGCCAGATCACTGGGCACAATTACATTACTACTGGCCTGACCAGGTATCTTTGTAAGTGGACATTTGAAGCTTGAAGTTAGTATGCTAGACTGACTGGAATATATTGGAAATAAAATAAGCAAAATACGGCATCGAATTTCTACAAGTTTTGTGTATTTATATTTATAATAAAAAATATCTATATATGTATGACTATTTTATATTAAGTATATCAGATATCTAGTACCCGTAACACAAGCTTATAGCTTACCACGGGGCTAGATGTTGTTGTGTGCATTGTCTGGAAATATTTATTTATTTTATTTATTTATTTATTTCTCAGAGGACGCCATTTTTTATATGTGGAGTTATATACTTAAGCTCTAGTTTGTGGGGTCCCTCGGCCGCCATGCTGGAAAATGTGATACTAGGAGTTTACGCACTCTATCTCTAGTGTAATCTAGTAATCGTACAAAAAAATATTTGAATAGTATTATGTGTGGCAAGTTAAATTATCTGCAATTTTTATTCAATTAGTTTTGGACGTAATATAGAGAATAAAAAGTTAATAAGCAAATCTTCTTCTTCTTCTTTTCCGTTACGCTCTTGACAGAGCGGTCGTGGTCGTCATGTGTCGGCGGTGTGGGCAGATGATATTCGCCCCACGACAGCGCGCCACCTTTCTCTGTTGGAGGTCATCCTGCTGCAATCGTTTAACAGTCCCCTACGGTAGTTTTTATTTGGTCTGTCCGTCGTATGGGAGACCTTCCACGCGGCCTTGGGCCCTCTACCTTTCCTTGAACAATAAGACGTTCGATGGACTGATTGTCCATCGAACAAGATCGTATAAGCAAATACATAGTAAAAAAATTTTGCGAAACTTTTTTTTATGGGAATCATAACTTTTTTAGTTGAAAACTTATTGAATGGATTTTCTTACAGTAGTTAGGTATAGTGATTCAAAGTTAAGTTATATATTTCACACCGTTGCGATGTTGGGAAGGTCGCCAGCGCTAGTAATAAAGATTAGTCATATTCGTCCATACTATGTTTCACATGAGTTACCTATCTAGAGTTACATTACTACTGGCCTGACAGCCAACCTCTGGATCTCGTATAAGTTATACATCAAATGAACTGGCTCGGTGCATTCCACATTGATCAAACGCACGCTTCGCCAGATCACTGGGCACAATAGGGTAGAACACTAAAATTTTAGCTTTTTTTCATATATTGCTATACTCGTATGTAAAGCTTTATTATTTAAATTTGCTTCATATAATCAATTATATTTGTTTTATAGGGGGTATTAGGGGCATAGACTATAATTATATGTTTCTATAACATGTTTATGTAAATATAATTATGTTGTATATTTGTAACAAAATAAACATTTTATTATTATTATTACATTAACTGTCACTGGCATGGTAGGTATAAGTAAACATTTGAAGCTCGGACTAGCGTGAAGTTTGTATGATAGACTGACTTAAGAATAAAATATAAAACAATGCTGCATTTTGTAAGCTATTCAGAAACTGGATGAGTTAATGGCTAAAAATATATTTTTGAAGTACCTTTTGGTAATCTTCTGAATCGTTGAGGGATAAATAAATAAATAAATCCGGACAATCCCCACAACAACATCTAGCCCCGTGGTAAGCTAAGCTTTTGTTACGGGTCTAGACAACTGTTATAATTAATACAATAAACATAAAAATCAAAAGACATATTTTATAAAAGACATATATATAGATATGGGAACACAAAACGGCGCTAGACATTTTAAAACAAGATTTCGTAGAAATCATCATCATTACTTAGGTTACCTCAAAAATCACTAGATCATGGTGTTTGACTGCCTCAGTGGCGCGGTAGGCCAGAGTCCGCTTGCGAAGCAAGAGGTAGCGGGTTCGATTCCCACCGAGGGGTCAAGTGTTTGTATGTTCTGCAAGCACTTTCTTCTTGGTCTGGGTGTTTAATATGTATAATAAAAAATATCTATGTAGGTATGTATGTAAGTATATTATATTAAGTATATTAGATGTCTAGTACCCGTAACACAAGCTAAGAGCTTACCACGGGGTTAGATGTTGTTGTGTGGATTGTCCGGAAATATTTATTTTATTTATTTATTTATTTTATCTGACGTAAACGTTTGCAAGTTGAATAAGAAAAAGTTGCACGAAATCGTGAAAACCCCGAGACATCGCCCACCAAGATAAAACACGACGTCGAAGCATTAATTGCTACAAAAACAGCTCCCAACTCACACGTACTTCAAAAGATACCTGGTCGAAGAAAAGATTATTAAAGTAATAAAAGGCAGTATTAAAGGCACTTATATGGCACGAGCAACGAACTGAGACTGTTGCAGAGCTGCAGATCCCACTCTAGAGACAATTCGTTTTAACTCCCCAGGTGATATTTTCCGGGAGAATTTCATAATGTTTGCTGAATTTAGGTTTAACTTTGTTTAAAGTTCGTGCTCTAGATTTTGAAAGGTTTAATTTGAGTTTTTTCACATCGTAGTCGTAACTATTGTGTTTGGGTATTTTCTTGATTTTGTTTTCTATTTTTAGCCGACTAAAAAAGGAGGGGTTCTCAATTTGACGTATTTCAGTAATGTACGGCGCATAACTTTTTAATAAGTAGTCTGATTTTGATAATTCCTTTTTTTACCTCGAATTAGTCCCATAAAAATTTTGGCCGTAAGGTTGGTAAAACATGTTATAAGAATTGTTCGTTCACTGGTTAATATGTATGATTTTTTGATACAATTGAATTTGAATTTCGATAGGGTGATGATGATGACAAATGATAATATAGTACATCATAACAAGGAAAATAAATTACAAAAAACAATACCGTTCAAAAACCTAAAAGTTAATTAACCAAGTTTATAAGTCGGTGCTATGTAACTAATAACACAAATGATCTAAATTTAAAGGAATAATCTAATCAAATTAATCAAATATAAAGTAAGAATCTAACATTGTTACACAAACAATGTTTATGAAACAATGTTAGATTTGATAATAAATTCCTTTAAATTTAGATAATTTGTGTTATTTGATCCAGAATTTTATTGTTTGGCCCGAGCAAAGTTTCTTGGGGGTATTTAATTAGTATAAGAACTTGGTTAATATAGTTTAAAGAAAAACTCAATTATTTTCAACTTTTCAGTTTTTTGGCGGCAACATTTTTTTTAATTATTTATGGATAACATTAGCTGGTCCGTTCCGGCTTTTCACGAATCATCATCATCATTATTTCAGCCATTAGACGCCCACTGCTGGACATAAGCCTCCCTCAAAGACGACCAATTATTCCGATCGGTCGCTACTTGCATCCACCGTGATGCCAGCAAGTTTGACCAAGTCACCTGTCCATCTTGTTGGTCGTCCGATGCTGCGCTTGCCGATCCGCGGCCTCCATTCGAGAACTTTTCGGCCCCAACGGCCTATAAATGACCTGCCCACTGCCACTTCAAAGAGCTAATACGGTTGGCTATGTCGGTGACTCGCGTTCTTCTACGGATCTCCTCATTTCTGATTCGATCCCGTAGAGAAACCCTGAGCATAGCCCTTTCCATAGCTCTTTGAGCGGCTCTGAGCCTATTCATAAGGCTACTAGTCTCGGATACGAAAACCTTTTTCTTGTATCCTTCTACTTATAGCAGATATTCTCATGAAGAGACGGTCGGGTAAGAAGACAGACAGACTTTAATTTAATTTTTAACTAGCGGTCCGCCCCGGCTTCGCACGGGTAATTAACGAAAGTTGTTTTCCCGGCATTTATTAGATATTTTTTTGCCGTAATAACCATCCTTGGACTTCTACTCGTACAAATATTTAACAAAATAATTGCCAAAATTCCAGACGTTGTTGAGATAAGTGCTTACCTACACATTTTGCGCTTCATTTTATATTGTAGATAAGTATAAGTGAAGAAATTATTGGATAGATATACCTTTTATGATATCCATCTTTCACAAGAATCTACTGAATATAAAATATATCTAAACTACAGATATAAAGCTGTATAGTTCGTTTATATGTTTGAACGCGCTGATCTGATTGACTTCTAGTCCGGTTTGAAATAATATTTCATTGTTAGATAAAAAAATAAATAAAAACGTTACGACTTGTATTCTTTGAGTTTTTATATAGATTTGCAAAATATTTTTTTTTAATAAGAAATGTTACACCTGTCAGCAAAATTTGAGTTTGATATTTTCTCTGAATTTCTAAGCATGTCTGACCTATATTGTATTTGTTAAAATAGCTTTTAGCAACACGCGTTTGTCGTGGTACAATAAGGCCTTGTTTAAATAAATAAATAAATATTTCCGGACAATCCACACAACAACATCTAGCCCCGTGGTAAGCTCTTAGCTTATGTTACGGGTACTAGACATCTGATATACTTAATATAATATATAATAAGATGAAGATGGCGCTCCAACAATGTATAATAAAAAATATCTATGTATCATACATACATATATATATATGTATCATATCTATGTATGTATGATACATAGATATTTTTTATTATACATTGTTGGAGCGCCATCTAACGGCAGCAGCAGGTATTACCATATGGTGTACACAGAAGCCGCGTGATCAACGACCAATAAGAGCGCTTTAAATGACAGGTGGTGAACGCGGATTGGTTAATTGTTCCCTCACCCCACTATCCATGATTTTTGTAATTTTTTATTCAATATACTCGCAAATTTCCCTATGAACTGACTTCTTTTTTTCTCTCCACATAATTTAAGTCCTTCACATCATTTCTCATTGTCCTCAACATAATTTGATCCATCTACGCCGGATGTATCGAGGGTTTTGGTAAATTTCGGCCAAATCCTCGTACGCGACCTTTGGACCACGCAAGAAACACTGCCGAGCCAAGCAGTTTCCAGACGTCAGGAGCCAGACGGAGTGATTTGTGGATTATCGTCAGGTGGATTCACGGAGCAAATCGATACAACAGCTGGACCTATTGGTTCCAGTTGCCATCACACGCAGACAGGACTTGCACGTGAGTACTCCTATTTTCACAAGCCACTAGAATGCCGTTGACTTCTTTGAATGTGGAGGAATCAAGTAAAACCAGTAAAAGTCGCGATAAATCGCCTTATAAACAAAGTGATGATAAAACTGAGCAAATCATGCGCGATTACGTTAGGAAACGCGGTATTGTTAAAGGCAGGTTGACTAAATTCGCTATTCATTTAAATAGTCTAACCTCTTTTACTTCCGAGTCCCTAATAGATTTAAAATTACGTATAAATGGGGCTGCGACGCTTTTCTCCGAATTTAACAATATTCAATCGAAAATAGAAGAAATTGTGCCCGACTCTCATATCGACGAACAGCTCGATCAGCGTCAACTGTTCGAAGACACCTACTATAGTATTATTGCCAAAGCTGAATCTTTTCTTACGAAAGGTGAAGAGGTACCTAACTGTTCCACATGTCATCATTCGAACAAATCCGTGTCAGTGAGGTTGCCTACAATTTCTTTGCCTACCTTCGACGGTACATATGAACACTGGCTCGAGTATAGGGACACATATTTATCATTGGTACATAATTCCGCTGAAGTAAGTGATATTCAGAAAATGCACTACTTAAAATCTTCGCTAAAGGGAAGTGCACAACAGGTTATACATGCTATAGAAATATCATCAGCAAATTATTCCGTTGCATGGGAGCTTCTGTTAAACAGGTACAATAACACACGACTTTTAGTACACAGCCACATAAAGGCATTATTTTCAATACAGGCACTGTCGAAAGAGTCACCTTCACTAATTAGGACACTGATAGATGTTATTATTAATAATTTACGCTCTTTAAAATCACTTGGTGAGCCTACAGAGTCATGGGACACTTTGATAATTTATATTGTTGCTTCCAAACTCGACAAGATGACCGAAAGACAGTGGGAAGAACACAAAGGTTCATTACTGTCCGATTCACATCCGAAAGTTGCTTTAAAAGTTAACGATTTAATTAAATTTCTGAAAGACAGAGCCGATCTATTGGAAACATTGGCCTTATCCCACACTAAAGATAATAATAATATGCAACAAAAGCGAACTAGTTCAGTTAACTCATCACAATGTAACGCTTCGTCAAACAAGCCGCAGCAAGCGCACTCCTTAGACCGCAAGTCAGGAAAATTTGAATGTGTCGTTTGTAAAGGAAAGCATCCGATTTACACATGTTTTAAATTTATTAACATGCCCTTACATGAAAAATTAAAGTTTGTTAACAATCACAAACTATGCGAGAATTGTTTGCGTTCCGGGCATACTATTGAAAACTGTTTATTCGGGCCTTGCAAACATTGCCATTTAAAACATAACTCGCTCATTCATCAAAACAACAATAATACGATGTCTGCGGCGGTCATTGAGTCAGAGTTTGGGGCGGAGTCTTCATGTGACAAAAGTCAGTTCATTCAAGTGAGCAATGTTCATACCAATACGCACACAGATACACAGAGCTTAGAGGTGAAACATGTTTTACTGTCTACTGCTCTGGTTGAGATCCGCGATAATTATAATAATTATCATACCGCTTGTGCACTACTCGACAGCGGTAGTCAAAGCTGTTTCATTACGCATTCCTTATGTAAATCGCTAAATATTCCTATAATACAGTCCACTCATGAGATACGAGGGGTAGGTAATTTTGTATCACACTCTACGCAATCGTGTGATATTATTATTCAATCACGCATAAATACCTACTCAACGCGCGTCAAATGTTTTGTTCTGCCGGAGATAACGGCAACGCTGCCAGCTGTACAAGAAGTAAACGCACGGTTCAAGATTCCGAATAACGTACAGCTAGCAAACACGCAATTTTTAAAACCACAAACTATAGATATTTTAATAGGTGCGGACTTATTCTGGGACTTGCTTATCGATGGCAAGATGCGTTTACCCAGTGGTACACACTTACAAAACACGAAGTTAGGTTGGATAATTTCGGGTCCTATCAATCATATTACACATAATGATAGACGTGTCCAATGTAACTTCACTCAGTCCATGGACAGCCAGCTACGTTCGTTCTGGGAGCTAGAGGAGCTACAGAAACCTCGGGATACGCGCACTAACGAGGAGCGGGCCTGCGAGGAATCCTTCACCACAACCACTACACGCGATTGTGATGGAAGATTCTGCGTTCGCATCCCACTCAAAGAATCGCCCGATGTTTTAGGTAACTCATTTTCTCAGGCGAAGCGACGTTTCATGTCCTTGGAAAAGAGACTATTACGCGCACCTGATAGTTATAAAAAACTATATACAGATTTCATTCACGAATATATTAATCTAGGTCATATGACTAAGGTTAGTTCTTATACGGACTCTCACTACTTCATGCCGCACCACGGCGTGTTTCGCGAACACAGCACTACTACGAAGCTTCGCGTTGTGTTCGACGCCAGCGCAGCCACTAGTAGTGGAAAATCGTTAAACGATATCCAGTTGATAGGGCCTCCTATTCAAGGAGACTTACTCGGTATTCTTTTGCGCTTCAGGCAGTTTAAATACACAGCAATCGCTGACTGTGAAAAAATGTACCGTCAAGTGCTAGTTGATTCGTCGCAACGTGATTTACAACTCATTCTATGGCGTGATACTCCGACCAGCCCGCTCGAGTTATATCGACTTAATACGGTCACATATGGCACAGCATCGGCGCCTTTCCTTAGTGTCAGGTGTTTGAAACAATTAGCCGAAGAATGTAAGGAACCCGAGGTTAAACGACTTATATACGATGACTTTTACGTAGACGATTTAATAACTTCATGTGAGGATAAACCAAATTTGATAAGAATTTGCAATCGAACAGTCCAAGTGCTTCAATCTGGGTGTTTTCCACTCCGAAAGTGGGTTTTTAACTTTAACCTAAACAATGAGTCATCGGCACCGCTAGATAATACTTTCCGCGATTTAAACCTAGGAGATCACAGCCAGGTTAGAACCTTAGGTTTGGGTTGGTGTAACGTCGCTGATGAATTTAATTTTATCACGCAAATTGATCTCGACTTAAAAAACCCTCTATCTAAACGCACATTGTTATCGATAATATCTCAGATATTTGACCCGTTAGGATTGCTAAGTCCGCTAGTCATAATAGGCAAGGTTTTATTACAAAGGCTTTGGTTATTAAAATTAGGATGGGATGATCCGCTGCCCATCGACGTTGAACGTACTTGGAACCGGTTTACTGGCAGCCTGTCTTATCTTCACACAATTAGGGTTCCGCGCCATGCCTTTCAGTGCAATGCAACGCGATCCGAGCTGCACATTTTCACAGACGCGTCGCAAACTGCATACGGTGCCTGCGCGTACGTGCGTACTATGTGTAATAGTCAAGTGACAGTAAAGTTATTGATTTCTAAGGGTAAAGTCGCCCCAATAAAAGCAGTTAGCATACCTAGGCTAGAACTTTGTGGTGCACTGTTAGGAGCTAGACTTTACGATAAAATTCGCAGTTCGCTGACTCGTGAATTTGATGAAGTGATGTTTTGGAGCGATTCCACAATAGTTTTGGGGTGGCTACGCATGGCACCAAACTTATTAAAAACATTTGTGCAGAACCGTGTCGCTGAGATACAAGAACTCACGGGTGACTGTCCCTGGCATCATGTACGTACGAAGGAAAATCCAGCCGATTTGATTTCGCGAGGTGTTTTCGTTGAAGATTTATCAAAGTCAATGTTGTGGTGGGAAGGACCCATGTTCCTAAAGGATTCTGTACATTTTAATAAAAATAATTCACGCAATATTTCGCAATTAAATGAAATTATACTAAATGAATTACCAGAAACTAAGTTAAGCGTATTAAGCTCTTTAACTTCAATTAGCAACAAATCTGTTTTAACTTTCTTTCCGTTTCATAGGTTCTCGAGTTTTAAACGCATGACTCATGTCGCTGCACTCGTGCTTAGATTTATACATAATGCGCGCAACAAAGCACACCAGCTGACCGGGTTGATAACACTTGCTGAATTGAAACGGGCGATTATTGTACTCGCTAAGTTATCTCAAATGGAATCTTTCGCAAACGAATTAAATCTATTTAAACACGGAAAGAATATAAAATCAAACAATCTAATCGCAAGTTTAAATTTATTCTTGGATAACGAGAATGTTTTACGTGTAGGCGGTAGATTAAATAATTCTACTAATTTTGATTATAATAAAAAACATCCCATCCTTCTATCTTCCGATCATCATTTCACGTTATTATTATTTAGACACACACATAACGAGTATTTACACTGCGGACCGCAAGCATTACTGTACCAGGTTCGCGAGGAATGGTGGCCGCTATCGGGCAGGAACCTGGCTAGGAAGGTGATTCGTCGATGTGTTGTCTGTACACGCATCAAGGGTAAAACGTTAAGCCCACTCATGGGCAACATGCCTAAAGAAAGGATTGCTGAAAGCTTTCCTTTCTATTATTCTGGGGTAGATTACGCGGGTCCAGTGTTCATATTAACTCGCAAAGGCAGAGGCGCAATTAATTAAGTCTTACATTTGTTTATTTATATGTTTTAATACACGCGCTATACATTTGGAACTAGTCAGTGACCTTTCATCTGATGCATATTTACTCGCACTCAAGCGCTTTGTATCACGGCGCGGTAAACCGTCTAAAATATTTTCAGATAACGGTAGTAATTTTGTCGGTTTAAATAATGAATTTGCTCAGTTTTTATCACGTTGTAAGAAGGACATTATCGAATACGCTAACAATCAATCAATTGAATTTTCATTCATTCCGCCTTATTCTCCGCATTTTGGTGGCTTGTGGGAAGCTGGGGTCAAATCGTGCAAGTACCATCTTCGCCGTGTCGTGGGCAACGCACACCTGACGTTCGAGGAATACACGACACTACTCACACAAATTGAAGCTGTACTTAACTCTCGACCGCTGGCACCCTTGTCTTCAGATCCTAGAGACTATCTTCCACTCAGCCCTGGCCATTTCCTGATCGGCCGGCCTCTCACCGCGCCAGTCTATGACGATGACCTGCGAGACCTGCCTGCACTTCGTCTTACTCGCTACAAGAGAGTGGAGCAGCTTCGCCAGCAATTCTGGACGCGTTGGGCTAAGGAATATATTTCAGAACTCCAAACCAGAAAGAAATGGAAAGATAATACTTCAGATCTCAAGCCTGATACGTTAGTAATTATAAAAGATGTAAACCTCCCTCCGTTGAAATGGCAATTGGGGCGTATTGTGAAGACGATACCTGGCAAAGACGGAATATGTCGAGTCGCAGACATCTTGACTTCATCAGGGATGGTGAGACGAGGATACGCCAAAATTTGCCCACTGTTGGACAACGAATAGAGGTGTTGTAAGCTGGTGCTTTCAAGGCCGCGGGCATGTTGGAGCGCCATCTAACGGCAGCAGCAGGTATTACCATATGGTGTACACAGAAGCCGCGTGATCAACGACCAATAAGAGCGCTTTAAATGACAGGTGGTGAACGCGGATTGGTTAATTGTTCCCTCACCCCACTATCCATGATTTTTGTAATTTTTTATTCAATATACTCGCAAATTTCCCTATGAACTGACTTCTTTTTTTCTCTCCACATAATTTAAGTTCCTTCACATCATTTCTCATTGTCCTCAACATACATATTAAACACCCAGACCAAGGAGAAAGTGCTTGCAGAACATGCAAACACTTGACCCCCCGGCGGGAATCGAACCCGGTACTACCACTACCAAGAGGTAGCCTCTTGGGCCGCAAGCGGACTTTCGCCCACCGCGCCACTGAGGCAGTCTGTTTACATTTTACATAAGGCTACACGGCACACGATGCCGCCACCGCGCCGTCGCCGCACCGCTCGCAGAAGCGCTAAAGCTATTGCTTGTAACAGAACATGGAGCCGCTCGACTATTTGTTACATTTTAGATTGTAATAACCATCAAGTAAATGGGCTTAACATTTTGTCAAGAATTTACGTAGACCATGTCTTATCAAGCTTAGAGCACACGGGGCTAGATGTTGTGGAATGGCTTGTCCAGTAATATTTATGTATAAAACGTTTAGTATTGTGGTATTGATTAAAAAGTGGCTTAGTGGTATTAATAATAATAGTTATTTAAAACAAAACGAAATATATTAAATGTTATATATACTTAGTTCTATTAGTATGCTAATTCTAAAGATCATAACTTCTGTTTTTATTGAAAAATTATATGAATCGTGTTTTGGAAGGATGTGATCGATAGATTAAGTCCTGAACTTATACCATATAGGTATTATATCAATTTCAAAGTTAAATATTCAGTAGTTTAGACGATATGGACATCCGGCGGCGGCAGTTGAAAATTCGCATTTGAGGCATTCCACGGTTTTACTATCACATTTTTTTCAAATATTATTGATTCGTACAGAAAAATATCAATGAAAGACATTTTCACATTATATTATAATTTAGGCTTGACTATCGCCATGTGGTCGTGCCTCTGACTAAAGCCAGTCCATTATGCGACGTCTAAAAGAGCCTTTATAGTCCTTTCTGTTAAAGCCGAATCGCTTCGTTCCACTACGAAATACATGTCACATAAAGTAGAGCAAACCGTCTGACTCAGCACTAATCCAACAATAGCGTTGAACCTCAAGAAAACGAAAAAGCCTGAGAAAGTTTCTTTACTAAAGCCTCAACGACAATGAAAGGCGATTTAAAAAATCCTGTCTGAGACCGCATATTTTCCTCTACCATCCCACAGCAAAATTGCTCGTTGGTTATAAATTGTTAAGAGACGTTCTAAGTTAAAAAAAAAATTTCATACTCGCCAAGTGTGTGGAATGTAAATAGAAATTAGGTATATGCATGAATAAAATGTCATATTAAAACTATGCTTTAATATTGTTACATACAAATTTATTGGCTTAATCTTGTAACTGTGCTTTTAATCAAGAGCGTTAATAAGTTATTTTTTTGTTTCTTCATTTTGTTAAGCTAGACAATACTTAGTTTTGCATTGTTTAATTTAAGGAAGCGAGCGTTGGTGAGTTTTGAGAGTGTTGAGCCGTGTTGGCTAAGTGGGAGGACACTCGACTTTCATTCCGAAGGTCGTGGGTTCAAACCCCGCCACGCACCTCTGGATTTTTCTTCTTGAGAAATTTATGTGCGCTTTAAACACGTGCTTAAACGGTGAAGGCAAACATCGTGAGGAAACCGGCATGTTCTGAGAACTTTAAAGAGTTTGAAGGACATGTGACATTCACCAACCCGCACTTGGCCAGCGTGGTGAATTAAGGCCTAATCTCTCTCGCCAAGAGAGAAGTCCCTGTGTCCCAGCAGTGGGAACGTTAATAGGGTGATGATGATGAAGCGAGCGTTTCACTATAAATAAGAAAAACATGTATTCTCTGTTATGTGAACTGTATGTTTCTTCTGCGAAAAGATAACAACAACATGCTATACTAACATGTAGGTATTAATTTTTATTATATAATTTCTTGATTGATATTTGATTTAATTTTTGACATTAATTAAAAAACTTATTTGGTTATATTTTAGTGACTTGCATGCCATTTCTCTTAATTTGTACACCAAAATTGGTAAAACATGTTGATACCGACACACATCTTTGACTGTATACCATACATTTACACATGTTTATGCAAATAAATGATCTTTATCTTTATCTTTAAGCCTATATTATAAAATATTTAATTAAAACATGCAGATAATTTATTATCAATTTATTCAATACATATTTTGGGAAGAATCACAGCCTAACCTTACCCCAAACTAACAAGAGCTTGTACTATCGGTGTTTGGTATTTTATAAATATAGAGTTTTTAGGGGTCATATTTAAACCATCATAGCTTCAAAAATATTTAACTTAGGACCTTGATGTAAGATTTATTTTAATGGAAATATCTTGTACTATAATAATACAATTAAAAAAAAATAGCTTGACAGGTTAGTTTTCATAAAAAAATTAAAAAACTTAAAAAAAATGCAATAAATAAATACGATTTTTATTTTGTTTATATTGTTATGTTATTTTGTGAAAAAGATATTGAATAAAATGTATCATAAATTGATTGTCTTCATTGTAAGCTTTCAAATGATACCTCTTTCGTCTTCCTAAGACGTCTACATCGATAGCAATGATTAAATCAGTGTAGGCGTCTGAGCTGCAAAAAATAAAATGGCTGTCATTTTAGTATGGAGAGGCCAAGAGAAAATCGTCATAGTGATTTGTCGATAAAAAATCCCATATTTAACCCCCCTTAAGTCTCCGACACCGGTGACCAGGCACATTGTATAAGAACATCATGATACGTAGAAAACACCCAGACCCGTAACCAGAAAGTGTAGATCGTACCTAATCTGGTCCGTCGACGGGAATCGAACCTACAACCTCTTGCACCTCATGATATAAGCAATCAGCAGCGCAGCTAAACCTAATAAATTTATACATACATATATTATACACATATATACAGCTGAATTTCACGCTATGGCTGATGGCGTGAAATTCACATTTTTTATAGTGGTGCTTTTTCGCAGAGTCATCTAGTTCATAATAAATGGACTATAAAACAGTAAAATATGGAATGTTTTAATTGATGCAGTGGTTTCTGAAATTACCGTGTTCATTCAAACTAACAAGCAAATCTCTCAGATTTCTATATTATTCTCGGATTAATATTTATACCTAGATGAGTGAGATATGCGGTACCTACCTTATGTTAAACACAAACATACACAAACTTATGTTATGTTGATGAACTTATTGTAAACTACAGATTTTTAATTTTTTTGTTTATGCATAAAAGAAGACACATCCGTAACCTTCGCACACAGGATAACACTATGAATGGATATAATTCTTAACAACCCTTTTTTGTATCATTTAGGTTAGAATATGTTTGTATATTATGAATAAAACAAAATTTAAAATAAAAAAGCCCCGATTCAATTGCTTTAATTTCCTTAAAAGTAAAGAACCATAATATTTAGTAAAGTGCACGCGATGCGCTTTCATTTGATACCCCACTCGAGTATATTTGCAGATTTTCGGTTTTCCTTCCCCACTCTCACTTAAAAGTTTAGAGGGGTGTTATAAGTTTGACGTGTCTGTCTGGGACAGTAAGGCAAAGGACTTCTCGAAAAAAAAAATCTAGAAAATCCAAGGACTATTCAACTTCCATAGCTGAAATTGCAATTCAGATTCAATGTAAACGATGGCGCTCTTCCTTAATAATAAATCTTAACGATTTTTTCACCTGCAAAGTGTGGTTTATGTCTTATTAAAATCATGAAGAACTAACTAACTCTATATTTAAAATAAGGTTTAAGAAGTTTACTTCAGGACAGAGCTTACTATGATGTTAACGAAAACATTGTTGAAAACTTTTAAACACAAGCACAGGTGTGATATTATGTAGGTATATAATGTTATTTAAATGAAGCCAAATTATGCATGATTTAAAGTAGATTATGATTGTACATTTAATTATACTTGTAACATTTTACCCACGTATCGCAAAACGAAATAAATATTATAAATATTAAAAATCAATCTACAAAGGCGTAGACAAGCGTTCGCGCAGACAGCGTTCACGTAGACAAAGCTAGCGTTCGATAAGCCCCAGTCACAAACTTAGCCAAAGTTACGAGATAAGACAATAAGATTAGTCAGCCTCTCGTACGGTATTAAAAGGACTGAAATTCACTTAGCATAAAACAAACAGATTAAATTGAGTGCTAAGCCGGCTTTTGAAGTAGATACATACCTACCGTAGGTATACGAAGGTTAACATGGGATTGAAACGATTCGAACGCTTCAGTACTTTAAAAGAGTAGAGAAAAGAGTTGATGATTGGCCTCGATTTCAGCATTGGATAAACATATGTGTGTAAATACGATTTTATCAGGCTAAACTTTTATAAGCCCCGACAAAAAAGGGTGGTGTTTTAAATTTGACGTGTCTATCTGTCTGTCTGTCTGGGACATCAAAGCTCCCGAACGGATGGACCAATTTAAATTTATTTTTATTGTATAAAAAGTGAGTTTCGCGAGAATGTTCTTAGCCATGTATAATAAAATTCGGTTGACCCGTTTAAATGTTATGAGGGTAAAAGAGGGGAGGGAAACCGAAAATCTGCAAATATACTCAACAAAAGTAAGCTATATTATTGTGAAGTTTCATAAATATAAAATAATAATGTGGTCTTAAATGAAAGCGCATCATGTCATCATCATCATCAACACCCTATTAAAATTCCCACTGCTGGGACACAGGGACTTCTCTCTTGACGAGAGAGATTAGGCCTTATTTAACCACGCTGGCCAAGTGTCGTGAATGTCACATGTCCTTCAAACTTTTTTAAAGTTCTCAGAACATGCCGTTTTCCTCACAATGTTTACCTTCACCATTAAAGCACGTGTTATTATAGCGCTTATCAATTAATTAGTAAGCGAATTGCACTCTGTAAGATCCTCAACTGAAACATATATTTTTTTCAGAATTTTACGTCAATTTTTGACTGATTCATATTGATTTTAAAAACAGCATTTGCGGTATAAGGGGTCCTTAAAAAAGGACATTTACTTCATAAGAAATTAGGATAATCTATTAATACTCGTATCGTTATAAACAAAAGTCCCCCGCCGCGTCTGTTTGTCTTTATGTAAAACTATAAATATATATAGGTATATATAAAACTTAACACATTTGTAACCACATGAATCAACGAATAAATGAATATGAGTGGCACTCTAGTACCATGGACGTTAGTCGGCATAAAATTTTGTGGCACTACAGTACCACTGGACGTTCAAGTGGTTAAGTACCTATGTTAAATTTGTTTATGTTGCTTGTATGTACTTTATTTTTGACGTTTCTAAGATTTGTAAAATCTAACAATGGAAAAAATATTATTTTGTATCTTGTTCGAGATAACAAAACCTACTGAACGGGTATTAAAGTTGAGTATTCTATAAGAAAGTTTTCATGGATGGATTTCAGTTTGTCATCTTTACCAATTCGTTCCTGAGAAAAAAAGCACACTGACAGCTTTTTCTTTGACTGCTTCAGTGGCGCGGTGGGCCGAGGTCCGCTTGCGGTGCAAGAGGTAGCGGTTTCGATTCCCGCCGAGGGGTCAAGTGTTTGTATGTTCTGCAAGTATTTTCTCCTTGGTTTGGGTGTTTTGTATGTATAATAAAAAATATCTATCTATATGGATTGTTCGGCAATATTTATTTATTTTTATTTTTTTATTCTTAAAATAATATAATGATATTATGTTGTATAAGTTGGTTGATCACTTTTAAAGGTTTTTGAAGGTAGATTCCTGATTAAAACAGTTGTTCTGAAGACAACAGTAGGTAGTTGTAGTAATTCGTTTTAATCTTCTAAATCTGGTTTCAAACTGTGTTGTGGTGGTTGCTTTAGATATTATAGGGACGGTGGCGAAGGCATCAGGGTTTCCGTGGTGGACCCACAAGCATCATCAGAACTCGGCGGCATGACCCCATATACCTCATGTAAGCGTACTTACCTACGAGGAGGATGAAAATAGCGCGCCTAGTCCGATCGACATGTTTGGTTAGATCTTTGAGAGTTGCCATTATTCTTTTGCGAAGTCTCTTTGTCTATATTTCCGCATTCGTCGATTTGTTGACAGAGCTACGAAATACAGCTTGATTTTTAGTTCTCTCCATTCTGATTTGAGATTTAAATGTGAAAACATAGACAAACAAATTTGGCAAAAGAATTATGGGAGCTTATAACAAATTCCTTTGTCTATATTTCCACATTCGCTTTGTACGATTAGCAGTGACCTCGTATGCTGACAGAGCTGCCAAATACAGCTCGATCTATAGTTTTCTCCTCCCTACACGTACTTACTTACACACGTAGAAGGAATTGGTTAAAAAAAACGGCTTGATCAAAGTATTTTTACACGGATTATTTGTTTTTGTCACATTACAGTCGTATGGGACACGACACCGTAATTGTTTATTTGCATTGAATCCACTATAAACAACATAAAAATACACAAAATTCACCGAGCTGTAAACAAAACAAAAATGCGCTGTAAATTTATATTTTTTACGTAACTGTACCACATGTTTAAAATATGTCGGTTAAATCATGCAAATTCTTATTTGATATCATCTCAGAATTAAATACTTCGAATTCTATACAACCACGTAAATAATTTAGTTTCACTTGTCCCGAGGGTTGTCTGTAATCAAATCTTGCAAGCTGAATTTGACACACATCCCTGTTTTAATTGGGTTAAAATTTTGCAAGCTTATTTCATTCGCGTGACTGCTCTTATCTCTGAAAAAGCTGATAGGTGACCATAGAAACTGTTATAAAAGGCCCCATCGAGTTTGGGCCATTATGATTAATATCAATAAGTATGTACCTATGTTGTTTTAGATAAATATTAAGATCCTAATAAACTTTGTTTACAAATAAATGTTTTTTGAATGAAGACTTGATTGAGGTTATGCAACCATAAAAGCGGTCAGAAATTGGTTTCGTAGGCCGTATCTGTATACTATTTTTTAAACTTTTCTATTTTTTTCTTATTGGTTATACAAAGCTAATAAACTGTTGAATCACACGAGTCCAGTTCTGTGGACCGCACAATGCGCATTTAAAACCAGCAAATACTCGTTTGCTAGATTTATAGTTACACAT
The DNA here is from genome assembly GCA_929108375.1 of Gymnoscelis rufifasciata. Taxonomy (NCBI): domain Eukaryota; kingdom Metazoa; phylum Arthropoda; class Insecta; order Lepidoptera; family Geometridae; genus Gymnoscelis; species Gymnoscelis rufifasciata. The sequence continues at coordinate 4,258,469 of OV815314.1, read as the reverse complement.
AACCCCAGTTACTCGGACAACCAATGGAAAAAGTACCAGACTAAATTTACACCAGAGATTTCACATAACCACCATGTTGAATTAAGACTAGCAGCTGAATACGAGTGTGCATTTATAACTCGCGCTCAAAACTGAAAATGTAAAATGTAAGTACCAGGATTTGAGAGCTCCCTTAGACATTCAGGGAAATACGGTCTGCGTCAACTTTAAGATTTTGTGGTTCGGTTACACTATGGAGCAGAGCCCATTTAATGGCACATGTATTTCGTCTACAATGGTCTAAGTCTAGAGTTTTTGATTAAAAATAAAAACATTTATTACGAACCTACCTATATAAAATGAAAATTTGAAAGAATACGTATCATCTAAAATGACAATATTTTATAAAGGCTTTTCTCATCTTCAATAATATAAAAAAAAATTGCAAAATGTGTTGGTAATAAATAATAAATATAAAAAAAATAACTCAATAATGCCTGGACCAATTGCCGGGAAAATTATATTGAATATTTAACCGTGCGAAGCCGGAGCGGGCCGCTAGTAATAAATACGTACGTTATGGCACATTATATTAAATTAATCATTTTTCTAAGAATTTTCATTTTCCGACGTTGTAGGTTAGACGTAGTTCATGAATAGATTTTACCTGCTTTCTACAAAAAATATGGTGGTCAAAGTTTAGTACCTGGGTTCAAATAATTAAATCAGAATGTCTTGACTGCGCACCGTTAAAATTGCTACTACAATGGCTTATTATTTATCAGTAAAATAAATTTTCTGTTATCTTTCTTCAACCTTTTGAGAAAAAAAAAACGCTATGATACATGCCTTTTTCATTAACAAATGCCTCGTCTGGTTTATCACAAGGTTGTGGGCCATTGTGTAAAAAGGCTAGATAAACCTGCGCTAGAAGGAATCTCATGACGCTTATTTAACCACTCCTAGCGGGCAGATTTTGCATATTTCATGGCAACACGTAAGTCCCACGTAAGTAACCTAATCCCAGATATATTGCGCCGGCTCCAGTAAAATAAAGGAACTCTTTGTAGGTACATCCGACAGCAATAAAGATTATGCGCCTTAAGCCGCGTGTAGAGCTTCAGGTAACGTCTATGAATACGACCACGAAACCGTCCGGAGCTCAAATATTACATGTAATAAATTAGAGAGAGACATCCTACAGCATTCCCTCAGTCTCGTTGCCTTCATGGCAATTGTCCTGATATTACATGGCGATAAATTGAAGCTCGCTGGGAACTCCGGTTACACGTAAGCGCTTGCAATACTTTCCAGCGTCGGAGAACAAATTTTATTATGATTATAATGCCTCTGTGGATTCTCCGCAATTCTGAAGACAGTAAAAAGGAATTGCTAAGGACATGTGGCCGGAGGATTCGCGAAAAAATATTGGAAAGTCTTTATTGAAATAGCTTTGGGAGGGGCAGACTTTGATATACTGTTTTATCGCCGTCTCCGAACTCCAGTGTAGGTACGAGTATATCTGGTAATAAGGAAGTGAGTGAGACCCTCGTAACTTGAAAGAAAGAGGTCGCAAAAGAAAATGTGCAAAAAAATGGCGAGGCTTAGGCAGTGACCCCGCTTTCGAATTGCAAATGAAAAACAAACTCTTCAAATTAAATAAACGTTTGCAGTCACCGTTAAGCCCAAAGCAATTAGGTTGGATATATTTTTCTACAATTTTCTGTTCAATTTTTCTTTGGGGGTAAGTAGCAGCAGGTGCACTTAAAGACATTTACACTTTCATAAACGTCGAGGAAAAGGTCTGACTTTAATAAGGTTGGGCTTTTCGTGGAATATACCAGAAAAGTTTCTCTACAAATCTTGTTTTAATTTTTTCGCCTACATTAAACAAATTTCATGTTTCAATGTTAATTAATATTATGTTGACGCACCATTAATTATCTTTTGTTTTGATTTGGTCATATTTATTTAAACCGTGTGATGTCTCTACCATGGAGGATCTTTACGGCCTATAAATTGAAGTGGGCTTGTGTTGAAGAGAAGCGGTATAATTTGCACGCTTCGATTGCTCTGAAAAGAGCCATTTTGACGTATAAAGGTTGAATTGAATGAATGCTTTTAGTCATCGTATTTCACAGAGCTTTGATCCTTATGTGGTGCGTTTGTATTTTAATATTGCGCAAGTTTTTACTTAGCAAAGTTTAATATACCTGCTAAATTTAGAGCTGCTTATGCTCGCTTCTTCACAATTTTCGACCAACCCTAAACGAAATAACGCTGCAGTTGCTTTTAATATTTTCATACTTTGTTATTATTTTTAGTATAAAATCCTGTTCGGTGGCTGGTTATAAACTTTTTCAACTTACAAGATGTGTACCAATTGGTCTGAACCTATTTATCTTCATTTATCTAAAAAGCTTAAAATTAAAGTGCAGAATATTTTTGTTATATTTTTTTCTTAATTAAAGGTACATAGGTAACTAAACACTTAAAGACGAAAAAACATACTTTGAATACATATAACAAAGATAATATATGAAAATGTTTCAATTCGGGATGGTGTTAGGAATATCGTAAACATTTTGAAAGAAAACAGACGAAACCCGTTTATCATCATTTTAGTCGCTGCACCGACAACACAATGGTCTCCATTACGTTGAAAACCCATCATCATGCCATTTAGGTATCCAAAGGGAACATAAATCGCTACGTAGGTACCTACGTACATTGAGGTTAATATTATCGCTTAGTTACATCTACACATTGATTACACGAAGATATGAATTCCCAATTTTTCACTGTTGGAGATAGGGCTGATTCATAATTTCACATTAATGCTTATTAAAATCCATCCTAAAGGCAGAGCTCTTTTCCATGGATTTGAATAAGCATTAATTAGAACTGGATTCAACGATTTTACCTCCTTCTCTAAGTTGGATTTATCTGGGTATAAATCTAAATTTAAAATTTAAGAAAAACCCCCGATTCCATTGCCTTAATTTCCTTAAATGTAAAACAACATAATATTATGTAATGTGGACGCGATGCGTTTTCATTTGATACCCCACACTAGTATATTTGCAGATTTTCGGTTTTGCTTCCCCACTCTCACCCCCATAACTTTTAAACGGCCCAACCGATTTTCATGAAACATGTCTAAGAACACTCTCGCGCAAGACTCACCTTTCATACAAAAAAAACTAAATTGAAATCGCTCTATCTGTTCGGGAGCTATGGTGACACAGACAGACAGACAGACAGACACGTCAAACTTATAACACCCCTCTTTTTTTGTCGGGGGTTAAAAATTGGTCAGTCTGACTTTGGTCTCTCAGACTCAGATAATAATCATAAAAAAATGATGAGCCAAATTCTCAACCATAACTAGAGTAGTAGCAGCGTTGATATTATACATATACTTAAATAAGACTTAGGTCTTGTCAATGTTAATTCATGAATGACTAGCAGTACCCCGCGGTGTAACCGTGCTTAATTAATTTTTCCACGGTAAATATAAAGTAGATATACGGTAGGTGGAGAAGTGACATAGACTTCTCAAGCTATACTCGTAGAGAATATGTGTACCACACTACTAGACATGTCGATTCTCTTTAAAAAAAAAAAAAAGGTGTGTGTGCGATTCACACACGATAGAAGTGAAACTTCAGTAAATCGACGAAAGAATATGAAGAATAAAAAAAGTGTCAGCTACGACGCACGATTGGAGTCTACTACTTACGAACTATAATTATGATATAATATCGAATAGAAAAAAAGGGTAAATGAACGCATCTGCTAAAATGATAAGAGAAACAAACATATATCTGTAATTATTCGGATTATTTATATTACTTTAATAAAGCGTATTACATAAAGTATTGTTAGAGGGGTATTTATAGGTTACTAAGTAAAATTACGTAAGACCACTCAAAAAATACATGAATCACTTTTACACAGTTTATTACAAATTAGTGTCTAACCTTAAAACAGTCTCCATCAGCACACCACTACAACACTTTTCACTTTTAGAGGTCTAGTCGCTACGACGCGCAGAAAACAGAATGTCGTGCTGAAGTCGCGAGTCGTTATATTAGGTTAGGTTTGACAACCGGAAACGACTCAGTACTACAGCTAACCATTCACTTAGTTTTAATAAATTAAGCGATACATTTAAAATTTAATTAACTATTGTATAAATAATAACATAAATACTGAATATTTATGGTTACATTATATACATTTTATTGCAACAAAATCTTTCCAACCTAATTTATTTTTAAATGATATCGTTTTCCAACTATTTAAAATGATTCATTATCGGAATAAAATAACTTAGTACAATGGATTCATTATAAATTCTGCACTTAATTAATAGTTATCCTTACAGTATGTTACAAAATAATATAAATAAAATACAGCAATACCTCTTTGCGCGAAATTTAAATAAAGCATTGTATTTGTGTCTCTTACCATTTCCGTTTCATCTTTTTGCATCCGGTTTGAAATCACTACGATTCTATAGAAGTTTCACTTCAAAAATCGATCGCTGATTCGATTCTAATCGAGCAAGATAGAAACGATTCTTGTTTAAATCGAGCATTAATGGTCGATTTTCGATTAATCGCTCCAATTACAAACACGCCTAATATAGATACTGGACATTATTGATGACCATTTATCGCAAATACAAGTAATTCGATAAAAGTTATTAGATTAATAAACATAACATCACGCATGTGGGGATCGAACCCACGATTTTTCGATCACAGCAGTACAACTTGCAACCACTAAACCAATGTGGCAGTTTCAAATTCTAGTCTCATATAAGTAAGTCAGTCAATAAATGAATTAAATTTTTATAATTTTTATTAAAGTTAAGTACAAATTTAACGAACAATTACATTTCCGAGTATTTTAAGTCGAGTGGCTTGAAAATAATTAACTTATCTAATCGCTCACGATCTTAACCTACCGTAGCGAGTTGAGGAATACTTAGTAACGGGTAGTTATTTGAATTGATCAGTCCGATTCGGGAGGTTTATGAATCGATTCATTGAATCGATGCAGGGTCCGAAATCGATCTGAAAGGTCGATTGTATTATTCAAAATCATCGATTTTTCGATTAATCGATTTTAAATCGACATCCCTATACCATATTTCAGAGATCACCGCCAATGTCACAAAAATTATAACTATCTCACAAACTTTACCTCTTTCTATCTATACTAATATATAAAGCTGAAGAGTTTGTTTGTTTGTTTGTTTGTGTGTTTGTTTGTTTGAACGCGCTAATCTCCGAAACTACTGGTTCGAATTGAATAATTCTTTTTGTGTTGGATAGTCCAGTTATCGAGGAAGGCTATAGGCTATATAACATCACGCTACGACCAATAGGAGCAAATATATAATGGTAAATGTGTAAAAAACGGGAGAAATTGTTCATCTTTGAAGCCTTCCGTTGCGTGCGCCGTGAAAACGGTTCAAGATACACAAAAAATATGTATTAAAGAATAATAGCTCTTTTAATGATCTAAAAAACAGTCCGCGATAGTATATGTCTATCTTTTAAGATAAACTCACAAAAACCGTTTTTATGGTACCTAATTTGGTCGAAATAATTTGTTCAAGTTGTATCAACATAATAATATTAATCTTTATTCAAATAAATATGTTGTTGGTTAAGAGTACTTCATCCATTATAACGCGAGTAGCACCGCAGGGCACAGCTAGTCTATCTATATAAATAAAAATGAATTGTTGTTCGTTAGTCTGATTAAAACTCGAGAACGGCTGAACGGATTTATCTTATCATAGTCTTGAAATGTTCGTGGAGGTCTAGGGAAGGTTTAAAAGGCGAGAAAAAATCGAATAATTGACGGGATTAAAAATTGAAGAAAAACCCGTGCGAAGCCGGGGCGGGCCACTAGTTATAAATATAGTACATATTAGATGATGTTATGTAATTAGTATGGAAAAAACAATTATCGTCGGCTTACTGCAAGAAGTCATTAGTCGCAAGAAGTCACTAACTGCGTTAGATACACCAATGAGTTCGTCTCGATGAGCTCTACATTTTGGTAAAACTCACTAATTTGTAGCTCTTCAAACTTAGAAGTTATGGCTTGGTAATAAAGTCAATAACTGCATTTTTGGTCAATCTGGTTTCATAAAATTCAATAACTTACATTAATTTATTTTACCAAAAGAAAACAAAACACAATTGTCATTTTTATTTTCATACATTTATGTGACATATCAACATTTTAAAAATGCTTTTACGTTTACAAACCGTGGATTAAGTTTTGCTTGAATTCATTATTTGCACTTAACTAGTTTTGACGTATCATACTATTTGGGAAAAAAAATACTAACGGTTTTTAATGATTTCTATCAAAACTAGTAACGTTTTTATAGAATTCATTAGATACACATTAATTACTTTTGCCGAAACATGGCAAACAACTTAATACAAGACTGAAATCGCCTGAATGATGTATTGTTATATTAGTGATTTATGTTATTGTAAAATTATACAGGAAAATGCATGTAATGACTTTTGCACACATACATTTAAGCCAACATGTAATGCTTGTTTACTTATAAGTTGCCGGCGAGTTTTATGAGATACAAGATACAAAATAATTTATTTCCATAGTTTGGTTTTACAAAACTTAGACACTTATTAAAAAAAAGCCGTGTTGGCTAAGTGGGAGGACACTCGACTTTCATTCCGAAGGTCGTGGGTTCAAACCCCGCCACGCACCTCTGGATTTTTCTTCTTGAGAAATTTATGTGCGCTTTAAACACGTGCTTTAACGGTGAAGGCAAACATCGTGAGGAAACCGGCATGTTCTGAGAACTTTAAAAAGAGTTTGAAGGACATGTGACATTCACCAACCCGCACTTGGCCAGCGTGGTGAATTAAGGCCTAATCTCTCTCGTCAAGAGAGAAGTCCCTGTGTCCCAGCAGTGGGAACGTTAATAGGGTGATGATGATGAGACACTTATGATTTTAGACCTATGAGATGCAATTCAAAACTGGTAGTAATAATTACATTGAATATTGGTTGCTCATTAATAGATGATTATTACATAAAATAATGTAAGTACATACCTAGGTTACTACCCAGTTAGGTACCTATTTAAAGTTTCAATACCAACTTGTTTAATTCGTTACAATTTGAGAAATGAGCTAATCTATCTTGGTTTCAAATTCTACATTAAATAGTTAAGTAGGTATTTCTATTTTTATTAATACGAATATTAACGATAAAGCAATCGAAGATTTATGTTGTTTACGTGTTGCAAAAAAGTTGAACAACCACCCAAGGCTCCTAAACCTAGCGAACCTACCTGTGGTCTGAAGTTGATGGGAAAAAAGGAAGCGATGAGGTGACAGTTACGGAAATATCAATATTTCCTGATTGATTGATTTCTGTGGCCATTTTAGTTATTTTATTAAGTTTTTATGAACAAACAAGGTAATTCCTTAAGTTTTTAGTAATAAAAGACGTTATTTTAAGATTATTTTGTCTTTTATTACTTGAAAGAGGCCACTAATAACTTTGTTGCAGAAATACTTAACTCCAGTTTAGTCAAAACTTTTTATCGCAAGAAATCATTATAAGTATTTGCATTTTTAGCTTTTAAAAAAATTGCCATGATTAAATTTAGACTGATTTCAGCTGTTTATATAAAAATTAAATATCACTATATATTGGCGTTTAAATTATATTGATAACTGCCGTAGTTTTGATGATATGGGCTCTTAAAGTCATAAAAAGTTTAAAACTGATTTTGCCACACTTTTGGATTTGTCGGTTAATGACTTCTTGCAATAAGCCGACGTTATTTATTCTTTACAAGCATAAGTATGTACATTTTTTTTTAAATAATTTATTATTTAAACAGGGTTTTGTGAACATAATCACCCTTATAGACTAGTTCTTATTTAAAGTTCAAAATACATAAATACAATATAAATACTGCGGTCATTGAGTAAACGACTATGAAGCGCGCACTACATAGTACACGGTATAAACGTACAAGGTTCGTAGCAACCAGCGAGGTGGGATCTGAGAGGATAGCATTATATCCTCCCAAAGTAATAAATAATATTTTTGTCGTTATATTTCTTATAAGCCTATCATAATGATACGCAAAAGATACAGCGATAAGACCGCCCTTTATACTCCAATGTGTTTAAATAATGTTCTCAGAATTTTCTGTAATGTAATGTGTTTTTAATGTATATTTGAGTAGTGTACAAAAAATAATTGTTGCCTGGAGTAGTAGATACGCCGAAGCGAACATAAACAAAAGCACGGTCGAGTCTAAACAATAACAAATTCCTGAATGCATTTTCACGTAAAAATAAATTGAAAACTTTAGCTTTCAATGTGGTAAAATATTTTTTGTGTTGAAAGCATGTCAGCGTAAAGCGCTGAATGCATTGTTGTTTTCAGCGGGCGGGGCCGCTGCGGGCCTGCGCGGCTTAGGTGCGTGTCAAATCCAGACTTTTCTAATCTAGAAAGTTGGAATTACATTTGTGCATTTGTATTGACAGTGTTACAATATTGAATCAAATATAAGTTCGTAATAATATTTCTGCAGCGCAGCTTTATTTTATTAAAGAGCTGACGGCAAAAATGTTTTTGTGATGTTGCAATAACAGAAAATGTGAATTCGATAAGAATTTTGATTTGTTTATTTTGATTTGTTTATTTTGATTTGTTTTTTTTTTATTTCTTTACTTTTTTCCCCTTGGAGGGTAGGAGTGTAAACAAGTATTGCACATTGCTCCAGAGTATTTTTATTTATTTTAAATAAACTACAATAATATATACTGTATTCTATGCAAAAATCATAATAAATAATATTACAATGGACAGCCAGCAGCCGTTATTTGAAGCCATACAGTCACTGTATAATTACAGGATGTCACAGTTTGAGGGAGCACTAAAGAAGTCCACCACGCAAACTACTCTTGAAGCCATCTCTTCAGATTATACAGCCTTTCATCATCATCACCCTATTAACGTTCCCACTGCTGGGACACAGGGACTTCTCTCTTGTAGAGAGAGATTAGGCCTTAATTCACCACGCTGGCCAAGTGCGGGTTGGTGAATGTCACATGTCCTTCAAACTCTTTTAAAGTTCTCAGAACATGCCGGTTTCCTCACGATGTTTGCCTTCACCGTTAAAGCACGTGTTTAAAGCGCACATAAATTTCTCAAGAAGAAAAATCCAGAGGTGCGTGGCGGGGTTTGAACCCACGACCTTCGGAATGAAAGTCGAGTGTCCTCCCACTTAGCCAACACGGATACAGCCTTTAAATCATCATAATTTATCAGTCATCTACAATCTACAAGTATTTAACTAAGAGCTCACTGAGGGCCTGTTTCACCATATCCGAGTAAAATTAGACAGGGGTTAAAATATAAGAGCTATTTCTTCTAGCTCTTGTTGAACTAACTATTGTTGAATTTACTCGGATTTTGTGAAACATGTCCTAAGCCCAACAATTTTATTACAGTAACCTTACGATTATCTTATTATATAGACTACTTCAGTGGCGCGGTGAGCAAGGGTCTGCTTGCGGCGCAAGAGGTAGAGGTAGGAAGAGGGTTCGATTCCCGTCGAGGGTGAAAGTGTCTGTATGTTCTCCAAACACTTTCTCCTTGGTCTGGGTGTTTAATATGTATTAGTTACAAAATATCTATACATGTAATCCTATCTATAATATTAAGTAGGTATATCAGATATCTAGTACCTACCCGTAACACAAGCTGTCTGGAAATATTTATTGGAACGAAGTTCCTTACCGCAGGCTTGGAGGAGATAGGGATTTGCTGCGCGACCGAACTGAAAAAAATGTGATAGTAAAACCGTTAGAAAAAGTCCGTGGAATAAATCCGTTAAATGAGACGTGCGTAGGCGCGACAGTCGTATTACAGAAGCAAGTAGTGTATAATACCTTTCTCTTTCTCCTTCTTTCTTTTCGTTCTCTCATCCCTTCTCTCTCTATGACCACTCCACCCCGCCAATGCATAGTATATACTGATGAATTCATGGACAAGCACGTAGCGAATACTCACATTGTATGTAGATACATTTTACTCGTGAGTAGAGACATTTATTTCTATGTAATTTTATATTGTCAAACAAAAATTACCAGACATTATTTTGTTTTTTAATTGATAATTTAAATTAGGATTTTTTTTATCTTACGTAATTTATTTTATTTCATATAATACTTTCCTAGACTTAAATAAAAACTAATCAGCAAAATTTAAGAGAAAGATCAAGAAAACCTACATAAAATTGAACAAGTTTTTTTTTTACAAATTGTGTTGATTCTAAATTATGTGTGATGTGACTTTAGGAAATTAATTTGCAACCATGTACATTCAATAGCAAAAGTGATTGATCAAAATCAACGTTTCAAAACTTCTTCTAGTGTGACGGGCCGGATGTAACAAGTTATACCGAAGTGTCAATTTCAAATGAAGTTTTAATTCATCAAAAGAAAATGATCAATATAACACTAAGGATCGAAATAATATGATCACTAACTTATCACACGTCATTTGTTCCTTTACTTCTAACAAACTTCATTAGTCAGTAACTTTTGTCTTAATTTACCGTATATTTTATTTAGAAACCCTATTTCATCGGTTTATTTTGCTGTTTACTTAACCTTAGAACAGGTTAAGTATCCATAATCGGTCATCAAGTTATCAAGTCCCCAATTCTTTCAGCCTACCCCAAAAACCTACCTGTCCCCATGCAATCTATATCATGACACATGTGTTTACAAAAAAACATCTCTTATTTGGCCAAGATTGCGAATACTATTCCAACAGATTCCTGGCCCCAGGGGATATTGCGTGACCGTCATCCTTTTCACGTAAAAATTGCCTGAAATCCCAGCTGACTTACTGATCCTCGGATATTTCTTGCAGGGAAAATGACATGTCGAATCTGGGGATAAATATTTGCCCATACGTTTTTGAATTCGGGTTGCCAAAATGTTAGGTATTGCCTAGATTCCTGGAAGAGTTATGTATTGAATGGGGAGGCAAAATAGGTAGGTATTCACATCTGTTTGTTGTTTAGCAATATTTGATCACATGAAATAGCGTTAGATGAAGTCGTGGAATTATATTTCGTAAATATTAATTTATTAGAGAGTATTTCCTATTAAGTAATAATTAAAATGTCTTTGCGTACTGCCTTTACCTTTGTAAAGTAGTTGTTTAGCCGTGAATGACTTTTATTTGCTTTTATTTTCGTAATTTTTTGTGTATTTTGCATTGAGTTTTGATATACTTTTCTTTGCTTAAACAAAAAAACAGTTAGTTTGGCTTTACGGGAAAATAAGGTACCTATTGCAAATAGATTAAGTTCTGAAATGAAAAAATGTAGAAAAGTTTTAGCTTATAGAAATCTATAGATAACATGGTGTGACGCAAAGGAGTATTTATTTAAAAACGGTTTTATATTAATTAATTTTGTGCCGACCCCACGTTATGAGGGACAAGGTCAGGAAGATTATATATATTTTCATTTTATTTGGAAAACCAACAGTCCTTTATTAACTTTTTACTAATGATTGCATAAACATATCTGATATCCATTTAAAAGTTTTCACATAGTGAAGCTAAAACCACACATTAACCTTAATTTGTACCCATCATCAACTATTTCCCAATGGTTGGAAAGTGGTAAATGCCATTTTACCTAAAGTGTGCGTGCTAAGTATTATGCATGACGGTTAGTATGCACTCTACTCAAAGCCTTTCAAGTGACTGTTAAAGCATACTATTATTATACGAAAGCTGGGAAAAAGTGTAAAATAGAAAATTCTCTCTTGCTTCTATTAGACCGTAGAAGCCGTAAACGTAATTTTATGCAATTGAATCTCTGACATTCAGCGGTTAACTACCTCGGTGTAAGGGTTAAATTCAATTTCTATGGAATAGGATTGTATCAAATTCTAAGCAGAATGAGTGTTTTCAATTTGGTTTTAAACATTTTGGTTTAAAAAGAAATTAATTAGATTTTTAGGTATGATATTGAACTACATGATTTGTCGAACGACAAAATATTACTTCAAAAAAAAAATCTAAAATAGTTTATTTGGACATTAACAGTAAGTTACACAATTAGAACGATGGCGTCTGCGAAAGTTTGCAAAAACTGTGTTGCAGAGCCAACGCCCACGTCCTCCAGAATAGACAGTCCTATGTTAACATTAACTTAGTAGGTATGTATCAAAATCACATCCATTTTTAGCCTGATTTTGTTTTGAACTACAAACTTTGGTTTTTAACAATATTATCACTATAACGGGTGAAAATCATGTTTTTTTTATGCTTCTGTGTGCTTCTTCTTCTCTTTAAGATATATCGACGCTGTTGCATGCGCCATGATCGCGACATAAACCAAATCAAATCATGGTATGTTACCCATTTTTAAGTCCTAATACAAACTTGTGGGACCGGTCTACCCTCTTTCGGAGTCTTTAGTTGCGAGGTTGACAACTATAAGTGTTGCTACCACTTGTTTTACTCTTTAACGCAACTCGATCACAACACACAACACTAACCGTGTCTTGGTGAATAACCGGTGATACACATCTTTGAGTTTTGCATAACCAAAAACGACAAATCATGTTATGTTACCCGTTATAAGTAATCATTTTTAAGTATATCTATTTAAATAAAGGTTTATTCACATCATTACAATGAAACAAATTAATAATTTATTTATAACTAATGATTAAATTAAATATTAAACTAAAAAAATATTAACGGTTGATACTGGTATTGGCTGTTTAAATTCTTGAATTAAAAAAAAAAAACAGTTATTGCATTTGACTGTAGCCACATTGATAAAATACATAATATATATGGGTAAATATCAGGAAGGGAAAATGGAACGGGAATTAAAATACGAGAGAATATAAATTTTGGGCAGTAAACGGCTACAGTCTTGTAATTATGTATAATTTATTTTAGAAAAAGTTTCTTTAGTTTTAAAAGAAACGGTTCGGTTGTTGTGCCTTTCGGCAATACGATATAACAAATGTATTTTACGTTCCCATACAAGATCAAATGAATTCACAGCTTTTTAAATCATTTCTAAGACGAAATTAAGATAATTATTTATATACATTCAAATGAACAATAATGTTTTGGCGACATTCTTTTTAATAGTACTTTTGAGTGCTTGATAATGTTTTTCAAATCAACCCCTGGACCACGAAAGGGAGGGGGTTGCAACCCTCGATTTTGCCCCCTGCCTTTGCATGATTTTGTACGTGTACCAAATGTACTCTGGAAATTCAGAAAATCAAACGAAAATTCAGACTTAGCGGACTACCATAATATTTACGGTACTGCGCGTTTTCTACTTATTTTTCATGGATCTATCGATGGTAAGAATCAACATCATCGACCGATCGATTCTTTATTCGACCGGACCGGAGTTTGTTTTGTCGGCCTGGCTGGATGGTAAGAATTGCCGTACAAAAATGTACTCAATCTACATATACTTTTGAATGTTCACCTGCACTCAGTTGGACAGCTTACAAGTTACGGTCTAGTGCTGAATCTTATTATTTTATGCTCTTATATAGTTATACGTCATCTTGTGGTTCAAATTACCCATAAATTTTTATCGTGAACAAAAATGGATGCCTGCTGCATGATGCAAATATAAATACAGACTTAGTATCAAAAAATAATTGGAAATTGTATACAATAAACAATCAAATTATATTAGAACAACGGGGTAGCTGACTTAAAAAAATGAAATTAGTAATATATACGTAGGTATATCTTTTTTTATGTCATCTTGCCTATTATCACTTATTTAAGTACCTACATAGTAAATTATTATTTTTATAGAACATTATTTTACTGAAACAAATTAAATAATATTGTAAAACAATGCTTTTCAAAGCGTCCAATTACAAGTTCTATACAATCTAGAATGCTAAGTAAGTTCTTGAAGAATCGCGTCTCGTTATAAAGTTTTCTGTGACATAGATATGTTGCGACGACGTATCTTTATGAAATAATAGCAAGCAAGATGAAGAGGTAACGAGGTGTAGAAAACTTTCAGGGAAGGATATCGATTTTGTCTGGCAACACTGACGGCTGTTGTGTTCTGTTGTTTTTCAGAATTTTTTGTTGGATGCGACGAAAAATGTGCTATTACGTGTACCTATGCCCAGTTTAGATTCAGTCCAGTGATAGTCAGAGCTGGATCACTAACTGGAACAATGTAAACCGGCACTGGAATGCATTGGTTCCAGTGAGCAATTTAGTCCAGTAGGATAGGAATAACCGGTACGTTGAAGTTCACATTATTCTTTATTAATGATTTGTCACAAACAACATTTATTATTTTTCATATATTCTGATGCCATAGGTATTAATTAATATTTATCTTAACAAAGTATAAGACAAAGTCGCATTCCGCGTCTGTTGGTACTTATGTATGCATAACTTTACTAGCGTGCCGAAGTTTTTTGCATCCGGGCAAAGCCCATTGAAACTAAAAATAATAATGAATTTATGAATGGTAGGTACATTAAGTGTGTGATGAAAGTGCGAGTAAGTACGCGAACTCGTGACTCGACGGCCTTTTTGGCTGGTGTGTCACCCTCAGTTCCGTAAAACCGCCCTGAAATTCGTCGGCGGGCCAACTGGTTTGAAATCTTGCAAGTAACTCGTCTCGCCAGTCCGTTGATGCACAACGCCTGTGTAATGTTTGTAAGAAAATTGTCAAGATGAGTGATTTCCCAACTTATTCAAATAACTCACTTTTCTCTCTTTGGGAACTTAGTGGCAATGAATACAAAGACATTATTAAAGTTTCAATCTTATACATGGTATATTGGTGAAAATATCGTTTAGAGAAAAAATCTTCTATGAACTTATGAGAATGGTGAAAATAGCAAATGGGGAAAAAAATTACCGGTACTTAAAATACTAGAGAATAAAAATTTTGGGGAGTAAACGGCTACAGTCGCCGTAAATAACATCTCAAGCTTGTTCTCTCGACGACCGACATCGCGATACAGTATGGGCAAGCTTCACTTGTCTCATCGATGACGTCGAGCCCAGTACGAGACTTTAAGTCTATCAACCATAGAGATAAAAAAAAATACAATGGCAATAAAACAGTATTCAGAAAAAAAACATAACTAAGTAAGTTTTTCATTTGTGCTTTTTTATTTTCAACCTACTTTCAGACATAAAAGGAAGTTCCCAATGCGACGCGCATGAATTTTTTTTTGTGCTTTTTAATGCCCGACCAAAAAATAGGGGTGTTATAAGTTTGACGTGTCTGTATTTCTGTCTGGGACATCATAGTTCCCGAACGGATGGAGCGATTTCAATTTAGTTTGTTTTGTATGAAAAGTGAGTTTGGCGCGTTGTGCCGTTTATAAGCTATGGGGGTGAGAGTGGGGAAGGAAAACTGAAAATCAGCAAATATACCCGAGTAGGGTATTAAATGAAAACGTATCGGGTGCACATTACACAATATTATGGTGTTTAATTTTTATTTATAAATAAATAAAATAAATACTTAAATAAATAACTAAATAAATACATACATTTTTATACTATGATACATATTCTAATGACAGGTGAGCACAGCATTTCAGTGTGTACTTTTAAGGAAATTAGGGCCTTTTAATATTATTCCTAAATTATAAATTTTGATTTTTTATTTATGTTTGTTACCTCAAAGCCTTGATTACCTTAAACAGATATCGATTTTTTTTTTTCAAATGAAAGATGTTGTTGAAACTTGGTCCTATTTGAATTTAATAATAATCGGTTAAGTAGTCCTCGTTATATTAAAAAATTAAATACTGAATTATTCGAATCGGGGGTCCTTTGTTCTAATCTCACGTGTCCTTTGCAATATTTTATTAAGAGTATTGGAGACTTCAAAAAATTGATGATTTAAAAAGTGTTGGGAAATTTTTGCACCCACGGTAGCAAGGGGGGTTACATTCTTATGGACTCATTTAACTTATAAATGCATATTTCCCAAAATAATAGTCGCTCGTTTTTTGTTAAAGTCTACTTGTTTATTTATTAGATAGTAACTTACCTTCTTTAAAGGTTTGTTCTCAACTTAGTCTTATTTTTTTATGCAGCTTGCATTTAACGTCAGCTTAGGGCTGTATCAAGTCATGCGTCCATTTTGGCATCACTATTTACCTCGCCGGTGCCAAACATATTTAGGTAATCCGCATGAGCTAGATGCATGTATGCTCTTTGGTTCTTTACTCTACAAGTAGAGGGCGGACACAAACCAAATACGTGTAGTGCTCATTCGTTCACTGAAGCCAAATTTAGCGAACTTTGTTTAAGGTGTGTTTGTCTTTGTACCTTTGAAAACGTGGGTTGCCTGCCAATACATGTCACAACATGACAAGCGTTTCGTTATTTTCTAATGGATCTATTTGCGAGCTTCGTTTTGATGTGTTTGTGAACTCGAGCTCGAACTCTATTCTCCTTTATATCGTCCGATAAAATTATCGTACCCTTAAGAAACGTGTCGTAAACCTATTTTTAAGTAACTATTATAATACAAAAAGCGTCTGGTTCTTTTTGTTGCCCCTCAAAATCGCCCAAAATATACCGTGGTGCCCACGGTATATTTTGGGCGATTTTGGGCGTAAGAATTTTGCTTTTAATATCTAAACGCAGCTTCTATAACAATATGGACAGATAAATTGGTCACAGTGTTCAATTTAACGTGGATGGCAACACTGAAAATGAAAAATGCAAGCCTATTTCTAGCAGTAGACATCTGAAATTATGATGATAAATTTATTTTATCGTCGAGTTATTTTAATCTGCCCACCTCGCCAGTGCACATACATAGTTCTTAGCTACAAAGATAGGTTTAATGCGACAAAATCACCTGTTAAGAAGCGTAAACAATAAACCAAAATGACTTAATTTGAAATCGTATCTCGAACATCAAAACCTTTGTTCAAAATTAGGCCAGTAACTATTCAAAGGAGCAATGTTGCCAACTCACAATTGAAACAAAAAGCAACTGCTATGTACAATACGATGTTCGGAAACTTTATTGGCAGAGATTAAATTAAGTAAGGAAGCTTTTCTCTGGAAAAAAAACTATTTGAAAATGCCGAGGTAAATTGCTATGTAAATCAAGTCCACCCGTTTCGTGTTCTCCCAATTCCCGATACACCTGATTACTGAAACACAGGGAGCAAGTACAAATTGACAGACTTATTATGCCGATCGCTTCTATAAATATAAATATTTTATTATGGTCCATGCTTAGACTTCCTGCGTAATTATTACAAATTAAAAAAAAGATAAAAAAACAGAAAAATCACAAAAATAAAATTGTGTGCAAAAAGATGCAGTCAGAGCGGTCACCCATCCAATTATTGTATATATTAGCGTAAGTATTTATAAGCGCTTAACCTCATAAAAGTCACGTTTTTTGTATGAGAGCCCCCTTATATAAATATTTTTTTTAAGATCGATAAGCCTTCATTTGACCGCAATCTCACCATAATCAATTGATATAAAGTGACGATGTGGTCTAAGATGGGACATGAAGACCTAGAAGATGGCTTCACCGGACCACATTACGAAACACGAAAAAATCGCTTCACGCACTGGCCCAGCCCGGAGGGTGGTATACATGTACATGCCTGCCAATGTGGAACTAAGCAACATCTATCAAAGCAGCATCATCCTTTATATCATCATTTATAGAGTAATACGCTATATATCTATGATGGTTTTTGAGATCCTTGGTGACAGACATACATACAGATAGGCAGACTTGTTATGCCGGCCGATCGCTTCTGGTAGTAGGTATATCCTACTACTATTTTTTGGGTTTGGTCAGAATAAAATCCACTTTAATTTTTCACAAAATTCCCACTCTTTATTAGCTTGTAATATTCCATGTCTTGCCTAGACTAGTGCCACCGTTCCAATACCCGGCCGTCGCGTTCCGCCGTCGAGCGCTCGAACCCTACTTGACAACTTGGTCTCACTCCTCATTGGTCGGTGCGCTCGACAGCGGTGGCGTGTGCGAGCGCCGATTGGCTTACGAAATAAAGTTAAATCAAACAATAAACCGGAAGTTGCCTTTAAATACATACTTTTAGGTCACGATAATACATGTAAAAATTATAATTAACAAAACTATGAATTTAGAACGAATTAAACATTTGATTAAAATATACATAAATTAACTTAGTATCTATATTAACCTTACAGCTCGGCCATCCTACTTGAAGCAAGTCCTCTCGCTTAACAATCGGACAAGATATATATTAATTATTAACTTAATGATATTAATTATTAACCTCATATCAGAAAAGCAGAAACAAAAGACCACTTCAAACGAGCAACTAAAAACTTCTATCTTGATAAATTATATACATAACTTATCAAACCATCCCTTTTATTCATATATATTTGTATGTATATATGTATGTGTGTGTGTTTTAAATATAAAACATATATTTAGAATTGTTTTTGTTATATTTTTGATTGTTTTAATTATGTACCTTACACTTTAATATTGTAACTCTTTAGATTAAGCCACTTTTATACATTCTTGCGCGCCAACTTTTTATCCCAAACCTGTCCGAGGTTGGCAGGTAGAAAATGCCTTGGCACTAAGCCCACCTTTTGTACAACTCTGTATTTATACTGTGCAATAAAGTATTCCTAACAATAATAACGATTTCACATTTATTTTTTCTTACAGTTACTATGATCTACTTGATATTTATTTTAACTATTTAGATTAGACGGTGGAGGCGCCACTGTGCCTATGTAAACATTGTCTCTGTACTAAATAATTACAAGAAATTGAAAAAGTGAAAAATATAAAGCAAAAACTTAATAAATTCATAGATAAACTGTCAGTGCACATCAACAAATGTTATTTTAACTATTTAGATTGACATTCGAATAAGTTTTAAATAAGAAGATATTATGAAAATGTTAAAAAAAAATCCGTCAGAAGAATAGGAAAACTAACAAACAAAGTGAGGCCTATAACTGTAACCTTTTGCACGCTGGGTATGAAAATACAAATCTTAAAAAAAATCGACACCATCTGAAAGATTCTACCACCTACCTAAAGGAAGATTTCACACCAAAGATATTGGAAAAAAGGAAAGAACTTAGAATTCAAGCAACGCAAAGAACAAGGTGAAAATATTGCCATAAGGTATGATAAAATCATAATTTTGAACAATGAAAATCATAAGAAGACTAGCTTTCCGAAATATTCCAAACTAAATATGCCGTCTACAAGTAATCGTAAACAAAAAAAAATCAAAACTCATCACCGGAAGCTATTACAAAGATTGCACACAAAAAAAATGTTCTAAAATAATAAAAAAAAAACAAATCCATAGAATCCTACATACAAGCACGGAATATAACAAATACACCAACAGCAGAAGTCACGAGTGACACTGAAAGTGATGACCAACAACAGTAGCAACTAGTGGTCTCCCTCCATAATAATAATAACAAACATATCAAGAAACAAAATAAAGAAGAAAACCATAACTCTCCCAAAATGGCTGGTCACCATGGGAGAAGATGACCACCACCCTCCATTTATCCACAAAAACATAAACCAAATAACATAACATATATTTGCACATTAAATGTAAGATCTCTAGTAGAAACCGGTCGACAAGAAGACCTTGAACATGCCATCCGCAACATTAAGTGGTACATAATAGGATTATCTGAGGTAAAAAAAAGAAGGTACACATATAATTGAATATGAGTCCTATATTTTTCTTTACACCGGTAAGAAGAGTGGAAGGAATGGCGTAGGATTTGTTGTGAAAAAGGAACTAAAGAAAACTATAATAGATTTCCAAGCCATATCCGACAGAGTAGCAAGACGTACTTACGCTTTAAAAATAATAATCTGTGCTTGATACAAGTCTACGCGCCTACCGAGAAAAGAAACAAGATATTGATGGGAGATTTCAACGCCAAAATTGGTCAACGCTGTTCTAATGATTCTTCGGTGTTAGGACCATGTGATACGGGCCACGAAACAAACGAGGCAAAATGCTCATCCACTTTTGCCTAGAGAACGAGCTATACATTATGAATACTCATTTTAAGAAGAAATCGAAGAACAAAATGGACTTGGCGCTCTCCGGACGGAAACACACTTAGTGAAATCGATTTCTTCATTACTAGTAAATCTAACACTAAAGTTATACAGAATATCGAAATAGTAACGACCACACAACCAACAGACCATCGAATGGTACGGGCTACCCTATCTCTTACTACTACAATAAGAAAAGACAGAAAATCATTTAAAATTAAACGGCATGTACTTACAAAGCGGACGTCCAGTCACTCCAAACAAATTTTGTGAACTTATCAAAAACAATCACAGAAAAACCTAACATCCAAGAACAATATGAAAAGATTGACTAACAATAAAGAATGGATACAAACACTGAAAGACAATACAGAAGGAAAGATCACAAACAGAAAACATATCCTAAAAAGTCTCAACAGATTTTTACAAAAATCTATACCGCCAGAATAAAAATCAATGTCAACCTCATTACAGACCTGTTAACCAAGCTCACTTAGATGAAGTACCACTAATCTTAGTAATTAAAGTAAAGAAAAACATAAATAGTTTAAAATCCATGAAGAGCCCGGGAGAAGATAACGTTATCAACGATGTACTAAAAGCTATGTCTGAACCACTCGCACCTTTGCTAGCAAGTTTATTTAACAACATCATCCATACACAACATATTCCGGAACAATGGGAAACATCAATTATAACCTTACTCTTCAAAAAAAAAAAAAAAAAAACCCACTAAACATAAATAACTATAGGCCAATCAGCTTATTGCAATCAACGTATAAGCTATTCACCACTATAATAATTAATAGACTCAATAAAATTCTAGACTTCGAACAACCTCGTGGCAGGCTGGCTTTAGAAAGAACTATTCTACCATTGACCACATATTTACTATAAGACAAATCATAGAAAAATATTTGGAATACAGAAAAACGCTATAAATAGCCTATGTTGACTATTCCAAGGCATTTGATACAGTACACCATAACCATCTATGGAAGGCATTGATAGACCAAGGAATACCATACAACTATATTGAAAGAGGTCTCGTGGTCGCTCTCCAACAAGGTGGTCGGACCTCATCTCAAAATTGACTCAGTCCACCATTACCGACTGCTCCCGCACCGCAACTAACAGGGAACAATGGCGGCGCATTGCAAAAGCAGCAACCCAATATAAGGACCCCCCATAACCACGACCACTCTGTCAAGAGTGACCGACTAAGAAGGGAGATATTAAAATAATGATTGAAATCCATAAACGCAGTAAAGCCACTGTCAGAATAGAAACCAAAGGCGACGTGTTCCAGCTGGAACGAGGCGTGAGACAGGGGGACCCGATTTCACCAAACCTATTTAACTCTCTCTTAGAATACATATTTAAACAACTACAGTGGTCGGGCCTTGGTATAAATATAAACAGTGAATATTTGAACCATCTACGATTTGTGGATGACATTGCCTTAATAAGTGAGACACAGTGACCTACAATATATGTTAGAGACCCTACAATATATGTTAGAGGCCAATAGAAATGTGAGTTTGTTTTCGCCTCGCATACATTTCACCATCGTCCTCAGTTGAGTAGCACTCCTTACTCTCCCCTTTATTGTTCGACATTTCCTGAAACCTTAAAGTCAACCCATCCCACAGGGATTTGACTTTCCTGTGCCCACCCACTTGGGACTTTACCTTCGTGAACCCACCACCTTGGGTCTGTCCTTCTTTGTACCCACCACCTTGGGTCTCTCCTTCTTTGTACCCACCACCTTGGGTCTCTCCTTCTGTGGGCCCCTATCCTCGGGACTTTATTTTGTCGTACCCTCCAACCTTGGGTCTCTCCTTCTGTGGGCCCCTATCCTCGGGACTTTATTTTGTCGTACCCTCCACCTAGGGTCCTTCCACTCCGTTGCCCATCACCTCGAGCTTCTCCTGCATCCTCATCCATTGTATCTGAAACTTCCAGAAAGCAGCTTAACCGGGCAAAAAATAATAAATAAGTAAATAAATTGTCTAAACAAACCAAAAGAAAAACATTTGCCTTCCCACCCAGTTGACCTTTCAACCCATTTGACCTTTCCACCCAGTTGACCTTTCAACCAATTTGACCTTTTTACCAATTTGACCTTTCGACTCATTTCACCTTTCAACCGATTTGACCTTTTGACTTATTTGACCTTTCAACCCATTGGACCTGTTTGACATTTCGACCCATTTGACCTTTCGATCCATTTGACCTTTCGACCCATTTGACCTTTCGACTTATTTGACCTTTCGACCCAAATGACCTTTCGACCCAGTTGACCTTTCAACCAATTTGACCTTTTTACCAATTTGACCTTTCAACCGATTTGACCTTTTGACTTATTTGACCTTTCAACCCATTGGATCTGTTTGACCTTTCGACCCATTTGACCTTTCGACCCAAATGACCTTTCGACCCATTTGACCTTTCGACCCATTTGACCTTTGAACCTACATCATCGTAATACAATTGAACTACGTATTTGAGATTTTTAACACAATCTAGGTTCTACTACTAAAAAAATAATAGGATTATGCAAACATCACACAGCAAAATCCTTAAATATCTTTATAGGCATGGTTCATCAACACTATCTACCATGTAGTGATATATTAATAATACATTTATCGTTTATTATACTTATGTATTTTCTCCTATTTTTTTCTTATTTAATGTATGTATTTATTATTTATTTTTATTTCTTTTTCATATTATCTATGTACCGGGTGGCCCATAAGTCCTTTGAAATGTAAAAAAAACATATAAAAAAAACTAATTACAATATGATAAAGGTTTTTATTTTGAAGTAATTCTAATAAAATGGGAATTATTTTTTGAAAATTACATCATCTAAATGTAATCCGTTACAATCGCGGCACTCCTGTAAGCGACGTCTAAAATTGTCCATCACTGCGCGGCAAGTAAGTTCTGTAATGCTTGCCATTTCTCGTCGAATATTTTCTTTCAAGACAACGATTGACCGCGGGTTGGTTTCATACACTTTACTCTTAAGATAACCCCATAAGAAAAAGTCCATTGGGGTCAGATCCGGACTACGTGGTGGCCAGGCAATATCTCCTCTTCTAGAGATCACTTTACTAGGGAAAAGTTGACGGACGACGGGCATAGCGGTGTTAGAGGTATGGGCAGTTGCTCCATCCTGTTGAAACCAGGTCCGCGTATTGAAGCCTGAAAAATTCTGCAACTCTGGTGTAAAAAAGTTCTCGATCATTGCCACATAGCGCTGCGAAGTAACAGTAACCGCGCGACCTCTGCTATCCTCAAAAAAGTAAGGGCCTATGATGCCATGCGCTGACATAGCCGCCCAAACTGTCACTTTAGGGCTATGTAAGGGCCTTTCATGTTTGCGATTTGGATTTTCGCAACTCCAGTAGCGACAATTCTGCTTGTTGACATGACCGTTGATGTGGAAGTGAGCCTCATCAGAGAATAACACGTTATTAAACGATGTAAAGCGGTCGAACATTTCATTTGCAAAATTTAGTCTGTGCGTAGGGTCAGTATCTTTTAATTCCTGTACTAATTGAATCTTGTAAGGGTGAAGAAGTAAATCTTTCTTTAAAATCCGCTGTAATGATGTTCTGGCTAAGTTTAATGCACTGGAACGCTTACGAGTAGACTGGGTAGGATTTTCACGAATTGACTGTTTCACTACATCGATGGTTTCTTCCGTGCGTGATGTCCTTGGTCGACCTGACCGTTTTTTATCCAACGTAGAACCGCTCTCCTCGAACTTATTAACCCAATTCTTAATCGTTTGAACACTTGGAGTGTCGTTAAAGTTGCGTAAATTGTGATGTTCTCGAAATTTACGCCGCGCAACGGTAGCAGAATCATTGTTGCGATAAAACTCGCGCACACAAAAAGCACGGTCCGCACCGGTGAAACGCTCCATGGCGTCTGAATTCCGAAAGACCGTTGGTGCTTCCCGCGTACCCCGCGCGCCATTCCTGCACACCGTTTGAATTTTATTCGAAATTTAAATTTCAAAGGACTTATGGGCCACCCTGTATATGCTATGATCTTTGTGCACCGTCTTTGGTGTTCCTAACATATCCTATCCATCAAAAGGTTGCCTGGAAGAGATCGCTTTAAGTGATAAGGCCGCCGATTGTACAACGTATGTGGCTATTGATTGTTATTTTTAAGTTAGTCTGTAAGCATTGGTGTGCAATAAAGTTATTATCTATCTATCACACAGCAATATCTAACCCCGTGGTAAGCTCTAAGCTCGTGTTATGGTTACTTTACATCTGATATATTATATACTAGCTGACCCGGCGAACTTTGTTCCGTCTTAGACGCTATAAATGAGCAGATTCTTGATTTCATTAAATTAATTAAATCAAAGTCATCCTCTTTTGAATATATTTTCAGCACGCATTCAATCAATTCTATGTCAAATGTCTTAAAGTTACATTAAAAAATTTAATAATTTTATATGGTGGTTAAGTAATTTTAAATTTTCTAATTTTCCGCGCAATTTCCTTTATTTTTTTCTTTCATAAGAACCTTCTCCTGATAATAACGAACAGAACAAAAAAAGAATTAGCGAAATCGGTCCAGCCATTCAGGCGTGATACCGTGACCAAGGGTAATAGGGATTCATTTTTATATATATAGATAGTTTGAATATTGATTTCTTACAAGTATCAAATTGTCATCTATACGTCATTACATAGCTGTCATTATACGTCAATTACATAGCTATCATTTGCGTTTTGTTATTCCAAGTCTGATTCTTTTTTGTTATAACACGTTTTATAGTGACTGACGTTTCATGTCAAGTCACACGGGAACGCTGTCGAACGGGATGAAAAGTATCTTATGTCCGTCTCCTGGCTCTAAGCTACATCCATACCAATTTTCACCCAAATCCGTTCTACCGTTCTTGAGTTATAAGTGGTGTAACTAACACGACTTTCTTTTATATATATAGATATACCTACATAAACAGATTATTAAACTCGAAGGAGAAAGTGCTTGTAAAACAAAGAAACACTGGAGCCCTTGACCGGACCCGCGCCGCTACTAGACTAAAGA
Source organism: Gymnoscelis rufifasciata (assembly GCA_929108375.1). Taxonomy (NCBI): domain Eukaryota; kingdom Metazoa; phylum Arthropoda; class Insecta; order Lepidoptera; family Geometridae; genus Gymnoscelis; species Gymnoscelis rufifasciata. The sequence goes on along the minus strand of OV815314.1, from coordinate 4,233,220 downwards.
TCGGTTCTAGACAAGTTTTGGATTCATCGCATGTTAATTTTATTTAATTAAACGATTTCATAACCAAAACAAAGTACTAAATTGCTAGTTTGTTCTTCCGAAGTCAATAAGACATGGTAGATAGGCAAAATTTAAAATTTAAATATATATTATTAACTGGAAAAAAAAAATATACTCAATACCCATACAAAAAATGGGGAAAAGGATTAAGGACTTAGTAACTAATACTGTAAACTTACATGTAATACTAAAAAGGAAATCGAAGAGATAGAGGGAAAACAGAAACGATCTACCCGTTTAAATAAAATGTTTTTAGGAATTAAATCAATACTTACGTTTTTCCGAGCCGTGGGCGTTTTTAGAAGATATGAAATCCTCTCGTCTATCCCACTTCTGACCTTTTGGGTTTGGTCAGAATAAAATCCACTTTAATTTTTCACAAAATTCCCACTCTTTATTAGCTTGTAATATTCCATGTCTTGCCTAGACTAGTGCCACCGTTCCAATACCCGGCCGTCGCGTTCCGCCGTCGAGCGCTCGAACCCTACTTGACAACTTGGTCTCACTCCTCATTGGTCGGTGCGCTCGACAGCGGTGGCGTGTGCGAGCGCCGATTGGCTTACGAAATAAAGTTAAATCAAACAATAAACCGGAAGTTGCCTTTAAATACATACTTTTAGGTCACGATAATACATGTAAAAATTATAATTAACAAAACTATGAATTTAGAACGAATTAAACATTTGATTAAAATATACATAAATTAACTTAGTATCTATATTAACCTTACATATTATAAAGGCGAAAGTTTGTAAGTATGGATGTATGGATGTTTGTTACTCTTTCACGTAAAAACTACTGAACCAATTTAAATGAAATTTGGTACACAGAATCTCTAGAGCCTGAAAAATAACATAGGCTACTTTTTACCGCGGGAGAAAGTCATTCCGCGGGAAAATCCATTATAACGCGGGTAACACCGCGGGGCACAGCTAGTTTACTTATATATAGGATACATGGTGCATGCTTACTCAAAGCTATGGAGAAGTTCGATGATTTTGCACGGTTGTTTTGTGCAGTTCGACGTTGAACGGGTATAGTGAATACTTGGCTCAAACACGTTATCAAACGGTTTCATGTTCGTTTTAATGCATCAGAGTTTTGAAATTAAAATTACTCATTCTGGATTCTACCGAGTAGAACGTTTTAATTATTTGTTCTTGCTCGGAACATAGGACGTGGTTCTATACACAGTGACTATAGTAGCGTTCTCGATAATGAATAATACTTTATTCAATTGATTTGATTAACTATAATATGTCCTAGACTAAAAAGATTGTTGATGCAATTTTTTTAGTGTGATCTTACACAGTAAATCGAATCTATGTAGGTACATACACAATTTAACAATAAAGTTTCATCATCACCCTATTAACGTTCCCACTGCTGGGACACAGGGACTTCTCCCTTGACGAGAGAGATAAGGCCTTAATTCACCACGCTGGCCAAGAGTGTGTTTTTGAATGTCACATGTCCGTCAAACTCTTTAAAGTTCTCAGAACATGCCGGTTTCCTCACGATGTTTGCCTTCACCGTTTAAGCACGTGTTTTAAAACGCACATAAATTTTTCAAGAAAGTAGAAGAAGAAATCCAGAGGTGCGCGGCGAGGTTTGAACCCACGACCTTCCGAATGAAAGTCGAGTGTGCTCCCACTTAGCCAACACGGCTTCTTTATCTTTAAATTGAGTTAATTATAAACTTGATTTACTACATTTAGAGTTGATTCATGTAAACTGTGAATTCAGAAATTATGTGAACCATTTAAGCTCAGTTTTTCAGCAAGAAAACGCAGCTGAATATTTAAATCCATAGGTTTTTTTATTATATTTATTAAACTTTCACCACTAAATATGTCCATAGTTTTTAAATGAACTTAGTTAACATTAATAAGCTTACAATTATTCAACTTCTGATTTTGTAGAAGACAGTCGTTTGAACCTTAAGTTAATTAAAATAATGAATACAAATTTAATTAAAAATAATTATTTCAATACTAAAATATATCGAATCTAATCGATGAATCGAATCTGAAATCAATAGGTTAGGACCTGTTAGGTCACCTATTTCCCAGTTTTCGTTTATCCGTCGATCGTGTTACACCTTGTATATCCTAGATAGCTACGACATGTTTATCTTTAGGGTGTAGAACAATCTGTAACCTCACTCATGTTTTGATTCGCATACGCCGGGTTGTGTTTATTCAGGGAAATGAACCCCAATGCTACATGTAGTGAGTGGCTTAATATTCGCCGAATTTAGTCTTTTCTCCGAGTTTCTTGGTAGGTTTATTTAACGTTGTTATTCGAGGGAGGTTTCGATTAACGTGATGTAGTTAGGCAGTTTCTTTTGAGCTCGTTACGTATGAGTACATAATACTACTATTCGCAAAATCATTCAGCCAAAAATTTAATTTTAAAGCGTGATACTGATAGAAACTTTAAAAGTAGGAATATTATATTGAATTTATGTTAAAAGTGCTGAGGTGTCGATGAACGTCGCGATGGCAATCCGAAACTATCACAAAACTTTTGTGGTTAAATTTGAAAGGTTGCTCCAAGGTGCAAAAGTTTCTTGCAATGTTGAATTTTCTTTGGCGAAATAATATCTTTTAAATTAAATTTTCTTAGAATGCAAAAACATTTTTCTCTTTTGCATACTCATTGTTTGAAAGTCTTGCCAATGTTATTAAAATCTTTGCTTGAGACTTTTTACCCCACAATAGTCGAGCCTTATACATGTGGAATACATTATTGTTAATTATAAGATTTTGTTTATTATTAATGCGAGTTTGACATTCGTTTGTGTTACCCATTTACGTTGGATAATTATTATTAGGCTTTGATGGCGCGTCGGTGGCGGCGTCGTGTGCAGGAGTCTGCAGGAATCTGGAGGTTATGGAGCGAAGTATCTGACATTGAAGTCGCCTTTGCTTGGCGGCTCTTGGAAATTTTGTGAGGTTGACGTCGAGCAGCTATAACGACTTCTTTCCCACATTAAACGGCTATCATAGTTTGACCTCCGATAGTGATCACTGATCGGAGGTCAAACTATGATAGCTGATCACTGATCAGTGAGTGTGAATTCTGGCAAAGTGTCTAAATGTCTACCATTTTTTAAATAATATAACAATTTATACCCAAACTTGATAAGAAAATTGTTTAAATAATGTAAAGTTGATGTCCATAATTGATTTCTACTTATTTCAGTTGAAGTTGTGGAAGATTGTTCACCGTGATTATGTAGCCATTTTCAAGCTCACATCTCGTTGGTAGAAGACTTGTGCTGGCTAATCCACTCGACTAGTTTCAGTCTCTTTATTGCAATCATAAACATTACATACATGGGAAATAAATATTTAGGGATTTAATGACCCAGTGTATATAGGGCCTAATGTACCAGAGTAGTATGTAGTATATGTTTAAATAATGCCAGTGATGGTGTCGGTTACACGGACGTCTATAACTAAGCCGCATATTATTTAATTTTCTTGCAGAAGCGCAATGACAAACAATCCCTTTCAAAGAGCTTACAATGCACAATTCGTAAAGTTAGCCGGGTTTTGAAATAACGGTATGCCACGACTTTGTAATTAAGCAGTGGGTAATACAGGGTGAATCCTTTACAAAGTTACACATGTTTTCCGTGGATAAATTGAGTCATCCGAGTTTAATCTGAAACTTTCTGTGGCACATAGAACGGATCACAAAAGGCTAATTAGATGACATCCCACTCGTACAAGATGTAATCCCGACGTACGGATTTCAAAGTGATTAGGTTTACATTCCGTGTATAAACTCTGTAAAATTTCAACGAATGGGTATTTAAGAATTGAGTGACGAGTTAAACGAGGCACCAACCGCACGTTATTTTGTTTTGACCGGGAAAAAAAAAGTTTTATCGTGTTTAAACCTGTTATTTCGATCAAAGTTTTATATCAGTGTTTACCTAATGAAGAACCCTAGTGATTGCTGTTAGTGACAACCCTGGACCTTCAAGGACTGCGCCGTAATACGGTAAATAAATCAAGAAAAAGCAGTTATTTGCAAATTGAATTGTGGCATTTGACCTTGAAGTGCGTCGTGCGCAACTAGAGTTGAATGCACTGAACTTGTCCACGCCCCTAAGAACTGCACTTGTCCCCGCCCATAATTGGTCACTACTAAAACTAACCCAAATTTCGACACCTCGTAGTAAGACGGCTTAGTCGAGCGGTATAAGGCCACGATCGCTGAGCTTGAGGCACTGGGTTCAAACCTCTCTGGCGCAAGATCTCTTTTTGTTTTATCTTTTTGTTGTTTTTGCATTATAAGTTGATTATGGCCTCGGAAGCAATCTGTGCTGGGTGCAGACAACCCATTATTGGAAAATTAATAAAATGTAATCTGTGTGAGCACACTTATGATCTCGAATGTGGAAATATCAATGAGAGTTACCTAACCGCAGAAAATAAAGAGGTGTGGAAGTGCGCTATGTGCACGAGCAAGCAGCCCAGAGGAGATAACTCTAACACTCCTGTACGTGGAGCCAATTTCCACGTAAATACTACCCGCGGAGGTGCTTGTGACGTCAGCATGCTGAACGATAGTCTCTCCGTGGCACATAATGACACGGTGGAGTTATCTGATATGCAGCTGCTCACGATGGAAATGCGACTTTTTAAGGAAGAGTTAAGAGCTACGCGCTTTCAAATGGAGTCCCTTAACAGCTGTATCTCAGGTCTGGTTGTAAGAATGGATGACTGTGACCGTAAAATATCGTGCATAGATTCGCGCGTAGCAAGCCTGGAGGCTCGTATGGCGGATGAAGCAACATTCAGTCCCCTGCTGGAAACAATATCGCAACTTAAAGCTGAGCTTAATGATCGCGATCAGGAGCTGTTATGTAATGATGTCGAAATAAGCAGCATCCCGGAATTTAGAGGAGAATCTCTCGAGCAGATTGTAAGAACTATAAGCGTGAAATTGGGAGTTACACTTAACGATAACGAAATAGTCAGCGTCAATCGAGTCGGTAAGAACTCGGAGCCAACAGAGTCCAAATCGTCCCAGCGTCCGCGGCCCATCGTCGTGCGTCTGGCGCGCCGCGCGGCCCGCGACCAGCTGCTGCAGGCGGCGCGCGTCCGCCGCAACGTCACGACCGAGGGGACCGGCCTGCCTGAACCACCGCGTCCATTTTATATTAATGAGCGGCTAACTAAACGGAATAGACAGCTTTTTTGGCAGGCGCGTGCACTGGGTAATAGCCTAGGCTGGAAGTTTGTGTGGACTAGGGATGGAAAGATCTATGCGCGTAAACAACCGGGCATAGACTACCCACGCATCCGTATCCGCACCGAGGATGACCTGCGCCGGGTTTTTGGCTCCGAAGCAGTTAGCTCTATTAACAAGCTTAGAAATCTGTCTTAGAAAAACGCGTCTCAAAAACAGAATTATATTACATCGTTTCACTTTTTATATAATATGTCTAGTTTGTAAGTTTTTAAAGGAAACACGCCTTTACTTTGATGTCACTTGTTTAGTTCATAGTAACTGTTTTGTTTTATGTATGAATATTTTATTTCTTGTTTTATTTTTTAAGTTTCTTGTACTTTTCATCCTTCGAACAGTTGTATACAGTGTTCTGACGGTTTTTATGTATTTCTGTTTTAACTGTAAAATGCAGCAATATTACTTAAATGTTTTTACTCGAGAAAATTGGCTTGTTATATTATATATGTTTTATGTGTGTGTTGCAACAAACGAACGGGACAAAACACATAGCAAAAAAATTCAATCACATTATCTCTCTATATTCACGCTCATAATACGTTCCTGCTCACTTTATCTTGCTCTTTCGATTTTAATTCATTGTATTATATATGTTTTTACCCTCGATTATTTATTAACTAATTATAATGGATCGTAAAGATAAATTATTACAATTGGCTCTTTTTAACGCAGGTTCGTTAGGTACTGGACACGATAATTTCGTTATTGCCATGCTGACATACTGCGCAGATATAGTCGCCATAAATGAAACCTGGATTAAAGAAGGACAGGCAGCGCGCGCGCCGGCCGTACCCGGGTATCGGCTGCGCCTCTCCTCGCGCCCACTTCATATGCGTAATGGTGTCGGGGGTGGTTTAGGTTATTACATAAAGACTGGTCTAAATGTTAGATTTTTAAGCCGACCCAATGATTCCATTGAACAAATGTGGTTATCTACTCGTGTCAATGGATATCGTGTGGTTATAGGGACAGCGTACCGGCCAGATTGGGTTAAGGTAGATACGTTTATAGAGGCCATTTCTGACTCAATCAATGCTTTTTATGGTTTTGATTACATTGTGCTTATGGGTGACATCAATATAAACATGCTTGCTCAAACCGAAATTAATACCATTAAATTCACACAATTCCTGGACTGTATAAATCTAATACAGCATGTTTCTCAGCCTACTCATTTTACGTCGCATAGCGAGAAGTTATTGGATGTAGTTTGCACAAATGCTCCCATGCATAGTATCACAGTGGACAATATAAATGGTGGTAACGGCCATGCTATGGTAAATGTCACTCTATCTTTAAAGAAACCTATACCCAAACCAAGATCATTTACTTTTAGGCCCATCAATGATATTAAGCTAAGTGACTTTAACAAAGATTTGCAATCTATTAATTGGGCTGAAATTAAATATTTGCCGTCTGTGGAGGTGATGGTTAATGAATTTAATAATAAAATTATTTCCCTTTTTGACAGACATGCTCCAATTAAAACAATCACTATTAGAAATAAGCATTCCTTGCCATGGGTTAATGATGTGTGTAAGCTGATAATCAATGAACGTAATCTGGCTCATGACATCTGCCGACTGTCAGGTTCTGAACATGACAAAAAATACTACATAGAACTTAAAAATCTTGTAATAAGTAGTATTGCTAGTGAAAAACGCGCTTATTTTGACAATTTAGTGAATTCTCAGATAAAAAATAGTAAAACCTTTTGGAAGAACATTAAAGATAAAATTTTAATAGATCCTAGTAAAGATAGATCTTTACCACCTGTCTTTAAAGATGCCAATGTTCTAAATGAGCACTTTTTAACTATACCAGGAAGTAATTGTGTGCCCGAGACAGAATACGAGTTTTTTAAGCTAAATAAGTACTCAACTGCTAGATTAGAGCTGAAACCTATAAATTCAACTGATGTATCCAAAATTATATTGTCTACTAAGTCAAATGCAACCGGTGATGACCAAATAAGTAGAGATATGATATTATTTTCTCTTCCTTACACTTTAGACATTATTACGGAAATTATTAACAAGTCCATTTTGACAGGTGTGGTGCCTGGTCAGTGGAAAAAAGCCCTTATCACTCCTATTCCTAAAATTAGTTGCCCTGTTGAACATAAGGACCTTAGACCAATTAGTATATTACCGTTTCTCTCTAAACTTCTAGAAAAAGCAGTGTATATCCAGCTTTCAAAATTTGTTGAATGTCACAAAATCTTGCCATCCTTGCAATCTGGGTTTAGAAAGGGACGTGGTACGATAACAGCTCTCTTGGATGTTACTGACAACGTGTTGGCAGAGCAGGATAAAGGTCATGGTACAGTCCTGACATTGTTAGACTACTCACGTGCTTTCGACTGTCTCAATATATCTCTTCTCCTTGCCAAGTTATCTTACTACGGTTTAAGTCATGAATCAATCAGATGGTTTGAAAGCTACCTGCGTGGCCGCACACAGTCTGTGAAACTGGTCAAAGGAGACGGTTCTGTTTTATGCTCGCGCCCAGCGCTTGTGGATCGTGGTGTCCCCCAAGGATCCATTTTGGGTCCCCTTCTATTTATCATTTACAGTGCAGACTTACCTACAGTTATAAAGAATTGTAACTTTCACTGTTACGCGGATGACGTTCAGGTTTATATCTCTGACTCACCAGATCGGTTACCACTTGCTGTCGCTAAGTTAAATGAAGACTTGGACGCAATAGCCGATTGGTCCACACGTAACGCACTTGTGCTAAACCCCGTCAAATCCAAGTATATGGTTATGGGCTCTAAGAACCAAATCGCCAACACATGTGATCTTAATGTTAAAATTAAAGAAGTCGCAGTCGAACGTGTAAATGAGGCACGAAACTTAGGTGTCCTGTTTGACAGTCAACTTAGGTTCGAGAGTCATGTACTTGATTTGGTCAAGAACTGTTTTTATCGCCTTAAGGTGCTCTATAAAATTCGTGATCAGCTATCAGAGGCGTCTCGAATATCTATCTGCGAAGCATTGATTCTGTCCAGGTTGAATTATGGGGACGTAGTGTATGGTCCGCGACTACTGGCTCGGACTCGAAAGGTGGTACAGCGGGTGCAGAACGCATGCTGCAGGTTTTGTTTCAATATCCCTCCTAGGTCACACATCACTCCGTACATAAACAAAATATCTGCACTTAATATGGAATCACGAAGGGAGTTGCACCTTGGAGGTCTAGTTTTTGATGTTTTCAAATTCAACAAGCCTGAGTACTTGTTCACTAAGTTGAAATTCGCAAACACCACCCGTGGCCTAAGGTCAATTCGATCTGCACTCATCTATCACAGTCACAAAACTGTGGCATTTAAGGGTAGTTTTCGATATCTGGCAACGAAGTGTTGGAACAACATACCTCCACCCGTAAGAAATCTTACAACAAAATACTTATTTAAATTACGACTTCAAAAAATTCTCTTAGACAAGCAAAAAGAGGGAATCCCAAAACACTTCGTTTGCCAGAAATAATACGCACGGGGTACAGTTAATTATTAATTTTAATTATGTTTATTATTATTATTATTTTAAAAATATATTACTTTTCTCATTGGATACATAAAACAAAAAAAAAAAAAAATTTTTAATTTTATTTTTCAATTATCTGATTTGTTTTTTCTCGTTAATCCCCAAGCGGTAACCGGTTACCGCTTACCTGACCTTATTACCTGAGGTGAGGGTCAAGGAGAATGAAATGAAAGAAATTGCTCTAAGCAAATTGTTGCGTTGGTGATTTGTTTGGCTCGTCACGACGGGCAATACTGAAAATCAGTGTTTGCTCTGAGAGCAAAATATGCGCTGAGTATTGCCTTTTTGTCACGCTGCAGCACACACATAGGTCTATTAATCTTTGAGTACTGTTATTATATGTTTATTTTTAATTTGTTATTCCATTTTAATCTATGTTCTCTATTTAATTATTTTGTAAATTGTTTATTTTTTGTGTGTTCTATTTTTATTTACCTATGTTCTGTGTTGTGGTGACAAATAAATGTTTTATCTATCTATCTATCTATCTAATTATTATTTAGAGTAGGTATTGTATCTAAGTGAATTGAGAATTTAAACAGTTGTCTGTTTGTTGCAACCGCTCAGTTTACTGTAGTCCCTATAAGTTTAATTTTACAATTTTATCAGACCCATATTTTTTTAAAGATTGACCAATTAAATGAGTTTTTTGGTACTTAAAACATGTATCTCAAATCAACTAGGTCTTAAAATAAAGATGGCCCGATCTCGGTACGTATGCAATTGTAACCATGCAAATTAGCAGATTTTGAACGAAGATGTGATTTATATTTTGTTAAAAAGGTGGTTGCGTCCAACTGGGGTATTGACCTAGTACAACGAGCGCAGTGAAGCATTTCCATTAACGAGATAGATAGTTAGTTCAAAACCAAAGCATAGCATAGCATCATTGGTTCAGGACGGCTACATGACGGCTGCAGTTGGTACTCTTTTAACGAAATTACTGAAGATCTATTAATTTTAATTAAATTAATGTCTCAGATTGTTGAATCATTGTGTTAGATTATATTGGTATATTTTTAATGGATTGTTTGTTATGTGTTTCTGATTACTTAGGTATAACTGTTTTTTATGTTCATGTGTTTATGTAGGAATAATTGTTTTGTGCAATTGAATTTTCGAGTAGCATCTATTTTAATGTGTTATTATAATGTATGTACCTATGATTTTCCGACACAATGTAAATTAATGAGAAATGATTAAGATGAACTGAAGTAATTCTTGTAAAAATTTAGCTTCAACGAAGATGATAAATATTAAAAATACCCACCAATTGATATTATAAGCATTATATTCCTTGCCATTATTTTAAGATATCCAGAAGATACGCATAGAAATTAAAAGTTAGAATGTATTCTCGAAGTTCGTATCCAAGCTTCGGATCACTGAATAATGTAGGGAAGGCAAATGTGCGCTCATCGCTTCAACTGCTTTAAAGTCATCCCGTATAAGCCTTCTTAGCCTCCGATGCATTTCCGATAAGTCACGTTGGAAGTTTTTAAGCGTATCCGTACTTTGTTTTTGCAAAATGCATATTTACTGCTAACTTTGTAAGTAACTTTTTGCTACTTGCTGAGATTCTCTTTCACATCTTTGTTCTAAAACAGATACGTGGCGTGTGTATTGTTTGTTTCGCTGAGAATCTACGTAGGAAGTGGCGTCAAGTTATTTAAATAAAATAGACGCTAATAATTATTGTAACAATTCATCTTCATAACCATCATTTTGGCCGTAGGATGTCCACTACTAGACATAAGCCTTCTTCAAATATTTCCAGTAATTTCGGCTGGCAGTGGCCTGCATCTACCGGGAGCCCGCAGCTTTCACCAGGTTGTCCGTAAATCAAGTTCGAGGAAATCCTCTCTAGAAGTCTAGTCTAGGTAGTTCTAGTCTCCATTCTAGAACATTTCGACTCCAAAAATCATCTGTTCTGCGTGCTTTATGGCCTGCCACTTTAAAGAGCTAATCCGTTTGTTGTAACAGTTATGTTAACGTTATTACAAAGGACGTGTGATCGTATCGAGCGCGGAGAAAGAATGAAGTGGCGGTGTGATCTGCGATTCGCGATAAAGTAACTGACTTTTGGATAATTCATGTTTCCAAACACATAAAGGAGAATAGCAGAACGTCTTAGGCCGGAATTTATGGTCAGAAATATCAATGATTACTTTTGTAATTGCCTAATAATAGTGAATTTTATCATCATCATCATCATACCAGCCATAGGACGTCCACTGCTGTGCATAGGCCTCCCTCAAATGTCTTCAGTAATTTCGGCTGTTAGCGGCCTGCATCCACCGTGAGCCCGCAGCCTTCACCAGGTCGTCCGTCCATCTAGTTCGTGGACGTCCTACGCTGCGCTTGAATTAATTGTATATTAAAAAAAAAAATTGTTGAATGGAGTCCACGGATAGGCGAACGTAATTACGACCATAGTTTACAAACTGTAGTTGTACCTACTGTAGCATCATTTGTAATGAAAAAACAATACTCGTAGGATGTTTCTTGAAATTGGGTCAGATTTTAGCAATTACTATGTTGCTACTTCTCTATGGTATTCTATACAGCTTTTTTTGGAGTTTACTCCTTAAGAAACGATTTGAGTTAACAGGCCCGCTATGGAAATTTTATGAGGAGTAAAATCCAGTGTAACACGAAATGTTGAGGCGTTACATAGAAAGAGACAAACATATATAATTATCTCATTCTCGGGGTCTCCTCTTTGCGAGATACTTCGTAGTCTCACTGTATTTTATTTATATTATTTTGTAACATACTTTATGTAATACGCTTTATTGAAGTAATGTAAATAATCCGAATAATTATAGATATATGTTTGTTTCTCTTATAATTTTAGCAGATGCGTTCATTTACCCTTTTTTCTATTCGATATATATCATAATTATCGTTCGTAAGGAGTAAACTCCAATCGTGCGTCGTAGCTGACACACACACACATTTTTTTTTGTTTTATATTAAGTTACTATTCATAATTGAAATGTTTTATTTAAAAATAGTTTAATGATATTCTTATTTATGTGTTTGTAACATGTATCGACCAAAGCTTTAATCCCGAAAAACACCAGAAGCGAAGTGCGAAAGCTTGATAGTTAATTTTGAATTTTGGGAAACCCCACCTTTTTATTTTCAGTCTACAATTTCAGCCTGTATATACAAAATCCCAGGGATATTTAATTGTATACTCGACTGCGGCCTAAAATATCTGTACTTTAAATTCATGGGCTGAATTGGTTTATTCGCTCCAAACCTCCACCACTAACTACGCTGAGTCTATAAAGGGTGTGAGTAGAAATACATTCTGTAGGCTTTTTCAATTAAAATAAATATTAAATAAATATTTCCGGACTAATCACACACTATCACCTAACCCCAAACTAAGCAGAGCTTGTACTATGGGTGACTGATATAGTATATAGAAAAATTATTATTTTTTGTAAATACATACATATTATACATAGAAAACACTCAAGCCCGAAACCACAAATTGTATATAGTACAAAATCTAGTAGCGCAGCTGGAATCGAATCCGCAACCTCCTGCGCCTCAGGCGGACTTTCGCCCACCGAGCCACAAAGGTCGTCGAATTTTATGTATCTGAGTAGTGAGCTAGTGATTTTTAAGTTTTTGTTGCTCTTATACATTATGATACTACCAATGCCACCTAAAGGCGGGTTGCTGAACTAAAGAGACAAGCTTGATATTATTTCAAAAAGTAATTAAAAGTTCTGCTATTTATCGATAGATGGAAAAACTAAAAAGAATATCACCGCTGTGCCGGTCGGAGTGGGGGATGTTAGGTTTTATTTCGTTACGGAATTTCTGGATTCGGTCTCCACGCTTAAGGCCCGCGATAGAAGCTATTTATTTATTTAATGACTAGTACAGATAATCCAAATAAACTATCTAATCTAAGTTTTAACAAAACACAATAATAATACATTCTAATCACGACAATGTCAAGTTATATAGAAATTATAATACTAAACTAAATTTTAAGAAAAAAATATAAGAATGTCAGTTACTAATCTTAAATATTCAAAATTGCATAAATGTATCAGATGTCAAGTTCACAAAAATGAAGAATGTCACTCACTAAGTCCATCCATTCGTCAGCAAATACATCACATTCAGGGTGGGCTTCCAGGAGGGTATTAGGGTATTAGTGATGAAAGGGATCGGGGAATTGGTGACTTAGCGTGAGCTACAGTTCGAGTGAATGGCACCGCGAACAGTCTATGGGTTCTAGCACGAAGGTAATTGTCAGGAACATTATGTCGCAATTCAAGCAAGCAAGTCGCTATGCAATAGCTTTATAATAATTGTCTGTTAATAAATTTCTTACTCATTTATCGGGTAACCAGGTAACAAAACTAAACAACAAAACATAAAAAATAACAATAAAACAAATATCGATAACAAGTTATCGATGCGCGTGAGCACGTAAGCGGGGGCTGACAATGGAAATAAATGATTTTTGATTGAAGACACTGATAATCGACTTTAGTTAAAGAATTTAAGTCAATGGTTGAATAACGTTGGAGGTTTTGTCTGTTCACGTCCGTAAGTGGTAACCCTCTGAATCCCTACACGTGACCTCCGGGTGGTGCTAAGAACAGTCTCTGGTGGTAGGCTTTGGCTGCGGCTTGTCACCACCCTACGGGCTTTTCGTGTTTCGTAATGTAGTCGGGAGAAGCCATCTACCGTCTAGGTCTTCCTGTCCCATCTTAGACCACATCGTCACTTAACATCAGGTGAGATTGTGGTCAAATGAAGGTATATGATGGGATATGATTATGATAATGATCGATACACATCTGAATAGTCCGAAAATGTACCGAAACAGAAATATAAGGCCTGTCCATTCCAAATAACTAATCAATGTCACAACACCCTGTGCTCTAGCTGAATGCAATATGTTACGTACTGCACGCTCCAATCGGGATCTGTTCGGCGTATTTTAAAGCATTTTGTCCAGTGAAACGCATAAATCTACGACACTCGCTGGTTTAACCGTCGCAAGCGGAAATACTTTGTTATCTTTGTGACTAACAGACCGAACTGAAGATTTTCTTTGAGACAAAAATAAATATAAATAAAACTTGTATAGGTAAGAATAATCGTAAATTTGGTTAACTTTTTTTTGTGTTTGCAAAATTTGCAGGCTATTGCTATACCTCTATAATCTCTGATCCAATATTTCAAATATTTGACGTTTAAAGCTTTTTAAATGACTTTAAAATTTCAATTTTTAATAAAATAAACCTGATATTATTTTAGGCGATACAAATATCATCTATCAGTTATTTAAAACCTATTGCATACAGGTTTGGTTAGTTTGGGTTAATGGACGTTGTGTTCACAACACTATTTAAATACATAGCAAAAACAATGGATTTCAATCTAAAAGATTGAAATCCATTGTTTTTGCCTGAAATCGAAAACAATAATTTTGATTACCCATTACCCAAAAATAAGCTTAACTGAAGCTGGAAGGCAGACGAAATTCTACGGGCAACTAAATAAATCTCATCCACCATTGATGTCCATTGGAACCCTAAACTGACCTAAAATTAAACACGTTCGGGACAGAATGATTTGTTGACTGACTGGCGAATTCGGCAGGACACAGGCTACAAAGGGAATTGTGCTCCATTGAATCAAATAGTTTCAAACTAAATTCCGTGCAGAGGCTTAAAACTGAATCCTCAAAAATTGGTTACTGCCAGATTGGACAGATATCGCTGATCCTTTCTGATTGCTCAATCGTGTTAAAGTATAAGCCTTTGACCACAATCTCGCTTGATGATGTAAAGTAAAAATGCTTTGGTGCTAGAATTGTAGGTATTTATTATAATTTTGTGCAAAGTTGCAAAGCCGTGTTGGCTAAGTGGGAGGACACTCGACTTTCATTCCGAAGGTCGTGGGTTCAAACCCCGCCAGGCACCTCTGGATTTTTCTTCTTGAGAAATTTATGTTCGCTTTAAACACGTGCTTTAACGTTGAAGGCAAACATCGTGAGGCAACCGGCATGTTCTGAGAACTTTAAAAGAGTTTGAAGGACATGTGACATTCACCAACCCGCACTTGGCCAGCGTGGTGAATTAAGGCCTTATCTCTCTCTCGTCAAGAGAGAAGTCCCTGTGATCCAGCAGTGGGAACGTTAATAGGGTGCTGATGATGATGATTAATATAATTGTATGTAATTATAATTCCTTGATGAGGTTGTATGTAGTTCAACGGAAATAATGTGCTGGTAATATGTTCTAATCTTTAGTGGTATGAAAACAAAAGGTTGAAGTAAACCTCTTGAATCGAAGAAGGAAATACCTACTAGTGTGGTATGGTACATTTGCTTCAGATTCTATGAGAATCAGTTACATGTTCAAATGGAGAATTGAAATGAAAGTAGTAGAACTAATTGGCGACAATATCTAGTATTGAATGACCTACGGATAGTTATCACTATAGATTTGAGTTATTATAATAATAATAATAAATCATTTATTTCAGGCATCTAAGGCCCATATAAACATATACCTTTTAGACTAACATACATAAAACCATAAATCTTATAAGTAAACTAAACTAAAGTGTCAGCATCGTGGATCATCTGTTACGGCGGTGTCGCCTTGCAGTGTAGGCGACCGATGAACCGTCGAAACTTGACCCCTTGCAGATGTTGAGTTGGAACCCGCACCATAAATGAACCGAATGAATTATCCGTACTAGGTTTAAAAACCAGGAATCCTTAAAATTACGAGCAAAAAATACTTGCAAGGCTTGCGTTGCGTCAGAATACCTACGGGGAGAGGGGCTTAGCGGGGTGTAGCGCGCCTTGTGGGGTTGCCGACTCCGATTATTTCTGACGAACGCCGTAGGTATTACTTAGAATATTATATTTAAGATTTTAATTTTTTTGCAAATTTTGTATCAGAAGACTGACTCGCACTTAGCCGTTGCATATAATGAACCATACCTGTAACACACCAGGTGTTACAGGGTTTAAAAAAAATTCATTATTTTCTGGATACGACGCTCCGTTTCTGAGATATGTATACAAGGTGTTAAACAAAAACTTTTCATATCCAAACACCTTGTATAGATTTAAAATTTTCTAATATCTTGAACTTCCAAAGTATCGTTCCATAGAAGTATAAAGTAGTAGTAGTTATATATTTTTTTATTTATTTATTTGCTTACCTACATGTACATTTATACAGATATAGGTAAATTGTTACATCTTAAGTCGATATGTACAATTGTACATGCACCCCGGAGGGGCACTGCAAATTGAGTTTGCGTCAAATTACAATTAAAAAAAAAACAATTTTATAAAATATTCTTATGTCATTCAAACTTATCATCATCATCAATGTCAATATAAAAATCAATTATTAATTAAAATTAAATGATAATTAAAAATATATAACAAACCGATAGTCATATATATCCATATATGTATATAGTCAGTCATATATATACGATTTGCTCCTTATTCGAATACGTCAAGATGCCTTCCACGGAAAAATACCAGTTGCAAGTATGTCGCCATAAAGGAGAAAACCAAGTACGTCGCCGCAAGAGCGCCTTTTCGACTCGTATTTTTCCGTACTCGTATTAACAAGCCCTGGTATTCAAATATGCCAGTAGGTATGTCTCCTCGTTATTTATCACTAAGTAGTTTAACATCTGAGTCTAATTTTTTTTTAAACCTTGAAATTTCGACTAACATTCTTCTATAACTGAAAAATATGCTATATAGGTATGCTATCAGAAGTAGGTACATATTTTTCTGACGTTTTAAATCGTGCGCCTGTCAACAACATTTACATTTTACATAGCTACTTACTTCGCACCTTATTGACTGTTTTGTGAATCTAAACCATTTCTTTTTTTTGTTAGATAAGCCTTCATTTGACCACAATCTCACCTGATGTAAAGTGACGATGTGGTCTAAGATGGGGCATGAAAACTCAAAAGGTAGATGGCTTCTCCGGGCCACATTACGAAACATGAAAAAATCGCTTCACGCACTGGCCCAGCCCGGAGGGTGGTGACAAGCCGCGGCCGAAGCCTACCACCAGAGACTGTTCTTAGCACCACCCGGAGTTCACGTGTAAGGATTCAGAGATTCGATTCTCGAAACCACTTAAACACACACAAAAAATTTCATCAAAATCGGTCCCGCCGTTTAGGAGGCGTTCAATGCCTAACACGTACAGAAGATTTATATAAATATATAAAGATTTCGAATGGATTCCACTCTTTTTAAAGATCATGGTAAATAATATTATGGTGTTGAGCAAAACTTCTGATAAGTTTATAACTCCTGCCATTATTAAATCCATTTACGTAGTTTCAGTTCTGAAACCCTGTTGGCAACTTTAAAATCCATTAGTCCATTATGAAACAAATGAATTATGTCATTCGTTTAAATTATGACGAACCGCTTAGTAAATTTTAAACAACGTTATAATTTTGTTGCGCGTAATCGTTACAATTGCTATGATATAATTATATAAGTGATAATATTCGTACCAAAATAAATTAAGAATTAGCGGAGGCTTAGGGCTTATAAGCTTAGAAACTTCAATGCGCTCTATCATATTGATATTTTTTTATCATCTCCCCTATTGATGTCGTAACGTATCCCTATTGTAAACCATGAGAGAATTACTAATGTACGGATCTTGGCTGTTTACTCCTAGAATATAATAATATACCATTTATTTCAGGCATCTAAGGCCCATAAAATACATATACATATCAGACTAACATTATATAAAAATATAAATCTTATAATTGAAAAGTGTCTGCATCGTGGATTATCTGTTACCATTATCTGTGACCATGACTTATAAACTAAAGAAAAACGTATGAAATTGACGACGACTGTGGTATCTAAACTGAAAGTTTCTATCGACAATAAATGTACATTGAAACCGATATTTAACCCCGCTTCAAGAATTAACTTTTACATGGAAACTATCGGTGTAAGTGCAAAGTTCAGGAGTTAACCTTAAGAATTTTAATCTGAACATCGATTGAACTCAGCGTTCTGATACTTCAAAAATTGTGTCTTACTTTCAAATCCAAGATCACAGAATATATCAGCGATAACCTTAATTAAGCTTTCAAGTGTTATATTGATTTTTTACTTGTTTTTGTAAGTTTTTGGTTGTCCAATAAATAAATAAATATGTGCCTATTATATATTTTTTAATCAAAAGAAATTGATGTTTATGGAGTTGGGGTAAAATACCTGATGATTTGAGAAAAAAGATTTCTGGGCCGTGATAATGATTCACAAAGAATGATTATTTGCCTTTAGGCTATCCTTTACTTGTATATATATAAAATAAATAAATAATAAATAAAATAAAATAAAATAAAGTTTATTTCAGGTAAACAACAAGACCCATATCACACATACGAACATAAGACCAATATCACACATTAAAATATGCTTTATAAAAAAAAGTAAAATAATTACTTCTTATTTTTTTCTATATGGACAGATCTAAATCAATTGCCTATTTACGACAGTAGGTTTGGTGGTAGCCGTTTCTCAGACTAGATTTGCAGAATTAAACCCTAATTCCCCGATTACAGATTCATCTAAATTAACCCGCCGTGGCGCGCGGCTCTCAGTCGATTGCTTTTGATCTAATGAAAGCACACATATCATCAATCAAAGTACTGATTCATATTTATGTACATACATTCATATATTCGTAATACCTAAAACACTGAATTGTTGAACGAATTCCGATAACACGGTAAAGCCGTTTGAGCTGAGACATGCTTAAGACGTTTAAATTTGATTCAAGATTGTACTAGATGGTTGTAAAGGAACACTGGATCATGCACGTTTTATGTCTACCAAAAGGTACCAGCTCCATACATCTAAGAATCGATTTCTTCTTCTTTTCCGATACGCTCTGGACAGCTTCCGTGATCGTCCTGTGTGGGCAGATGATTTTCGCCTCACGACAGAGTTGAGAGGTTATCCTGCTGCAATCGTCTAAGAATCTAGTCCATACAATATAATATTTTCCTTGTCGGACACATTAGTCCAAATTTGTACAATTCCACTTTGGCACAATTTCTCCTAAGTAAGTAATGAAGTTAATATTTACGACTAGCGGCCCGCCCTGGCGTCGTACGGGTAGAAAAAGTTCCCGGCAATTTTTCCTTATTTGCTCACCCTTGACTACGACAAACAATTTAAAACCAAAATCAGCTCAATTGGCCCAGCCGTTCTCGAGTTTTAATCAGACTAACGAGCAACAATTCATTTTTATTTATATAGATAGATATATCCGTAAATATCGTATGACTGAGAACTCAGAAGAGATACCAACCTCGACCGGTCAACAAAAATCAAACATTTTGTTGTTGCACGACACTTCGTTTCAATCCAAACCTGTTTCATATTTCCTACATTGGAATACTGTTGGAATAAAAATGAATGCAATAAAATCAGTCACAGCTTGATTTTAGTCTGCGCTTGACACGGGCGCGACGCCAATCAGCGATGCGGATTTCACACCCGCGCTAATTGGTGCAGCTCGCCCACCGTGAGGTAAAGGCCTGATTCCAGGGTAAGCTGGACACGGCATGTTTAGTTCATCGTAAAGTCGGATTATTTTAGTTCACTTCATTCATGTCACTTTAAATTTGGAACTTCTTTTTGTTGCTATCGCTGGCGGTTTAATGGACTTGTAATTACTTACCGCTTATGCTGAGTAAGGTTCATTTTGTAGTGCTGAAGACAGAGTATTTAATAAACCATGACTATACTATGTACATAATATATCTACTAACCTACACTATACACATATTATAAGTTGTATATATTTAATGTTAATTTAATTTGTGTTTAGCTGCAAATAAACGATTTCTTATCGTATAGGGTTAACATTTGAATACGGTAATTTAGTAGTTTTCTGGGCAGCGTTAATGTAGTGTAGGTACTTAAATTTATAGTATTTTTATTTAATTGGACAAGAAATAAGTTTTACATATAATTTAGTTCCAATTGTTATATTAGTTGAAGGTAATATTGTTAATTAAGAATTACGGGGGTGGCATAGCCATTGTTTGGCAAAAAAAGGTGTAGGTACTAAATCAACAGAATAAAAAAATGTATCCAACATAAATATTCGTGTAACGCGATGTGTGGCCGGTGGAAGAGTGCATCATTGCAACGATATGTACCTACTCGGGCGAAGACAATGTTGGGCGTGGGCGTGGCTACACCTACGTTACTTCAGAAGTTTAAAGCGCGCAACACTATGCAAATCTTTGCCCGCTATTATTGTAGACAAAATAACATTATGTATGACACATATAAATAAATAATAAATAATTTTCCTGACTACTCACACAGCATCACCTAACCCCAAACTAAGCAGAGCTTGTACTACCCCTTAGGTGTCAGTTAGGTGACTAATATACTACCTAGATATTTTTTTTTGTAAATACTTACATATGATAATGATACATAGAAAACACCCAGACCCGAAACCAGAAGTTGTAGATCGTGCATAATCTGGTCCCGCGGCGGGAATCGAACCCACAACCTCCTGCGCCTTAGGCGGATCTTCGCCCACCGAGCCACAGAGATCGTACACATGTATCATGTCAAAGTCAATGTCAAAACGTTTATTTCCTTGGACCCATAAGCATACATGGATAGGTCAAACTTAAAGCTTATTTAAATAAAAACTAAGATTATTCAAGGAAATAACATTGTCTTGATAGTTCGCTTCAGTTTTTTACACTGAGTTGTAAAACCAATAGAACAACCCAGCTTGTATGTACACGATAACTTTAGCGCGCCAATATGAGTGTGTGTATGTGTGTGTGTAAAGCATAATGTCATTTGAGCGTTGAAAGAGAATTAGTGAGTTAAAGGCATGGTAGAAACCTTGAAACAATTGGATTACTCTGGGGTGAAGAAAAAGCGGCAGCTAACTGGCGGCATATAGCACATTCGATTCCCGCTGAAAGATCTTCACTTACCAGTGTTGCAAGCATTAAAGATCCTTATTCTTGGTGTTTCTATGTGTTTAGTTATGGATTCGTAAATTGTACGAACATAAAGAAATATATGAAATGTGAATAATTTTAACTTTTGAATTTATAGAAATATATGAAATGTGAATAATTTTGACTTTCAATTTAATAAAGGGGCTTGTGTATTTATCGCTTTGCTTGACAGCATAGATAGCAGATAGTGTGCAGCAGCATTCTATTTTAGTGGAGAACAGCCGCGGTTTAAATTTATTTGCGGTTTGATATCTATTTGATTCTTTACCGATGTTGCTGAAATATTTTTGTCTTTATTTTAAAAAGTATATTAATTTTATTATATTTAATTCCTTTTCAAAACGGGTTTTAAGATTTGGCCAAACCTGTGCGAAAAAAAGCGACTGCGAAGGGGAAGCGTCTGCAGCGGCTCATATTCCCGCGATGCTGTCGCGTAGGTTAGGCCGAAGCTTTAGTCATAATACTGTGAATTTCAGCATTTATTTTGAGGCAGCAACGATAATATTAGAGCTACCATAAGTACAATTATTCCTTTCCGTTTAAAACTCACACACGGGCACGGCTTTATTTTTGTCTATTTTATAAGAAATCTTGGTGCAATGATTAGATAGGAACTTTATCTATTATGAGCTGTAACTCCAAACGGATATATTCAGACAAGAATATCTCTAAAAAATAGCCTTATTTTCTAAATAGGAAGTAGAGTAAAACTAAAGTAAAATATTTTTGTGAATCGCTCCAGTAGCTATTTGCGCGTTCAACCATCTCTTTAATAATTACTATAATTTATAATAATATTATAAAGTGGCTTTGTAAGTTTGTTGTTTGTGCCGTTGAAGCGGTTAATTTCGGGATTTACTGAACCGATTTAAATGAAATTCGGTACACAGATTCTCGAAAAGAATACAACTACTTTTTACTAAGGGAAAATGAGTTATAACGCTGGTAACACCGCGATGGCTACTGACAACACACTAAAACATACACTGATAAGAATGTGAATTAATGATGGAATACCTAAATAGCATTAGCAAATATTGTGTAACTGCTAATATTCCATGCGCTAACCCTTTAATAAAATGATATCGTAATAGTATAGTTTTATGAAGTGTTTATTATTTATTATAATAAATATTATGTATAAGTTATTCATTGCCCGATTTATCACATAAAATCATTGATTAATTTAACGGAACTTCTGCGATTTGTTACTTTAAAACTAATTTTCTAAATATATCAAAAATTTAAAAAAATTAAGAAAAACCCCCGATTCCAATGCTTTCATTTCCTTTAATGTAAAACAACATAATATTATGTAATGTGGACGCGATGCGCGTTCATTTGATAGCCCACACTAGTATATTTGCAGATTTTCTGTTTTAATTCCCCACTCTCACCCCCATAACTTTTAAACGGTCCAACTGATTTTCATGAAACATGTCTAAGAACACCCGGGCCATACTCACCATTCATACAAAAAAAAAATTGAAATCGCTCCATTCGTTCGGGAGCTCTGATGGAACAGACAGACAGACACGTCAAACTTATAACACCCCTCTTTTTTGGTCTTTTTTGGTCGGGGGTTAAAAAGGATGCGTTTATGAAATGTTATCGTTTTTTTAACATAAGCACATTTATGTACTTTCCCACTGCTGCGAAACAGGGACTTTTCTCTTGACGAGATTGATAAGGCCCAAATTGATCACGCTGGCCAAGCTGGCGATATGGTGATTGTCACGTGTCCTTGAAACATATTAAAGTTTTACAGTTTTATTAGGTATAGGTAATTATGTTGACATAAATTAATAGCATTTAGCTTTACTTACTTAGTTTGGAACAATTTGGGAATATATCTAATATTCGCACTGGTAGCTCAAAAGGTTGAATTTTTCTCGTAGAAATATATTCCAATCTTTAATTTTCTTTCAAAGAGTAATCCTAAAACCATTTTATATTCGTTTGTAATAATTACTTCGTATGAAATGGCATCTACTCGACACATTAAAATCAGAAGTACAGTAATAGCCAATTGATATAAGTGTACTTAACTTGGATAAATATGAAACAATAGATAGATAAATTGACCACTTTGGGCGCATACAATTTTATGATTATTGTAATTCTTCTATCTTAGTTTGGTTTAAAGTTTTTCAGATTATTTTAACTTATCTAGACGCTTATCAATTTGCCGCTGACTGTACTTTAAAGGAAAGCCATACAATTTCTCGGGCGATATAATAAAATTTTGGTTACAAAGGAATTCAGTATTGTGACAAGAAATTAATTCAGTCTCATAGAAAGTAGAGCCGACGAGGACCGGGGAAAATTAATATTCACCATTGTAAAGAACCTCACAAAAGACACATTTTAGAATGATGACATCAAGACTACACTCAGTCTTTCTTTGTCCTTCAATTTGTCTAATTGCCGATGCAAAAGATCTTTTTAGTTTATGTATATATTGATTTTTAGTATAGAAATTTGAATCTAATCAGAGTAGCCTATATTTAGGAAAAACAATAAAACGAAAGCGCTGGTTTAACTAGATTATTTGTACATTATTAGTTATTGAGATTCTAATGAAAATTTGTAAATATTGAAAACAAATACAAATTAAGAAACATCGCTTTCCGCGTATTATGCGTGGCAAACGAACGGTTGGTTTAATTATAAATACTTATCTTGCAAAAGAAATGTTATTGGATTTCGATGTTAATAAAATAACTACGGTTACTATCGATCAAAATAATAATTGATTAATAGGGTAAAATGGAATACCTTTAATTTTTGTTATTATTGAGTAAATAGTAAAATAATTAAAAAAGCACTTGATAAAAAATGAGAAATTGAGAATGCTTTGATTATAAACTTACTGTCTAATAACTATTCAATTACGTGTTATGGCCGATTGCAATCACTATTGTTTCTTTATTTTTTTTAAAGTACCGTTATATTTCAAATAATGTAAAACCGTTATAGAAAACAGATATTTCTGTTGAAATACCGTTATTTGTTTTTGATTGTAAACTTAATATTGACTGAATAGTTGTAGCCGGACAAAATTGTTATTTAATTAAAACACATGGAATAGCAATTTTCAATAATAGGTAAATTATCATTTTGATTTTTATAAAATTAAAATTAAAATGATAATTAGATAATTACCACTAATAATAATTAATAATTAAAAACAACGTTACTTTTTTTTAGTTATTTAAATCGGTTATTCAAAACTGCTATTTCCTACCTGGCTCTGGTAATAGGGTATAAAAGAACAGTGCTACAAAGCCTGGGTCTCTTTTGCCCGTTGAAATTCAGTGAAGGAAGGAAAACTACTCAGTATTTACCGAGGTATGAAATTTTTTAACCCCCGACCAAAAAAGAGGGGTGTTATAAGTTTGACGTGTCTGTCTGTCTGTCTGTGTGTCTGTCTGTCTGTCTGTCTGTGTCACCATAGCTCCCGAACGGATGGAGCGATTTCAATTTAGTTTTTTTTGTATGAAAGGTGAGTCTTGCGCGAGTGTTCTTAGACATGTTTCATGAAAATCGGTTGGGCCGTTTAAAAGTTATGGGGGTGAGAGTGGGGAAGCAAAACCGAAAATCTGCAAATATACTAGTGTGGGGTATCAAATGAAAACGCATCGCGTCCACATTACATAATATTATGTTGTTTTATATTTAAGGAAATTAAGGCATTGGAATCGGGGGTTTTTCTTAAATTTTAAATTTAGATTTTATTGCTAAATAAAGTGTTCTGTGTCGTATTGTGTTCAACATCATCGTATACATACTATAAGAGGCAAGGGCCATAGATGATTAATGTAAATAATAAATATAGTGTGATTAAGTACTTTACGAATATTTGGCAGACATTTATACTTGAACAAGATATTTTATTTTATTATTTACAAATAGCTGGTCTACGATAGGTTTATACCTAATAAATAGTCACATTTTGAAATAGTTCACTGATTAATATGAAATATCTATCACACTCATGATAGTTACAGCACTCCCTTTCGTAGGTGTAGGATGGTTACCGTGAGTTTTTAGTCAGTATAAGTCTGACATATCTCCCAATAGGGGTCGGGAGATATCCATGTAGGATTTTCTCATGCAAAAAAAGGGGTTTAAGATAGTTTTCACAACTTAAGCTTTATAAATGTCTCGGTTGACGAATTCCTTAATGATAAATTAATTTATGTAGGAAGGTAGTATGTAGGACATAAATAACTAACCATAATTTTGTATTTTAATTTAATTAATAATTTGATGCACTTTTATATCGACAAATAATTATTGAAGGAATATTTGTTTAATTATTTTCATATCTCTATACGATTTGTTTTGCATAAATATTGAATGTAATTTTGACGTAAACTAATTTGCAGTGTATGTACATATTGATATAAGACTAGATAATGTATAATCTATCCTCTCTCTGTGTAAATGTAAGAACATATCAATAAATTACTCTTTCTGCCAATTTTGTTGTCTTTTTTTCTATCTATGTAACAAAGTATCTCTTTTCTCTGTTCTCAATTTTAATAACCTCTAGATTTTTACTTTTCTTAACTAACTGACATAATTAGTTTTAAGTAGGTAATTTGTGAAAACATGTAAACGGTTATTAGTAATGTTTTTATTGTGATCTACTAAGTAAGTTAAACTGTTTGTTTTCATGATAAATAAAATGGATATAAGTCTATTTATCTTAATAATTAAGAGGAAGAAACCACACAATGCGCCTTAGACCAAGCAGAATTTCACTATCCCATCAAAGTCTTCAATTAATCGAACCCAGTTGAGTAACCACAGTCAATACCAATCTAAATTCGCTTAAAATTCTGTACTTTACATTCTCTCCGCATAAGATCGATTTCCAACCAAGAAAAAAATCGGTCAAGTGATTCCCAGTCACACATCACTGGGTTCCGTCGTTTCATAAAAGCACTTTCTTTACAAATTCAAATGGCATGAGTATGATTCCACGCTCATTTTAATCGAGCATTTATATGAGAGCGTTCTTTGTTGTGGAACGAGGAATTTTCTGTGTTTTCAGCATAATATTTGCTCCACCGCCCTTATTAATTTCTCAGCTGAATGTGGTATTTATGAGAAGGAGCGTTTTTTATAGCAAGGAAGGTATACATTTGCAATCGTTTTTGTTTTAAATTGCTTTTATTTATTGGTAGTTACAGTTTGATCTACGAGCTAAGCCTACGCAGTTCTAGTGATCTAGGATGTAGTGAGTACAATAGAAATAGAATACCCTTAAAACATTTTTATGTAAAATATAGCCAAGACGAGAGCCAGACCACATGGCATGCACTGTCAAAAAGTTATAAGATGTCACGTAGAGTCAAGCTTATTATAGCTCAACACGTCCCCAACTCTAGAAGCAACTTACTTCACAATCACTCATTTAACATCTTTGCCAAAATATGTGGCTTGGCTTATATGGGCGATATTTTGTTTCTTTAACACAATTGTTGTTGAGGTAGCTCAACGGCCAAGCTACATATTTTGGCAAGGATAACGTCTTGGCGGGGGACCAGCCATGCCACCAGATTGTTTGCTTTAAATGTTTTAAAAGGTGACCTATTGTCGGGATTAAAAAAAATATGGGATAGTCTGAAGGCTTATTACACAGAATCCGGGTTAACTAAACAATGGTTAGTTATGTCAATAATAAGTGTCAAGATTCAACTCTTAAGTATTATGTCTCGCTTTGTCACATGTAAATCAGCAATATAGCTCTACATTTTTATCATCGCCACTCAGCGATGGTGAAACAGGCCATAAGTGGGACAGGCCATAAGTGGGAGAACTGAATAGCAACTTGACACTTTTCATGGACATGGTGAATTCGTATCTCTTTCAGACCCTATCAACAAACAAACAAATCGAAGCAAATCGTTCTTTGTTTATGCCCGGACCCCTAAAAGCGTGATTATACGCCGGTGTCCAAGCAAATGGATATTCGCGCTCTGAGATAGGATCTTTTATCAGATCCCGTAACAGATTGTCAGTAAAGGAAACTGTGGTTTGGTGTGTTTTGGGATGGTATTGACCATTATTAACTTGCAGTATAGGATTCAGCATACAAAGATACATACAATGGTTAGTTATGTCAATAATACGTGTCAAGATTCAACTCTTAAGTATTATGTCTCGCTTTGTCACATGTAAATCAGCAATATAGCTCTACATTTTTATCATTGTTACTCAGCGATGGTGAAACAGGCCATAAGTGGGACAGGCCATAAGTGGGAGAACTGAATAGCAACTTGGTACTTTTTATGGACATGGTGAATTCGTATCTAATCGTAATTCAATTGCTATATTTTATATTATGTATATGTTACAGGCCAAACCTGATTTCAGGACCAAGTAGTTTCTCCTAAGCCCGTACAGTCAACTAGGTGCGAAGCGGGGGTGGACCGCTAGTATATTGTAAATACCTAAATCATTAATATTAGGTCCTTACATATGAAATTGGCGTTTTTCGTACTGGCCACTTTAATCACAAATTTCTCCTCTTTGGTAAGGAATTCCAAATTCAAATTTGTACAGCTATAGACTCATGTATTTGTGCTTCGATGATCGTCATTCATTTGTTTTTTTTCTTCTGTTTTTTTCTGTTTGCGTCACTCATTTTACAAAATGGAAAACTTAAAATATCGCATTATTTACGAGTACGAGTTCCGCCGTGGCACTAGTGCTGCGGAAACAACTCGAAGGGTGAATGATGTGTATGGCGGTCGTGTTGCAAAAGAAAACACAGTTCGTTTTTGGTTCCAACGTTTTCGTTCTGGAAATTTCGACTTGCAGAACAAGCCCCGTGGACGGCCTGAGACTCAAGTTGATAATGAAGAGTTGAAGGCTATTGTGGAAGCGGATCCATCGCAAACCACGTCCGAGTTAGCTGCAGGCTGCGGTGTTAGTGATAAAACTGTTTTAATTCACTTGAAGCAAATTGGGAAGATTAAAAAGCTTGAAAGGTGGGTACCTCACGAATTGACTGAAGCAAACCGGCAAACGCGCGTCGACTGCTGCGTTACATTACTAAACCGGCACAATAATGAAGGTATTTTAAACCGAATCATTACCTGTGATGAAAAATGGGTTCTTTACCATAATCGGAAGCGCTCAGCGCAATGGTTGGATCCTGGCCAGCCAGCCAAATCCTGCCCCAAGCGAAAATTAACCCCAAAAAAGTTACTTGTAAGCGTTTGGTGGACTAGTGCCGGTATTGTTCATTACAGTTTTCTCAAATCTGGCCAGACTATTACGGCTGATGTCTATTGTCAGCAATTGCAAACCATGATGGAAAAGCTAGCGGCTAAACAACCTAGGCTGGTCAATCGCTCCACGCCACTGCTGCTTCACGACAACGCTAGACCACACACTGCGCAACAGACGGCTACTAAATTAGAAGAGCTTCAATTGGAAAGTCTAAGACATCCTCCGTACTCCCCGGACCTTGCTCCAACAGATTACCATTTTTTTCGAAATTTGGATAACTTCTTGCAAGGGAAAAAATTCAACTCCGATGGGGCAGTCCAAATCGCCTTCAAAGATTTTATTGATTCCCGTCCGACTGGTTTTTTTAGTAAAGGGATCAATGAACTACCTATAAGATGGCAAAAGTGCATAGAAAATAATGGTTCATACTTTGATTAATTAAATATATTATATTAAAAAATATTCGACTTTTTGTTCCTCCCATACAAAACGCCAATTTCATATGTAAGGACCTAATATTATTAACTTACTATGGCATATTTCGTTATATCACTATCATCATACAAAAAAAAAGGAACTGATGCCGAAAGGTTAGGCCAAGTTGCCTTGGTAGAACGCACAAATACTATATTAATTAAAATATTTACTTAACAGACTATATAAACAAATAATTTCCTAAAAAAACTCGTACACAAACAATGAGTTTTTTTAACTTTAAAAGTACCGTCTGGCTTAAAACACCTGTTAAGGCCCTTAATAACCAGATTATTTCAGGCATGAGGTATTAAAAGTTTAATAGAGTGATTCTCAATGCATAAAACAAACCTTCTTATTATTTATCCCACAATGTCCTGCTGCAGGGAAAAGGCTACCCGTGTTCTTCTTTACGCGATCTAACCTTGTGATACTAGTAGTCTATGTGTGCTAAGTATAAAGTTGTCCCGCCAACTTATCTATGAGGTCGAATGAGTTTGCTTGGACTCGAGTGCCGAGTTGGAGTTCCACAAACGTTTTCGAATGACTTTACTATCTCGTTAATCGAGCTAACGAAATTCGAATCGAAAAGCAATGGCATGCAAGTGCGAGTGCCTATCGACAAAAACTATACGAAAGCGTTCACTCACCGTGAGCATAGTTAAATATTTTTGTTAGGGTGGTAGCATGACGTCATCAAATCATTAACCGGCCAAATTCAGAATGATATTTTTACTAGTATTTTGTCTAGAAGCAGCTGTCTATCAAAAATGTTATGATTATTCTGTGTTTTGTTTACGTTTGAAATGAAAACTTTCGTTCGAGTAGGAAGAAGTGGCCGGCCGATAAATTAATAATAAATTGAAACTATGAGTTAAACAGTCTAAAAATTAAGACAAGTTCATGGAGCAGTGAGTGTTTGATAATTTATTTGATGTTTAGATCTATTTATGTGAAGTTGTTTCATCGACGAATAAAAAACTAAGTTTATTGTTGTTTCTAGGCATGGAGACCTCAGACATTGGGATGAACCTGGGCCATCAACATCATATGTTGCCCCAGTCCTAAGCCCCAGTCAAAGAATTACTGTAACAACCCCAGTTCACAATATTGTCACAATATTGGATTTGTTTTTGAGATTTATTTCACAATATTGGAAGCACTGGAAGGTAAGACTTAACTTTTCTAAGGATAACATAATTATAATGTTAATAAGATTATAATAACATTAATGTATTTTTACAGATGCCCATGCACTCTCCTATAAGGCTCTGTGAGAGCAATCTGATTCGGCCTGAGCCTGCTTGCTTTGGGCAAACACCACCTTGCCATGCAAGAATTCCTTGAAGAATTTTGAGGCTAGCACAAAATTTTCTACAAGCTGAAGAGTTTTGGAGAAAGTTTATAATAGAGTAACCTAAGCTTGAGGAGAGAGCAAAATATGATTAGGGAGATGGAAGCGCAGAGCCAGAGAGTGGCAAGCAATAGGAATAAGAGTAAGATAAGTTAGTTAATAGACTCTGTAATGATTAGTTTACCTATATTTTTGTAAATTTAAGTAAGTATATTAGTTTATAAATTTAACTTGTCAATTCTGACTGTCTAATTAGGTAATAAAATAAAGTTAATCTTATATAATTTTGTTTATTTATTCATTGTCACAATACAATATCCTTAACCTTATAATCCTAAGCACACTTCTATAAATAGCAATAGTACATTAACACAATATATCACTGAGAACTACATACATATATATATCACACACTATTTATCAGTCTTCTTACTAAAACTGGTCCGCTCCAGCTCCTTCCACATAGTCATTGTAACCCGGTTCACTATTTAAGTTTCCTGGAACTAGAAATGATTAATTGTAACATAAATAGGTATTTTGTTATAATATCATATAAAATATTTTACCTTAACTAGGCCCACCTAAATCTTACTCGGACACCGAGTAAGATTTAGATCAATGCCAAGATTGATAACTATGTTATGCAATACTGAGTATGCTATAATAATAGAAGCATATTTGAGTGGCTTGAAGTGGATGGAGTGAACTCCATCCTTGTCTAAGCACTACCATCTGTTTTTCAGCATTTGAAAATGTATTTTCTATTATTACTCTAGCCCTCATTTGCTTGTTATTATAATTGGCCTCTGGTGTACCAGTATTTGCATCTAAAATTGGAGTCATTAGCCTGGGCGCTGAGGGTATCCAGAGTCTCCTAAAAAATAAATAATTATGTAAAAGATAGAATAGTGAAAGGGATCGAAGCATAATGCATTTTAATAAATCAAGTACCTAAAGATACTTTACCTATAAAGAAGCCAGAACATTTCTCTATTTTGGTGCAGAGATTGAATTGATGTATTCAAGTCACTGTTTTCCCATACAAAGAATCATGCTTTGCACCTCCAAACTTAGGGTTAACATTTAAAATGTAGTATTGATCATCACATAACTGAAAAAAAATTTCATTGCATTGTTTTGCTACTCAAATTGGCTTTTGTATGAACCAGAAGCAAAAAAGAAGAGAGCCGTGAACACCTGCGAAGAACAAATTAATTAGGTGTCGAAACTATAGCTACTTTTTAATATTTTAATTAATAAATAATTTTTGTTATTTATTAATTAAAATATTAATTACATACATAATATAAGTTCCAACAAAACGAGTTGAGAGGACCTTAAATTCGTCAATTGTTTTAATTCTCTGCACAAAAACTTAAAAGCTGTCTTTGTAAGACGATATCCAAGCGAAAAAGTAACGTCCAGCCATAATTTATTTGTAAATATTAATGATTTTACTGAATAACTTTGCACTCTCACCTCTACTCACTGAGAAATTCTAAGTGAATGCTAGACGAATACTTTTTCGAGCGCGTTTACTATTCGAATGTCAAAAATGGTAACACGAACTCGGGAAACTTTTCAAACAACCAATCAAATGCGTTAACGTTCTCACTTTCGAACGTGAGCGTAAACGAGTCGACGATCGACGGTCGATAGTGAATCTCAAACTAGCAAATTATGTTTCTCAAGTTTGCCACAAGAGGCGCTGTTTCGATCCCATACAAATTATAGTTAACGTTCTCACGATCGAGAAAGTTAACTACAATTTGTAAACTCCGACTCGTCACTCTGCTTCAACTTAAAAGTAGGTAAGTTACACAAACAAATTAAGCTGCCAATACCGATTCACTTTCTAAAATAAATAAATAAAATATAAATAAATATTTCCAGACAATTCACACTACAACATCTAGCACCGTGGCAAGCTCCAAGCTTGTGTTACGGGTACCAGATATCTGATATACTTAATAATAGTCATAAAAATCATATAATCTCATAATAATATATATAATAATATATATAATAGTCATACATATATCATCATCATCACCCTATTAACGTTCCCACTGCTGGGACACAGGGACTTCTCTCTTGACGAGAGAGATTAGGCCTTAATTCACCACGCTGGCCAAGTGCGGGTTGGTGAATGTCACATGTCCTTCAAACTGTTTAAAGTTCTCAGAACATGCCGGTTTCCTCACGATGTTTGCCTTCACCGTTGGGTGGGTATCACTATTCCCATTGAGCTTTCCCATTGATGGTAATAGTGATACTACTTGTATCACTATCCCCATTTCGTTTATATACCGCTACTATTCGCGACCAATAAAACGCTCGATATTATGACCTCTTTATTATTGTTCTGATATCTATACAGGCAATTAGTAATAATAAGTCACAATGACAATAATGATTTTCAATGACGTATCCATATGAGAATGAGAAATGTCTTAAATGACATACTTATTCATCTTTGATACAAAATGGATATTGAAATAATTGAAAGAGGAAAAGGGAATATGTTGTTATATGAGGGCTATGAATACGTAAAACATTCTCAGTATAAGAATGGAAATTATATATGGCGTTGTAATAAACGCCATATAACTAAATGCAAGGGATCCTTGACAGTGACTCCTGTAAGTACGCAATAAATCAATCATCATTATCATAAAACATCTAAATTAAGCTATTTGTTTTTAAAAGTTGTCGATTTGCTAAACTATAATAAACTGTAAGAAGTACTTTTGTAATTGATCATCATTATAACCTTTCAGGATTGCAAGACGAAAGTTTCTTTAGTGATACATTCTACTCAATGTGTTCCAAATGTAAATGAAATAATAGTACAGTCAACAATGGCAAGCTGTTCTAAGGAAGCTGCTATAGGAAAAATATCAGTGTTTAACGCCTTCCAAAAGGGGATTGTATCCTTGAAGGAACAAGGAATACATTTCACGGGTACACCCTTACCAAAATTTAAGACAAAAAAAGTGTCAATGTATAGACAAAGGAATAGATTTTTAAAAGTTACGAAATTATGCCATAAATCTGTTGAGGAAGTGCAGGTTCCAGATATGTTTACAAAACATTTACTAGCAGACTATAATGATAATGGTGTAAGAATTTTAATTTTCTGTCATGAAGAAATAGCACCAACTTTGAATGAAGGTCATTATTTTATGGATGGCACATTTTTTTCTTGCCCGGTTCCATTTGGTCAACTTTTGTCGATACATTTAGACAAGAGTAGTGATATGAATGTCACAAATGTTGTTCCTGTGATTTATGTTTTATTATCAGACAAAAAATTGGCGACATATTTAATATTATTTGATATGTTAAAAACCGTTTTGCCTGACTTTCAACCAACAAAAATTACAGTCGATTTTGAAAGGGCCGTGATAACTGCTATAAAACAAAAATTATCCAACACTGTTATTGTTGGTTGCTATTTTCACTTTGTGAAGTGTTTACAAAAAAAAGGAAAGGCCACTGGTTTAAATAAATCGCCAGATACGAAATGTATTCTCCAATTATCATGTCGACTACCATTGTTACCGATAAACTTAATACGTGAGGGATGGAACTATATAGTAAGTGAGATGGGTGACAGTGAACCAGAAAAGAAATTTAAAAAATACATAGAAACTTATTGGCTGAAGAATAATTTTGAAGCGATTTGGTGTGTTTTTGCAGAACCCCATCGCACCAACAATGCAGTAGAGGCATGGAATCGTATGATAAACCGTAAAGTCCCCAAAAATGTGAACATTGTGCAATTATTGCATATTTTATTTGAAGACTTTCAGTACGATGCTGATGAACGTAAACGCAAGAGGAATCTAATTACCAAAGATATGAAAATCTTAGAAGCTCAGATACAACTGATGAACGGATTATTAACACCTGGACACTTTCTCACCAAAATGACATTATTATATTCCAATCACAAATAAACTTTTTGCGATGTATATAAAACTTAGACTGATATGTCATTTTATTGCTTTTATATTTTATTTTCAGTTTCTTGTAATTGGACCTTGCGCTTGAAGCACAATTTGCCAGTGTCGAGTTAAATAAAATTATAAAGTGAAAAGATGTTACTCAGTTGAACGCCATTTTTCGAATTTCAGTTTCATATTTTATTTTTATTTAGAGGTAGGTAATTGACATTGACAGAAATAGGTAATCGTTCTAAGCATAATTATATTTTCAATATAATAAATAGAAGTTACCTTTGCATCATCATCATCAGTTGCATCATGGCTTTCCTTATCGATGTTGAAGAATATAGACAATTTAAAAGTGTACTTAATGCAAAATTTGAAATAAATAAAATTCGACACGGGAATTTTGACTACGGTAAAAAATATAACGCAAGATTTTTTTTGTATATTGGTCAACAAAATCAAAAGTACACTTATAATACTCTCATTTCTTTTCAATACCAGTATGCTCAAAACAGCGGCCAACCGAACTGCGTAAAATGTTAATGCAAATACCACCACAAAAGTTTGAGGAATTTTGGTTTGCCGTTGTAAATACAATTATTAGATATACATAAATAATTACTAAAAGCCCAAATAAAAATTTATATTGCGTAGATTTCTTTTTTTCTGATAGTAGGTATATTATTTTACACCCGACGTTTAAAAAACCGCTCCAAATGGGAATTCAGCTGTTCTCGAGTTTTAATCAGACTAACGAACAACAATTCATTTTTATTTATATAGAAGATAGACACCATAGATTACAATCTCACCCGATAGTGAGGGTCGATGTGAATGAGGATAGGTTGTACTTATTCAATCTTGGCTTCATCTTTTTACCAAGAAGCAGGGAGCGTATTCAATTCGTTTTATCATTTTAGGTGTTTGTATGTTCTCCTCGGTCTGGATCCTTAGTATGTAATTATGTATTATGAAAAATATCAATGTATGGCTATAATATTAAGAAAAGCAGATATCTAGTACCCGTAATACAAGCTTAGAGCTTACTACGGGACAAGATGTTGTGAATTGTCCGGAATTTTTTATTTATTTATGAAGAAACACTAAGCAAGCGTATTCAATACGTTTGTGGTGCGTTGTACGAGTTATAACTAAGCAGTTCTTATTGTATAGTCACAATCTTAGGCACTCAAATGAATGTTACTTCATTTTAATCGTATTCATCAAATTACATTTTTTACGTTTCCAAATTAATTTGATGTGTATGAGATGGAATCATACGACACCTAGGGATCCGTGTGCAGGTTTTGACATATTAAAATATAAAAAAAGAAAAATAACCAAAAAATTTAAAACATAACTATGAAAATCGCGTTTGTTAAATAGGAGCTACCTTAGATATTAATTTAGTGTGTGTATAGTCTTTGTTGCTATAGCCGCAAAATAAATACATCACCCCTCAAAATTTCAAGTATCTTTATTTTATTTTATTTTAATCGGTTTAGGTATCTATCTATCACGGTTCTTGAGATACAGCCTGGTGACACACATACGACGAAGTTTCAGTAAAAGGGTCCCGTTACGCTTTGGATACGGTACCCTAAAAAGCACATTCCTTACGAAGCATTTTTCACTTAAATCTCGAACAAACACCCGAAAATCTTTTCTTAAATTTGGTTACAAAACGTCGTCAAGTGGGCAGCTTGCATTCATGAATAAATGCACGAATTTCCCCTTTTGTGTACGCAATACGACTCTGCAAAATAACTTATGAAAGTTCCAGGGATCGCACTCAGGGTATTTTAGCGGGGGCAAGTGTACTTACAACTTCGCTATATTTTTGTGAGTCGGAAACTTGAGGTCTTTTATGAAAGTTCTGAGGTGCAGGATCCAACTTTTAGTTGAGCAAACTCCAGATTTTATGGATCGTAGATGTTCAGGTTAGTACCTGAGTGTTTTGTTTATCTGCGTTTATGTAAGTGGTACCAATGTTTATGTAATGTCTTGTTTTTTTTTATAATCATATATTTATTTAAACAGGGTTTTGTGAACATAAGTCACCCTTATATACTAGTTCTTAATTAAAGTTCAAATTAAATAAATACAATAATAATAATCTAAATTAAAAATGTAGTGTATTTTTATTGTATTTATTATTTAAGAAAAACCCCCAAATCCAATGCTTTTATTTCCTTAAAAGTACCATAATATTTTGTAATGTGCACGCGATGCGCTTTCATTTGATATAATTTTGCAGATTTTCGGTTTTCCTTCCCCACTCTAACTTTTAAACGGCACAGCCGATTTTCATAACACATGTCTAAGAACACTCACGCCAGACTCACCTTTAATACAAAAAAAAAACTAAATTAAAATCGCTCCATCCGTCCGGGAGCTGTGATGTCCCAGACAGACACACAGAAGACAGACACGTCAAACTTATAACCTTCTTTTTTGGTCGGAGGTTAATAAATACAGCGCTTACTTGGACTGGACACATGGCAACATAATTTATACCTACATTTTTGAAACCAACACAAAGATTTTAAATATTTTGTAGGTGCTTACTCGAATACCACATAAAAAATACAATACACCCACACGCCACATTGGCACATCAGTCCACGAACTCTTTAACCTTAAGAATCTTGATATAATTTCTGGCATCAATATCGTCAATAATCGCTATAATTAAGGTCGCCCACAAACAAGGCCCTTATTTCAGCCCTGCCATTAAGAATAATGTGAAAAATGGAATGGCAGTAGAGTGACGACCTGGATATTGTGCTAGCGAAAGCACTTACCTTAGATGCGCAAACTTGGGGTAAGTAGCTATTTGTTGCATGAAGATATCTCGGCACGGCGCAGGTGTGCAAAATGACACTATGTTTATGATTCTGCTCAGATTTCTATGAAGATGGAGACTACTTTGCTTCAAGATTGATTTCGACAAGCTTTCGTAAAATCTGTTTTGGTGATAAACCTGTTTATTTTCTGTTTTCTCGTATTCCTTTTAGTCTTGGTTATTTTTATTTCTGCTAAAGTTCATGTAGAATCTAGTAAGAAATATTAAGGAAGGAAGTCTCTCGTTTCAGAGGCCAATACCCACTTTGGGTCGCTGAGCCAGTAATTTATAATTGAGCCACAATAGTTAGATAAATCTTAAAAAAAAATTTACAAATGATAAACCTCACTTTTTAGGTTTAACTTTCCTTACGGTTTTATAAGGTTTTGTCTGATGCATAAAATTTAAAATAGTTATTCTTAAAAAACTGAGTAACAAACTATTTCCAGCTATATATCATGTCTGTTTAACCACCAGTTAATTAGGCGATGAGGATTGCTCATGCATGAATTAATGTTCCAAAATGAGTGGCTGCGTTTTCACTGCACCGTTGTAGCTAACTGCGTATTATCGCGAGTTAAGAGTTTCATTAATTTGCCTAATGAATGCGTAATATTATTGCGAAAAATATCAGTTACATAGTAAAATTCGTAAAATAACATCATTAAATTCCTAATGAGTTTCTATATTGAGCCAGCGAAAGCATATAATATTTACTTTAATAATCAGTACGTATTGTTAAAAATAATTTAGGATACCTGTTTTTTAAGCCTCTGTAAAGAATACTAATAAAGAGCTCTGCAGAAATAAGTGGGATAAATTTGACAATGTTTGACCCAATTCTTGAGAGCATATTGTTATTGTTGTCGAATTCGCGACTCATAGATTAAATTATAGCTTGCCGTTCCAATAACTATCTCTAGAGACACTCTCAAAAACTCCAAATAAAACTTCCCTACGGTACTAGCATCATCTCAAATAAATAAAAGAGCCCCTTCGGGGTACTCTCCTTCCTTCAGACTAAGCAATCTTGCTGAACAAAAACATGACAGTAGAAATTACGCGCGTCGCATCACAATCTCTTCAGATAGAAATCTATGAAACTTACATTAAAAGTCGTCGAAAATAAACTATTTAACTGTCCAGTTCTTGGCAGCTGACCCGAGACCAACCCTGAAAAATCGATGGCTGCTAGAGATGGGCAAGTCATAAATTTGTTAATAAAATAAAATTGAATCGTTTTGTATGTGCGCATAAATCGAAAGTAGGAGAATAATTTGAACTCGCTGCAGAATAAGCAATTTTGCTGCGACAATAATAACTTAACTTTTAGCAGAACTAATGGTAGGTATATCTCTTGTTTTACCAAAGTTATGAAAATGTGTAAGTATTTATTGTTCGCAAGCAATCAAAATACTTTTTATTTTGTTTGATTTAACCTACCTAAAATAACTACTTGATGGCAAAACCCATAAAAGGTATTTTTTTTACAAAATTAATCATTATTCTAGTATAAAAAATGGGGTTTTCTTTTAATACAACTCAGAAACTACGTCCTACTACTACCGATTTTAATAATATTCATCATCGTCACCCTATTAACGTTCCCACTGCTGGGACACAGGGACTTCTCTCTTGACGAGAGATATTTGGCCTTAATTCACCACGCTGGCCAAGTGCGGGTTGGTGAATGTCACATGTCCTTCAAACTCTTCAAAATTCTCAGGCCATGCCGGTTTTTCTCACGATGTTTGCCTTCACCGTTAAAGCACGTGTTTTAAAGCGCACATACATTTCTCAAGAATAACAATCCAGAGGCGCTTGGCGTGTTTGATTGAACCCATGATCTTCGGAATGAAAGTCGAGGGTGCTCCCACTTTGCCAACACGGCTTAATAAATGAATCTAATTTGAAAGCAAAGCTTTCATATAAAATAATCATTGAAATACAGGGAAGAAAAACAATTCTGAAAGAACAAATATTAAATAGTTGTTGAATTTATGTGGAAGAATTAATTTCGCCCCACGACTTCTACAATTTTTGTGATTTTTTTATCTGCTAGCTATCTACAACAAGTGATATTCTGAAAAATCTATTTAAACTAGAACGGTGATTTTGCTAAATGGACTTCCCTACTAGCTAACTTATAAACATCAAGTGGCAATACGCCAATAGTAACAGGAAGTCCGCGTTACAGGCGCGGTCGTTAGTAAGTTCTCGTCGTTGGTATCGTTAGCTGATTTTTAGAGACTGTCTATTCCAAATTGAAGGTGAAATAGGTCAGGTTGAGTTTGAAGTTTTCTTTTAGCGCCAGTTTCGGTCAAAGTAGTCTAATGACTTTCTATAACACACTTCGGTTGATTTTTTAAGTTTAATGTCAGTACATATTAATAATAGTTAAATGTTAGTTTAATGTTAGTACTTGTTTTAGTCTGGAGTTTAGTTTACGATGCTATGTATAAACGGAGGCTCAAGAACCGCAGCTAAGTGAGTATTTCTACGACTGAAAAGAGTGAAAGATAGTGCTATATAGCGTTTATATATCTTATTTTGTATGCAAAATAACTAATTGTTAGTCTATTTGTTTTCAACTATCTGTTGTCGGGCTGCAGAAAATTTCATTCCCCTTCAAGTGTTATAGAGCCCCCTCCTGCCTTATAAAGTATTTATCATCGAATGACATAATTTGTGGTAATTCTAGGCAACAGCTTCATGCGAGATTGCATTAAAATCGCTCCAGCCGTTCAGCCGTGAAGAAGTTACAAACATACACACACATTTACAAAGTTTCGCTTTTATAATATAATTTGTGGCGTTATATATAGAATAGAATGGTAGGTATGATATTCAAGCCTCAACAGTTTGCCCATTATTTTTTAACATACTGAGATGGAATTCCGTGACGTTGAATCGATTTATTATTCACATCATCAAATTATTCATGTTACGTTATGAGACGTCATACTAAGGCACCCGAAATTGTT
This sequence comes from Gymnoscelis rufifasciata, assembly GCA_929108375.1. Classification (NCBI taxonomy): domain Eukaryota; kingdom Metazoa; phylum Arthropoda; class Insecta; order Lepidoptera; family Geometridae; genus Gymnoscelis; species Gymnoscelis rufifasciata. The sequence goes on along the minus strand of OV815314.1, from coordinate 4,193,408 downwards.
TCATATAAACCAGTACCATTAGCTTGGTTTTCAAAATTTACCGAACTTTGATACTCAATCAAACAAATTCATGGCAAATGCACAAAGAGATTAGGTTCTTTATTGTTATTAAAAGTATAGCATTAAATATTGAAACGAAAATCTTTGGAATTTCATAAAGTCGGCATTCAATAAAGTCTGTATTTATACACAAAATCCATTATTATAGTAGTAACACTAATATTCAAATCTAGTCATACATTAAAAATGTATTCAAAGGTGGTCTGTTAATTAAGATTTTTTTAATCAGTTCTATTTAACTAAATCAATAAGCCACTCACCACACATAACGGAATTTAAGCTACGCATATTTGCAAGGAAATGGTATCATAATCGTTAATTATAATTAGAAATCGGGATCGCTCCTAGTAATTTTGTTCATAAATAACCTGTATTGATTTCAACATTTTTATTAAAGTTTATTTTTTTCGTCATTTTTCCACGAGTTTCCGAGTTGAGAAGTTAAGTGTTTTCTATCTAAATAGCGTGTAGGTTTAATCAATTCTGCGTGTCTTAAAGTACCCACTGTGTTTGTTTTTCTCTAAGAAAGTGTTGTCCTTAGCCAATTAGGGGTCCTCACTTAAATTAGCTTAGTCAGAAACTTGCGAGCATTCGGGCGGCATATCAATTAGATAGTATACTTAATCAGTCCCTCGTTGATTCGAATCAGGTAATTTGTCTAATTTACACAACTTACAGCTTGTTTTCTCTCTAAATTCTTGGCTGTAAGGGAGTTAAATTGCATATTTTAGTCCTGCGAGTGCTAAATAATTGTAACTATAGTTTACAAATTTTCTGCCTTGCACAGTGGATGAGATTACCTCTAAAATGCCTATTAAGATAGACTTGCACCACCTATCCCTACATAGAAAACACCCGGTCATATATAAAATATAAAGAATGTACACGTGGTACAAAGCTTTGAGCCTACCATGTACTAGATATTTATATGTGTGTTTGTGCAGCAATTTAATTTATTGCAAGTAATTGCTTTGAAATCAAATTCGGAATATTTTTTTATTCCTCAATCCTTTAATAACAGTCACACAAAGCTATCTAAGCTCTAAAAGACGCTCCATGAACAACTTACATTGAAGTGAACAAATCAGGTATTTTACCGTAGGTACCTACTCGTTGCGAAATGAAGCGTATCAGATAAGGGAAGATTGACGAGGTTTCCATCAGACGTACAAGGAAGAATTCGTGGAAAATCTTCTGTGAGTACGCACAAAGTTTCTTTTCGACCAGTGAATTTACGTAATTTGTTTTGGACCGGTGATTGTGATGTTAGACCTTTGTTTTTCCTTCAAAAAGCATTATTCCCCTCATTTGAGTTCTTTGTTTGTGGGACTGATAAAATATCTACCTAAACTATTCCGAGAACAATTGAAAATAAAAGTCTATTTTTTGCTTCATGTTTTCATACAAGATGGCGCTAGTAAATCTTGGAGAAACTTTACGTAGATAAACGGCAAAGTCTTACAAACATTTGTTTGTTTTTTATTATTTTGCCCATTTCAATTTGTATCAAACGAAAATATACGAAAATACTAATATATTATTGATATTAATAATTCCACTGAACTCCACTGGGTTTAAATTAACTCTAAATATCACGTTGATATGAAAATTTTATATTGTGCATTACAAAAAATGTTAGAAGCTTAAGTTAGAAGCAATATATTAAGAAAAATGCCGTGTGTAACGTTACTACAAATTGTTGTTTGCGAACGGCTATAAAAAGTTTTTACTCACGTGCCGTTTATTTTTGCGCTACAGCAAGGTTGCCTAATGAAATATTATTATACTGTTTTTCCTCTAGAGCTAAACTGGTTTCTTTGTTGTGGATATGATTAATATAATGCGAATTAACAACAAAATATTCATAATTATAAGCTTATGTTTGGTTTCACCTCGGTGTTTTTCTGTAATATAATCTAGAAAATTTGTGACATACTCCCGGTTTTCATTCTTTCATACTCCCACCCCCACTTCCTTGTACTTTTGAATTATTAATTATGATTCATTGAAATCCTGAATTCACGCAAAAATGTTCGACAGAAACTGAACGTAAATTAAAAAAGGTTTATTAGCTAAAAGCTTTTTTCAGATACGAATAGTATCTGTGTACTGCTCGTCGCGTGATAAAACCTTTTTTTCAATTGATACCATTCAAAATTTGAGAAGAACGATACCTAGGCAAATTTTGTATGGGGAAAGTTTATTTCATATTTCAGACAATTTTTCAATGTAAATAAAAATATTTATTCTGTTACTTCTAACGGCGACAAATAGAACAACTCATAAACTTATTAAATCGCATATCTCTATTATAAAGTGGTGTAACGATAACAATTTTAACCTTTTGATTAAAATAAGTTTATACAAAACAAACAAAACACGTTCGCTTTCACATAGAAACAATCTTTTATAGTAATCGTACGTAATGCTCAGGAGAGTCCCATGTAAGCAATGACAATATGTAAAGTTCTTTGTGCGATGTTTCCAGAAGCTATCGCTGTGCTATCTATTATGCGTCTAGGGCACCCAAGGGAAAGGCGGATCTATAACACTTTCCTTGTTTGTTTTGGCAGATGTGTCCTGCATGAGTTTAGACTCCTTTCTGTCCACTTTCGATGTTGCTACAAGTGCTCTTCAGAAAATTCGTTTAACTTGCCGACCTTACAGTGTTTAAATAAATAATTTCCGGACAATCCACACAATATCTAGCCCCGTGGTAAGCTCTATGTTCGTGTTACGGATACTAGACATCTGATATACTTAATAAATTAGACATACACATTACACATACAAACATTGATTTTTTTATTACTTATTAAACACTAAGTCACTATCACCAGACCTAAAAAGTGCTAAAGCAAAGTGCTTGCAAAACATTCAAACACTTGTCTGCTCGGCGGGAATCCAACCTACTATCTCTTGCGTCGAAAGCGGACCCTGGCCCACCGCGCCAATGAGGAAGTCATTGTCTGAGAGTTCATTTGAAGTACGCACATAAATTTCTCAATAAGAAAAACCAGAGGTGCGTGGCGGGGTTTGAACCCACAACCTTCGGATTGAAAGTCGAGTGTTCTCCCACTTAGCCAACACGGCTTATGTACATGTATTCGTACAAATTCAAGTCAGCAAATCGGCGGATCTCATTACAATGCTGAGGAATAAGCACCATCCTTAGATTTCAAACGGAACAAACGTACCTAATAGGGCAGGTAGATGAATAGCTTCTTTGACCTTTCACTACCAGACGTAATAGCAACTACGCTTTGATTCGAGCCGAGAGTCGCTGTCGACAGTTCTACTGCCTAGATAATGTAATTTGTTCAGCGCTACAAATTTGTAATGTTTTACTGTATTTAAATATATACGTTTTAATATGCCGACGTTCTGCAAACTACTTCATTTTCCTTGATAGACCTTCTGATACGGAGCGAATAAATGTAGTTGATTTAATGACTAATTTATTTAATTTTACTCGTATCGGGGTGATGTTACACCCAAACGCCTGTTGTTAAGTTCGGAAGGATGTTTCAAATCATGGAACGATTATTTGTTTTGTAACAAAAATACAATAATGTGAAATATGCACATAAATATCATAATAAGTATTAGTATTAACTAAAAACGTTGTTTTGAGATGTTTTAGAAAATAACATGTAGTAGATTTTAAATTGTTACTTCTTAAGTTTCTGCAAGCAAATTAATAACAATATTGGCTAAGCAAAAAAAAAATTTAATACAATATCAGAAAATCTCGCAAAAATAGTACTTACAACAAGTCAGCTGACTATATTAAAATAAAACGAAACAGCAATAAAAAAAATACAATAAGTGGTATACCGCTGATTTTTCTTATCTGATTTTTCTTATCACTTCGCATGAATATTCATCCATTTGCCCCTAGGACATAATTGTAAATTCTAGTCTTACACCATCTTCATCTCATTTACAAACGAAAACCCATTAGTCAATAAATGCCATGACTACTTCCCATATTTAACAGTTGATATGTACTAGCATTTTTACGGAGAAAAGTATTTTTTGAACTCTCATGTCCGGAAAACCCCGTTAAATATTTGTTAATCCACAGGAGGTAAACAGGAAACATTCACGATTCTCTAGTGGCCAACAAATAAAGTCCGCAGGGTAATGTTATATTTACAACCCTGTTGGAAGTCTAACCTGATATAGAGTTTGATTTCTTGCATTTTGCTATAAGTCAAAGTCAAAGTCAAAGTCAAAACGTTTATTTCCTTAGAAGCCTATGCTTACATGGACAGGTCAACTTAAATCTAATTTAAATAAAAACTAAGAATAATCAAGGAAATAACATAGTCTTGACAGTTCGCTTCAATTTTTTACACTGAGTTGAGAAGCGAATAGAACAACTCAGCTTCCATCTCTTATGTTGTTATTATAACAATATTGGTGTACAACATGGTTACTTATACATTTAACATTTACAAACAAATGCTAGTCAAACATGCACATAACAGAAAAAAAAAAACTAAATTTAGCTATTTTGTCCATCCAAGTGGAACCGAGCTACATCTGACCAAGCATTATCGTCTTTGATATAGTCCTCTGTAGAATAATAGGCTTTTTTCAAAAGACATTTTTTAATTAAAAACTTAAACTTTCGAATGGGTAGGTCAGTTATAAACTGCGGAAGTTTATTATAAAAACGGACACAATTGCCCATAAAAGATTTCCCCACCTTACGCAATCTAAATGTAGGGATATGTAGTTTATTCTTATTTCTAGTATTAACATTATGGAAATCACTCTTTTTTAGAAAATCTTGCTTATTTTTGTGTGTGTACAGCAAATTCTCATAAATATATTGTGAAGCAACAGTCATAATATTTATTTCCTTAAATTTATCTCGTAAGGAGTCGCGTGGTTTCATTTTATAGATTGAACGCACCGCTCTTTTCTGAAGAACAAAGATAGTTTGGATATCAGCTGCCGTTCCCCATAGCAAGATACCGTATGACATGACACTATGGAAGTAACTAAAATAAACAAGTCTCGCGGTGGCCTCATCAGTAATATGCCGCATAGTCCGAACTGCATAAGCCGCTGAACTAAGTCGACTCGCAAGAGCATTAATTTGAGGTTTCCATTGAAGTTTTGAATCAATATGTAGCCCTAGAAACACTGTTGAGTCAACAAGATCAAGCTTTTCATTATCTAATATTATTTTTATAGGACGTTCTCTGACAGTTGGTAATTTAAAATTAATACATTTAGTTTTTTTCGCGTTTAGTAGCAGATTATTAACAGTAAACCAATTCAGTACGCGAGACAAAGAATTATTTACGTCGTCATAGTTATCTTTATTTCTATCTACCTTAAAAATTAGAGAGGTGTCATCCGCAAATAAAACTATGTCACAAAGGTCCTTGGCATAAAAAGGAAGATCATTTACATATACTAAAAATAAGAACGGTCCTAGAATCGATCCTTGCGGCACGCCTAATTCTATTTTTGAGCCCGTGGATCTTTCAGTTCCAACTTGTACTATTTGAATTCTATTTGTCAGATATGACTGGAGAAGGTCTAATGCTTTACTGCAAATACCGTAATGTTTTAATTTATTTAATAACGTAACGTGACTTACACAGTCAAAAGCCTTGGAGAGATCACAAAATACACCGATAGCGTTTTGTGATTTATCCCAGGCCCCTAAGACGTGTTTTAGTAGTAATGCACCTGCATCATTAGTGGATCTACCTTTGGTGAAGCCAAACTGGTTATTATGTAATAATTTGTTAAAATTAAAATGTTCAGTAAGTTGATTTAAGATAATTTTTTCAAATATTTTACTCATGACAGGAAGCACTGATATAGGCCTATAATTGGCAGGGTCATTATGACTGCCAGATTTAAAAAGAGGGACAAGCTTACCATGTTTCATGAGATCAGGAAATAAACCCACCTCAATACACTTATTGAAAATATGAGCTAGATAAGGTGCAATTTCGTTAATGATGTTACCCAGCATTTTTGTTGATATGTTCCAAAGGTCCTCAGTATTTTTTATGTTAAGGGACTTGTATGTTTTTACAATATCGTCAGTGTCAACGTAACTGAAATCGAAACCATCTACACATTTATCAACAGATGATTCTAATAAATCTACAGCCTTTTCGGCGGAGGAGCTTAATGAATGGGTTACAGTTTTAGAAATGTTACAAAAAAACTTATTGAAGGCATTCGCTACCTCTTTATTTTTAGTTAGAACGGTGTCATTGATTTTTAATATAATATCTTTTTTTTGTGGCTTTGACCTTCCAGTCTCATTATTTATAATATTCCAGGTAGCTTTAGGTTTATTAGTAGAACACGTTATTTTGTTTCTAAGAAAGAGAGATTTGGCGGTATTGCATACTTGTTTAAACAGCTTCGAATATGTATTTACGTAGGAAAGAAAAGAGTCGTTATGTAACATCGATCCCCTGTCAGAATAGAGTTCGTATAGTTTATTCCTGCTTTTAAAAATGCCTGGCGTAGCCCAGTCAGTGAAACTAACTTTTTCTCTAACCTTACAAAATTTAATCTTAAATATTTCATCGTGTGCCCTTGCAATTATTTCGGAAAGCGAAGTAAATAGATCATTAGGGTCATCAATATAAGGTAATGAGACAAGATTATATGCTATTTTACTTTGGAAAATAGAGATGCGCTCCTTTGTAATAGGCCTGTAACTAAATTCCACTAACTTATTTATAGAATTGGTATAGGGGAACTTAACACTTTGTCCATAATGATCTGAATTCAAATGTTGTATTACTGATTTACTAATTGGAGATTTATTACTGAAAATATTATCTATACAAGTGGCGGTAGTAGAAGTTACTCTAGTTGGTTCATTAAAAATGTTATGCATATTAAAACATTTGAATAAGTTAAGTAGTCTATCAGCTAGAGGATTTTGTAAGATATCTATATTGAAATCACCACAGACAATCAGATACTTGTTGCAGGTAAACATTTTAAGAAGTACTTCTTCCATAGTAGATTCAAAAATTTCCTGGTTTACACTCGGAGGACGATAAACGCATAAGATTAAATGCCGCTCCAGTTCCACACAAGACAGTTCAATATTTCTCTCAATACTTAATCTAACTATGTCTTTACGCTCTTTATATTTAAAATTGTTTTTGACAAATATTAATGATCCACCGCGGATGGCGGTGCTCCTTTTATAACAACTAGCACAACAATAATTACCATAAAAAGGTAGCAGCTGATTATTTAGAATCCAGTGTTCTGTTATGCACATAATGTCAACTTTAAAAAAATTTAAAAATAATTCTAATTCTAAAACTTTGCTGGATAAGCCTTGTATGTTTTGATGTACTATATGTAATTCTAATTGCTTTTCCATTGTCGAAGAAGTCAGTTTAAATTAATATTATCTGACATTGAAATAACTTTGCCCTCATTAGTAAAATTACTAACTACTAGTACAGGCTCGTCCGGTAACTTCGTTATACTTTCTATAACTGGATCAAAAATATTATATGCTAACAATTTAGCAAGAGTTAATTTACATTTTTTACTAAGGTACATCGTATCTTTAGTCATAAAGCAATTACTAATAAAATTATTAGTTTCGAAAAATAAAACGTCACTATGACGACATGTCAGATTATACATAAGCAAATTGCTATTATATATCAGTTGATTTTGCTTATCACTCAATGACTTTGAGTACGGAAGAGCACAAAGAATTAGTTTGCCCAGGCCACATTGTATCTTATTTAGCAAAATTTCAACTAATTTAATTATTTCAGAACGTTTTAAGTTTACGTTACTTAATTGAACTATAAGGCTTGTATTGCTGTCCAAACTAGAGTCACCATTAATAAGGCTTGTCATTGTACTGATACTACAATCAGCAAAACAATTATTAAAAACATTTTGCGTTAGGAGGTCATTCAATAGCAACCCCATTCCAGTGCCAATACCATCTGAATAAATAACAGTTTTCCGGGTCTTACAGCTGGAGTTTAGCCTAACCGGAGACTGTTTATTTTGATTTGCAGACAGTTGCATCTGTAAGGATCTCTCATTATTTAGAAAACCGATGCTTTCAGTGGGAATTAGTGGGTCTGTTTGGGTGCTATTGCACTGTACCTGTACATAACTACTATCATTACTTATAATATCAACATAATTATTAATTTTTTGATAGTGAGCCTGAGCTTCCTTTTGTACTGCTTTATATTTACACGTTATATCATGAAGAGATCTTTCTAAATTAACTATCTTCTCTGCCATGTAATCTAACTCTGTAGAGTTTCTTCCTAGCAAATTATAACATTGGTTTAGTTCTTCTTGAAGGTTACATTTTTCTTTACTTAATCTAGCCGTATTAATAACTTGCTTCTGTTTTTTCAACTTCTTCTCTGATTTTTTAATGAAATTACTTAATTTTACGTATTTTTTAATCCTATTACTACCTTTCATGACAGGCGTTGTAGTTGTACATTGAGGTGATGTCAGATCTACAATTGACAAGTTTAGCCCGGAGTTTTGTAACTGAGTATGTAAATCTATACTGTCAAAGTTAGTTACTGGGGCCAATGACTTGGATTCGAATGCATCTAATTTAATTCTACATTCAGAAAGCTCTTGTTGTAAGTCGCGGTTTAGCTGCAATACCAGTTCATATGAATCATGACATATTTCTTCATTTTGTAGGGAAGCCCTCAAGCGATTCACTTCTTCTAAGGCTTCTTCATACCGGATATGCAGCTGGGCGAGCTGGCTCTTGAGGGTTGTGTTTTGTCCCAGGTTTTCTAAGAATTGAGCTTCACAGTCCTCCCTTTCCTGAAGAAGCCTGTCCCGATCTTCCCTTACAGCCTTGAGTTGACCCGTCACCGCCTTGAGCTTCTTTTCGAGATCTGCTTGGCAAGCTTTTCTTGTCATAGCCATGATGTACCGAAGCTTCTGAAAAATAGCAAGACTGATGTAAGCTTGTGGAAGTAAGGAGAAGAGAAGATATGAGGTTAACTGCAGTAAAGGGAAAATTGAAAAGTAAGTAAGTTTATGTTACAAGAAAATGAAAATGGTTATCCCGTGGTCACCCTAGAGAGGTATGGTGGTCCTGAAAAGGACCTTGTGACCAAATGGTGGAAATAACTGAATATTTATTAACTTATAGAAGGAGAAAATAAATAAAGAATATGAATGAATTATGAAGAAAGAGAAAATAATTTTTTATCACATCAAACTTTTAATAGAGCATATGCTATTGGTAGCTAGGATCAAATCCTCATTGTAAAATAATAATTGTTATTATATTAAGTATTATAATGATTTAATCTTAACCAAAAAAAACAGTAATAATATTCTTTAGTACGGAGTGCTTGATTAGCTGTTTCAAGAAAATATTGTTGAAATACTAAGACTTACAATATATCTAGGGTTTATATTACAAACCTAGATGATCCAACAAGAAGGTAATTAGTTTCACACTAATTAGTTTTAAAATTCCTGCAGAAATGAGATAGTTATTTGTGTCAATTTGTTTTGTCTCATTTGTAGTGTAATGTTGTGTGGGGCTATAATGTTAAATTCTGCAACTGAGATTCCACCTTTTTGTCAATCTGAGAGAGAAATAAACCAGAGCCGTGTGCGAGGATTGACGAGACTCAGTAAATAGATTACTGAGTAGTGTTTAAGTGTGTTTATGGTGTGAGATGTGTTACACTTATTTATATAATAATCAAATAATCAAAAACAATACTCCCCAGGTTTGTGTGAAGTCCGTAATCGTGTTCGCAGGTTACCGTCTGCTGTCGATTCCTTTAGATTGTAACGTATCCCTGGAGTAGTTTGTGGAGGCGAACAAGTTTATGATGGTGGTCGATATCCTTGGGCTGCTGGTAAAATCTTCGCAATCTACTATGTTCTTTGCTGCCGCCTTAGCCAAGTTTTAGATATTTTAATCCAGTATTGAGGTGTAAAACAAAAGAACTCTTTGTTTCAAATTCGAAAACGGTCGTTGAAGTGCTTTGTCTTGTTTGGGACTTTCCGCGGCAAAGCACTGTGGAACTCCTGCTCGAGTATTTGTACTTTTTATGTATTTAGGCACTCACTACACTTAATTTAAGGCAAAACAATACTTAATTACTAGAGTAATTCACATGAATTTAATTTAATATATATTTGAACAGCTGAGAGGCGTTTGACCCCTAGTGTTGCCAACTCGAAAAAAAAAAAAAAAAGAAAAAAAAAAATATCTCTATCTCTTTCTCCTTGGTCTGTGTGTTTAAAATGTAAAATATCTATATAATGTGTGTCTTTTATATTAAATACTAGCGGCCCGCCCCGGCGTCGCACGGGTAATAAAAGTACCCGGCAATTTTTTCTTGTTTGCTCACCGTTTAGACCTACCCTGGACTACGACAAACATTTTAAAACCAAAATCAGCTCAATCGTCCCAAAACAATTCATTTTTATTTTTTATATAGATATCAGATGTGTACTACCCGTAACAAAAGCTTTAGAGCTTACCACGGGGCTTTATTAAAAGGTCACTGATCAGTTACTTTATTTGCTCTAAAAATAATGTTGACTGTACAAGTGAAACATAAATATATATAAAAAATGTAGTTTGAACAAGTCAAAAGAAAATAATAATTTAATGCCGAGAATCGATAAAGATGCTTATGAAACTTCATTTGTTTTTTTTTTTTTTTAAACAAAACAAAATACTGTATATATATTATTTTGGGACCATATTTGTCAGCTCCTTTTGCTGTTAACTGTACCAGTTTAATGGACAATGAAAAAAAACTATTAAAAACTATAACAATGTTATAAACATAAATATGTAGTATCCAGAGTATGATGAGAGCAACAACTTGTAATTTGTACATTATACAAAGGTTTTTTATACATAATTATTAATCAATTTATTGTTGTACTAGAACCATGTATGTAGGAACTTTATTAAGTATGGAGCATAGAGATTTTTTTTTTATGCTGGATAGTCCTTCATTCGACCACAATCTCACCTGATGTAAAGTGACGATGTGGTCTAAGATGGAGCATGAAGGCCTAGAAGATGGCTTCTCCGGACCACATTACGAAACACGAAAAAATCGCTACACGCACTGGCCCAGCCCGGAGGGTGGTGACATGCCGCGGCCGAAGCCTACCACCAGAGACTGTTCTTAGCACCACCCGGAGGTCACGTGTAAGGATTCAGAGGGTTACCACTTACGGACGTAAATAGACAAAACATACAAAAGATGGATAAGCAGTAATTCTAAATAAGAGAGAAACCACCCACAACTTTGATAGTAGCTTTCCCACTTAGTACAGAACACATACGTAACTTAAATAAAACTTTAGACACCTGATATAAAACCAAAAATAGTTCAACGAAGAAACTCTAGCCAATTTCTTATGAATAACCAACGGTCCGAGTCTATTAAACCCCAAAAATACGCGCCAGATTATAATATTTCACGTCCTACCCAATATATCCTAGACACCCCTTTCCTTCTTTTATTAATAATAATAATTTATTTATTTATTTATTTAATAAGAATAGTTATATATATATATATGATAGTTTATTATGGATTGCAGATCTTCCCGGGCATGTTCCAGGCATAAAAAGTAAAGGTACCATGCTACTTACTTACCCTTCGCCCGTTTCGACCATTTATCACCGTTACGCCACCTATGTTGTGTGTAATACTTTTTTTACGTAAATATTTTACGACATGAGACCGAACACGACATTGGACTTGCTGCCGGAAATTAAGCTCTATGAATGCTGGACAAGGGGTGGGTAAATAGAAAATGCCTTATTGCTGGATGACACGGTTTCACATAGGAATTTTAGTTCGGAATATGTGTCAGTGTCTTAGAAAGTAGATACTGACACTGACTGGTTTACTTGAAAAAAAAAAGTTTGATTAATTAAACCATATTTTATTATGTCAATTTCAAAAACAACATCTAGTCTATTCTATCCCCGTGGTAAGCTCTAAGCATGTGTTACGGGTACTAGACATCTGGTATACTTAATATAATAAAGTTTCTGCAATATTTCCTAGAACCAGCTATTTCTTCAACAGTACATATTAAAACTAATATCCGACATTTTTTGTGCAGTATCCATGTTTACACAATAAAATGTAATAATCTTTTTGTGTAACTTTATGATGTGTTTTCTCTGTCTGTATTATAACCTTCTGCCAAATAATTTGTTACCCGAAAAACGTGTAGTATCAAATACTATTAACTTTCTTGATGTTGGCTTGGTTTTTGGGAAAAACACATTTTCATATATTTTTAAGATATTAGATTAGATAAATAATAATCTACCTATTTTGTAGATTATTTATTTTTATCTAATACAATAACTTAAAAATATACGGTTTTTTCGTAGATTTTAAAGTGCTTTTTTCGTAAGGTTTATTTATTTATCTATACTTTGTGCACAAAAAATAATGTACAGAGGATGACTTTATACTAGAAGCATTCTCTACCAGTCATCCTGGGCGGCAAGAAAATAAATTAGGCTATTTATTATTAAGGTTCCCCATACTAACTCATAAATACTTTATTCACTAAACATTATTTTTGTAAAACTACAAAGAGTTAAAATTGTTATAAATCAATATTTCCGGACAATCTACACAACAACAAGAATACCATTGAGGTGAACTGATGAACATAGGTATCGATTATTTTGTTATGGTATCATTATCACACTCACAACCTCCCTACTGTACCACGAGTTGGCATTTCATCTGCTGTAAATTTAACACGTTGTTATCCCATACATTTGACAGAAACAGACAACATTTTTGTCGTGAAAAATCTGTCAAATGTATGGTATAACATGTTGTAAATTTACAGTAGATAAAATGGCAACTCATGGTAAGGCTACAGTTGTAGTATCGAGTTATGTAACATCTGTAGATCAACATTGAGCCCGATTAAAGTTGGGAACTTGAATAACAGCACCAATGCGAGATGGATAAGTGAGCAACACTTTAAGTTCACCGTAAGCTGTTTGTAATAGCTTTTGTTGAAGATTCTACATACTTTGTGAACAAAGTTATGCACCGCAACACTGCATAATAAGAGCTCAAATTACGTGCGTTCAAGTTTCTGAAACATTTTAATTTATGTACCAATTAAAACAAGCTGACGTATTTATTACTTGCGTTCTGCTTTATCATGATGAGTTGTGCGAGCACCGAAGTGAATAAAGTAAGATGAACTTTTCGTAATATTAAATACTAGTTGTCTACCTGCTGCTCTGCCCGTGTAATAATAGATATTCCCGTTAAAAAACATTTTGTCCTTTACTGTGAAATCAGCTATGTCCGTGTCAAATTAGATTCAAATCGGGGTTTGTTTGTAATAATTGCTTCTACCACGAAATGTGGTATAAAAAGGACCATAATGATTATAACTCAATCATATGTAAGCTATACTATTCTTTGCATGATCATCATCACCATATTAACGTTCCCACTGCTAGATATTAGGCTTAATTCACAACGCTGGCCGAGTACGAGTTGGTGAATTACACACGTTCTTCAAACTCTTTTTAAAGTTCTCAGAATATGCCGGTTCGCTCACGATGTTTGCCTTCACCGTTAAAGCATCGTGTGTGTTAAAAGCGCACATAAATTTTTCAAGAGAAATCCAGAGGCGCGTGGCGGGGTTTACTATTTAGCTATACTTTTGTTAAGTTTTATTAAAATCTATTCGGTTGTTATTGCATGGAGGAGCAACAAACACACACACACGTATACCTTTATCCTCAAAAACTTTCGCGTTTATAATATGAGAAGGATTTTATCTTGCTTAGATCACGTATATGGGATAATTTACAAGTCAGGTTATTTTCTGTTGACGTATCGATTTCGGTAAAATTCTGGCTTAACCCAAAGACATGCAATGAAAAAAAATCAAGAACGGTTGTTATATACATATTATGTATATTATATTATAATTTTATTGGACTCATTACAAAACTTAATTTAACCCTAAAATAAGCAGCGCTAAAATATATATAGTGCCTACATAAATCATACCTACATATCTGTTTGAAAACATAAAAAATCTTTAGAAGATTATATTTTTGTAACCGTTTCCAAAAATTATTAAAATAACAGCCGACTGCAGATTTTTAATAACCAGAGTTTAGGTTCCCCGAATGAATTCAAAAAGGAAAAATATATATTTTTGTTTTCAAATATTTGTCGAGTGTACCTACTGCAAAAAAGGGAAATAGACTACAGTACCTAAATATCATCATAGTTTTACCATATCGACTATATTTATGGATAAATGAAACCATACCAAGTATTTAAATACACTACTGAAATAATAATAACAACAATACAACGCCAAGGGTTGTCAAGCAAGTCGTAATTTTTTGAATTATTTAAGAAATCTGATTAAACATAGTTTAATTAATGAGTTTTTGTACAAAGACTTATAAAAAACAAACAAGTTTATTGTTCTATAAATAAAAAATCCAGCAATACAAAATAATATGAAAACAAAGTAAGCAGTGAGCGATCGTGTCTCGTAAACGGTTGAGCGAAAATGTCCCGCCCTTATAGGTTTAATATTAATATTTCGAGCGATGAGCAAAAAACAATCATAAATCTTTAACGCAATAAAATAGAAGAGGAGGAATCACTACAAAAGAAAACAAGTAGCAAACAGAAATCCATTATTCGCACTTTTGTTCGAATGAGCTGACATTTTTCCGGATTCGACCGTTCATTTATAAAATACCTGAGTTATATCTTCGGGTGAAACGGAGAGAAAGTATGGGATGAAATACGATTGCTTTGCAATAAAGATTGTACCGGCTCTAATGAGGTAGTTGGCGTTAGATAACGGCAGTAGATTGTTAAGGGTCTTTTCACACAGAGATTTAAAAAATAAATACATATTTACGGACAATCCACACAGCAACCTGTGATAAAACGTCAAAGATGAGATCGTTTTAAAAACCTTCTTTATCAACCACAATGTAGGTATAAAGTATATTTATAAAGGAAATGTATATAATATGTGTATTTCAATTTATAATGAACTACCAGAACAATTTAATGACTTAAATGTATATATTTTTGAGACAAAATTATGTAGTTGGTTGCTCGAAAAGTGTTTTTATAACGTTATTGCATATCTAAATTATGACATACATGTACTAAAAATATTTATATTTTGATTTAACTTAGAAATCTAGTTTATGTGATCTATAATTTCTCGTCCTTTGTACAAAATATATCTCACTTGAGTTATCTAATATTAATTTAATACAATACAAAAAAACTTTATTGTACAATTATAGGGAAATAGGATATACTTTAAATATTATATGAGATGTAGACAAATCACAATATTATAGTAGCATAATATACTCTAAAAAAATTATATTAAATTATTTTTTTAAATATAGGCAGGGATTTCCTCTAGCTCTCAGGAAATTAACTTCAATGGCGCACAGCCTGAACCGTAAAAGCTTTGTCATAACTAATATAACATTTAAAAAGAAATCCAATACAATGAAAAATATTCTACTAAGGTACAAATAAATTACTAAACTATGATTCAGTAAAAACGGTCGCTTTCTCAAAAGCCCATTTATTCCTTGAAGAGAAACTACGCGACGAAAACCCAATCTCCGATTGAGGAAATCGTTTTTCTGCCAGTGGATTACCAAATTGTTATTTGTGCTTAATTCTCTATTGAGTTCCTAAAAGGGCGATTACGAAATACACAAACAGTTACTTTCCCTTCGTTGTCAATAAGGCCCCTATTGAAAATCTTTAGAGATATTGAATTGTTCCATTTGAGAAAGTCTTATTTATTTTGGTGCTCAAAAATACTATTTATAGGAAGTAGCTACACAATTGTGACCCACATAAAATATAAAGTTCTTGAATACTGGGAGTTTGTTTATATTTACTGTAGTTGATTATATTATAATTAATATATATAACCACATATAACTTAATATATGGTATTCGAGCAAATAGTCAGTCATTTCAAAATTATCGTGAGTTACACTTTTAGTTAAAAAAAAAACTGGGTTTACTCTTGATATTCGTGAAGTCTCGCTTTCCATTGGAAGAAACTCCGATTCCTTCCAATGGAAAGCGTTTCTCTCTGTGAAAGGTTTTTAACACTAGTTACATAAGTATGTAAATGCCGTTTATTTTTTAATTTATTGTAATACTAGTAGTGCCCCGCGGTGTTACCCGCGTTATAATGAATTTTCCCGCAGAATGACACTTTCCCGTGATTTCAAGTAGCCTATGCTCTTTCTCAGGCTTTAGAGATTCTGTTTTAGAGATTCTGTGTACCAAATTTCATTTCTCATTATTGTTGGAACATTCATTGATACAAAATCTCGTTAAAATATTTACGGGCCGATTGTTTGATGACCTAAGCTTATATGCCCTTAATATACCTTAAGCGAAAAGGTGTTCAAATTCCTTGTCAATTTGAGAATAAATCTTTTTAAAAAAAAATATCATATTATGTGGTTGCAACTGTCTGAAAAATTACATACCAAAATCACAGAACATATATGTAAGTCTTTACAAAAATGTGATCAAGATAGTCTGCCAGTACAGTAACATAAGGATATTTTCTTGAAACGTCGGTAAATAAAATGTAAGTCTAAGCTAACATAGGCTTCGTTACCTCAGGTGGGCGAGTCTCATCTGCCTCTCTTCTTTAAGCTAGAGTTAGATTCAGCATCAACTTTATAGTAAAGTTTATCTTGGCAAAAGTGAGTAAGATAATTATATCTGCTCGAAACACGGTGTGTGTGAATATATATGTGAATATAAAGACTTCAAAGAGAGTAGATTATAGCAAAGGAAATAATATACAATAAAAATATTTATCGCTTTGACACGAATATATTTTAATAGTGATTAAATTATCGAATTCAACCATATTAATAATAATTAATCGATTATGTTTCTAAAATTATTCTATTAACTCTTGAAATTAGAGGCTCAGTCAAACAATCAAAAAGCTCTACGGTTTTATAATTCTCTTCAATTAATTTTGTAAACAGCAACCTAGTAAGTAGAGGTTTTGAGAATTATTGAGCTAATTAGTAAAGGTTTCAAGATATTTAAACTATTAACATTAATTAAATTAAATTTCATTTTAAAATCTATTTACTAGCTTCTTAGTAACATCCCATCGCTTGCTAGCTCACATACATCATTCATGACCGGGGAACGACTCAGTATAACTACGTATTATAACGTAAATATAATACGTACTGCCCCAAATATTGTAATTTAAATATTCTACGTAGTGCCCCAAACCACAATGCAGCCCTAGCTTTAGTAACACCCCGCCGCTTGCTAGCTCACGTACCTCTTACGTGACCGGAGAACGACCCGGTAAAACTACGTATTACCTGCGAGATCTATAGCTTAAATATACTACGTAGTGCCCCAAATATTGTTATAACGAGTTCTCAGACGACACCCGCGAGCTTGTACCTTCGTAATTCATTCCTCTCCGTAACTAATAATAAGTTATATTCGTTTCCTGCCTTATTTTCTACTAATGGGCGAATACAGAAGCATTTAGTTTTATGTTTCTATTCTGTAAATGTAACGTGGGTATCATCAAGTAATTCATCTTTTTATTAGATATTCTGGGTGGAAATGTGACAGGCTATTTTCGTCGATTAATAATTTAGGAGAGCAAGAGTCAATGATAATTTTATTGGATTGTAAAATGTTTAAGATCTTGTTTTATTATTCGATTACTTTTAATATTGTGCGCGCGACAAAATTCATCAAAATACCTTGTTTGAAAATTGTTTTGATAAAAATAACTTTTATTGTCATGACACCAAAATGAGTTATAAATGTTTAAGGTTAAGAAAGACATTGTTATATAAGGTTATCTGATTCTGTCGTGGTTTTATTTTTGAAAGAAGGTTGTTCTTAGCAATGTTTCACTTAAAGAGCTGACCTAGTAGTTTTCACCTTGGATTCAAGACACACTTCGTAAATGTTTCTATTCATCGAAGCCGCAATTTAATATTGATTAACAAGATCAAGCAATAGATAGAAAACCACAGTTTGAGAGCAACCAAATTGGATCCCATTAAATTTCACAAAATGTTGCCTCTGTGATATCCGGACTTGCAAACCATTTGCAAACTAGTTAGATACCGAGACGTATTATTATGCCGTGGGCCCATTTGCATTGACCCTTATCAAAAGTGCCTTTGATGTTACTTACCCATGTGTTCCTTCTTGGGTTAATTTTCGATGCTAGTTCTGAATTTTCGATGGAGTATTCTGCTTTATCGCCTTTATTGTTTCAGTATTGACGAAGGATGACGGGTAAACACTATTGTGACATTTAAGGTTGTGTATACATGGTAATACATACAAATGATGCTGCTTTAGACGATCAGCTATGTTATCAACGACAATAACAACAAGAGGTAATCGTGTTTTGATGGCCTCACGGTTGTTTTTACAAGAACAGGATTTCTTGTGAAATGTTTACATAAAATGAAAAACCAAAGAAGGCCTGAGGAAAAAAGTTTGTGTCTATCGTTAACTTAAGGTACTTCTTAGAAGTTCTATTTTTTATACCATATTTTCTGTTCAATTATTATTTTTGACAATGATATTATAAATAGTGATCATGTAGTTTATAATGAAAAAATAGGTATAACAGAACGAGATTACAGACGGACTAAACATAATATAATTACATTTTTTAAGTACTTAGTTGGGTAGTTTTCGTGTCTATTATTGCTGTTATCATAATATTAACGAACACGAACGAAGCAAGTCATTTAATCATGATAAATACCAACTTCAGAATGTAAGCTGGTCTCGTAAATATATGAAATTTTTTTCTGGCTTTATAATCTGAATTCATTATCTTTAACTTAAAAACATAAGCGTCGAATTAAGATCCTCCATGTTTCGTTGAAAACCAGTTAATAATACTGAAATACCTTTAATTTATGAGATTGATACCACTTTTTATTTTTAAAATTGTTACTAAAGAGGGGTATTGGTTCTTAAATTATAAAAAATTATGTTCGTTGCGTATATCTAAAATTAATCACATATCAGACTCCAAAATAAAACATTTTGGATTTATAAGGCCAATCGTACGGGTGTTGGCAGATGAAAAAAAAACACACATAACCAATAATATCCGTCACTGTACTTTTGGGTTTGGTCAGAATAAAATCCACTTTAATTTTTCACAAAATTCCCACACTTTATTAGCTTGTAATATTCCATGTCTTGCCTAGACTAGTGCCACCGTTCCAATCCCCGGCCGTCGCGTTCCGCCGTCGAGCGCTCGAACCCTACTTGACAACTTGGTCTCACTCCTCATTGGTCGATTGGCTTACGAAATAAAGTTAAATCAAACAATAAACCGGAAGTTGCCTTTAAATACATACTTTTAGGTCACGATAATACATGTAAAAATTATAATTAACAAAACTATGAATTTAGAACGAATTAAACATTTGATTAAAATATACATAAATTAACTTAGTATCTATATTAACCTTACAGCTCGGCCATCCTACTTGAAGCAAGTCCTCTCGCTTAACAATCGGACAAGATATATATTAATTATTAACTTAATGATATTAATTATTAACCTCATATCAGAAAAGCAGAAACAAAAGACCACTTCAAACGAGCAACTAAAAACTTCTATCTTGATAAATTATATACATAACTTATCAAACCATCCCTTTTATTCATATATATTTGTATGTATATATGTATGTGTGTGTGTTTTAAATATAAAACATATATTTGGAATTGTTTTTGTTATATTTTTGATTGTTTTAATTATGTACCTTATACTTTAATATTGTAACTCTTTAGATTAAGCCACTTTTATACATTCTTGCGCGCCAACTTTTTATCCCAAACCTGTCCGAGGTTGGCAGGTAGAAAATGCCTTGGCACTAAGCCCACCTTTTGTACAACTCTGTATTTATACTGTGCAATAAAGTATTCCTAACAATAATAACGATTTCACATTTATTTTTTCTTACAGTTACTATGATCTACTTGATATTTATTTTAACTATTTAGATTAGACGGTGGAGGCGCCACTGTGCCTATGTAAACATTGTCTCTGTACTAAATAATTACAAGAAATTGAAAAAGTGAAAAATATAAAGCAAAAACTTAATAAATTCATAGATAAACTGTCAGTGCACATCAACAAATGTTATTTTAACTATTTAGATTGACATTCGAATAAGTTTTAACCCTAGATAGCTAACGTTGCCTAACTACCATAATAAGCTAACCATTCGACTTTTTGACGACCTTTTTTAAATGTGTTTTTTTTTTATATTTTACTTAATATTATTTTATGTTTTATTCTTTTAAGAATAGCTAGGTTATAAATAAAAGAAAAATTATAAAAAAATCGAATTTATTTTTATTATTTAGTACAAAATTTGTATTTTTTAATGGCACTTGCTTTTATGAGATCGTTTAGGAACTTTACACATTAATGGACTAAATTAGAAAAAAATAACATAAAACAAAAATACTTTTTGGTATTTTATAAAACGAAAAGACACCTATCACCTAAAACACGTAAGTATCTTAAATATTTTTGGTACAAGTTGGACAAAAATCAAGGTGACTAATGGCCCCTCTTGTGAAGAATCTTCTCGTACAGCATTCAATGGTAGTTCGTCAGAAGATGACCATCATTCTTCCTCTTGAATCTCCAAAGGCCGTTTTTCCGCATCCGAAGGTTCGTCGTGAAAATCACTTTGCACGTCCTCGATCAGCAAACTCTCTTCATTCTCACTGTCTGAATTACTATCTGCGTTACTGTCTTCATCATCTAGGGCCCGAACTATGTCCTCATCTCTAAGAATTGAACTCGCAGCCATTCTTCACAAATAAAGATTTAGCTAAAACAAACAATAAGCAGCAATAAACATAAAAACGAAACAAATAAATGATAATATTACTGCAACACGAAACTGAAAGAAAAGTCACACAAAAGCTAACCATTCGTCAAAATGACGACCATGCAGTAGGTATCTCAAAAATGAAATTACTTACCAACTGAACGCGACCGCCACGCGATGCAGTCAGGCGAGCACTGAGTTGGCGCGAAACCGCGAGAACGTAGGTAAAACAATGAAAGAGGGAGAAAGCATAACTTATCGGATGTTCGTCATTTTGACGAACGTTAGCTTTCTAGGGTTAAATAAGAAGATATTATGAAAATGTTTTAAAAAAAAAAAAAAAGGTGTGTGTGCGATTCACACACGATAGAAGTGAACCTTCAGTAAATCGACGAAAGAATAATAAGAAGAATAAAAAAAAAGTGTGTGTGTGTCAGCTACGACGCACGATTGGAGTCTACTACTTATGAACTATAATTATGATATATATCGAATAGAAAAAAAGGGTAAATGAACGCATCTGCTAAAATGTTAAGAGAAATAAACATATATCTGTAATTATTCGGATTATTTATATAACTTCAATAAAGCGTATTACATAAAGTATGTTACAAAATAATATAAATAAAATACAGCAATACCTCTTTGCGCGATACTTGTTTGATACTTGCAAAAAAATTTAAATAAAGCATTGTATTTGTGTCTCTTACATCATTTCCGTTTCATCTTTTTGCATCCGGTTTGAAATCACTACGATTCTATAGAAGTTTCACTTCAAAAAAAATCCGTCAGAAGAATAGGAAAACTAACAAACAAAGTGAGGTCTATAACTGTAACCTTTTGCACGCTGGGTATGAAAATACAAATCTTAAAAAAAATCGACACCATCTGAAAGATTCTACCACCTACCTAAAGGAAGATTTCACACCAAAGATATTGGAAAAAAGGAAAGAACTTAGAATTCAAGCAACGCAAAGAACAAGGTGAAAATATTGCCATAAGGTATGATAAAATCATAATTTTGAACATTGAAAATCATAAGAAGACTAGCTTTCCAAAATATTCCAAACTAAATATGCCGTCTACAAGTAATCGTAAACAAAAAAAAACAAAACTCATCACCGGAAGCTATTACAAAGATTGCACACAAAAAAAATGTTCTAAAATAATAAAAAAAAAAAAACAAATCCATAGAATCCTACATACAAGCACGGAATATAACAAATACACCAACAGCAGAAGTCACGAGTGACACTGAAAGTGATGACCAACAACAGTAGCAACTAGTGGTCTCCCTCCATAATAATAATAACAAACATATCAAGAAACAAAATAAAGAAGAAAACCATAACTCTCCCAAAATGGCTGGTCACCATGGGAGAAGATGACCACCACCCTCCATTTATCCACAAAAACATAAACCAAATAACATAACATATATTTGCACATTAAATGTAAGATCTCTAGTAGAAACCGGTCGACAAGAAGACCTTGAACATGCCATCCGCAACATTAAGTGGTACATAATAGGATTAACTGAGGTAAAAAAAAGAAGGTACACATATAATTGAATATGAGTCCAATATTTTTCTTTACACCGGTAAGAAGAGTGGAAGGAATGGCGTAGGATTTGTTGTGAAAAAGGAACTAAAGAAAACTATAATAGATTTCCAAGCCATATCCGACAGAGTAGCAAGACTTGACTTACGCTTTAAAAATAATAATCTGTGCTTGATACAAGTCTACGCGCCTACCGAGAAAAGAAACAAGATATTGATGGGAGATTTCAACGCCAAAATTGGTCAACGCTGTTCTAATGATTCTTCGGTGTTAGGACCATGGGATACGGGTCACGAAACAAACGAGGCAAAATGCTCATCCACTTTTGCCTAGAGAACGAGCTATACATTATGAATACTCATTTTAAGAAGAAATCGAAGAACAAAATGGACTTGGCGCTCTCCGGACGGAAACACACTTAGTGAAATCGATTTCTTCATTACTAGTAAATCTAACACTAAAGTTATACAGAATATTGAAATAGTAACGACCACACAACCAACAGACCATCGAATGGTACGGGCTACCCTATCTCTTACTACTACAATAAGAAAAGACAGAAAATCATTTAAAATTAAACGGCATGTACTTACAAAGCGGACGTCCAGTCACTCCAAACAAATTTTGTGAACTTATCAAAAACAATCACCGAAAAACCTAACATCCAAGAACAATATGAAAAGATTGACTAACAATAAAGAATGGATACAAACACTGAAAGACAATACGGAAGGAAAGATCACAAACAGAAAACATATCCTAAAAAGTCTCAACAGATTTTTACAAAAATCTATACCGCCAGAATAAAAATCAATGTCAACCTCATTACAGACCTGTTAACCAAGCTCACTTAGATGAAGTACCACTAATCTTAGTAATTAAAGTAAAGAAAAACATAAATAGTTTAAAATCCATGAAGAGCCCGGGAGAAGATAACGTTATCAACGATGTACTAAAAGCTATGTCTGAACCACTCGCACCTTTGCTAGCACGTTTATTTAACAACATCATCCATACACAACATATTCCGGAACAATGGGAAACATCAATTATAACCTTACTCTTCAAAAAAAAAAAAAACCCACTAAACATAAATAACTATAGGTCAATCAGCTTATTGCAATCAACGTATAAGCTATTCACCACTATAATAATTAATAGACTCAATAAAATTCTAGACTTCGAACAACCTCGTGGCAGGCTGGCTTTAGAAAGAACTATTCTACCATTGACCACATATTTACTATAAGACAAATCATAGAAAAATATTTGGAATACAGAAAAACGCTATAAATAGCCTATGTTGACTATTCCAAGGCATTTGATACAGTACACCATAACCATCTATGGAAGGCATTGATAGACCAAGGAATACCATACAACTATATTGAAAGAGGTCTCGTGGTCGCTCTCCAACAAGGTGGTCGGACCTCATCTCAAAATTGACTCAGTCCACCATTACCGACTGCTCCCGCACCGCAACTAACAGGGAACAATGGCGGCGCATTGCAAAAGCAGCAACCCAATATAAGGACCCCCCATAACCACGACCACTCTGTCAAGAGTGACCGACTAAGAAGGGAGATATTAAAATAATGATTGAAATCCATAAACGCAGTAAAGCCACTGTCAGAATAGAAACCAAAGGCGACGTGTTCCAGCTGGAACGAGGCGTGAGACAGGGGGACCCGATTTCACCAAACCTATTTAACTCTCTCTTAGAATACATATTTAAACAACTACAGTGGTCGGGCCTTGGTATAAATATAAACAGTGAATATTTGAACCATCTACGATTTGTGGATGACATTGCCTTAATAAGTGAGACACAGTGACCTACAATATATGTTAGAGACCCTACAATATATGTTAGAGGCCAATAGAAATGTGAGTTTGTTTTCGCCTCGCATACGTTTCACCATCGTCCTCAGTTGAGTAGCACTCCTTACTCTCCCCTTTATTGTTCGACATTTCCTGAAACCTTAAAGTCAACCCATCCCACAGGGATTTGACTTTCCTGTGCCCACCTACTTGGGACTTTCCTTCTGTGGGCCCCTATCCTCGGGACTTTATTTTTTCGTACCCTCCAACCTTGGGTCTCTCCTTCTGTGGGCCCCTATCCTCGGGACTTTATTTTGTCGTACCCTCCAACCTTGGGTCTCTCCTTCTGTGGGCCCCTATCCTCGGGACTTTATTTTGTCGTACCCTCCACCTAGGGTCCTTCCACTCCGTTGCCCATCACCTCGAGCTTCTCCTGCATCCTCATCCATTGTATCTGAAACTTCCAGAAAGCAGCTTAACCGGGCAAAAAATAATAAATAAGTAAATAAATTGTCTAAACCAAAAGAAAAACATTTGCCTTCCCACCCAGTTGACCTTTCAACCCATTTGACCTTTCCACCCAGTTAACCTTTCAACCAATTTGACCTTTTTACCAATTTGACCTTTCGACTCATTTCACCTTTCAACCGATTTGACCTTTTGACTTATTTGACCTTTCAACCCATTGGACCTGTTTGTCATTTCGACCCATTTGACTTTTCGACCCATTTGACCTTTCGACCCATTTGACCTTTCGACTTATTTGACCTTTCGACCCAAATGACCTTTCGACCCAGTTGACCTTTCAACCAATTTGACCTTTTTACTAATTTGACCTTTCAACCGATTTGACCTTTTGACTTATTTGACCTTTCAACCCATTGGATCTGTTTGTCCTTTAGACCCATTTGACCTTTCGACCCAAATGACCTTTCGACCCATTTGACCTTTGAACCTACATCATCGTTATACAATTGAACTACGTATTTGAGATTTTTAACACAATCTAGGTTCTATGTTATGAAAACTTGATACTAATACTAAAAAAATAATAGGATTATGCAAACATCACACAGCAAAATCCTTAAATATCTTTATAGGCATGGTTCATCAACACTATCTACCATGTAGTGATATATTAATAATACATTTATCGTTTATTATACTTATGTATTTTCTCCTATTTTTTTCTTATTTAATGTATGTATTTATTATTTATTTTTATTTCTTTTTCATATTATCTATGTATATGCTATGATCTTTGTGCACCGTCTTTGGTGTTCCTAACATATCCTATCCATCAAAAGGTTGCCTGGAAGAGATCGCTTTAAGTGATAAGGCCGCCGATTGTACAACGTATGTGGCTATTGATTGTTATTTTTAAGTTAGTCTGTAAGCATTGGTGTGCAATAAAGTTATTATCTATCTATCACACAGCAATATCTAACCCCGTGGTAAGCTCTAAGCTCGTGTTATGGTTACTTTACATCTGATATATTATATACTAGCTGACCCGGCGAACTTTGTTCCGTCTTAGACGCTATAAATGAGCAGATTCTTGATTTCATTAAGTTAATTAAATCAAAGTCATCCTCTTTTGAATATATTTTCAGCACGCATTCAATCAATTCTATGTCAAATGTCTTAAAGTTACATTAAAAAATTTAATAATTTTATATGGTGGTTAAGTAATTTTAAATTTTCTAATTTTCCGCGCAATTTCCTTTATTTTTTTCTTTCATAAGAACCTTCTCCTGATAATAACGAACAGAACAAAAAAAAAGAATTAGCGAAATCGGTCCAGCCATTCAGGCGTGATACCGTGACCAAGGGTAATAGGGATTCATTTTTATATATATAGATAGTTTGAATATTGATTTCTTACAAGTATCAAATTGTCATCTATACGTCAATTACATAGCTATCATTTGCGTTTTGTTATTCCAAGTCTGATTCTTTTTTGTTATAACACGTTTTATAGTGACTGACGTTTCATGTCAAGTCACACGGGAACGCTGTCGAACGGGATGAAAAGTATCTTATGTCCGTCTCCTGGCTCTAAGCTACATCCATACCAATTTTCACCCAAATCTGTTCTACCGTTCTTGAGCTATAAGTGGTGTAACTAACACGACTTTCTTTTATATATATAGATATATAGATATACCTACATAAACAGATTATTAAACTCGAAGGAGAAAGTGCTTGTAAAACAAAGAAACACTGGAGCCCTTGACCGGACCCGCGCCGCTACTAGACTAAAGATCGGTTCTAGACAAGTTTTGGATTCATCGCATGTTAATTTTATTTAATTAAACGATTTCATAACCAAAACAAAGTACTTAATTGCTAGTTTGTTCTTCCGAAGTCAATAAGAAATGGTAGATAGGCAAAATTTAAAATTTAAATATATATTATTAACTGGAAAAAAAAAAAAAAATATATACTCAATACCCATACAAAAATGGGGAAAAGGATTAAGGACTTAGTAACTAATACTGTATACTTACATGTAATACTAAAAAGGAAATCGAAGAGATAGAGGGAAAACAGAAACGATCTACCCGTTAAAATAAAATGTTTTTAGGAATTAAATCAATACTTACGTTTTTCCGAGCCGTGGGCGTTTTTAGAAGATATGAAATCCTCTCGTCTATCCCACTTCTGACCTTTTGGGTTTGGTCAGAATAAAATCCACTTTAATTTTTCACAAAATTCCCACACTTTATTAGCTTGTAATATTCCATGTCTTGCCTAGACTAGTGCCACCGTTCCAATCCCCGGCCGTCGCGTTCCGCCGTCGAGCGCTCGAACCCTACTTGACAACTTGGTCTCACTCCTCATTGGTCGGTGCGCTCGACAGCGGTGGCGTGTGCGAGCGCCGATTGGCTTACGAAATAAAGTTAAATCAAACAATAAACCGGAAGTTGCCTTTAAATACATACTTTTAGGTCACGATAATACATGTAAAAATTATAATTAACAAAACTATGAATTTAGAACGAATTAAACATTTGATTAAAATATACATAAATTAACTTAGTATCTATATTAACCTTACAGTACAAAGTCTACAAGATGGTCACTAAAAGAAGTTTCCCACAAAAGGCTTTATTAAAAAGCTGATACTTTATCCATCCAATATACAACTCGACATTATTGGGGGCGGTCCAAGGGCACAGAGGAATCGTCGTCATTTAACATGTCCGTACTAGGGTCTATAATTGGATTCATTGCCGGCTGAGAGATATAGAAGGCATTTGTTGTCCCTCGACATATTGACGACAACTTACATGCTAGATAATGTGGAACAGCTGATTCAGTTGTGGTGTTTAATGAGCGATGATAGCAATATACTATTGAAGGGCTATTCGTTTCTCAACTCACTGTAAAAAATATAAGCGAACTGTCATGAAAAATTTCCTTGATTATTCTAAGTTTATATTTAAGTTCACCTGTCCATGTTTGCCCTGTGTGTTTTTTTTTTTTTTTTTTTTTTTATTATTGATAAGCCTTCATTTGACCACAATCTCACCTGATGTAAAGTGAAGATGTGGTCTAAGATGGAGCATGAAGGCCTAGAAGATGGCTTCTCCGGACCACATTACGAAACACGAAAAAATCGCTTCACGCACTGGCCCAGCCCGGAGGGTGGTGACAAGCCGCGGCCGAAGCCTACCACCAGAGACTGTTCTTAGCACCACCCGGAGGTCACGTGTAAGGATTCAGAGGGTTACCACTTACGGACGTGAACAGCCAAAACCTCCAAAAATGTGTGTCTGAGGAAATAAAAGTTTTGACTTTGACCTTGACTTTGAAGTTCCTTGTTGTCCGCCATAACTTTGATGTCTACTTAATTTGTATTTCAAATAATCTCTTTTCTATCCTAAGGTTGCCTGTTAATTATCGGTCTTAAGCGATGAGCCGCCCTTTGTACTTCTTCTTCATATGTGATTTTTGTAACTTTTGTTTTGTTTTGGTGTACAGTAAAGTGATTTTGTATTGTATTGTAAATTTATAGCCCCATAATATACTAAAACATTTTTATTTAAATTCGGTACATTAAAATGCAAATGGTCTCAATATTCTTGCGAATACGTTGTGTTTGGCGTAATTATTACGAGCAGTAAGATTGTACGTACGCAAGTATGTAGTACGTCCTTAAGGTACAGGGGGTTACCCTCTGTATCCTTACACGTGACCTCTGGGTGGTGCTAAGCACAGTCTCAGGTATAGGCTTCGGCCGCGGCTTGTCACCACCCTCCGGGCTGGGCCAGTGCGTGAAACGATTTTTTCGTGTTTCGTAATGTGGCCCGGAGAAGCCATCTACCTTTTAGGTCTTCATGCTCCATCTAAGAACACATCTTCACTTAACATCAGGTGAGATTGGGATCAAATGAAGGCTTATCTAGCAAAAAAAAGTACTTTGTGTTATTTTTTTTTGAAATGTAGGTCCAACGGTTAGAGGTCATCTAATTTGTTTGTTGGTTGCTCTTAGCAGACATTTTATTTAAATAAAAGCTACAATTAAAACTGACCAAGCATCAACATCTCGTCATTATGTTGGATTATAATTAAATGTTATGTTTGGTACAAATACGTTTCCCTGGATAACAAATTAAACAAACAAAAGCACATTAGCCACGATTACGAATTCCCAGATTCCCAGCCATTCTGCTTACATGTCCCATAACAGTCGACCATCAGCTTAGTATGATTGTACTACCACCGGTATTCAACAACACAATGTGCGCGTTAGCATGAAAAAATGACCGTAATCCAGATTCTCGGACATTTTCGGACATTTGCGCGTTGTCAGTCCAAATACTGGCATTTCCGGACAATTGGTTATGTCCGGAGGTACGGAACAAGACTGGTGAAATGGATTGCTTTTTGTTGATTGTTTTGTGTCTTTGTTGTTCTGTTAGAACAGAAATGGATAAAGGAATATTAAATACAATTAATTTATGTGACAGGTGTTTATTTTTATGTTTTTTTTTGTGATAGGTGTTCTTTATCTAAAAGGGAGATACAGTTTTTGATCTACTATTAAAAGAACATCGATTTCGAGATTACGGGTTAGGATTAAGGTTTATATTGGCTTTTTTTCTTATTTGCTTACTGTAAAAAAATATCAAATATGCAAAATATTATTAAAATAAATAAAATAAAATAAGCCTTTATTGCTGACTAAACTTAAACAACATACATGCATAGTTTTCAGTAACCTATTCTAAAACTTTTTATTCTAACTTTATTTTAGCATCTTGCTGAGGTCTTGGTAACTGTTTTCGTAGTCTCATTCAGCTTGTCCTTCGACAAAGGCCTCCTCTAGGACTTTCCAATTTGGTCTATTTTTTGCGATGCGTGTCCATTTTGGACCCGCCATTCTTTTTATATCATCTTCCCATCTTTTCGATTGCCTACCCTTCTTTCTTTTACCATCTCGCGGATACCATTCTAATATCCATAGAAGATTCAATGAAGAAGGAACTGGAGCGTAGGATAGTTAACACCTGGAAAAGGTTCTGGTCCTTAAGCGAGGTCATGAAAGACAAAGGCATGCCCATTAAAGCGAAGAGGAAACTATTCGACACATGTATCCTCCCATGCTTATCGTATGGGTGCCAAACGTGGGCACTAACAGAAAAACAACTCAAAAAAATTCAAGTTTGTCAAAATAGTATTGAAAGGAGCATTATGGGAGTAAAAATTAAAGATAGAGTAAGATTAGAAACAATAAAAAGTAAAACTAAATTTAAAAACATAATTACTATATACAAACGCCTAAAATGGAGATGGATAGGACATCTACTACGAGAAAAAAAAGAAAAATGGACGAGAATAGTAACCGAATGGTATCCACGAGATGGTAAAAGCAAAATATTATTAAACATTATCAAATTACTCAGAGAAAATGGTCCTCCAGAGATATTAAATAATTCATTATTTGTTTGACAGAGTTTGAGCTAATTCAGCTTTCAAGGTTATTATTATATTACTCATTATGGTAAACGAACGCCCTAGATATTTTGATTGACAGTTTCAGATTTCATTTGCTATGTAATATTTTATAATAAAAAATACCTCACAAGATAATTTACTTATAAGCACTCAATCTACTAGGTAAACGTCAAAGTCACACAATAGTTTTCTTATTTGTGTAACAAAATACCACTGTTTTGTTGAAATGAATTCCTACTTTAATTAATTTATCGCTTAACACAAAATACACGTATCAAATAATTATTTATTGAAGAAAAAACTATTTAAATTACTGAATGAAAATATTCTTTATGATAATTAATTATTTTAATCTATCTTTGATTTATTATTGCATGCTAGATTTTAGTGAAACATGTCGACTTCATGTGTAATTATTATCTCCTTTATACCATGTTTGGAGCAATAAAGACATAAATTAAATTCTATTCTTTTCTATCACCGAATAATACAATCAATGACAATAGGTAGGTAGTTTATGTAAATGCGATGTGATATTGTCGGTCGACTTATCGTAGCGTTATTTACAACAGAGCTCACATTTTCGAAAAAAATTGAATGACTGTAGTTTGCAAAGATATTTAAGTTATTGTAAGTTAATTACAAAATTGTAAAAACTGATAAGCCTATGTTGTTCTATTGTTTAACCCCCGACCAAAAAAGAGGGGTGGTATAAGTTTGACGTGTCTGTCTGTCTGTCTGGGACATCATAGCTCCCGAACGGATGGAGCGATTTAAATTTAGTTTTTTTTCTATGAAAGGTGAGTTTGGCCCGGTTGTTCTTAGACATGTTTCATGAAAATCGATTGAGCCGTTTAAAAGTTACGGGGTGAGAGTGGGGAAGGAAAACCGAAAATCTACAAATATACTGGTGTGGGGTATCAAATGAAAGCGCATCGCGTCCACATTACATAATATTATGTTGTTTTATATTTAAGGAAATTAAAGCATTGGAATCGGGAATTTTTCTTAAATTTTAAATTAAGATTTATCTCAAGTCAGTATAAAACTTTGAAACGAACTTTGACATTTCTTAGCTTCAATGCGACAAATGCTTCATTAACGACAATGTTATTTCCTTGATATTTTTTGTTTAAACAATTTAGTTTTAATAATTTCAAGTTAACCTCTCCATGTACATTATGTGTGTCCCTGTGCTTCTAAGGAAATAAATATTTTGACTTTGGATATTAAATAATATTATTACTCAATTAAGGCCCGACACTGGGTTAAGCGAGTGCGGGCGTAGTTTTATGTCAAACACATACAAAAGTGATCCGTCGCAGGCCCGACGGAATCAGCATATTTGTATGAACACACGAAGGGCACGCGTAACGCAGCGTCGGACATAGATAATTGTCAATTTTGTCAATTTGACAACTGAATATCACATCATTTTAGACATCATCTTTCGTAGTATAATGTTTCGCTGTGACCTTCACAATCGATATCTAAATATTTAATATATTGACGGTCATAACAAAACATTAACAATTATTAACACTATATTATAGTGCTTTTATATTATTCAATAACTCGGGGTTCAATTCCAAGCAACGTACAAGTTGTTTTTTTTTTCAATGTATGTTTGTAATTTTTATGTTTGCTAAAATCGATGACAAGTTTCCTAAGTCAAATTACTTAGAAACTCGGCAAATCTTTCTATGTCTTCCCATATTTCCCGAAACTGTATTGAAGTCCGACAGATAATTAGGATTTGTTGTTCTGAAACATACAAAAGCTGATTTGCTAGCTCATTGCAATCAAACTTAGAATTTTAAGTGTTTCGTTAATCTGCATGTTAGTTTGTAAACGTTGTACCTATATAGTGTAAGTTATTAAATTAAAAATACAATTGATTTGTAGCTTTCTTCCTGCAAAACTTATTGGAAATATTATCTTTGAATCCATCGATAAAACTATCATATTCACGCAATGTGCATCCTCAGTTTGCTTACACTAAGGTCATCTAACCGAGAGAGCAAGTCCTCACAATAGTGCAGCGACGTGGGTTCTCGTGCAAACGACTCCTTTGTCTATAAACTCTTATCATAGAAACAGACTGAGTTTTACAGCGAAATAAAATGCAAGTTTGGAATTCTATTGTAACAAGATTTTGGTAGGAATATTCGGATTGCATTCCGAAATTACTTTGATAGCGGACTTAAAGTACAATGTTAAATGTAAAGAAGCATTATTAAAGTTTATGTTGTAGGAGATAGTTTGAAAGTCAATGCTCATTTTAAACCTTCGGTTTTTATTACTCTAACACAGGTATTATTTTACTTATGAGAGGATCTCAAACCTTGTAACTGTACAATAAGTATATTAAGTTGATGAATAAATGTCTTTGTATTTGTATTGTTCAAAGCTTTAAATGGCTTAAGTTGTTTAAATGAGGTCCTAAAGTTTACTTTTGCCACTTTCGGAAGTTGTTAGGTGCATCACACCCATTTGAATAAAATAGTTTTGTAGTTAACAATGGTATAGGTATTATTTATAGCTTGACTGTTTTGCGGGTCAGGTAGGTATATGACTTAAAGTAAGTATTGGGTAAGAGCCAAAAGAAACATGAAATCTGCCGTGCTAAGTATGCCTATCTTAACAATTAAAATGTCATTACGAAACATGGACTGATAATACTAATACGGGGCGTTCAAATTGATAGCGAACGCACGTTGACTCGATGCGTTCTCGTCATGCGATGGGTTAAGATTATACAGATTTCATAAGAGTGTCCCATGTGAACCAACGCTTTTTTATAAATGTACTATAGATCTTCGTTGTCCCACAATCTCACCTGATGGTGAGTTTCGATGTGGACGAGGATGAATCACATGCGAGCACATTGGAATTGTATGTTTGAACTCATCGTACGATGGAAATGCATCTTCTTATGGTACGACCGTGGATATTAAGGACGCCGACGGCTTCGGCTAAACCTACGCCTCAGTAATGCGGGAAGCGGGACACGACGCGGGAGCGTCTGCAACGCGGGACGTTATAACCGAGTTAAAGAGGAGGAGGTTCTCAACTCCGGCCGGTTTTTGCCGTTTTTGTAACGCCCCGATTTGTAGTAGCGTAGGTAGGCAAAGAGTCCACTGCGCGGCAGATGTTCCCGCTCTGAAGTAGCTTTGTTCGCGCAGGCTTGGTCGAAGCTTTAACAGTCGGTTTTAAAAGTAAATTGATCTCTTCAAAGGCCCTATTGTCAGTTAGACATCTTGAATCCTATTATTTTCGGAACTTTACCATTTCATTACAAACTTTGAGGTTGAGTTATTCAAGAAATTCTTCAATACAATTTTGGACATTACGATACAATTTCAAAGACAGATGGATTAATTTAATTGCTCAAGTTCAAAACTTTCTTATCTTATATTTAGTATTTTACATAAACTACGTTGTAAAGAACCTAGCGGCGATATTTTGACTAATTGTATTAAGTATTTTGTTTCAAATTGAGTTAGTAATTCAGCATTTCTATTTACATTTTAAATTTTATATTGATACTGCAGGTTACCCGGGGCGAAAGCAACTAAAACAGCTTACGGGAGTACAGAGAAGGACACAGGCTACATTTTATCTCGATAAAAAACGTATCTTCTATTCCCTTGGGAATTACCATAAATTACACTCCAATTCAACGCGGGCGAATGTATCTAGGTCGATATTCTCAAATATAAAAGTCGGCCAAAGAGTACACGACATTTGAACCTAGTAAATATCTAGGACGCAATCATTCGGGATCAAAGGTCAATGGTATAATTTGAGGCTAAGTCAATCCCAATTTATTTGAGTGCTAATATTTGATACCTTTTTTGGGATTCGATTGAAAAATACACATGAACAGGGTTGACGATCTTCGGAATTTTGACCCTGTTTGATCAATCACATTGCGGATGTTTGTGTGGAATTTATCCGTGAGGGATATATTCAAATGATTGGTATGAAACCTAGTTAAATATGTAGGTCTTCGTTTGCGATCAGTTTTGTTATTTATTTTGTGGGTTGTTTTTTGGTGAAGAGTTGAATGACTCTTAATGTTGAAACATAGGACCATCTCCTTACCAGCCTTACAACTTGATTTAAATATCTTCAAGTCAGATTGTATATCACGCCGTTTTACATTACAGCTAAGTGTTTTGTATAACAGCGCCGTTTTGTAATGTACCGCCAGTTAAACGATTAACCGATTAATGTCATTGCGATACGTTATTCAATATAGCGGTCCAAGTTAAGCCACATTGTACTAAAAATATTTGTAAGTTAGTTTATGTTTTCTTATAAAAAACTCCGCGCAAAATGTCGCGTCAGAAATCCTGGTTTTATAAAATTAATGAAGAATAAATATATTCCAGACCTTCGCAGCGCCACGAGTGTTGAGAATGGAAAATAAAACGGCTTATGTCTCGATGTAGTACATTATGGCTAGCCGTTAGTATGCAATCAATCCAGCTAATCCAACGATTAGCGATTTAAATAGTGACGGTTCAACTACCGCAACTGTTTTACAGAACTATAGCTTGTGGTAATGTAAAACAGCGGATTATACGATCCGACTGCGACAAATAGACTAGTAGAAGAGACATCACTGGCAACACACACTGAAACTGTGTATATTGAGAAAGTAGTGCAAGTTTCTCCATGCGTTTTTAACAATTACTTACTAAACTTTGAGTAAATAATAATTAAAAACGCATATATTATTAATACTTATAAAATAATAATAAATGCCTTTATTCGCTGACAATGTTATTTATTGGACTTTGCTACTAAAGAAGAAGTCACCTAAGCCTGGACGAGATCGCTCTTAAGCGAAAAGGCCGACATTTGTACTTCTTCCTCATATGTTATTTTTGTAACTATTGTTTTGTTTTGGTGTATAATAAAGTGTTTTTTGCATCTAAGTTTACATTGAATTTAAATTTTACTAGATAGAATATAAAAATAAATAATCCACCAGTTTGTTGGTCAGGTATATTCATAAATAAAGATGAGGCAAAGTAGCCTACGAGCATGCTACGAGTGGGCATAAAATATAACATGCTGACGTCACATTGCTGTATAAGCTAACCAAAACCCGTTTGTTTAGCCTACGGCTCTCTACGTGAGTTTATGATAAAATAGTTCAACTTTCAGTTCTGAATTTTATCAAAATTGCTACCCGTAAACTCGTTATCCCGATAACTTTCTGGTATTAATTTGCATCGGACAGGGACTCGTAAAATTAAGAGCAACTATTATTTCTGCGAAAGCGGCTGGATTGCATAAAAGGGTACTTTAAAATAGAAACACAAGCAAGTATAATACCAATGTATT
This sequence comes from Gymnoscelis rufifasciata, assembly GCA_929108375.1. Classification (NCBI taxonomy): domain Eukaryota; kingdom Metazoa; phylum Arthropoda; class Insecta; order Lepidoptera; family Geometridae; genus Gymnoscelis; species Gymnoscelis rufifasciata. The sequence goes on along the minus strand of OV815314.1, from coordinate 4,157,668 downwards.
TTGTTTAAATTTATTTATTTATTTGAATTATTAAAAACTTTTCATTAGCAGGTATTATAATAAAACATACTGAAAAACCTTAGGGGTTTGCTTAGAATGACATTTTCATTCCTCGATAACTTAAAACTTAACAAAAATTAAAGATAAACTAAATGATGTTAAAAAATAAATAAGATGGCGTTTCATTATGTAATACCTGTATATCCACTTCCAAAAATATTCAGAATGGAATAAATTTTATATGTATAAGATAGATTTTAATGATTTTTAATAAGTGATAAACCTCACTTTTTATATTTTTAGTACTAACCTGGCGCACGGAAAAATCACCTTTGTGGTGTGGGAGCCCATTATAAATTTATTTATTATGTGTTTTTAGTATTCGTTGAAATAGCGGTAACAGAAACATCACCCCTCAAAATTACAACTCTCTATTTGTCACTGTTCTTGAAATACGGTGCTAACGTACAATCGACATACAGTCGATGAAGTCTTAGTAAAAGGTTCCTGTTTAACCCTTTGGGTACGGTACACTAAAAACATGGAATAAAATAAAAGAATCTTTCAATTTGACTTGTCCTTTTCCGATCATTAAAATGAAGTCTTCCGCAACTATCATATATCCGTCTATTTGTCTTTGTGTTCGTGATTACTTTCGTCTTGAGGCTCTGAAATATTTTGGACAGGAAAATGTTGCGATGTTTCCCAAAAGCTGCCCGTCCAAACTGAATCCTCCGATTGACCTTTCGTTTAATTCAAATTTATGAATGATAATCTATATTAAACAGCGCTTATGCGACGACTCAATAAATTCATCTCACTGTAGGTAAATCTACAAAAAATGTGTAGCTATTTCTACGAACCGCCGAATGCTTTGACGGGGTTTTCGATGGAATATTTTCTACCCATTCGGATGAAAACTCCATTATGAACTGCCAATAAGCACTCCCACCTCTATATCATTTAATTTGAGAACACACAGGTTTTTCATAAAGAATCTAATGAATTAAAGACAGCTTTATTGGTAGGTATTCAATGAAAAGATTGGCTTAAGTTTAAGCCCTTGTGCACAATTATCAACTAGACATATTTGTAACCGTTTTTAAAATCGGAGCAGATTCGGTTTTTATATTATATAAAGTTATAATTCTATGAGTACTTTTCAATTGCAAGTTATTTTCTCAACAAGTTATTAGTAATCCTAATAAATTATCATTAAAATTGTGGCCATAAGAAATCCAAAAATGGACATACGCCTCCCTATATAAAAAAATAATTATTAAATTTTATACAATGCTACAAAATTCTTTGCGTTTTACATGTTTTTTGAGATAGTTTACCTATAAAATATTAAAGATGTTTTTATAAGTCATAGTTTGTTAAGCCCCACCTTTTTGATTAAACTATTTTAATTTTTTTATGCAGAAAAATATTAATCCATACAATACAATATTCTTTATTGAAGCAACAACATCAAAAATATTACAGAGAATTGTGCAAGATAGTAAAAAGTAAAACAATGGGCGGCCTTAACACTAGAAGCGATCTCTTCCGGGCAACCTTTCCATATATTAAGGTCCTGTGTACGAAGGTTACGGATGTGTCAAGAGCTCCCGCAGACTTCCACTTTCCAGTTGGCCGACTATATTGCACTGTATAGCAATAGAACCGTAACTTAATGATAGCGCGCACATCTTATTCAACTAAATCCAAGCAATACTCTGATATAAATGTTAAAAAACAAATTATGGGAGGAAGTCTGCGAAAGAATTCAGAATTCTCTCTTTTGTTTTCGTCTTCTCTTTAATAAAACGTAGAGTAGAGCGTTTTTTTTTCCTCATTTTCAAGCACACGTCACTTTAGCAGCAACACTGTCACCGACTAAATCAATTAGGTCTGCGACTGGCAACCAACTCAAAATAGTTGTCCAATTAAATTGTTAAAGTACGCAATTTAGTTTTTCGATAGTCGGCCAACTGGAAATTGGAAGTCTGCGGGAAGACTAATCTTTTTCTGCATCAAAATTTGAAAATAGTTTACATAAAGGTACAATACCCATATCAGTTTTGTGTTACTTCAAAAGTAGCCATCTACCGCAACTTCGCAACAAGAACAAGATGATGCCCATTGCTGAAACTTAACAGAAATTAAACGGATGAATATTCAACGGTGTGGAGTAGGTATTCACTGTAACACAGTAGGTATACAGCGAGTTGCAGCTTCATCTACAATAGCTGGTGAAGTTTATCGAATCGACTTTATTTACACCTGTATCCAAGATGTATTGCCAAAGCACCTATTTCACCAAGACAAAGTATTTATACCTAATTAAGGTATTTAGTTTAGCATTTATAAAGAAACACAAAATCCATTTAGAGATACGAGTAGATATTTACAATTAGTCGACAATACTGTGTAAGGAAGGACGATTTTATTTATGTAATTGTAAAGTTGTTAAAAATAGCTGACGTAAACCAACATGCGGGAAAGTTAAAATGGGACTGGGCGGGACACGTCTACCGCAGGCCGGATGAGTCGTGGGCAAAATCTACCACCATATGGATCCCACAGAACTGGAAAAGACCTCGCGGTAGACCAAGGCGACGGTGGAGAGACGAACTTGACGCCCACCTTAGGGATTGGACTACTTCAACAGGTGATAGGGACGTCTGGAAGGAAGGTAGGGAGGCCTTTGCCCTGCAGAGGGACACCTCAGGCTCATAAAAAAAAAAAAAGTTGTTAAAACCGTTCTTTAACCGCCATAAAAATAATGTTAGCGCCACTTATTATAATTATTTTGTAAATATGAATTGGAAAAACGGTCCTCTGGTTAATAAATAAATAAATAAAAAAATCCGGACAATCCACACAAAAAATTCAACCCTGTGGTAAGTTCTAATCTTGTGCTACGGGTAAGTATTAGACATCAAAATAAAATGCGGTTCGGATGGCGTTCAAAAACTCAAACTCAAATAAATTTCGTACAAAATACATCTTTGTCCTAATATTATAGACTTTCCAGAGTGTATACTGTGTAATGTGATGATGTACATTATTTTAACTTAATAGTGCATTTTTATTAATACGGCTAGATTAAGTAAAGAAAAATGTAACCTTCAAGAAGAACTAAACCAATGTTATAATTTGCTAGGAAGAAACTCTACAGAGTTAGATTACATGGCAGAGAAGATAGTTAATTTAGAAAGATCTCTTCATGATATAACGTGTAAATATAAAGTAGTACAAAAGGAAGCTCAGGCTCACTATCAAAAAATTAATAATTATGTTGATATTATAAGTAATGATAGTAATTATGTACAGGTACAGTGCAATAGCACCCAAACAGACCCACTAATTCCCACTGAAAGCATCGGTTTTCTAAATAATGAGAGATCCTTACAGATGCAACTGTCTGCAAATCAAAATAAACAGTCTCCGGTTAGGCTAAACTCCAGCTGTAAGACCCGGAAAACTGTTATTTATTCAGATGGTATTGGCACTGGAATGGGGTTGCTATTTAATGACCTCCTAACGCAAAATGTTTTTAATAATTGTTTTGCTGATTGTAGTATCAGTACAATGACAAGCCTTATTAATGGTGACTCTAGTTGGGACAGCAATACAAGCCTTATAGTTCAATTAAGTAACGTAAACTTAAAACGTTCGGAAATAATTAAATTAGTTGAAATTTTGCTAAATAAGATACAATGTGGCCTGGGCAAACTAATTCTTTGTGCTCTTCCGTACTCAAAGTCATTGAGTGAAAAGCAAAATCAACTGATATATAATAGCAATTTGCTTATGTATAATCTGACATGTCGTCATAGTGACGTTTTATTTTTCGAAACTAATAATTTTATTAGTAATTGCTTTATGACTAAAGATACTATGTACCTTAGTAAAAAATGTAAATTAACTCTTGCTAAATTGTTAGCATATAATATTTTTGATCCAGTTATAGAAAGTATAACAAAGTTACCGGACGAGCCTGTACTAGTAGTTAGTAATTTTACTAATGAGGGCAAAGTTATTTCAATGTCAGATAATATTAATTTAAACTGACTTCTTCGACAATGGAAAAGCAATTAGAATTACATATAGTACATCAAAACATACAAGGTTTATCCAGCAAAGTTTTAGAATTAGAATTATTTTTAAATTTTTTTAAAGTTGACATTATGTGCATAACAGAACACTGGATTCTAAATAATCAGCTGCTACCTTGTTATGGTAATTATTGTTGTGCTAGTTGTTATAAAAGGAGCACCGCCATCCGCGGTGGATCATTAATATTTGTCAAAAACAATCTTAAATATAAAGAGCGTAAAGACATAGTTAGGTTAAGTATTGAGAGAAATATTGAACTGTCTTGTGTGGAACTGGAGCGGCATTTAATCTTATGCGTTTATCGTCCTCCGAGTGTAAACCAGGAAATTTTTGAATCTACTATGGAAGAAGTACTTCTTAAAATGTTTACCTGCAACAAGTATCTGATTGTCTGTGGTGATTTCAATATAGATATCTTACAAAATCCTCTAGCTGATAGACTACTTAACTTATTCAAATGTTTTAGTATGCATAACATTTTTAATGAACCAACTAGAGTAACTTCTACTACCGCCACTTGTATAGATAATATTTTCAGTAATAAATCTCCAATTAGTAAATCAGTAATACAACATTTGAATTCAGATCATTATGGACAAAGTGTTAAGTTCCCTTATACCAATTCTATAAATAAGTTAGTGGAATTTAGTTACAGGCCTATAACAAAGGAGCGCATCTCTATTATCCAAAGTAAAATAGCATATAATCTTGTCTCATTACCTTATATTGATGACCCTAATGATCTATTTACTTCGCTTTCCGAAATAATTGCAAGGGCACACGATGAAATATTTAAGATTAAATTTTGTAAGGTTAGAGAAAAAGTTAGTTTCACTGACTGGGCTACGCCAGGCATTTTTAAAAGCAGGAATAAACTATACGAACTCTATTCTGACAGGGGATCGATGTTACATAACGACTCTTTTCTTTCCTACGTAAATACATATTCGAAGCTGTTTAAACAAGTATGAAATACCGCTAAATCTCTCTTTCTTAGAAACAAAATAACGTGTTCTACTAATAAACCTAAAGCTACCTGGAATATTATAAATAATGAGACTGGAAGGTCAAAGCCACAAAAAAAAGATATTATATTAAAAATCAATGACACCGTTCTAACTAAAAATAAAGAGGTAGCGAATGCCTTCGATAAGTTTTTTTGTAACATTTCTAAAACTGTAACCCATTCATTAAACTCCTCCGCCGAAAAGGCTGTAGATTTATTAGAATCATCTGTTGATAAATGTGTAGATGGTTTCGATTTCAGTTACGTTGACACTGACGATATTGTAAAAACATACAAGTCCCTTAACATAAAAAATACTGAGGACCTTTGGAACATATCAACAAAAATGCTGGGTAACATCATTAACGAAATTGCACCTTATCTAGCTCATATTTTCAATAAGTTTATTGAGGTGGGTTTATTTCCTGATCTCATGAAACATGGTAAGCTTGTCCCTCTTTTTAAATCTGGCAGTCATAATGACCCTGCCAATTATAGGCCTATATCAGTGCTTCCTGTCATGAGTAAAATATTTGAAAAAAATATCTTAAATCAACTTACTGAACATTTTAATTTTAACAAATTATTACATAATAACCAGTTTGGCTTCACCAAAGGTAGATCCACTAATGATGCAGGTGCATTACTACTAAAACACGTCTTAGGGGCCTGGGATAAATCACAAAACGCTATCGGTGTATTTTGTGATCTCTCCAAGGCTTTTGACTGTGTAAGTCACGTTACGTTATTAAATAAATTAAAACATTACGGTATTTGCAGTAAAGCATTAGACCTTCTCCAGTCATATCTGACAAATAGAATTCAAATAGTACAAGTTGGAACTGAAAGATCCACGGGCTCAAAAATAGAATTAGGCGTGCCGCAAGGATCGATTCTAGGACCGTTCTTATTTTTAGTATATGTAAATGATCTTCCTTTTTATGCCAAGGACCTTTGTGACATAGTTTTATTTGCGGATGACACCTCTCTAATTTTTAAGGTAGATAGAAATAAAGATAACTATGACGACGTAAATAATTCTTTGTCTCGCGTACTGAATTGGTTTACTGTTAATAATCTGCTACTAAACGCGAAAAAAACTAAATGTATTAATTTTAAATTACCAACTGTCAGAGAACGTCCTATAAAAATAATATTAGATAATGAAAAGCTTGATCTTGTTGACTCAACAGTGTTTCTAGGGCTACATATTGATTCAAAACTTCAATGGAAACCTCAAATTAATGCTCTTGCGAGTCGACTTAGTTCAGCAGCTTATGCAGTTCGGACTATGCGGCATATTACTGATGAGGCCACCGCGAGACTTGTTTATTTTAGTTACTTCCATAGTGTCATGTCATACGGTATCTTGCTATGGGGAACGGCAGCTGATATCCAAACTATCTTTGTTCTTCAGAAAAGAGCGGTGCGTTCAATCTATAAAATGAAACCACGCGACTCCTTACGAGATAAATTTAAGGAAATAAATATTATGACTGTTGCTTCACAATATATTTATGAGAATTTGCTGTACACACACAAAAATAAGCAAGATTTTCTAAAAAAGAGTGATTTCCATAATGTTAATACTAGAAATAAGAATAAACTACATATCCCTTCATTTAGATTACGTAAGGTGGGGAAATCTTTTATGGGCAATTGTGTCCGTTTTTATAATAAACTTCCGCAGTTTATAACTGACCTACCCATTCGAAAGTTTAAGTTTTTAATTAAAAAATGTCTTTTGAAAAAAGCCTATTATTCTACAGAGGACTATATCAAAGACGATAATGCTTGGTCAGATGTAGCTCGGTTCCACTAGGATGGACAAAATAGCTAAATTTAGTTTTTTTTTCTGTTATGTGCATGTTTGACTAGCATTTATTTGTAAATGTTAAATGTATAAGTAACCATGTTGTACACCAATATTGTTATAATAACAACATAAGAGATGGAAGCTGAGTTGTTCTATTCGCTTCTCAACTCAGTGTAAAAAATTGAAGCGAACTGTCAAGACTATGTTATTTCCTTGATTATTCTTAGTTTTTATTTAAATTAGATTTAAGTTGACCTGTTCATGTAAGCATAGGCTTCTAAGGAAATAAACGTTTTGACTTTGACTTTGACTTTGACTTTTCAAAAAAGCCGTGTCGGCTAAAGTGGGAGGACACTCGACTTTCATTCCGAAGGTCGTGGGTTCAAACCCCGCCACGCACCTCTGGATTTTTCTTCTTGAGAAATTTATGTGCGCTTTAAAACACGTGCTTTAACGGTGAAGGCAAACATCGTGAGGAAACCGGCATGTTCTGAGAACTTTAAAAGAGTTTCAAGGGCATGTGACATTCACCAACCCGCACTTGGCCAGCGTGGTGAATTAAGGCCTAATCTCTCTCGTCAAGAGAGAAGTCCCTGTGTCCCAGCAGTGGGAACGTTAATAGGGTGATGATGATGAGTGCATTTTTTCCGCAAATGTTTGTAATATGTTTGTAATATGATAAGATAAGATAAACAACTTTTATTTTGCCATTTACAATTAATTGTATACTATCATTATAGGTTATCGTGCCGACACCGACGCTTGACTTTGGACCTTAATTAATAGGATGGAGCCGCTCAAAGAGCTATCATGGAGAGGACTGTGCACGGATGCTGATTTTAAAGATACAGTCAACAGAAAAAGAATCTGATGAAATAGGGTCCCAAAAATATGTATACAATAAATTAAGTCAAACTCGACTGACAATTGTAGTTTATTAGAAGCAAAATAACAAATAACGTATCTTAAGTAAGTGATTACATTTATTCCAAACGTCGGTGTTATTATGATCAGTTACTTTTGCCTAACTAAAATTTCATTTAGTAATGCTAATGACACTATGGTATAACTATGTAGTTACATCTGGCACTTCACGCTAAAATATCAAGAAGAAGAGCAAGAAGTTTTGAGATGACGATTTTGATCACCTTATTTTGATGTTTATTTATTTACAAAATTTTGGGAAAACTAACAGCTAGTATAAATTATGAACAAACTTATATAAAAGCTTGCAACTGTAACAGTCAGTTACAAACACAGAGACGGCCAATTACAAGTTTCCACTTATATAATAAAGATTCAAAAAAATATATTACTTAACCTTTCGAGACAAAATAGTACTTACATGTTTACTGTACATACACTTTAGAATCAGATACTTTGTAACAAACTATAGTTAATTAAACAAGCCTTTATGGTCTTATGACTTTAAATTATCATGGTTTTTAATAATAGGGGCCTGTTAGAGTAAAGTCCCAAGTTCTAATTTTAATTATAATAATTCTAATCAGTACTTGAAGAGCATGCTGCATCACTCTGTCTATTGTGCAGCCGAGCAAGACAGCGCTATATGTAACAGCATATTAGATTATCGGGAGCTTACTTGAAGGCGATGAAAATGGTAATAAGATTTACATATCGAAAAACTCAAAATATCGTCAAATTATGTGTGTTACCCAATTCAAGTCTTGGAATTTCTTTTTCAAAATCCGAGTAAATTAAGCAGTGGTTAGTTTAGTTCAATAATATGTGATAATGGTTAAGTATGTCAAGAGCTATTCACATGTGACTAAACGATATAGCTCTATATTTTAACCGTTGTGTAAATTTATTCGGAGATGTTGAAACGGGCCCTTATTATTTATATAATATGTCTTTTTCTACACCGAGACAGCGTCAAAAGCAGGTTTGTATTAGTTATTTGGAGCCAGCTATGCCCTGCCTACCAGACTCCTCTTAATTGCATCAGAGTTTCATCTTAAACGGATCGTAAACACTATAATTTAATTGTTGTCCCGGAAAATTATACGTCAAAGTTGGAAAAGGGACGAATCCAATTAAGGGAAGAGATATTGTGGAAGTTTTTCTGGATCAAACTTGGATATGAATTGGAACGTCTGCCTACTTAGGAAAGTTATTAGTGTGAAAGGGACGTTTATTTTGTTGATGATAAAGTTCATTTTCATATGGCATATTATATCGACGACCTCTGTGGCTCGGTGGGCGAAAGCCCGCCTGAGGCGCAGGAGGTTGCGGGTTCGATTCTCGCCGCGGGACCAGATTTTGTACTATCTGCGATTTCTGGTTTCGTGTCTGGGTATTTTCTATGTATAATATGTATGTATTTACAAAAAAAATGAATCTATGTAGTATAGTAGCAAGTGGCTCCGTCGGAAGACCAGCGCTGATACTAGTTCTCTAGTAATCAAGCACATGCTGAGACGTAGCCATTTTCCTAACGAATGTTATTTTATTTTTTTGTTTTTCTTCCTATTTTGTGAGTTTGTATCTATTTATTTAATCTTTTTTATTAATTGTAAGTGAATGTATTCAAAATGTAATAATAGATATAAGTTATTTGTTAGGAAATAAATGTATTTTGTTTGTTTGTTTGTTTGTTTATATCAGACACCTAACACCCAAGTACAAGCTCTGCTTAGTTTGGGGTTAGGTGATGCTGATTGCTGTGTGATTAGTCCGGAAATATTATAAAAAGAAATATTAAATTATATTATATGTTAGTGTGTAAGGTATTTATTTTATATGCAGAGGTGCTTTATTTTATATTTATTTTATGTATATATATATATTTTTTTTATGTATTATATTTATTTTATGTATATTGTATATTTTATTGTATATTTTATATTTATTTTATGTATTTATATATATTTATTTTATATGCAAATGCATTTGTAAGGTATTTTATATGTACGTGGTTTGTGTTCTGTATACCTGGCTGTAATATAGTTTCCAACCAGCACAGGATGTGAAGTCCTAAAGATTTGTATTCGCTTCAAATGCTTTGATATTTTCTTTTTATCTTCTACGAGTAGGAACTGAAATCAGATGACTTTTAATATTTAGTAAGGCATACTTTACTGGCGTGTATCATTAGAAAATATAGGTTGATTTTATTCTACTAATATTTTAAATTAAATTTATAAAATGCCAAAGCCAACAACGTATATAGAAGCTCCAGTAAAAAAAAATATTTAAAGCACCACTGACAGATGCCGATAATTTATATGAAGCAGAATTACAATCAGAAAGGCCAATAAATTTAATTATCGATAAGATCCTATGAAAATAAAGCCTTCCGAAGTTTTGAGAAACGTAATCTGAGATAATCTTGATCATCTCAAATTATTTCCTATTAAAATCCTCTCGCATTAACGCGTAGCAACGAAGGCCTTGGCCTTAGTGGGCCCATAATCATCGTTATCATTGAATGTAATCACGCGTTAACTGAGGCCAATATATCTTGTGTTTTAATATTCTTTCTCTCTCTCTCTCTCTTTTTCTCTCTCTCGTTCGCTCTCTCTCTTCGGTTGAATACTCTAGTTGTGGATATTTGACGTTGGAGTAGGAGTGTACTTGAACCTGCTTTTGTTAAGAAATTTAAAAAAAATCAGAAACTATTCTGTAAAACAAAACAAAGCAGATTTCTCAAAACTTATAACAAATTCAAAACGTACACCTAATTTACTATCCATTTATCTTGTAGGTGTACATTTTTTTTAATTTTTATATGTCTTCAAAGTTCAAAGTTCAAAGTTCATTTATTGCGTAAATACATGTTACAGCGATGTTTTGGCTTAAGTCTTACATGGATCAATGTATTTTACCTGTCCAGGCATGCAATTATAGCATTACATTATTAAATAAACTAAAATAATAAAAGTATTAGTAATCATCATAAGCAAAAATTCAAATTCATTAAACTAATAATTATACAATTTAAAAAGTCATTATCTTAGTTACATTTTTGTCAGTCATGAAATCATTTATACTATAGTAACACATTTTAATTAGAAATGTCATTAAAATCTTCTGAAACACCCGACAAGGAAGGTTTCTCAAAGATTCAGGAAGTTTATTGTATATAGTAGGCGCCATTCGAAAAATGCTCTTGCGCATAAAAGCAGTTTTAGTGTTAGGCACGAATATTTTATTTTTGGCTCGTCTGTTTCTTTCAACAACGTCAGACAGTTGAACGAATAAGCTAGGATTGTTTTTGACTAGCATAGCCGTCTCTCAGATATACAGGGAAGGAACGGTTAAGATATTATATTGTATAAAATAGGGTTTGCATGTATCTGTAATCTTAAGATTAAACATTGATCGTATACATCGTTTTTGGTGCTTTAAAACTTTATCAACGTCGGTAGAGTTGCCCCAAAATATCAAACCATACCTCATCTTAAAGCAATACTTGTAAAATAAAAAAAAAATGTAGGTATTCTGTTGTACAAAAATCATAAAACATTCTAACTTTTTTAAACTATCTAGCAGCATCAATCGTAACGTACTGTGCTTTGAGTACATAACATTTGTATATGTACAGCTTTCTATTTCAGTATGATTGTGTCAGTATAATACAAGATAATGGAAATATCGTTCATACAATTTTCCATCTAAGCTATTAATAAAGAGTCAGTGAAAGATATCTATTTTTCACTGTGTGTTCGCTGTCAGATTAATGAGACCGCTGCCTAAGCAATCGAAAATATAAACAAGTGTAAAATGGCAAAGAATAAAAAGCAAATTAAAGATGAAATCCTTAAGATAATGATGCCAGGAGAAAAATATTGTTGAATATTTATTATGCTTTTTGAGAACCATTATCGTTAGAGATAAGACCCTCGGGCACAAAGATGTAATAACGTCTTTTCGAAATTATTTTAATTAAAGGATAATTTGTGACATTCACAAAACCCAAAATTACCCTTCGTAGGTAACAATTTGAGTAAAAAGAGACAATTACGGCATATTATGAGAAAGGTGTGCGATAAATTATATAACCGTTGCTTCCAAAGATATAATTAGGGATGCCTCGTATCTATTCGCTTAATTATTTTAAACGATACTATTATTTTCAGGAACCGTTGCAATTAATAAAGTCTTTGGAAATGTGGTACTATTTTATGAGGTGTTTTTTATATCAATCAGACTTATGTAGGATCGTTTACGTTGAACTTTGAACACGGACCAGTCTTTGTATCTCATCGGGAATCGAATACCGCTACCTCTAGCCGATAATAGATATTAGGCCTCCACACGACAGAGGCAGTCATATTTGAATAGTTTCTATACACAGGCATTATAATCAGTTATTATAATGTACGTTTTCAGCCAACACACATACAAACTATGCGACCATATATAGTCTAATCTATTTATTAACCCCCGACCGAAAAAGAGTGGTGTTATAAGTTTGAAGTGTCTGCAATCTGCAAAAATATTTTAAATGGGTCACACATGACAAAATAATTATGATTTTTACTTTTTAAGAAACTAAGGTTTTGGAATCGGGTTATTTATTTATTTTAAACTATGATTACATCTTATTCTAGTTAAATATTGTTGATGTATTATTGGTAAGAGCGGGGTCTCCCAGCACAAGCAAATTTTGCTTAAAGGGTGACCCCAGAACCTGTATTTATAGTTTTTTAAGTTGATGCAATAAACATTTTTATTATTTACTAGCCCGCCCCGGCGTCGCACGGCTAAAAAAAGATCCCGGCAATTTTTCCTTATTTGCTCACCGTTTAGACCTACCCTGGACTAAGACAAACATTTTAAAACCAAAATCAGCTCAATCGGCCCAGCCGTTCTCGAGTTTTAATCAGACTAACGAACATCAATTCATTTTATTTATATAGATAATTATTATTTATTATTCAATTCATGTTGAAAATCAACTACATACAACAAAAACCCAACGAAAAACCAATCTAAATTGAAAGGCGTTTAGCAGAACGAAGTAATAGCCCTTTCCCCTTAAATCTTATACAAAATAAGTAGCTATTGCCTCTGTCAATAGTACTTTATCTGCCTATGGCTGACTCTGAGTCTTCTCAAGGATATTTCAAAAGGTTCCTGGGAAAGAGGATCGATCCTATAAATAAAATAAGCTTTTACGGTTGTCAGTTCCGATTTTTGGGAGTATTAGGAATATTTCTTGAGAATATTTAGTTAAATAATAATAATATAATAATAATGTAGTCTTGGCCGATTTCGGCCTCAGCGACTGCGCTAATTGGCTAATAGTTTTCATAAAATAACTTTTACTGTTAAATATGGAGCACGTCAACCACAAAATATTTATCATACTATGATTGAGTTTAGTGTAGTTTATGAATAAGACGCATTCCTAAAAAGACCTAATAACGTTTCGAAAAATAATTGAGTAATTGTTTACAAAGAGTCTAAAAATCATTAATTTAATTATTCTTATAATATTTAATAACTTTACTAAAATCTGCAAATCTCGGTATCTGGAAAAAGAGATTAACGCAAAAACAATCAAACAAAAACAACAAACTGTTTTTTCAGTCGCTCATCTTCGTAGGTACGATGTGCAAATAACACACAATAAATGCATGTTTGTTTTGTTTTTTTGCAATAAATGGATGGCAACAACATGTTGCCAGCAAATTTAATTAAAAAAATATATTTACATATTTGTATTTAAATTTAAACATGAATGAAAAACATCGAACCGAAAGATCGAATCAGCTAACAATTTGTCATACGAAACAGATCAAACTTCAATGAATGGGGCGATATGTGTGACTTCTACGTTGCTAAAGAGAACTATTAGTTTGTTGGGTAAATCTGAAATGATAAATGCATAGCTATATGAAATATATTGTAAACGACGTAGAAGAAGAGGTTTTTGATCCCATAAAAACCCGCCTTTTTTACTACTTCATTTCTTCTACATCATAATTTTATCTGGTATTTTTTGCCTTCCAGATTATTTTGTATTAATTTTATAAGACCAGGCCCAACTAAATCAACATTGAGATCTTTGTATTACTCTCACTCGTCACTTTGTAACCGCCGAAAACGTTGCCAGATCTTTCGTCTATACTATAATTCCTTCAATACCCTTTTAATCTCCTTACCAAATCTATTCACTATTCCAAACCGAAATCCACAACAAACCGACAGGTATCTTCATTTATCCGGAACCCACACGTTTCGGGTAGGTAAAGAATTAAATACCCTCTGTATAGTTTGCAAGCTCCTATCTTGTTATTTAGGGGTCCGCAGGGTTATTTGTCTACCCGACAACGAGTGTACGGTTAATCGACGTAGTTTGTGTACATATACGGGTTGGCCCTGATCTATCTCATGTTCGTGATACTGGAATTTCATCTCTGAAGCCTTGCCCACATTATGATTTGTTGTTGATTATTTTGACATAAACTGTCATCACTTGGCGTTGATTTGCAGTCTCTATTCAAAAACTTTGTGCCCTAAGGCCAACTATTCACTGCTGGATATGGGGTTTCCTCAAAGATGACCCCAATAGGCTTGATGACTACATAATAAGCTAAAATTAAGAAAAAATATAATCCGACTAAGACTTAACGTTTTTGGGAATCGTTACAATCTAAAAGCTATATATTAAATGAGAATGGTTGTCACGAAAATGTATTTATTTATTTGTTCACATGTACATTTATACAGATATATGTAAGTATATAAATTGTTAAATCTTAAGTCGATATGTACGTAAATGCACCCCGGAGGGGCAATGCAAATTGGGTTTGCGTCAAATTACATAAAAAATAGCAAAACAATATTATACAATATTCTTACGTCAAACTTATCATCAATGTTAATATAAAAATCAATTATTCATTAAAATTAAATGATAAATAAAATATATCATTAGACCCCACGTAATTTGGGATAAAGGCATGAGAATGATGATGAGTCAGTTGTGAACGTCCTACTACCTAACTACCTACTTAAGTATATAAGTTTTATATTTGTATTTAATTCGATGTAGATCCTAAATGGTAGGACGGATTGAAAGATGTTGAAGGAAATCTAAAAATTGTTTTCAAATACCTATTCAACGATACTCCACAAAACATAGTTTGTTGACTTATTTTTATTTTATTTTAAGTAATTGGCTTTCAGTAGTCGCCATATTAAATATTCATTGACGTCATGTTTTTAGTGACACTCTCCGGACTGAGATGCATAGATCGACGCATGAATCATAAATATCTGCCCAGGCATTTGTTCTGTTGAGTGCTACATAGGAACATACATACATAAACTAATACATATATTAACACTAAATGACTGATCTGTTTAGTCCTTCTGGTAGCCCGTCAAGAAATAATAGCAACCTATTTTTTGAACGCTGGACTTCAATGCACTCTAACGTCTTAATTTTTCGTAAGCAAAAAAAAATATTAAAAATCTTATAACGGATAATTAGACCCCATTATTTTAATTGCATCCACCTTGATCCTCAAAATCAAGTCAAATTGTGTTCTACGCGTGTTCTCATATACCTATATTAATCAAATAAGTAATATTATTTACCTCTAAAGTTTTCGAAGTAAATAAAGAGCAAATAGAAATCCAAAGGTATGTAGACACTACTTAAGGGTCAACCGTAACTGCTCATCCGATTTATTGAGTTAGGCCTGTTTACCCACTCAACTGAATTAGAAAGGGTGAAATTTTTCAAGTAAAACAACCCCGAAAACTTTGATTATTAGAGCTTGATATTCCATTGTTTTAGGGTCGTATTTTCATTACTAGAGGATATACCCTACTTTTAGAAAGCAAAGGAAAAGTTTGCTGGTCAAAATTTTAGGAATAATTGAAATGCTTAAAATTTGTGAAATAGAATGAATTATGAAATATATAAGGAAACTTAATTAAAATATGTTGTTAATCTGAAATGCTTGCCAACAAGTTGATGACGAGCGTCAAACTTCAACGGACCTAAAGCTGGGTCCACATTTGTATCATTTGTCGTATCGTTAAGGCATAATTATCTTGTAAAAACGCGTCCATACTTATGTGATACTGTATCATGTCACCGTATCGACTTTAACTTTACAAATATGGACGCTTCATTTTTTCTTCCGATCCTTGTATCAAATATTATTAATATTATTATATTATCAAATGCATTCACGTCCAAACTTGTTCGATGCCACGCGTATCCTCTTTGATGATCGCGGAAAAACCGACACAGGATGGTTCGGGGTGTATCACGTATCGTATCACGATACAGTATCATGATACAGTATCAAAATACGTCCATACCACCGATTGTGATACGCGTATCGGATACGAGGTATATCAAGATACGCGATCATTGCGGATCGGGCCGTATCGGATACGGCATGTATCATTAACGTGTATGATCTTGCGTCCAAACTAGCGATCCTGATACGCGCCGAGGCCACGCGACGGAGATACGATACACCGAAATTATACAAGTGTGGACCCAGCTTAAGGTAGCCACAGACACACAGGTTATCTGTACAAATGACTTGTGCAGGCGAAACTGTCAAGTTCCACAACTGCACAGTTTATGACCCGTACTCAAGTCTAGATCACACAAAACTGCACACGTATACCTGTAAGTGTAGGCCTTTATTAATGCGCCACGTTTACCTGTCCAAGCGAATAAATACGCTGACAACTTTACAGCGGGTCAGCTAGTTTTCTTTGTAACCTGAAGACACTTGACGTGTGTTCCAATATCTGTCAATTATGCGATCGTTAAGAGTTTATAATATAATACAAGCTGGCCCGTTCCAGCTTTGCATTGATGTAAAAACCTTCATCTTCAATCATTCTACCTTTTTCTGAAAACCGCATAAAGATCCATTCCGAAGATTTAGTTTACAGCGAACATAGGGTCAGGCAGACGCGGGTAGGACTTTAATTTATATAAAGTATAGATGAGCATTGCTATCTGCAAACCATAAAATTCACTTACATTATAACTGAGCTCCAACTTATCCTCGTTTTTAGCCTATTGCAGGTTCCCAGGCCTCAAACACACTGATCACATGCACACTGACAGTACACATGGCTAATATCGACTCGCGTAAAATTGATCGGCAGAAGACCTCCTATTACTTTCAAAAATTCACAATGATAAAGCAGCATAATTAAATGTTCCTAAAGGCTGTTAATTGCGGAGATTATCAATTACGCGTAACATGCTCACTCCAGGCGACAGCCGAACAGCAAGGGATGTTTGTGTATTCAGTCGTCTTTGAGCATCTTCTTCTTGCGCCAGCGCATGACAGTGGCACTAGCACGAATATGTCAGGTAAATGAGACAATTGGAACGTATTATAGACAGCGTTACCAATATGATTAACAGTTTTCCAGTAATTTATCGTCAAATGGAGGCTTATCTAGCAAAAAAAAGATAGTAATATTAATTATACAAAAACAATTTTTTTTTGTTGTATCACAGTTATTAATTAAAAACAAGGAAAATATAGATTCAATAGTTTGTTAAATCAAATAAATAGATGCAAATATCGTCAGACATATTCAATGGAACAGAGAATGGTATTGAAAAGAATGAAAGCCGCCTCTGTCAAAAAGGCGATATTCGATAAATATCGCCTAACACAAACATATAAAAACCAATTCATAAATTCTCAGAAATTTTCCAATGCGGACCTTCGTATCGTTAAGATAACTGAAAAGGTCTCCCTGGGAAAGCCAATAAAAAGCATTCGTACAAATGCTTTTAAAAAGCCTTCCCTCTTTACATAACTTTCTTGTATTATCCCTTACCTAAACCTACTTTGTTTCACAGAGCTCCTATAAAAACACACTTCTCAGATAAAGTCAAATGTACTAGGAGTTAAATTTACAGCAGGAAATATAATTTATGCAAACAAAAGGCTCGCTTTAATTTGGCTGCTTAAATAAAACAATCTAGAACACGTAAAACGTATTTATTTACAAATGGTACTTAGTATTTACAGAGCTTATTAACTAGTTTACATTGATTCTCGCTTACAATTAGGTCTTAAAGACAAATGTTTACGTTGTGCTATTTCAAATACAATAGTAAAGGTTCTACAGTTTCTATGTACAAAGTTAGTTTTTACCACAATAATGATAGGTTTGTTTATTTTATTTAGATATAGCCATAGAGCGTTGGCTCGGTCCAATTGAGGATAGATTGCCTCGAGAACAAATGATCTAAGCTTCCAAAAAAAGACGCAGAAAAACGTTTAGATTGTAAGATATATTTTACAGCGAGATAATCTATCCAATTTCGGAGAGACAAGAATGAATTTACAAAGTATTTAGTGTAGTTCAGAAAGTTTGTCCGGGGGAAATTATAATAGTAATCTAATTCGCATTAAAAGGCCGATTTTTCAATGTTCCTTCTGATCAATAATTACTGTATTGATACAAATATTATAGCTAAATTATTATTATTGTAGCTCAACGAACTATAGAAATATCTGACATCAATAAATGAATTTTAAAATATCACTTTTTAAATGATTATGGTTTTTAACAATATTATACCGATATTTCATACTGAAATTATACCCTATATCAGGCATGACTTTCGAATGCATATGAGTAAATAACAGGTATTTTGAAACTATTTTACAATGTGAAATAGAACGAATATTAAAAAGCCTTAGTTTGAGCTTTACAAATGGAGGATGTAAGGTAATACGTATATAACGTATCACCTTACATCCTCCATACGTCTAATGAACATAACAATTCATCTCGAAACATTTAACACGGCTATGATATTAGCGCTTGTTACATAAAATTAGCTAAGTACTTTCAACTCCTATTACCGTTTGAGTAATTTTATCCGGACCGAGTTAACCCTATTACATTATCAATATCTTTATTATTTCTACCTGTAGAGCGACAGAGCCAAGTATATTGAAAGAGCAGCGATCACACCTTAATGAAGTTTACTAGATACGCTTCATAATTAATGATAAGAGCATCGGCAAATTGAGTTGTAATATCGAGAGCAGCTGTGATAGCAAGACAATGTACTATTAAATTAATCAACTGAATAACAAGGTAAGAATCTGTTGATTAATTGGCTTTTAATTAATTAATACTTTGAAGTAAACTTGTTTCTATAGTAAGGTATCAAATCTAATTTATACATACAATGGATGATTGAAACGTATTGACTAACAAAATTTCTATAATAACTTAAAGGTAATTTACAACTGGATTAGAAAGCTGATTTCCATTCTTCAGCTAAAAACTTAGTGATAATTCGTTTTTTTGCGACAGTTTTAGGCTATTTCTGGTCATCTAGTGACGAAGCGCCTTATGTTGTAATTGTCGAAGAAAGGTATGATGGTATAGAGGGAGTGTAATGAGCAGATACGGTGGATGACTTTGAAGAGTTTCACGATGATATCAGTCAGTGTTTCTCTGTGGATGGTGTTGGTGGCGAGTGCGAGGGAGATGAAAGACGGGATGGTCCGGATGGCGTGGCTCTGCATGGCTGCTGGTCGCTCGCCGCTTACCACGTGGACGACTACTGATGCTGAATCTGTGGACAAGATAATCCTATATCAACAACATTTCCCTGCTTTGGAAGAAATATGAGTAAAACTAGTGTATCTTTCCATATTTAGTATAAAAGGAAGTCGGTCCGCTGACTGTTCGCTGAGGTATAATATAGCTTCTAAGTAAATTTAAAATATAAAGTTAGAAATTACGGAGAAACACTTGATTTCCAATAAAGAAAAACATTGAACAAATAATTACTTTACTGAAGGTTGAAACCATAGTGATTTTATGTTGGTTTTACAATTTTATGTAAGAAAATAATATCAAGTATAAAAAAAAATATGAAGTATTTTTCAACTTGCTAGTGGATCACTTCTCTATTAGACTGTAGCCGTTTACGCCCCAAAATTTTAATTCCCTAGTATTTTAATTCCCGTTCCATTTATTCCTCATTTTTTATTTTCACCTTTCTGATATTTATTTACCCTTTACTTTTTGGCCCCATTCTTATTAGTTCATATAACTATAGTTCAGGTAACTATAGTTACCTCGCTGGGTCAATATTTGATATAAAATGAGTTATCTCTATTTGTAGTCTTGGAACAAGATACAAGACTACAATTTAAGGAGGCTCGAAGGAATCGTTTAACCTCTGGGGTTGCGAGAGTAATATGGGGTGAGAAAAGCCGTACATTGTAAGGCCGTAGTACCTCTAGCTAAAGGCTTAATTTAAACTTATCTACTACAATATTTGGATCAAACATTTATCGATATCACCAAGGAAATAATTTAAATAAATATTTGATAAAAGATATAATACCAATTGTTTTAAAATTCTATGTAGCATGTTTTTGTTATTTTATTTTCAACTTTTCATCGGGGATTTGGAAAGCCATACACATTCATTGTAAAGCCTGTCATGTACCTACAACAAAGAGGCTTAAAACTTATCTATAGATATATTTTGATAAAAAAATTATCAATATTTCGACAGAAAATACAAATTAATATTTTTATGCAGTAAAATTGTTTTATACGTGTCTTATTGTTTCCAAATTCTCTGAAGTATGCTTTTGATTTTCTACGAACGTCCAATTTATGAGCTTATGAAAACAATAGTACGAGTATAACGATTCATTATTTTCTATCGAGCATGAAACGAGTCCAGTTCAAAGCACAAACAAACAAAAAAAGTCGTTACTAATGCCATAAAATATCTATGCTACATTTCGTTTAACAAAGTAAAAATATATTTTAAAATGATTGTGTCGCTTTCCGTTACCGTTCGCATAAAGTCAACCTCTTATATTTTATCGGTCAACTCTTTTACGATTAAATTCAATAAAAAAGATGAATGGGGTGAAAACGAATACAAATGTACTATGAAAACCGGGATGAATAATAACTGGATTAGGTTTCCTAGAAAGGATTTATATTCTGGCTTAGATTCGAATTTCGGGAGGTTTTATTGGAAACAAAAGTTATATTTCATAAGAAAGAAAATTATCTTTATTAGTTGCGCAGTTGGCAAAGGCTTGTAGCGTAAGAGGTATCGGGTTTGAAAAAATTATTATATACTACGTATATAATACGATTTTTATAAAATTTTTTTTATTAAAATCGTATTATATAAATACGATTTTTATCAAACCCGCTATATTATTTCGCTATATAGCTTATAATAAAGCTTCATCGATACGATCTTAGCCTAATTTGCTCATAGAGCACGGATTACAAATTAATCATGGATAGTAATCTATATAAATAAAAATGAATTGTTGTTCGTTAGTCTCATTAAAACTCGAGAACGGCTGAACGGATTTATCTTATCATAGTCTTGAAATGTTCGTGGAGGTCTAAGGAAGGTTTAAAGGCGAGAAAAATCGAATAATTGCCGGGAAAAAAAATTGTTTAAAAACCCGTGCAAAACCGGGGCGGGCCACTAGTTTGAAATAAAATTAGACTTCCAAATATTTTCAAAATAAATAAGAGATTATGTAATGAATTTAAATATAGTTCTATCAAAATCTCTTCGTCATAATAGAAAATTATAATTACATCAAAAATAAAATAATGGTCAAATAAAATTTCAAAAGGAATTCCATTCAACCTTATCAGCCAACTAAGTCAAATAGAAAGCAGAAGACTGGAACAAAGTAGCAAAACAAAATGCTTTTATTTTATTAAACAAAATAAAACGGATCTGAACTGTTTGATTCGGGTCCTTGAGAAAGGGTAGTCTGAAGACAAATTACTGCCGCCTGAACGCCGACAGAGATGTAGTGTTGAGTGGTTTTTTAGAAAGGACCCATTGTAGATAGGAGAGCATTGTTTTATAATCTAATCCACCTGATATCAAGTAAAAGGGTCGCCGACAAAAATGTACAATAATATAATGAATTATTTTGTCACTATGCTGTAGAGATGTTAATTGATGTTATTGTAACTGTTTTAGTATTATTTCACAAGTAATTTACGGAAAGGTGGAAAATATTAAATAGAATGTTACAAATAAGAATTTTCAAAACTGATTAGAGTAAAACTATCGAAGTAGTTAAGTTAAACCCAGCCCACGGGAATCTACGGGGACGAATGGTAAGACATTAAATTTAGACTCAACAAATGCTCATCCTATCTAGACAAATCATCTAGATCTTTAACTTTATATTACACTAGATTGAGTTTGGCATCGAACAATTTATTTTAGCTACCATCTTCAGAAACATCTCTATTTTCGCAGATCTGAGATTTAGCTTCATTGAGCAATTCAGCAGTTCACTTAATCTACAAGGCTAGATAGGTATAATAAAGCTATTAAATTTGTAGCAAAGGAGTTCTCTAATGGCTTCAAGCCAAAACAGTGTACGTAAAAGAGCACATGCAAACAGAATAGAGCCAGGACAAATACCTGCGCCGAGTATGCAAATATTGTGCTTCTGACTGGGGTGGCCATGGATATTAGAGGCTCATGGAACCGAACTTTGAATAAACAAGAAAATACAGAATCCTATATCTTGAGTTGATATAAGTGTTTGTATGTTCTGCAAGCACGATCTCCTTGGTCTGGGTGTTTAATATGTATAATAAAAAATATCTATATATGTATGACTATTATATTAAGTATATCAGATATCTAGTACCCGTAACACAAGCTTAGAGCTTACCACGGGGCTAGATGTTGTTGTGTGAAATGTCTGGAAATATTTATTTATCTAAATATACTGTTTAAACACTAGGTAGGTATGGGATTTAGTGGAGAATTTAGACTGTTGTTCTACAAGTAATCGGCAGTTAAATCTTTTTAACTATGTATTAAACAAGTCGATTAAAACAATATATTTATTTATTGAGTTAACTCCAGCCGTAGGCTCCAGTCATAAGCCCATAAAAATATTGCTTCGTCTCCTCCCGTTAGAGCCACCATTTCCTAATATGTAATTGAGATACAAATTGAAAACAATTTTGAAGATAACTCAATAACTAAAAATAAACGCTTAATTAAAAACTTTTTTTTGAGAGTCGCTTATAATGAAAATTACCCAAAAAGATGCGCGAAATCTAAACATAAACAATCAAAATGATTCATAACATTAATCTTTTTAAAAAGTCTGAAACTGTTTTTAAACTGAAAGTAGCAACTAACTTAAAAACTCATAAAAAAAAGTAATATTCGAACTTAAGAACTTCTTATCCGATTGTTATAAAACATTAGTTGAATATTTAAATTAAGGTACAGAATAGAAGTCGGATCCAAAATACTACACCCTATCAAAAGCTTAGTTTTTAGTTTTTTTAGTTTTTAGTTTTTATTTAATTGAATGTGATTTGATTGAGTTTAGTTTAATTTGATTTAGTAAGATTTGGTTTAAATTCATTTAATTAAACTTAGATTAATTTTAATTTAATAGAATATGATCTGATTTATTTTACTAACCCTAGTCATTAAGTTTACTAACAAAGTATGGATTATTGTTGTCCGAAATAAAAGATTTTTATTTTTTTTATTTTTTATTTTTATTTTAAAAGCGTCTTAGGATTTGCAAGGTTAACCTTTAGGTAAATTTAAAGAGTGATTAGGTAATTTTAATAAAATTTCAAACATACCTACTATTATTATACGATTCTTTTGTTCCCTGTACCATACCAATACCATTATTGGTATGTGTATTTCAATAACGGATGGGACATTTCCTAAATGTCATCAATCACACATTTACAGTTTTATATTTATTTGACGTTTCCGCACTATCAGTCAATACCTACCCTCATAGAAAACTAAATTCGGAAACGTCAATTGAATTTGAAGGGTCTAATATTATTTAAGAATTATAGCGGTACTCATGACTTGACAAAGGTGGTACGTAGAGATGTCTGAATGGATTTGGTAAATTGAAACATGCATAGCTTATGCCTTGGAACAGCACAGGCTAAATTTAATCTTCAGAAGTGTAGTCTTACTAAGCCAATTTACGTTCCTAAGGGTTAAATATTCCTGTTCGTGGTAGAATATATATAAACCGGTTAAAACCACGGAAAATGAAGCTAATGTACGTATGATGTTGAAATAAAAATCATTACCATGATCACCATACATGTTTTATATTAAGGACCCTATTCAGTGAAGAGGCAAAACACAATGGGTACGTTTATATTGTGAATTTGAATAAGCTTCCAAGAGAGCGTGGGCTATACAACCTTCATTATCCGTTCTCTTTTGAGAGCCGTCACGAAGTCAGCAACATTTATCCCTCGTTCTTATTGTTGTTGTAAAAAACTAAAGGTATTTTTATTTGTGCATGTTTTGCGTTCATTGGCATTTTATTTGTATATTTATCGAATGTAAATGTGAGTATGACTTAGGTACGTTAAATTACTACAAACAAAGATCTTGGGACATTTTTGTACCGTACCGGTCCGTAGCCATCTTGAAAGTTTAAAAATGGTGTTCAAAGGAATTAAATGTTTTTTGTTCTTTATGTTTCATTATGAATTAAGTTTGTTGTCGTTTATGGTTCTTAGAATGATTTTTAAGTCATTGTCACCTTTAAAATATATGTCCAGCGTATTTTGACTGTAATGGCAACCCTACTGTGTGTTGAAATTAGAGTGGGAATTTGGTACAAATCTCCTTAATTGTCGCTTCAGTAAAACCGAGCTACAACTGTGTTAGCATCCAAATTCCTAAGGGGTCTGTCCTGTGTTCATTTCACTCGTAATAAATGCCTATGTGCAACCTAGATTTTAGCTTTGACTTACATTAAGTTACTTAAATTAATGAATATTACACTCTAAGCTCGCGTACAACGCATCTAGTATCCTTAAAAATTTAAATATTAAAGGCGTTTGAATAAACTTCGATAGGTATCAACTCAATGTAATAGGTGCTTTAAACACCATCAGTTTCCCCTTCCGAATAACGACCGAGTCTCCCACCCACCAACCGACATCCGACCATTGGAATAGTTTGGTCTATGTCTAGCTGCGGAGGTCTCATGAATGATGATGATAGTGATTGATGATATAAATGATTTATTTTGCACACAGAGGAAACTTCAAGAGAAAGATCCCACTAAAGAGTGGATTACGCAAAAACATAGGCCGTATTCCGAGCTCACGTGTATACGTTAATGCTCATGGCAATAAACCTCCAATGTTTTCCTTCACTACTTACCGTACGTAGCAAACAAAATTAAAATTCTTACGCTTATACCGCGCGCCAGCGTTTAAAACAATGTTTGGAGTTTAAACACGCATACAGCCAATATTATGTTTCAGTTTTTGGTAAATTTTAATTTTCTACATTCTTTTCACGAGAACGTCAGTGTTCTATTATAAATAAGTGGCTAAGTGAAGATGTTGTATTAGCCGCTAATGCCGCCGCCTTTTCAGTGAGCTTGCTAACATTACAACTATTATTTCAACGTTGATGTAACTCTAATGATAACATATCAGAGCCGCGCGTGTATAGTTGTTGTTATCTTTCGACGATGCTCGTGTTATCTACCGACGGCTTGCTTATGTTCCTAGTTCCAACTCGACGCTGATGCCGGCTTCGGGGTATTTTACCGAGTTTACTGACATTAGGTACAATTATATTTCGTTTATGATACAGTAGCAATTACGACATAAGTGAAATTCCTCTTGAATTATTATTTTAACTGAATATGAAGCCTCCGGGCTGGGCCAGTGCGTGAAGCGATTTTTTCGTGTTTCGTATTGTGGTCCGGAGAAGCCATATTCTAAGCCTTCATGCTTCATCCTAGACCACACATCTTCACTTTACATCAGGTGAGATTGTGGTCAAATGAAGGCTTATCAATAATAAAAAAAAAGAAGCCTTTAGTAGTTTGAAGACCTAAGCGAACAGCGGAATTGACTTTATTTTATACTACAAAGTTAACCTACTAGCTGCTAGTCGCATAAGTGTAGTTGCAGAAATAATCGAATTATTTATGCTCATAGAAAAATTAGTCGCCTCTATTAAATAAAATAACTAAGAAAATATTTCTGGAATATCCACACAACAACATCTAGTCCCGTGGTTAGCTGTAAGCTTGTGTTACGGGTACTAGACATCTGTTATACTTATTACAACCGAGCTTATATTCATCCGATTCGACGCGAATGCCGCCAAGTTGGTCGTATTTAATGGCCCATTTCATGGCTCAGTTCATTACAACTACACTCTGTATTGGACATAGGTAATATAACTTACCGGAGCTGCTTGGAGCGCAAGTGTAGTTGCCGGAGTCCCTGGGCGACGCTCGTGCAATCAACAGACGGCTGGTTCTCGTCCGTTGCTCCGTTTCGACGCTGATGCCGCCGCGTTGGGCGTAGTTCACCACGTTGGTCCCGCGGTACCAGTAAATGAAACTGTTGACAAAATATGTTCTTAATTAGGTTATTTATCTATTTATTTTTATTGATATAGTTTAGATTAAATATTAATCAATGAATTAATAATTATTGATGGTAGTACTTTTAGGCTAAACAGAGAAGTAATTGGGTGCATGAAATCAAAAGCCAATCACGATACTCCGGGACTAGATGCTCGGGCAATGAGCTGAGGGATTAACTTATTTTTAAATCAGTTGCGGTAAATTATTATTATATTGTAAATATCTCTGTCACTTACACATAAATATTTTAAAAATAAATTAAGATTTGTGCTAGTTTAGTAATATAAATTAACTAGTTCCCAGAATCGAAGACCCAACGCCCCAGTCATCCTCTGATTGATTAGTTAGTATAAAAATACAAAGTAAAGAAACAACGTTGACATTTTTGTTACTTTTCAACCCAATGTTATAATGAAAATCGTCAGTTAACCCTTGTTCCCCGAAAAATATAATCCACAGAGCTAACTATGCAGAGGCGTAAAGCTAACACGTCAATACCGTGATGAAAAAGTGATACCCAATACCCTTCAACGGGCAATGTTGAAGGACCGGACATCGTTGAATATTTATAAGAGAACTGGGATGAATGAATGCCTTAAATTTTTCACGGGTTCGGACCACCGAACTTCCAACTTTGACGTTGTTTACCGGAACGAATTGTTGATAGCGCATGGTTGGGTTAAAGTTTGCCTTCGTTTATAAGGGATTTTGACATAAATTTGTACCTTTTAGATTAAACGTCAGTGATCACTGATACTTATCATAGGAAAGATACAAATAAATTACACATTGGATGGGTTGAGTATTGGAATATTAGGCTTATTATTATATATTTATTTTATGACGAAATTTTGATTTATAGCTCATTCATTCAATCATCATAATGAAATCGTAAAATTTACTTTTTATTTTGTAACGAATAAATAATTTATTTATTATTATTATTCAGCCCATACTGTCCCACTCCAAAAAGCCTCCCTACCCTACACCACTCCACTCTTCGCGAATAAAAAAAAATAGTTTTAATATTGTTTTTGCCAATCTGGGCCACATTTTAGGTACTTTCAGATGTAACTGCCATCTGTTGTGCTATATGATTGATCCACGCGGGCTTATTGGAAGTTGAAGTAATTTTCAACGAAACGAAAACGAAATTCAATAAATATTTATTAACCAAAATAAAAATTAATGACACATATTTATTGACATTAACATTAGCCTCCACACTAGACATTTGATTATAAGTACTCGCTATAGAGTCAACAAAAATAAATTCATTTCAGTTTTACTATTTATAATATAGACACCTACGTAAAACATATTTCAAAATGTAGGTACAAATAATTTATTTTGTTTGCGCAACGGAAACATATCAGGGTAATCCTGTAACAGAATTAGAGCTCCCATAGGTTTCCAACGACAAAAGCAATGCCTTTCTCATAGCCATTTTCAGAAAAACCGCATCGTACAAGCCAGTACGGAGCCGAAGCTAATCGGACGGAAAGTCAACTCGCTGTCCTGTACCGTCTTATCTCACGTGTAGGTTTTACCTGGTTTTAACTGGCTTTAACCGGTAACGACGTCGCAACTGCGGCAAATCCTCTGAGCACTGTTTCTTTTCAAGTAGGTATCTTCTGTTTGCAATTGTAATCCGGTGGCGTTTTTCTTACTTGAGATTAGATTGAAATTGAGAATGGAGTTGATGTGTTTGTTTTTGCAAAATAAATACACTAACATCTTTTTTAATAATAATTTGAAAACAATTTTTATAAGTGATAAACCTCTCTTTGCAGGTTAGACTATTATGAAATTGAAATTGAATCTGATTTGCAATTTCAGCTATAGAAGTAGAATAGTCCTTGGACTTTTTACATATAAGGATAAACAGTGTAAGAAAAAAAATATTTCAGCTTACAATTTTTTTTTTTTTTAAACAATTCTAAAATATGCTATATTAGAAGCACGCGTGCGGTTGGTAGGCTGACTTATATGAACAGTGATATATGTGTATATTATCATGGTATTGTCAAACAATCCTTAATTGCATAAATTTTATTCTCCTTAGGCGACAAAAAAGTTAATAATATGAAATTGCAAAAAATTATTAAATTGTTAAAAATTGGAATCAAAGTCTATTAAAAATTTACAACGACTCATCATTTATGAGTGGTAAATGTAAAATAAAACTGAAAATTCGGGCATGTTCATAATTTAAAAGTATAAATGTCTAAATAAAACGCTTTAAATTTTATTCGCTAGGTAGGTGTCTTTTTAAAAAAAAGTGAGTTTTTAAGTAATAAGCTTGATTCAAGAGTAAGTGCTTTGTTCGCAAGTTAAAATTTTCTTATCAATTGGAGCAATCAAATCAAATCTGACATCAATAAAGATTCTTCTTAGAAGAATTCCGGCTCTAGGGATGAAATTAGTTAGAAAGTGCCAAGCGAGTAAAACAAGTGTATTTATATTAGTTACGATACAAAACACTAGAAATTATAACCGAGATAGTGATCTTAAAATTACTTTATTTTATTTTTAATTTCCATCTCAAACAATTATGTACCTACAAATTATGTGCGATGTTTTAAATTAAATTTCAAAATGGTGATCTGATTATAATGTAGTTTAATTTTAATAATGATAATTTAATTCCTAATGATTGTAATTTAATTCTAGTGATATTATTTAATTTAATTTAATAGATTATTATCAATTTAATCTAATTGGAATAATTGTAATTTTTTTATATTGAATTATGTTCTTGTATGCAATTTAATTTAAATGAATATTGTTTCGTTTTCTGATAATTGTATGGTTATGATGATAGTATGATTATAATATACATATGTTCTATGTATCACGTCCGTCACAGATATGGTTCTAAGGGAAGTAGGTTATAAAAACGTGGGTTGTACTGCATACTTCCCACTTATGCTGAGTAAGGTCCATTTTGCAGTGCTGAAGACAAATTATTTGTTTAACTATGACTTACTTATTATAAGTTGTATAATTTTAATGTTAATTTAATTTATGTTAAGCTGCAGATAAATGATTTCTATTCTATTCTATTTTCTATCTTGAATAAAGTGAAATATCACAAACCACATCTTCAAGCTACTCTCTGGTACTGGTGTTAATGGGTTCGAATTTAATATTAATAACCATGACATAATTATTCTGCTCTGCGTCTGCTAAGGGCTTACCACGTACCGTTGTTGTGTGATGTGATTGTCAGGACATATTTATAATTATTCAAGAAGTCTGATAGCAAAAGGTTGGTGTCTAATCTTGAAATTAGTGTGAACTCAAGAAGATCCCTATTATTTTTTTCTGAAGTGAAAAATAACTGATCGTTGTTGGTAAAGCCTTCACTGGAAATATGTTTACAATATTTTCACAAAAAAAATAATTGATTGTACCGTTTCCACAAAACAAAAGATGAGACAAAGTCCATACATTCAAAGTTTCATTGCCACACATCCTCATTATAAACCTTTTTCCAAAAATTACTATGTAATTATGAAACGTTTGGTCCATATTTTTTTATAGCGGAGGCATAGAATAAAAAATATTAACTTAGTCCCTACTTCATACCGTGATTTTAAGTAACTGTATTTTATCAAATACGTCTTTTTATATCATCATTATCACCATATAACGTTCCCACTGCTGGGACATGGGGACTTCTCTCTTGAAGAGAAAGATTAGGTCTTAATTCACTACGCTGGCCAAGTGCGGGTTGGTGAATGACACAATACATGTCCTTCAAACTCTTTAAAGTTCTCTGAACATGCCGGTTTCCTCACGATGTTTTCCTTCATCGTTAAAGCACGTGTCGAAAAGCGCACATTAATATTTCAATAAGAAAAATCCAGAAGTGCGTGGCGGGGTTTGAACCCACGACCTTCGGAATGAAAGTCGAGTGTTGTCCCACTTAGCCAACACGGCTTTATAGAAAAAAATTATGTACCTTGGTGGGTCCGGCGCATGCCTGGCAATACATGTGAGGTTGATGTCAGATCCTGCTCGAACGAAGAGTTCTGGCCCAGAGAGAATCTCAGCCTTTGACACTGGAACAAAATATTCAAATCAATACCTTTTGAGTTTTTGAGTTTTGGTTATGGTTCTTTCAACGTTTATTAATTTTAAACTATACAAACGAAACGTAAATGGTTTAGTTGTAATAAATTTATTTTGTACTTAATGGTAGGTAATGGTGTCTAACGGGGTTAAGAATTTAAACAATTACAATTATAACAATTTCTGGTTTCGGGTCTGGGTGTTTTCTATGTATCATATGTATGTATTTACAAAAAAAATGTATCTATGTAGTATATCAGTCACCTAACACCCATAGTACAAGCTCTGCTTAGTTTGGGGTTAGGTGATGCTGTATGAGTAGTCCGGAAATATATATATATATTTTTTTTATTACTGACGTTAAATTTTGATCACTGGTTTCTATAAAAGTTTATATCAAGTAGTACCTACCCTGACAAAAAACTTGCTTTTTTAAATATGGGAAGAAATTCGCAAAAATATTCCGAGATGTTCACTGCCTTGTTTTATGCGAAAATTCGCACAACAGTATCTTGCTCAATAAGAACAATATTAGCTATACAAAATCTCTTACAAAATTGTGTTGTTGCAAATTCTGCGACTTTTGCTAGGAAAGATTTTATGAAACGCGGAATTAATCCCGTATGAGCTTTCAACAGACAAGGAAATGTTTTTATAAAGGGAATTTGAATTGCGCAATTTGTACGGTGCTTTTCAGAGAATAAAAATATTGCACACTATACCCGCTTCGAAAGAAGCGCACTTGGATGGTATTTGTGATACAGTTCACTCAAATTGCGTGGATTCGTAGTGATTTTGTGAAGGGTTCGACGTGAACTTTTTGACAAAGACCTTTATAGATATTTAGTTAGTTCTGTTGGAAACGGTTTGTATCCACAGTGAATCAGTTGTAATGATCAATCCATCTTTAAGAATATCTGAGTGATTATAAAATAAAATTATATATAAAATTACAAAAGTCGACCAAAATGCGTGCGCAATTTGTGAATGCAAAAATGCGAAACTACTGACACTATCAAAAATAATTAACGTGTATGGTAACAGCACAACGTGTATGCTGTTACCATACACGTTTCATTTTTTTCCCATAAATAAACAGGGTATGCTAAGAAATGTCTGAGTTAATTATCAAATTAAGTAAACTTAATAGAAAATTATGAAAATAAGATTGTCATGATATCGCTTCAATATTTTAAACACTTATGATGAGAAGCGAATTTAATAGAAACTTGTGACTTCATGATTTTCCTTTATTTTCAAAAATCTGTGAAACTGACTGTTAGAATGTTCGTAATCCATTAAGCTGGCACGTTGGCCATTTGACTAAGTTGCGAGTGTTATTAAAGTTGTTATCGGCTAGTATGAGGTATATTGCAACGGCAGGTGTTCACAATTGTTTTACTTAAGCCTTGGAAACTAGTTTTATACCTAAAACACTTAAGTTTATATGTTACTCGTACCTTTGGTGTTTTCATGTAAGTAAAGAGCCCAGTTTCTTGTATGGCTGTGTGAAATCTGGTACGAAAATGCGCTTTATTATTAGGTCCTTACATATGAAATTGGCGTTTTGTATGGGAGGAACAAAAAGTCGAATATTTTTTAATATAATATATTTAATTAACCACTTGAACGTCCAGTGGTACTGTAGTGCCACAAAACTTTATGCCGACTAACGTCCATGGTACTAGAGTGCCACACGAGTTTTTGGTTTTTTTATTTCGGATTTTCTTTATTTTCTAATAAGACAAGTTGCTAGTGTCAATGTCAGATGTCATTGTCAATAAGTATTCTACTAAATTCTAATTAGAAAAACCCATACCTGGCAACAAAAATTATGAAAAAAATATTATTTTGACAATAAAGTGAGAGAATTTTTCCGCCATTTTCCTATTTTTCGCAAGTTAATTTCTTTATGATTTACTTGTGATATCTGTATTAAAATTAAATATGTTATTGAAAAAACTAGACTCCAACCCCGTTAAAACGGTACCAAAATAATAATTCAATGTTCAGAGGAAGTATTTTAAATAAATTTATCAAAATAGGTTTCCAAATCAGTCTAAAAATGCTACCATCCTATTTTTGATATTTTTTTAGTAAATGAAGATGTAGGTACGATGATTCATATTATTATTCAAGTTTATATAATTATAATAAAGAAAATAAATACATTTTTGGTTTTGAAATAGGTTTAGTACTTTTTATGTGATAAATAGTTTTAACGGAAAAATCGCGCAGCGTGTCACGCACCGCTCGCGTAACACGGGCTGGGACGTTAGTCCCTAGTTACGCCGCAGGCGCTGGACGTTACAGTGGTTTAATCAAAGTATGAACCATTATTTTCTATGCACTTTTGCCATCTTATAGGTAGTTCATTGATCCCTTTACTAAAAAAACCAGTCGGACGGGAATCAATAAAATCTTTGAAGGCGATTTGGACTGCCCCATCGGAGTTGAATTTTTTCCCTTGCAAGAAGTTATCCAAATTTCGAAAAAAATGGTAATCTGTTGGAGCAAGGTCCGGGGAGTACGGAGGATGTCTTAGACTTTCCAATTGAAGCTCTTCTAATTTAGTAGCCGTCTGTTGCGCAGTGTGTGGTCTAGCGTTGTCGTGAAGCAGCAGTGGCGTGGAGCGATTGACCAGCCTAGGTTGTTTAGCCGCTAGCTTTTCCATCATGGTTTGCAATTGCTGACAATAGACATCAGCCGTAATAGTCTGGCCAGATTTGAGAAAACTGTAATGAACAATACCGGCACTAGTCCACCAAACGCTTACAAGTAACTTTTTTGGGGTTAATTTTCGCTTGGGGCAGGATTTGGCTGGCTGGCCAGGATCCAACCATTGCGCTGAGCGCTTCCGATTATCGTAAAGAACCCATTTTTCATCACAGGTAATGATTCGGTTTAAAATACCTTCATTATTGTGCCGGTTTAGTAATGTAACGCAGCAGTCGACGCGCGTTTGCCGGTTTGCTTCAGTCAATTCGTGAGGTACCCACCTTTCAAGCTTTTTAATCTTCCCAATTTGCTTCAAGTGAATTAAAACAGTTTTATCACTAACACCGCAGCCTGCAGCTAACTCGGACGTGGTTTGCGATGGATCCGCTTCCACAATAGCCTTCAACTCTTCATTATCAACTTGAGTCTCAGGCCGTCCACGGGGCTTGTTCTGCAAGTCGAAATTTCCAGAACGAAAACGTTGGAACCAAAAACGAACTGTGTTTTCTTTTGCAACACGACCGCCATACACATCATTCACCCTTCGAGTTGTTTCCGCAGCACTAGTGCCACGGCGGAACTCGTACTCGTAAATAATGCGATATTTTAAGTTTTCCATTTTGTAAAATGAGTGACGCAAACAGAAAAAAACAGAAGAAAAAAAACAAATGAATGACGATCATCGAAGCACAAATACATGAGTCTATAGCTGTACAAATTTGAATTTGGAATTCCTTACCAAAGAGGAGAAATTTGTGATTAAAGTGGCCAGTACGAAAAACGCCAATTTCATATGTAAGTAATATATGGTGAATACCAGGCTTGTTATAAATTAGTATTAGATCCCAAAAATAATCTACTTGTGTAGGTATATTTAGATTTTAATTGTATCCCTGCGGTATAATATGATTTTGTGTTTTTATTTTTCAACTAGAATTCACATTTTATATTTATTTTGAAAAAACGTTACTTGTGGATTAAAATATATAATTTTAAATTGATAAAGCGATAAATAGGTGTCCATTATTGTTGGACAGGCTAACAGATGAACCGACTACTCAAATTCATAATTTTCTTGATTGTATTTTTTTGAATCCGCCATGCCGCTCAATTTACACGGAAGAGAGAACTATGAAATTCTGCAGAAATGGAGAGCACTCAATGGTTACGTCTAATATTTGATTAAATGAAAAGGTATTGGAGATGCCTCCAATCGGGATTGAGCGATGAATATTCAAATTGAATGTTTGGTTTGCGGTTGATAATGAAGACGGTTTCTCTCCAATCTGAATATAAATTACGTATCTACATTATAAAATGTAATATGGGATGGAGTTGGCATTTTTACTTATTTTACATGTTTAAAAAAATATGGTGTCGCTGACACTTTTTAGGCGTTAGACTGATAACATAGAAGGTTGGCCTTGGGCTGCCTAGATCACAATTTGACCGGGTGACTACTGCTCATTAGGTCACACACTGAAAATTACCAGGACACAAATTGTGCATATTTTTCTTAACCGTGTGGGGGACACACGCGAAATATTTAATTTAAATCTTTAATTAGCCCAAATATAAACATATGCAGGCTAATTAAATAAGCAGGATATTAAATAAGGAACGTATTTAAACAAGAATAATAAGATTTCAAGACCTAGATAACGTACGTATACGAATTATATTTTTTATATATAAGATATTATTGCTGAAATCTAAATTTTATAAAATCTTTTTTTTAAGGCATAAAAAAGATTAAAAATTACGAAGCTACCTGCCAAATATGCAATAGGATCGTTGAGATTTAAATGTTTAATTTATCTAACTAAAATCTAATACTTATTGCTATATTTTTATTTTTCAAATCTACACATTACAGACACAAACAAAAGACTTATTTTGTCCCAGGTTTATGAGTACTAGTCAATTTGTATTTTAGTTAATATGAGTATATGACCCAATATGCAGTAGAAGTCATTAAGAGCCCTTAGCCAAAATCCAAAGTAGTCAAATTGTATTCTAGACAGCCCAATGTCAACCCAACAATGATCTATGATTATATTAATGCTTAAACTTTTGTCATATAATTTTATATGAAGCCTTTGGATTTACCAAATACGTTTGCCCTCTTTCAGGCAACTCAATTGATTGCTAGTAATTTATAATTTTTACAATAAACATTTTCATGTGATAACCTACATGGGTTTGAAAGAAAATTGGATTACTCGTAGATTTCTCATGAATATCACACATTTGCTTTATCTATAAATTATATGATGAAACTGTTTTAATTTATCATTAAATCACAAAGAAGAACTGTCTCTGGCAGAACAATCATGGCAATTTTGCTTTGAAATGTTTAAAAGGCATAAAACGTTTTGTTCATCTGTTTAATATATAGTATAAAATCCAATAAAGATTTGAAAATACAATCCATTTAACATTATAATACTTAGTCATTCTATGATAATAATAAATCTAAATTTAAAATTTAAGAAAAACCCCCGATTCCAATGTCTTAATTTCCTTAAACGTAAAACAACATAATATTATGTAATGTGGACGCGATGCGATTTCATTTGATACCCCACACTAGTATATTTGCAGATTTTCGGTTTTCCTTACTCACTCTCACCCCCGTAACTATTAAACGGCACAACCGATTTTCATGAAACATGTCTAAGAACACTCGCGCCAGACTCACCTATCATACAAAAAAAACTAAATTGAAATCGCTCCATCCGTTCGGGAGCTATGGTGCCACAGACAGACAGACAGACAGACACACAGACAGACAGACAGACAGACACGTCAAACTTATAACACCCCTATTTTTTGGTCGGGGGTTAAAAATTATAAGTCACAATATGGTTTTTAACGTGGTTCCCCAATTAACATTTAAGGTCTTAACTAAAATGTTAATATACTGCATCCCGATTTTGATTGTAGTTGCAAAAAACTAGTAAGACGATTGCGTTTTTTCAATTTAGGTCTTCCAGCATAATATTTTTTGCTACTGTAAATATATAAGTGTAAAGCGAGCGGCAATTCAATTTATGATCAAATAAAGTCCTCGGCTTCGGTTTTGCGATTTTTGCTTTTTTTCTGAATTTAGTTTGCGTGGCCTTCGTTATCCCACGACTACCACTTCCTGTACTGAATGCTGAGGTTTTATCGACGTTGCCAACTTGCCATGTCTCGTTACAGTAAATGCAAAAAATCTGTTGCTTGTTATGTTGTTGTTTATTCAGTATACATATACACCTAGGCTCCAATTAAAAACTGTAAGGATACATAAAACACTTCTATAACAAACAGAATTAACTCCACAAAAAATAATTAGAAAACCCTGAGATAACTACTTGGAAAACGCTGTCCTAGACCAACTAACGATCTATGTAAATTAATCCAAAGATCTTGTACCAAATCGCTTTCATCTTTCTTAAGCCTTACCGGCAAAACTATTGATAATTTCTTTCCCTATAGAATTACTAGTTAACCTCTAAGAAGTTTGTTCGGGCCATTCCCAGTAGTATTACCTACCGTTCGGTTAGTCACTAGAGATAGTAGTTTAAATAGATCGATATTGGTCTCCGGGAAGACTTGGCGAGTAGTACAACTGATCAGCATTATTTTAATCCCCATTGGTAAAATATCTACTCTCATAAACCGAAGGTTTTATTTGAAAGCTGCTTGGTTCCATCTGGAACCTGCTGAAGGTGGGTCCAAAATGGCCTGGGCGCGTTTCGTGGAAAACAATTAAGTTGGACGCAATTCTAAAATTTTAAGGTATCTGACTATTTTCTAGGTTTGTCATATCTAATTGCTGAGTAATTCTATGAGTTTACTGCAAAATTCCTATGACGCCCGAATTGCAACTATACAGGTATTTTTTTGGTAGGTACTTTACGATCACGCTCGAATCGCGACCAACAATGCGATTCGAGCGATACTTGTTAAATAAATACCCACGACTTAAAACCAGGCTGGCTCAATCTCGTTGTGGACTGTCGACCTGTCGACCTACTAGCGAACTATACTTTGCTTCCGAGGCATTGGTTTGAGAACCATTCGGCTTTAGCGTTCCTCTACCATTGATACTTCAACAAATATATCTATTCGATTATGGGGCTGGTCTAATCTAATTATATATATATTTTCTAATTTGGTTTGTTTCACATTATACACTCCTAAGCAGATCATTGAGATCTCGGTTAGGATTGAGTAACTATTTAATGTAGCTAAAGTTTTACAAGTTGTTTGAGCAGTCGTTTCAGCAAGTCTGAGGATGTGAAGGGATCCCGGATATACCTCTGCCACGTAAACTTTTATTTTCTTCGGCGGCGTATATTGGTTGGTGTAAACTGCTTACTTGCGTCCACTTACCAACAACAGTGAGTCTAAATGACAGACTAATCTTGGGCTCCGTGGAGACTTGGCACTCATACGCGCCTGAATCTCTCGGTTGGGCGGGTGCCACGCGAAGAGTCCACTCGTCGGAGTTGTCGATATGAAGAGCGGCGAAGCGAGCGTCGCTGCTGTAGGTGTGGACCCCCACGGTTAAGATGTGAAGGTCCCGCTTGCGAATCCAGGATACCTGAGAACAAAAGCGGTTAAGCTATCATAATGATGTTGGCTCTATTACCGTTCAAATAATGTAGTTACGAAAACTTCGTCGTTGCGAACTATAAACGAAAAATTAATCCCATATTCAATAGGTACGTTTTCCGTAATTTAACTTAGATATTTGAAATACAGTTATTCGTAGATAATATCGGCGGCTCAAATTTAGGGATTTCAAACTAAATTCTCAGACATAAGTTACGTATGTGTTCTGTACTAAGTGGGAATACCTTAGCTACTATCAAAGTTGTGGGTGGTTTCTGAATAAGACTTACTAGCGTTAACCGTTACACTGATAAATTCTGCGATATTGTAAAAATACTGGAATATTAAATTGTCTGTCTTGTGTTATACAAGGTATTTTGTTGGTTTATAAAACGGGAGAGTCGGAAAATGTCTCAATTGTTTAAGCCTAATCTTATCTCTATGTCATGTTTATGAAAAAAGCAAAAATATTGAATGAAATCTTTAACCGCTGTTTAATTAGTGATTATTATACTACTATCAAGCCGTCACTTACGACAAACATTGGATTTATAGATATATTTATTTATATATTTACACTGTATAGGTATATATTTTAACAAATCAAAACGAAATTTTGTGGAATATTTACATACCAATTTTGAAACACCTTGTATATTAATGTACATTGGCCAGTGATCACCTGTGTGACCCTGAAAATGTTGCACATCGGTCGCCCTCTCTCTATTTCTTATTAAAACTATAAAAGGTAACTTTTATTTACGTTTATTCCTTCCACAGTGTACCTATGACTTGCGTAAATAAAGTTTTTTAACAAAATCTCCCATAGATTAAATATTAATCAACGACTACTTCTTATCATTAAAGATGTGATTTTTTTTTAATATTATATATTTCAACAATGTCCTGGTTTATGTACACTGTGTGGATACTGTAGAAAACATATTCTGGCATTTCTTGAAATTTTCTCTGAGCTGGAGACACAATGTCGTATTCTCCTATCACTTTTAAATTTTAGATGCCGTGTGACAACTGCACCAGGTTTCCTTCACTACAGTAGACAAATACTTCCAACGTTCATCAAATCATTATGTTGCTTTCATTGTGGGAATTGTGCTGCACAAACACAATAGCCGCCCTAGATCACCCAGGATGTCCTAATTATTCAAGATCGACGGACAATAGCGTCGTTGTAATACTGTATACGCATTCTAGAAGCATAGCTTATTCATATCAACAATTATTCACGGCAGCGCCTATTGTAATCTAATATAATGCAAACCTCAGGTACACACTGCTTAGTACTTAGGATCTCCCAGTCAAATATATCAGTTAATGAGTTTGGTCACTGACAGTGTGAGAAAGTGTGGGGTCTGTAGCATCCGTCGAGTTTTTATCAGCGTTATAATGTGATCCCTTTCCGTGATGTAAATATTTCCTGTCCCCATTTTGGATTTACCCACCCCATACTGTCTTCAGCAGATCAGCTTTATGTCATAATAATTTTGTATTTTCATGCGATTTACATTGGTGCGTGCGAAATATAAGCCCAATCGGAAACCAGAAAGTATGTAAAAGTTAAGTGACATAGAAGTGATAACAGAGAAACATCGGAAACAATCTATATATTTAAAAAAAACTCTTTAATTAGGTAGGTATATTGTCTTATGTCTTACAATGATTAACACAATGGCCCTTCTTATAGATATTTATTTTGTAGTCTTGGAGTTGTTTACCGAGGGGAAAGCTTTTAGCACCAACCTAAGCCGTCTTCTCAGCTTTCAGGGCTATTATCTGCGGTTAGATACCATTATTTCAACAGCTCAAACGAAATATTATATTATAACTAATAATTGTATCTGATCAATCAATTACATAACCTTTTAATTTATAAGATACAAATTATGTATTTTACAGTAATGAAGGTATTGTACAGAACGAGGATGAGAATTTAGTACTAAATATTTGGTTCTATGGGTATTGAAAATAGTTCTACTAAGTTTTTCTATTTTGTTGTAGATTCAAAATTAAATGAATATGTTTATAAATCAAAACAAATTATGGTAAAATGCCATATAAGAATATAAAAAATAGATATTTTTGCAACCACCTTGAACTATCAGTCCGACAGCCATATACTACAAAACGCAGCAATTTGAACCGATACTTTTCCAATGATAATTCACTTGCAAACTTAGTAGTGTACAGAAGCTAAACATCATGTACCTACAAGAGCAATACCTATGCAATTAGTTCGTTTGTATTAAAGTTGGAGTGATTATAATGACACATATTAATGTTAATTGGCAAATAAACCGTGAGTTACTGCGGCTTTATTACTCCTCGTTCTATCAGAGCATTTGCTAAACTTATATTCAAAAAGAAAACTAGGTTTGCGTTTTATCATCGACCGTTCTACATAAAATACTTAATTTATATACAAATAACAATTGTGAATTAATTTTCTGTTGAATCTTGAGCTATATCTCAGTTTCAGAGATCCAAATTTTCAGACGGTTAACGGAATAATGTTTTGAAACGTTGAGAAAATTACCACCCATAATTATTTTTAATTTATTTTACTTAACCTTGTGTCTTCTTTGTGTCTTCTTTGTGTCTGTCTTGATGTAGGTAGATACATTGCATCTAACTACCCATTATCCGTTTAATTTCTGTACTGTTCGTATAATAACCTATGATATCTACATTCAGATCGGAGAAGATTACACAACTCAAAATAAAAAAGTAGCCTCATTAATACGAAAAATAAAACAAAAATACATTATAACTTTCAAAAGCTATAATGAGTTATGGCAATACTCGCATTAAAACATGAAACCCGTCTTATAATTTAAAAAAGTTTTGTACTAGTTTTGACGTAAATAAATAAAAAGTTTTCCGTTGCTGTAACATTTTTTTTTTATTTAACGTTCAAGTTATGCAACTTTGATTTGCGCTCTAACTAGTTTCCTTGCAGAAGTTTTTTGGAGTGGCTTATGCGTT
Source organism: Gymnoscelis rufifasciata (assembly GCA_929108375.1). Taxonomy (NCBI): domain Eukaryota; kingdom Metazoa; phylum Arthropoda; class Insecta; order Lepidoptera; family Geometridae; genus Gymnoscelis; species Gymnoscelis rufifasciata. The sequence goes on along the minus strand of OV815314.1, from coordinate 4,116,906 downwards.
AAACTTTACGCTTTGAAACTTGTAGCATTTGAATTTGTTTAAAAAATGCTCTAACATTTACTGCCCCAGTGCCTCAGCTAGATGTTGTTGTGTGGATTGTCCGAAAATATTTATGTTTTAAAATAAACCTAATTTTAATTTAATACCAGGAATATATTGAATATCTATTTATAAAGAAGAACATTAACAATCTTATCAAAACGACAACAAAGTAAAGACAAAATCCTCAGCGTAATAAAACAAAAGAACATTCTAAGGCCACTTTATTCTGATTCAATGGAAAGGATATAAATAAATCTTGAATCTCGAGACAAGTTTAAGACAAAATGTTGAGATTTTCTCTCTTGATACAGATAGAGAGTTTACATTAAGGCACTGAATACATCAACATTTACCAAAACAACAAAAGCAGACTGTTAGAAAAACATAATTAATTTATGTGTTGTTTTCGTCAATTTCGTGACAAGTATCCGCTGCAGGTATAAATATACCTTATAACGCCTTTACGAACCATATGTTAAAACATAATTTTGTGTGCAGTTTTAAACATCAAAAATAATTAATAATCTAGTTACGGTAAATAAATTCAAATTTCTCATATACATATACAAATAAACAGCACACAAATCTACAAAATCCGACGAGCTTACTATTAACCAAATCAGTGCAAACTGTTTGATTGCCAAACATCCAAACAAATACTGTGAGGGCGTGTTGACATAATGAATGTAGCACGCATTGATACAGCCTAAGGATTCTTGTTTTATCTCGGTAATAGGCATGACTTGTGATAGATACGGCACGTTTGTTTACGTTCGGATAAAGACGTATCGGAACGGGTACATGTGATATGGTGGCTCTCTCGACTTATATTTGGTGGGGTGGCTGATGAGAGGTTTTTGTGAAAATAACATAATACTATTTAACGCATAATTGCATTACCTATTTTTAAAACATGGTTTCCTAGAAGTCATGGAACTTTTGCGATGAATAAAAAAAAACAAAGAAAAACAAAAAAAAAAATAAGACAAAAATAAGACACTAATACGTAATTTTTTAGTACATACAATATTTTTAGCTCAAGATACAATATTTTTAGGTTCCATTGCCGCTGACAACCTTACTCTTGCAAATCATTATTCGGTTTTTATAAATATTTTAAGCACACCATGCCAAGCAAGCTTTCCAATAAAAAGTAACGTCTATAATTTAAAAGATTCCAACAGACAAATATCATTACGCTTTTTGTCTGGCGCTAACAGTACAAATTAACCATAAACGCCCGTACTTGATCTTATTATAAATAAGGTTGCAGAGCGTACATTATTTTAACATTATTTTGTACTTAAATAGCGTCAGAAAAACGAAGATTCGGATAAAGGGAGCTACTTCTTAGCTTGCGAGTAAAAGTAATGTATGCTAAATTGCGACGCGACGCAAAAAGGCAATTTCCTAACAATTTTCCTCTTCTACGATGTAAACGTGTATCTACTCTGTTACCCGTTAAAACAAAGAATATATTGATACGTATACCTTCTCACTCAGATTTGATTATAATTATACAGCCAGAGAGAGATAGCAAGCGATAAGAAAATAAGTTCTTTAATCTTTTAAGTTATTGGATGATACAATACGAAAACAGAATCCTTGTAGAAACATGTATTGTACCTACATGTTGATATAATTTGACCTTTGGGAAATTCACATGTTGTTTCTTATTTCTCCCCCGAATTATATTCGAGTAATTTATTAGATGAATACATTTCAAATGTGGCTTCTACCCGGAGAACAGGAAAAAGCGTTTCTTAATTTCATGCTCTCGTTTTGCTGAGTTTATATTTACTTTTTGACATTATGTTTGGATTTTATTAAGAGTCTGGGAAAACGTTTGAGGCAATTGGGAAATATTATCCAAGTTAAGATAAGTTGTGATTATTGCCTAAAAGAAGGTAGGTACCTAAGTAAAGTGGACCTAACGGAAGTACATCATAATCATTTCAGCTGTAGGACGCCCACTGCTAAACATAGGCCTTCATAGATTTCCAGTTACTACAATAGGAAGCCGCCTGAATTCATCATGACTAGGTGGACGTCCTACGCTGTGCTTGCCGATCCATGGCCTCTCATCATCATCACCCTATCAACGTTTCCACTGCTGGGACACAGGTCTCTCGTCAAGAGAGATTAGGCCTTAATTCACCACGCTGGCCAAGTGCGGGTTAGTGAATGTCACATGTCCTTCAAACTGTTTAAAGTTCTCAGAACATATCGGTTTCCTCACGATGTTTTCCTTCACCGTTAAAGCACGTGTTTAAAGCGCACATAAATTTCTTAAGAAGAAAAATCCAGAGGTGCGTTGGGGGGTTTGAACCCACGACCTTCGGACCTTGAAATGACCATGAACTCTACTTGTGAACTTTTCGGCCGTAACGACAATCTGTTCTACGTGCTTTATGGCCGGCCCTCTGCCACTTCAACTATCGAATCCGCTCGGATATGTGGGTGATCCGTGTTCTATTACGTATATTCCCATTACTGATTCGAACTCGTAGCGAAACCCCGAGCATAGCTCTTTCACTCACATAACAACCCTGAGTAAAACACTACGTTTCGGATCCGTATGTAGAACTGGGAACACAATACTGATTAAAAACTTTCATCTCAGGGCTCTGAGCTATTTTGAACAAAAAGATGTTCCGAAGTAGGGAAGTACATAATATTAATAATATTATTTCTGACTTACAAATGTTTAATTAAATTGAAAATTATCGTACTTTTACAAGAAATTTCTCCTCCTCGGCCTCGAACGTCCAATTCCCTCAATATCCATTTTCCTCGAATGTTCATTGCCTGAGTGATTTCTACGTACAAAATAAAGAAACATAGGCCAGTCTTCCTACAATATGATTTTAGTAAAACTATTTAAGAACAGTATTATTTAAACAACACAGTATAAAAAAGCAAACAATAACAAATACATTATTCTCTTCATTCTCAGCATCGCATAAATAATTGCTTAATACTTTCAATTTATGTAATATTTAAGAATTATGTATGCATTTTAAATACCTGAGCACTTTCAATAAAAAAATAAATAATAAATAAATAAATAAATATTTCCAGACATTTCACACAACAACATCTAGCCCCGTGGTAAGCTCTAAGCTTGTGTTACGGGTACTAGATATCTGATATACTTAATATAATAGTCATACATAATATAGATATTTTTTATTATACATATCAAACACCCAGACCAAGGAGATCGTGCTTGCAGAACATACAAACACTTTCACCCTCGGCGGGAATCGAACCCGTAGCGGGTTGCGCCGCAAGCGGACCCTCGCCCACCGCGCCACTGAAGCAGTCAATAAAAAATAAAATAAATAGAAAATAAAATATATATGAAATAAAAAGTTACAAGATTTAATTTTAAGTGTAAATCGAAAAGTCATCGGCCACTGTGTAGGCCTTAGTGTTTGTAAACCATAGTTTTTTTTTTAATTTATTATTGAATAAGTAATTTTCTGTTTACAATATTTATGAATAATAGTCATTTATGGATAATATCATTATACGTCACAATTACATCCGGTTTTTTAGAACTAATAATGCAAAACAAAAAATCTAATAAAAATATCCTACAATCAAATTCAATTAATGACTATTTAGTAGTTAATGCAATAACTGCTCTCTTTGCAGACTAAAGTCCAGAAGTAGTTGACTTCGTACGAAAAAAGTGGTGTAAGAGTATTTACTTGTTACAGAACAAAAAGTGATGGTGAATGGTTTGTTACAACCTTAGTACGTACGAGCATTGACATTGTAAAGCGTGTAGGCAAGGTACAATGAAATATTACGGGAAAATCCTCGTTCGTATTGAGCATTATGATGACTAAAGCGCCGTGAGCGAAAAAATACGCCCTACGTGAGACGGCAGGGCATTATAAAAAAACAATTATTTGGTGTTGGTGGTTCATGACTTTTAATAGGATGTGAAGTTCTTCGGAAGACGCTTCCTTTCTGTACTGTCTTAGCAACAAAAAAGGTAATAAAAACCATGTCAAGTGAATAGTTAGTAATAACGCGTCTCATACAACGTTTTAACGGAATAAAATAAATTTTGTGGTGTTGGCTTGGCTCCAGAATGTAGGTTTTCGCGGGCCTCGACCCAATTCTCTTTGCTTTATTCGATGTCGCCTCACACGACATTTCCTTTTGTACTTACTCAGTTTGTTCAGAATCAACTTCTCGCTGGTGTGAGCTGGCTTTATCGAAAAGCTCTGTTTTTAAGATTAAATATTTTTGTAGTTTGAATATTAGGAAGTAGATAACAGTACACGTGAGTAAATCAATACAAGATTGGTTCCTAGAAAAAAGTAACTAATTTTTGAATAGGTCTTTTGTAAATTATCATGGTTTTAAACAATATTATAACTTGAAACGAAAAAATCATGGTATATTTTGCAAGTTGCTCATTTTGTTTTGCAACCTTTGGTTTAAAATTACAAATATACTTTAATCTTGTCTTACCTATCCATTCACAAAAATGGCAAATCCGTTAAAAAATTATACGAAAATACGTGAGTGAAAACTTCTTTTCAAAATGAATAACTATATAGGTACATTTTAATTTACATTATCTTCTTCTTCTTAATCGGTACACTCTTGCCAGAGTGGTCGTGGTCATCACTGGAAGTTTCCACTTGTGACACGCTTCACGGCTCGTCTCCATTCCTCCCTAACAGCTGCTCGACTGGCGCATTCGTATAAGGGGTCGTCCATTGCTGCCTTTATTTGATCTGTCCGCCTCATGGGCGACCTGCCTCGCGCACGGGTACCTTCAACCCTACCCTGCACCACCAGACGCTCTATGGACATATGCCCACGCCGAGAAACGTGCCCGAAGAAGGTTAGAATACGGGCTACGGCGAATTTACATAATATTAATAGGGATATTTATAATATCAATATGGAAGTAACAAGCTATTTAACAGAAATAATTTCGTATTCCCAGTTTTGGGTAAATCGATTTCAATTTATTTTGAAAAGTAATGAAAGGACCAGATTAATAGTTTTTAAAATAATTATAATGTTTCTTTGGAGAACATGTTTTACAAGTATTCTATCTGGCGAATCCCATTCACACATAACATAAAATATCATTAACTAGCAGCCCGCCCCGGCGTCGCACGGGTAAAAAAAAAATCCCGGTAACTTTTAAAGTTTTTTGTTGAAATTAAGTTATGTCGAAGACAATTTTATTCACAATGAAGTACTCTTAACCAACAGCATATTTATTTGAATAAAGATTAATATTATTATGTTGATACAACTTAAACAAATTATTTCGACCAAATTAGGTACCATAAAAACGGTTTTTGTGAGTTAATCTTAAAAGATAGACAAATACTATCGCGGACTGTTTTTTAGATCATTAAAAGAGCTATTATTCTTTAATACATATTTTTTGTGTATCTTGAACCGTTTTCACGGCGCACGCAACGGAAGGCTTCAAAGATGAAATAATTTCTCCCGTTTTTTACACATTTACAACTATATCTTTGCTCCTATTGGTCGTAGCGTGATGTTATATAGCCTATAGCCTTCCTCGATAACTGGACTATCCAACACAAAAAGAATTATTCAATTCGAACCAGTAGTTTCGGAGATTAGCGCGTTCAAACAAACAAACAAACAATCAAACAAACAAACTCTTCAGCTTTATAATATTAGTATAGATGTATTATGACGTGGTTCACTCCATACCACACATAAAATTAGTGATTTTATTTTTTGTTATGTGGCGATTTCATATGAGCGGTTAAACCGCAAATGGCAATTTTGTTTTATTTAGAATTGAGGAACCAAACCATATACAATCGTTGAATACGGAATGGATAAAAAAAGAAAAGATAGTTATGTGAAAATAGTAAATAAATAATAAATAAATAAATCAGAGATGGAATAAAAAAAAAACGCTCTCCAAAGTAGCTGAACTCAAGCTGTTTGTCCGTTCGCTTCATTGTCTGTTATAAGCCGCCTATCCTCTTACGTTCCATTTTGACTGAGATACACAGGTGAGCCTCAATACCTGGCGAGCGCTACTTCCCCTCTATACAGAAATTTTGCTTAAACTTAATTTGAAAGATATCGATGATAATTAAGTGATTTTAATAAAAAGTGCGTGAAACGATTTTTTTCGTGTTTTGAAATGTGGCCCGGAGAAGCCATCTTTATAGGTCTTCAAGCTCCATCTTAGACCACATCGTCACTTAACATCAGGTGAGATTGTGGTCAAATGAAGGCTTAGCTAGCTTAAAAAAGTACAAACAAAAAAAACAAAAACGGTGAAACAAACAACGAAATTGTAAATTCAATAAAGCGAAAACGCTGAAACGGAAAAGTGTTTTGAAGTACTTTAAGCTAGTGCTATTTTAATCCAGACCAACTAAACGTTTGTAATTTCATTACTGCTCGCCGGAAATCAAACTGTTCTGTTAAAGTGGTTGACGGCGCGCCGCTAACGGGCACGTAATCGAATTCCTTCGTGTTTATGTCCTTTGTCACGATTTCCAATGAAACACCAACATTATTTTTTGCGTTTTCGAATTGGTCTTTCAATTGGTTTTTAAAGTTACGACTTGATAAAAGCAGGTCAAGTATACTTGTTTGGTTTAATGCGTGGTTTTCTACTTTCAAACTCTACTGTTTTGTTGTCTAATCATTGGTGATGTATTTGATCAAGCAATTGCTTGGGTTGAGCATATTCAGCATTATTTTTGATGAAAGAGCACTCATAAGATGTTAAATAGTCCACCTTAAAGTCTAATCGAATTAAAATTATCAAATTCTATTTTATTACGTCAGACTTAACTTGACACTCAAATGTCGTTTAATACCATTTTGTCTGACAAAAAGTTTTCAGACTTCAAATGAAATTACCACTGCGTGCCGCGTTACTTCGAAACTTTGTGAATTTAATTCAATATCGTTTTCAATAGTGAACGCTAAACACTATGGGCTGTTGCGTGTCGGTAACAAATAGGCTTCATTGCCATTCCGGGAATTTTACGAGAGCAGCTTCAAAATAATGACTTTGTTGTTGGCAAAATTGTATCTAATTTTGCTTTCCATTACCATAGTAGAACCAATTAGGGGCTTTTATAGATGGCTTAGCATTTTATATGGGACCTACGGCCTTCGTTATGGGATTACAAGGTCATGTGACACAAATCTAAGAGGATTACATAACGAAACGTTTGGCGTTTATTGAGTTATCATTTATCACAATAATCATTGGTGTATATTTATTTTGAAAGCTATACAATAACTATTAAATAATAATGAAATGCATAATAAGTAGAGTTTTTCAAAATATTAGGTCCTTACATATGAAATTGGCGTTTTGTATGGGAGGAACAAAAAGTCGAATATTTTTTAATATAATATATTTAATTAATCAAAGTATGAACCATTATTTTCTATGCACTTTTGCCATCTTATAGGTAGTTCATTGATCCCTTTACTAAAAAAACCAGTCGGACGGGAATCAATAAAATCTTTGAAGGCGATTTGGACTGCCCCATCGGAGTTGAATTTTTTCCCTTGCAAGAAGTTATCCAAATTTCGAAAAAAATGGTAATCTGTTGGAGCAAGGTCCGGGGAGTACGGAGGATGTCTTAGACTTTCCAATTGAAGCTCTTCTAATTTAGTAGCCGTCTGTTGCGCAGTGTGTGGTCTAGCGTTGTCGTGAAGCAGCAGTGGCGTGGAGCGATTGACCAGCCTAGGTTGTTTAGCCGCTAGCTTTTCCATCATGGTTTGCAATTGCTGACAATAGACATCAGCCGTAATAGTCTGGCCAGATTTGAGAAAACTGTAATGAACAATACCGGCACTAGTCCACCAAACGCTTACAAGTAACTTTTTTGGGGTTAATTTTCGCTTGGGGCAGGATTTGGCTGGCTGGCCAGGATCCAACCATTGCGCTGAGCGCTTCCGATTATCGTAAAGAACCCATTTTTCATCACAGGTAATGATTCGGTTTAAAATACCTTCATTATTGTGCCGGTTTAGTAATGTAACGCAGCAGTCGACGCGCGTTTGCCGGTTTGCTTCAGTCAATTCGTGAGGTACCCACCTTTCAAGCTTTTTAATCTTCCCAATTTGCTTCAAGTGAATTAAAACAGTTTTATCACTAACACCGCAGCCTGCAGCTAACTCGGACGTGGTTTGCGATGGATCCGCTTCCACAATAGCCTTCAACTCTTCATTATCAACTTGAGTCTCAGGCCGTCCACGGGGCTTGTTCTGCAAGTCGAAATTTCCAGAACGAAAACGTTGGAACCAAAAACGAACTGTGTTTTCTTTTGCAACACGACCGCCATACACATCATTCACCCTTCGAGTTGTTTCCGCAGCACTAGTGCCACGGCGGAACTCGTACTCGTAAATAATGCGATATTTTAAGTTTTCCATTTTGTAAAATGAGTGACGCAAACAGAAAAAAACAGAAGAAAAAAAACAAATGAATGACGATCATCGAAGCACAAATACATGAGTCTATAGCTGTACAAATTTGAATTTGGAATTCCTTACCAAAGAGGAGAAATTTGTGATTAAAGTGGCCAGTACGAAAAACGCCAATTTCATATGTAAGGACCTAATATATTGGACATTTTTTAATGTCAGGTAATATACTGCATGATTTTTAATAAGTGTTTTAAATTTTATGGAGAAAAAGATTAAAACCTTAATCTTCGCGCACAGGATTTGAACTTCCGGTAAAGCGCCCCGACACGCTACCAATGACACCAACGCGTCATTACGTGATAGGTCGAAATTTTTCTGCACTTTGTATATCCAGTGAAGCCCCGAGTAACGACATCTCGTAGAAAATCTAAGGACTATTCTACATTGCAGGTTTGAATCCTGTGCGCGAAGGTTACGAATGTAACTTTTAAATTTTCAACATTTCATTTCATTATCTTTTTAAATTGTAACTTTTTAAAATTCAGTTGTTTCCGTGATCATGGCGCTTGCAACAGCGTCGAAATATCGGAAAACTCAAAAACCGTCAAATCATGGTATGGTACCCGTTTTAAATCATAACATGGTTACGAATGTGTCTTAATCTTTTTCTGCATAAAATTAAAAAACAGATTAATTTTTAATAAAACTGAAAAGTTTGTTCATTATTTTTTGGATAAGCACTGGATAAGTGTAATAACAATAAATCGCCAGTGGATGTCGATAAGCTGATAAGCAAAGAAGATTTTAAACTCTGTAATCTTTAGGGAGGTCCAATAACGGCTAAACATCGTGAAATAGGGCAATCGATATACGCGTAAAAGTTTTATTATCTCGGCATGTCGATAAAGGCTATAATCAGGGTAATTTCTATATTGATTATCAGTGGCACAAAAGTGACGTAATGGCAAGTTGATCAGGCGTCTACAAAACTATTTTCCAAATTTATGGCCTTAGTGAACCTATGAATCAAATTTATGGACCATGATAACGGTTTCGGTGCCTCGGGTGAGTAGATGAAACCAATTAGTATCATGGCGGCTTGGTAGCTATGTCTATAGGTCGTTAGATATCTAACTTACTAATTATTACTGCTAATGGCTGATTTGATCGAGGTTAATATTGGATTATCTAAACACGTATATTGGTTTTAATTAAGAAGTGTCTGAAGCACTATTGAATTTTTAATTTACAAGCGATACAAGTGAGACCTTTGCTGATGATTTTCATAATACAAATTATAAAAAAAAAATATCCTTACAAGTATTTTATATTATGTATAATTTTTTACTTGGCTTGTTTCACCATAACCGAGTAAAATTAGACATTGGTTAAAGTTTACAGCTAATTCGCTAAGTCACAAGTGACAAAACCAGATAGCTCTTGACATAACTTACAATTGACACGAATAATTGTCATAATTAACTATTGCTAAGTTTACACGGATTTTGTAAAATAATCTCTTAGTAACTCCGACACTTGCAACCATTTTAATTTGAGTTCGTTTATGGTTATTCTAATAGAACTTCATTGATATAAGTTGCTAGTCGCCACCTTAACATTGTGTAATTATTTTATGTTTTATTATTTTGTGTTTTTATTTATTTGAAGAACTAACTAATAATCATCATCATGTCATCAGCCTGCCCTTGTCCCACACTATGTGGGATCGGCACAACATGTGTTTTTCTTCCATTTCCCTCTATCACCTAAGAACTAAATAACAAACAGTCGTATAATTCACTGAATCCATTCCACTAACATTCTTTTTAAAATTTCAACGCTCGCTGCCACAATATAGGATTTAACTGTGAAAAGTTAAGATGCATGGCACAACACACCTGTGTGCACATCTCCACCATTATTCTCTGAGCGAAATATCACAGGAAAAATTGTGCTTGGATAAAAACCTAGTAAAACACAAAAGCCATTTTACGTATTTTTCTTGCAAATGTCTGGGGGATTTACTACAAAACAGTTTTCTTGCCTTTGTCATTGGACTTTTTAGTTATTGTTAGGGCTTCATTCACCACGTTCAAGTAAAGTCCCAACTAGGTACAGTTATAGAAATGCTGTCTCACTCAGACTATTGTGCAACTGAGCAAGACAGCGCTATAAATAATCACTGATTGCTACTTGGGACTTTCTTTAGAGTTGAAAATTAAAATTCAAAAATATTTTTATAACAGCAAAATACATTACAAATACTTTTTCGTTGCAGATGCAATTTTACATACCTAAATAATTAGACAAATGAATCGCAATTTTAGCAAGAAATTAATACACTCGTATTGTATATGTACTCGTATGTGTGGATGTTTGGTTACTGTGATGTGGCCCTTTTAAAATCCTCACCTATTCTCTCATCTTTCTGTTGCTTTTATTTTAATAATTAATTTTACTCCAACATTACCACTATAATGTTTAATGCTCACTTATTTCAAAAACAATTACGTATATTAATTAATATTTCGCATTGGAATTTCTGCACTAAAACTTTATAACACAGTAACTCGTTATGCAGAAATAATGTTATAATGGATCCTTTGTTGTCAAGTAAAAATAATATACGGGATAGGCATTTATCGAAGGTTGGCCCCTATCCTTTCAACTTACCTTTCTAAAAAATATATTAAGCAAACCTAAAAACTTTCATACAATGTTTGAGAGAAGCTTTGAGAATTTATCGGATAATTAAAGTATAATCTTTGCTTTATGTTTTCATCCATAAGTGAATTAATTTAACGTCACTACTTACAAGAGATGAATAACCTATCAAACTAAATGTTATCTAATTTATTGAAACTTATCGAAATGTAATATTCGCCTTTTGAATAGTAATTCAGGTATTTGAGATCAGCTTTACGTTCATGTTTATCATAGGCGTCAGAAAATATTTAATAAAGTTTACATAGCGAGTTGAAAACTTTGACAATAAAAATTTAACATGCCATCTTTAAACGTTATTTCAAATTAATGAGTCTGATTGAGATCCCAATGAGTTTTTTTTTTTTTTTTTTTTTTTAGTATTTGGGCAATTGTTAGGCGAAATATAAGGTATGGACGAGATTAATAAATATTTACATCTACATTACGTATATTCTTAAAGTTATGCACTCAATTACATATTAAATTGTAACAGCTCATCACTAATACGAAGACCGGTTTATGAACTTTGAGGGATAGTGATTGGGAAACAGCAAAATAACTGTGTAATAAACCATTTCGCTTTGGATTATTCTCCTTCACCACTAAGAAAACTTGATTATTTTGAGATCATAATTCATCCTGCATAATAACAAAATTCAATGTTTATATTGCAAGGCAGCAGCTGCTGCTGGCTTGTTCTGCAAGAGACTATGCTTTCATTCATTGCTGCAATGAATGAAAGCGATTTTTTGAACTGAGAACTTCCTATGGGTGGGTGAAGCTTTTCGTTACGTTACGCGTAACGCCGCCATTCATTCTGCCTTCCCTTTCTTTTACATTCTGCATTCCCTTTCTGTTTCCTAATAACTCGTCCATTTCATAGACCCCATCTACATAAAACATAAATAGTCTCTTGCAGAACAAGCCGTATTTGAAGTTATCACGTTTGCCAGGCGACCCAAGACGCACACGTTTTTTTTATAAGACTGTATTTACTACATATAACCTCCCTCTTGTCACCACGCATTTAAATTCGGCGGCCACTTTGCAGCAATAAAACATTTATAAGCAATGTTAAACTCGAATGGTTCGTCTTTAGTCGTCCTCCGAGACAAATGCAACTTTACGGCCGGTTTGTAAAAATATTCATGTATTCTACTTACGTAGCTTTGCTGTATGTTTTTTGTATTTTTACAGAGCAGGCACAATTTCTACGTTGTTTTTTTTATGAAATTGGTTATTGCATTATAGATACTAAATAAAATAAAATAAAAAAATATTTCGGGTCATTTCACACAACAACATCTAGCCCCGTGGTAAGCTCATAGCTTGTGTTAGTAAACATCTGATATACTTAATTTCCCTTCGGCAGGCATCGAATCCGCTACCTCTGGCACCGCAAGTGGACCTACGTCCAACGCGCTACTGAGGTTGTCAATTATTTGTATATGGTAGATCTTGGTTCAAATTATTGTCTCAGAATAATCAATTATGTAATTGGTAATATCAATAACACTTTTATAGGAATAAAAATACATATAATGATAAAAACGAACTCCTACAAAACAACAGACTTTTAACCTATTCTATTAGTTATCCATTATATATCAGCGTAGGCTTATGACAAATTTTTGGTCTATCATGGAAGCCCATGGATTTATTATGATTTCTGATTCCTTCAATGCAATCAGGATGATGGATACTTACTCTATTCCACAGTTCTAACAGTATATGAAGTTTTCACTTCTATGAGGCGACTCGAGACGCACCTGTTTTTTTATATGTACCTATGTTTCATGCAAATAAAGATTTATTATTATTATTATTAAGATGAGATGTACATATTTACTGCATGTAAATCGTTCTTATGTCTCCACCAATAAAACATTCATGAGCACAGTTTACAATGAAACTCCTTTAGGTTTCCTCCGACACAAATGCAACTTCACGGCCAGTCGCTGTAAAAATATTTATGTATTCTGCTTTGCAGTATTTTGTATATTTACTGTACAGGGGCAATTTATTCGTTGCCTTTTTTGTGAATTTAGTTTTTGCATTGAACATTGAAACTAATTAAAACTCAATGCGCGTTCGCGGTTCACATTAGCGGCTTTCAAAAAAGCAAGGACTTGTAGCATTTTGTAATGGTATGCTATTTAGTTTCATTTATCGACTTGTTTATCTCTGTAGACATATTTCAAGACGGATAGGTCCTCCTTAAATATGCAAGTACCTAAAAATGTTCTCTCGTGATTCTCAAATAGACTTTTATGATTATTTTGTCATCTGATCAATACCTTAAGGAATGTAATAAAATATATAAGTTAATTTGAGTACTTGCTAATAATTTTGGTTTTGACCTATTGGTTTTTTTATAATTAATCATAATATATTGCGAAAAAAAACACAACTAAGTTACCTTATAAAGTGATACGTTGCAGTATTTAATACATGTAAGTGTGAAAACTTCTATTCTCAAACTTATATGTATTATTACTGAGTATCTGACTTGCTGACTTGTTTGAAGTGTTTGCAAATGACATTCTGTCGAATATTGAAAGCGGATATAGATATCGAAAGCGGAGTAATCGTAAATGTGGTTAATTAAAATACAACATCATGTAAAATATAATTGATAGTTCAATTCAGTCTCTGGTAAACCCTGTTTCCATTAGGTGATTGAGTCAAGATCTGACTATTCAGGATTCAGAATAGACATAAGATATATAGGGACAGATTACTTTATCCAACGGTTAAATCAACACGAACTTATGTTCGTGCTACAAAATGTTGTAATTGTAAAAAATATACGCAAGAAATACCTGTTAACTCTGTTTGTTAAACCAACCTAGTTTTTATTTATTTATTTATTGATAAACTATTTACAATGCCTTTACAGTTGGACACTAAAGCGACAAAGAAATATAAAAAAAAACTTATCTTACACAAAACACAAACCAAAAAACTATCATTGTACTCGCTACGAACTACCACTTAATATTAAACTTAAAATAAACCTATTTACATATTCCTATGGGTCCTATCCAAAAATTTTAAAACCGCAGCCTATTTGTACTTAATAATAATATATTAAGTATGTACCTATACAAGGCTCATGGTATACCAAAATTACTTTCTTATCTAGTTAAGTTATACATTTTTAGTTTTACAAGTTTTTAAACCTGTGAAATCACAATTCAACATAGCATTATGTTGGATAATAGACCCCTATTATTATCTATCCTTATACACCTAGAAATAAGTGTTTTGCTGGATATAGACCTTTTTATCATTGATAAACATTCGTTTTATTTAGTTGCGGCCTGCATCCAATCAATCATTTAATGAAAACTAGTAGAGGCTCGCGGTTTTACCCGTTCCCGCGGAATAACATTTTCTATGTCTATGTCTTTTCTTATGCTCTAAAAAATCTGTGTACCAAATTGCTTTTAAATTGGTTTAGTAGTTTTTGAGTGAAAGAGGAACAGACAGACAGAGTTACTTTCGTATTTATAATATAAGTATGGATCAAAGAAAGTATTACATAATCAGCCCAGTCTTAGCCCACCTCCCGTGCTAGGTGCTAGTTGGAAACTGTGTTATATCAAAGGAACATAAACTTTGCGACAACAAGTCATTAACAACCAGCAGATTCAAATTTAAAAGTTAATGCAAAAACTAAACTCATAATAATTATTTTGGGCGCAACGGCCGAGCAAAAAGTATAAAAATATGAACACACTTGCAATACAGTCTCTAAAATTAAAAATGCTGGCTTACTCAGCGAGTGTGAAAAACAGTTTCGTTCAGTGGAAAACAACTGTTTCCGCTATATTTTTAATATATTTTGCGTAGCCATTTTCACAAGCAGCCGAAAGGCAAAAAATCAGAACCCGCCTCATATTTTTATTATTATGATTTATACCAAAATAAACCTGTCAGTTTCACACAACCCATTTCCTTGCAACCTTTACCCGCTCCTTATCAATAATTCCAGCAATAACATAGATCGACTTACCATGTTGCCTCGCGTTACGTCATAAGCGTAAATTATTCATACATTTGGCATGAGGAGCGGTATCTGTGCACATACTGTGTAATTTTACGAGATTAGTATGTAAATTGCGAGTTAATTCAGAAATAAGCGGAACACAGCCCGGGATTGTGCATTATCATTGTTTAATCAAGCATTTGTTTAGGATGTGGTTTTCGTGTGTAATTTGTGAAACGGTAATATGGAAATTATTGCCACATGGGTGCTTATGATAAGCACCTTTGGTAGTATCGTGCTATTTACACTTATATACAGAAGCTATTTTCCTCTCATCGCTGGTTCCGTTAACGTAACCAATTAGCAGCCGATTGGTGAGCCGATCCCTTTCGTAATTGAACCACTGAAATTGGCAAACCACTTATCGAAATGCAAATAAAACTCGGATTTTATTCCACAAAAACTTATTTTTCTGCGAAACGTTTAACGGCAAATGGCAAAGAGAAACTTCAAGCCGATAGCTTTTATTCTTTCAATAAAAATGAGACCTTTAATAAAGTTCAGGTTGTAAAATGTTATCGAAACTTTTGTTAGCTGTATACAAATCTAAACATTAAGATGCTTTTACTTCTGAACTTTGATTTTTCTATAAGCTTTGCTATACATTTCTGTATACATGTCTGCAAAATGTTTCGCTACGTCACTTGGTTCTGCTGAAATCTGGAGCAAAAGTTCCCGAAAGGCGAGACATTCACTAAGTATTTGTACCAGACCAACAGTGTCAAGTGTGGCCTCAATAAAAAAGTACATGTACAATCGAACCAACTGAATCATAACCCACTTGCCTGATAATTCGCTTGAAACTTTTAAACTTGTAAGATCTATCACGTATAATGCACTTACGACGTTTTAGGTACTAATAAAATTATGTCAATACTGGTCGCAGAGCTATGCAATTTTAACCTTTGTTATCATTGCCATAAAACCACATTTCACTTTGTTTGAATCTCGAGCTGATGATGGAAAAAATATATATTTAAAAAATGGGGTGTTCCACAAATGTGTCATATTATTACGTCAAGTTATCAGGTAGTGATTATATACTCTCTGGTTATCAGTCAATGTGAAAAAATAGAAACTAAATAGGAAAATGCTTAATATTTTTTTATAATGGCTAATTTAGAAGAACAAAGTTCTCGGATTGTAGTCTTAAGTGAGGAAGGCTATGGCATGCGGGAAATATCACGCGAATTGAATATTTCTCGGAATACCGTGAGGACCTGGACCAGACGGCACGCCGGAGAGGGCATCCTCGAGAACAGACGTCATAACCACGGCGTTCGCCGACTCACGAACGAACAAGTAGTGGACTGGAGTGTCATACAACACCATTATGAAGAACATCCTTTTACTCCCACCCGATATTTTGCGGCGCAACATGACGTCTGTCTACAAACTATTAGACATTATTTGCACAGTGCCGTGCA
Source organism: Gymnoscelis rufifasciata (assembly GCA_929108375.1). Classification (NCBI taxonomy): domain Eukaryota; kingdom Metazoa; phylum Arthropoda; class Insecta; order Lepidoptera; family Geometridae; genus Gymnoscelis; species Gymnoscelis rufifasciata. Next base: position 4,100,250 of record OV815314.1, on the reverse strand, counting down.
AATAATGTCTAATAGTTTGTATTACAGAATCTTATAATTTAAATTAGTTCTGTTAAAGATTAAATAAAGTTTTTTTTCATTTCACAAATTTTATTACTCTTTTTACTTATATAGCTTGAAAGAGCAACAATGACATGTTTCTGTCCGTAAAATACTTATAGGAATGAAACCTGTTAATGAATTAATCTAAAGTTTAAGCTGGCTCTTCACTTGGCCGTATTATCCCAAACATTACTGCATTATTTTTGATTTTACATTCTAGAGAAACAAATGCGACTAATAGTTGAGCAAATTTAATACGGCCAAGTGAAGTGGCACCATTACGTTCGTAGAAAACTTCCTATACCTAGACCTACGTAAATACAGATAAAGACATAACATCATCTCTTCTTTTTCATATACGAGCTTAGTCGATACTGTCCGATTTATTTAACAGTGCACTCAGTAAATGTCAGTGTCTAATCAAATGATAACAAGTTCGTTACCAAGGAAATACATTTTCAAGGGAATTTCGACCTACTTGTATTTAAGGCGATAAGCAAAAATAAGCTTATGGTGGGTCATAATTCATTTGGTTTGATGGTACATTACTAAAGACTGTTGTGAGCTGTAAGCATTGAACTTTAATTAGTCCGTAGAATGGTGTAGTGACAGTCGTCACACAAGGGTGAGACATGTTTGCTTAAGGATTCTTAATTCCCAGACCTTTTTGCCAATAAGTGTCCGTGTCATTGTCAAGGTAGATGTCATCTTCAAATTGGTGTGCAATGTCCAACAACACAAACGAACATTGGCTGTTGACGGCCATATAGCCAGTCACGGACGCCATCTAATAAAAGAAGAAGAAGTCAAAATGGTAGGACATAAGCTATGCTTGTTTAAAAATTCCATTTTATTTATGTACTTTTTTACATAAATAATGTACTTAATTTTGTTTAATATTATCGAAAATTCTAAGGTTTGCAAGGTTATCAGCGTTACGGTACCTTAGCTACGCATATTAATTAAAAAAAGGTATAATAATCGATTATTATAATAAGAATCTATCAGAGTCTTTCCTAGGAATATTTTATTAATGAATAACCCGTATTGATTTTACAATTTCCATTATTTTTCCCCGCCTTTTTGCCACGAGCTTCCAAGTTGAGGTTTGAAATAAAATTGTTGGAATTCTCGTAAAGAAATAATAGAAACACCATTTATAATAACTTATACTTCGGGTTCGAAATGAATATCCGTTTGGTGAATTCTTTCGGAAAATGTGTTTAAAAGCAATTATAATGTGCAATTAGAATACTACGCTACTGAAAGGCGTCTGTACTGTAAGAAGATTTGTTACATGACCCTTGGTAGAGTTCACAATTTCATTATAAGACATTTAAGCCGAAATGAGATTAAGACTCCGTTACATGAATAATATAAGAATAAAAAGTCCGACTTAAATATTTAGCATTTGAAGTATATCTACTGTAACAAATAATAACGTGGAGTACAATACAATGCAACACAAAATTCTATATTGCAACCCCACATTAAAGTAACATACATAGGAGACACATATAACACACACTACATAATGTACTTTTGACCTCAAATCTAATGTGGAAGGCATATAGATCGCAGAACATAAGCTTTTGCCGTCTAACAGAGAGTGCAGCGTAGGACGTACATCAACTAGAAAGATGAAAAGGCTTATCTAAAGATGAAGGTCGCTTCCAATGGTAACATGTAGAAATTAATATATAGGAAAGCCTATATACATAAGATGGACGTCTTTCGGATGAAATGGTGCTGTAGATGACTTTTTCTACTGTAATGATCTTTTGTGATAAAAATATTACAAAATTATGGGTTTGAGAGTAAAACATTTCGCCGCCGATTGTACAACAACTGTGGCTATTGATTGTTAATTTTTAGTTAGTCGTTAAGCTATTGTGTGCATTAAGATTTTATATATCTATCTAACATTTTATTACGGGCTCATTCGTGTTAAATATTATTTTCATAACTTGACTGATTGCATAGTGAAGTATAAATTAATGTGTTTCCTACAGCTACACCATAGATGCGATTAAAAGTTTTACTAAGACGAAAGATGAAAGCAATTTTTCATTAAAATAAATGGTCTTACTTATCGGGACGTCGCGTCTCGTCCAGAACGAAAACGGAAAGCTGCATCCAAACAGACAGGGTCGGGGATTCTTTCCAATTTTAATTCTGTGAATTTTTAAGCTGAAAACTGGCTAAGGTTCAGTGAATATAATTTTAGTTTCTCTCTGCTCATGACTTTTAATTTTTGCTTGTTGAAATTTAAATGAATATCGATAATAGTTTATTGTAGCGTATTGAGAATAGTTTATTAAATTTCCTATACAAAGGATTTATCTGAAGCATACACTCAGGGCGTGGGTGGTGGACCGTTTTATTATGTAATTATATTTTTATATATTTATAGTAAAAACAGGTTCTATTTATAAGTATTATTGAACAATAACAAACCTAATAATATAATTTTAACATCTTTAATAGTTTTTATCGCACACAAAATTTTTCAAATCGTTAAATAATTAAAGTGTGCTTGAAGTATCTGGCTGGTAAAATATTAATATTGATTTCCATTTGGTTTCCTATTATGAGCAATAGCGCAATTTAATTTGTGATGCAAGATTTAGAGCGTAAAGCCATAATATTGGCTGTTAGATTGCTTCCTCAGCATTTACCAACTACGCCTATTCAGGCATATAATAACGAGCTAACTTTACTGATAAAATATGAAAGTTATAGCTCGATAGAAGTTAGGATACTAAAATCTAATCTGTAAAAAACTTTATCAAATATCAATTACCTTAGAAATAAAGTTTGAGTAACGATAAACATAAGGCAAATATTTTTATTTATTAAATATGTTTTAATTCATAACTTCACAAATTTTTATTAGTTCTTGCTTATTATTTAAGGACATATAACCTTATATTTAATTTAAAATGGAGAGAGTAAATGTCATTTAATTTATAAATGTTTAACCTCATTTTACGTTTCTAATTTTAGTGCTTATCTTGTATAGACACAGTATTCGACATTCGTCGTCAATATTGAAATAAAGTTTTAAAGGTTAAACATTATCAAACCGAGATAAACCCTTGTTATGTAAATAAACAAAATCGAGCTACTATGTTACTTCAAAGGCATGAGACCAATGAATTTTCGAACAAATTAAACCATTAACAAGTCATTATGTATTCCGCGCAAGGAAGGCTTTACTATTCGTCTTAAGAAACTCAATAGAAACTTGAACATATGGCAAACTGAATACATAATACTCTGAGACAAATTATATCGAACAGCGTCAAGCCGACACAACAAATTAGCAGCGGGTAATCTCGGGATTTTGATTAGAAACCGAAGAGTAAAGGAATGTGAGCTTTAGAAGTGTTCCAGTAGGTTGATTTTTGCATGGCTTTCGAAGCACAAGGGGCAATAAGGTGTCGTTTACCTCTTGATCAGCAGTGACAGCCTAAGGCTGGGTCCACACTTGTATCATTTGGGTGTATCACGATCAGGCGTGGCGTATCGAGTATCCGTATCATAAGTATGGACGCTCATTTTATACTTTTATGTGATACTGTATCATTTCAGCGTATCAAATTTAACTTTACAAATATGGACGCTTCAAAAAGAAAATGTAACAAGTAACTTCAAGAGTAACAAAGTCCATACAACCATAGACAACTTTGCAATGTTGGCTTTCGGTATAATTGGATTATTAATCGAATACAGTTAGCTACTCCGATGTTTAAAATCGACAATCCCAAAGTGCTGTTCCTCTCGATCTCCTGTCAAATCATATTTGGGTCAGTGAGAAGTGAGTAATTTCGCGCATCGGATTTAATCAATTACCGTAGAATTTGCGAATAGCCGTAGAAACTGCTACGGCTACAGGGTTGCAGCCGTAGGCAGTGCATTGTGTAATATTTTGACCTGAAAGCCGTAGAACACGGTAATTGCCGCAGCATTAAATATAAATAAAATAAATATTTCCGGACTACTCACACATCATCACCTAACCCCAAACTAAGCAGAGCTTGTACTATGGGTGTTAGGTGACGGATATACTACATAGATACATTTTTTTTTGTAAATACATACATAATATGATACATAGAAAACACCCAGACCCGAAACCAGAAATTATAGATCGTACAAAATCTGGTCCCCCGGCGGGAATCGAACCCGCAACCTCCTGCGCCTCAGGCGGACGTTCGCCCACCGAGCCACAGAGGTCGTCGTTTGGCAACACTGCATCAAGCATTCACGTCCAAACTTGTTCAATGCAACGCGTATCCCCTTTGATGATCGCGGAAAAACCGACACAGGATGGTTCGGGGTGTATCACGATACAGTATCATGATACAGTATCATGATACAGTATCAAAATACGTCCATACTACCGTGATACGCGTATCGGATAAGAGGTGTATCTTGATACGCGATCATTGGAGATCGGGTGCGGATCGGGCCGTATCGGATACGGCATGTATCATTAACGTGTATCAGTTTGCGTCCAAACTAGCGATCATGATACGCGCCGAGGATACGCGACGGGGATACGATACGCCGAAATGATACAAGTGTGGACCCAGCTTTAGCCAGCTCGTGATGAAACTAAATAGAGGAACGATGTTTGCCGTACGTAAGCGGAACGTAGCAGAGACAAATTGACTGCGAAATCTAGTATTGCTTTTCTCTAAGTTGCCACAGTTACGGTGAAATATTTCAATTTGCAATGTACAACAACATCAGTTGAAAATCAGAAGGTTTTACCAAATATAATTGTAATGTTAAAAAATTCAAGTCCATTTAACAAAAATATTATATATACTAGAACAAAAATAAAACTATTTGTTTTCAAAAACTCTTTGACTTAAGAATAACAAAAAGCGATTTATTTTTTTATTGAGAACATTTTATTTTTTATAAGTGCATTCTTTTTACCAGAAAATAGCATGTTAACATTTTTTTTTCAGTTATATAGAATCTGAGGTTAATAGAACGTTTGATAAACAACGATATTCATAAACCTATATTACTGCTTAATCTGTTTTATAACAGTTTAATAAAATCTTTTCAACTTAGTTTATCTCCATAATTGTCCTAAAAAGCATTAATAGGCTTAATGCGTGTTTTAGCTAATTCAGTTATGAACACGAGCTTAAGTAAAAATCTGACTGTTTAACAAAACTGTACCGGAATGTTGCTAGATTTGGGTAAATTGAATTGCCGATTCAAGTGCTACGACGTGCTAGTTTCGTAGCGTTGCTACGGGCGATGCGGCTACGAAATCCGTAGACAATCTACGAACTCTTCGATTCTGTAAAACGACTAAGGCGCTGGAAAACTTTAATCGCAAAATCCGTAAAACGGAACAATAATTTAACAGTTATCGTTACAAAAGCGCACCTAAATTCTGAAGTAGACTGAAATCTTACAAATTGAGCTTAGTTTGCCGACATTGTTATGCAAATAATGACTTTGGGTAATTGATTGTCTACACTCCAACGAACATTGCCCTGATAAGGCGTGAATAATCAACGTTATTCCGAAAATAGAAATTTGCCGCTCAATCAGTTAGGTTCTTCACCCTTCATGGCGGGATGGTACCTTTAGTCTTAATACTCAGTAGCGGTTAGCCGTGAAGGTAACCTCGCCTGATATAAGTACAAAGCGGGTCGGCTCCACCAAGCCACCGCAGTTAATATTATGATGCCGATAAGAAAATTACTTTGGAATTGTTAGATAGACATACTTGTTGTTTGCTGTGCATCACTATGCGTTTCACTGTCAGTAAGGTATAAATAATGTACCACCTTAGAATGCTTTCTTAGATTACGTTTTACGTTTTGTTTACAGAAGCTAAGATGTTTTTGGATAATTTAGTATTTATATGCTATTTTTGCTTTTATAAGCCCCCTATTTATATAATATAGGTCTAACTATTACTTAAAATGTATATCTTGTTATTTTTTGATCATGTCGCTCCCAATTTTACATAGAAATTATAGTTTATAGTGGCTAAACCATTGTTTTGCAACATAATTTTTTTGATTGCAGTTTATATTTGTAATAGCTATATTTATATGTAAATTGTGCAATAAAGTGCCTTATTAAATTGAATCCAAAAATATTTAGTAATATTGGCAATCAACTTACCGCTCGGTCAGCTAGATTCTTAACCCTGCAGTGCAGATAAGCCGGCTGGCCCACCGCCGCCGTGTATTCCCTCTTGGTGTTATTGTCGAAGTAGGGTTGTCCCACGCTGTCGGTCGATGTGACATTACCCGCGTCAAATGTGGTCGTTTCGACATCTTCGTGGACATCCGGCGTAGGACCGCCGCCGCCCGCCGATATCCCTAAAATAAAAATCCTGATAAAGGCACGATAGGCTTCTATTGTTCGCTGTCAGCTTTGACACCAAAATTGCGCTTGGATATTTTGTGAATATTTTTGTTAAAAAAGATTTTTGATAAATTTAAATCCATGATTTATACTTTTATCGCAACGTTTAGTAATAATAATTCATGTTTTGTTTCAATACTACTGAAACTAAAAATCAACCCAAATATATAATAACTCGTAGATATTTGTGCTGATTTTTATTTTACGATAAACATAAACATAACATCGTATTAAAAATAGTACTTGGATTTTTCTACAAGTATTGGCATTGGCAATAATAATGTTTCTTCGTTGGCAATAATTATTTTAGTTTTTATTACTTCAAAATATAAAATATGCGGGCATCAAACAATAAATAAGTCTATTATTATTTATACTTATTCAGAATAATAGTAAGACTACTGCTATTTCCCAATGTTTGGGACATTATAATAATTATTTTCTAACTTCAGAAAAAAAGGCAAACCTATCGATAATCGTATCACTGAAAAATTAAACACACAACCTTTTTTAACAAAAATAAGCTTAAATTTCTGATACAGAGGTTTGTTTTACAAAAAACGTGCATTTTTTTATTTTTCTGAGCTAACGAATAGCCTACAAACCTGTACAGAAAAATATTCTGGTGCAAACATTTTATGAAGTCTACAAACAGTTTTGATGTTTATAAATTGAGTGAAACTCCCGATTGAAACAAATTGTTTTGTGACTCTGGATTTTGCCGCTGGCATCCGCATTTTGGAAATTGATTGCTTCAATTTAGGTTAGCCTTTCATCTCAACAAAACTGAATATTATGAATACATACATACGGTATAAATACTGTTTTTTGTAACCTTATTTTGACGATGGGCTTCAAACGTTACCATAAACAATTGCCTTTAGCCTTTTGAGATTTGTGAACATTAATAATGATAAAATGAGGGTTCATATTGGGGATATATTCAAAACGAAGGAATTTGATTTGTAAATATTAAAAGATGTCTAGTTAGAGCTTAACACGAGGCCAATTGTTGTTGTGTGAATTGTCCGCATATATTTATACTTGATAATAACTAACATGTTTATTTCATTTCATTACTCTCATGTCACATCTCTATCCAAGGCTTATTCCCAGTTGTTCCCACCATCCCCGTTCCCACTGGCTAAAAACGAGAAAAAAATCTCATTTCATCACTTATTCGTTACCAGTGTGACGATAGAGGTAATGGACTTTAAAAAAAAGTAAAATACCTGAAATTGAAAATAAGTTTTTAACAATTAGGGTATTCCAACTTTTATGAAATACGTATAACATTTTTTTTCAATATTAACAAAAAAAAAAAAAATCTATAGATGAGTTTTACATATTATCAGTGATGAGTTTTTTGACTGCTTCAGTGGCGCGGTGGGCGAGGGTTCGCTTGCGGCGCAAGAGATACTGGGTTCGATTCCCGCCGAGGGTGAAAGTGTTTGTATGTTCTGCAAGCACGATCTCCTTGGTATGGGTGTTTAATATGTATAATAAAAAACATATCTATACAGGGTGTAATCGTTAAGTGTGCACAGGCGATTATTCCGTAACTATTGCAGATATCAAAAAACTTTAAACTGATATCGAAAGTACTTTACCTATTGAGTAAAATGACTATAATAACTTTTTAAAAATAAAACGAGAAATATCCAAAAAAATTACATTAATCACTGCCATACATTTTATTTCTCAGTAAGTACAAAATTTTGTGTTCAAAGCATATGTTCGAAGTGACGTCCTCCTTGTGCAATACAATGACGAGCTCTATTTACAGTTTCTAAATGAACTTTCCTTAACATTTGCGGAGTAATTAAAGCAATTGAACGACGTACACGATTCTGTAACTCTTCTAGGCTGTGTACTCTCTCAGCGTACACGTAGTCTTTGACAAATCCCCATAGGAAGAAATCACAAGGCGTGAGATCCGGGGATCTGGCAGGCCAAGGGGTTGCACTATTATTGGCTATTAAGCCATTATAATTGTTTCGTAAGAAATTCATTACAACATTTGTATTATGTGCAGGTGCTCCATCTTGTTGAACAATTATCGACCTTCTTTCATCGTCTGGAATTGGTTCTAAGAGACTTGGCATATCGTTGTGTACAAAGGAGAAATATCTCTGTCCATTTAAGGATCCACTGTAAAAATATGGCCCAATGATCCGATCTCCAAGAATACCACACCACACATTAATTGAGAATCGCACCTGAGCTCTAACTTCAGTAGTTAAGCGAGGATTGTCAATTTACCAATAATGCGAGTTTTTTCTATTGTATTACATTGACATAATTATTCACTAGCCAATTGCAATAGACCAGCCGACGAGCAGGATCATCATTGTGCAGCGTTTGAGTAGGTTTTATCTTAAATGCTTTGAAGTTGTGTTTTTTTAATAACATGTGATTGATTCTTGTGGATTATCTACTACGTAGTTAATAATATTGTTATCTAAGTCATTATCAAATTCCGGAGCTCTTGTTCTCGAAGCTTTTTTTCTGTTAAAAGATCCATAATTTATCAAATTGTTATCCAACTTACGTAAATACGTACCAGAAGGAACTTCTCTATCTGGGTACTCTCTTCTGTAGGCGATAATGGCCGCCCTATTGTTACAATCATGTTTGTAGTACATTTTTAACATGTCCCTCTTTTCTGTATTGGAATATGCCATTTTTCAATCAATAAATGCAACAATCACGATTATTAACGCAAATTGAAAAAAACAATTAATTGGCGGGAACGAGAACCCGCGATAAAGAATTTGAATTTAGAACGAACACCAAAGAGTATCTTTCTTTTTGTTTTTATTTAGTATGTTGCTTTTCAGCTAGTTCAAATCAATACAATATTGAAACAAGGTTTATTATAAATTTGAAGTGGTAAGATAATTAATCTACACGTGTATCTACTTTAAATTCATTAATACCTGCATATCGTACATAATTATAAAATGACAAGGGTAAAATGAGTAGGTACTATTCCACTTAAAATAAGGAAACTAAAACCGTTCTACTATCTCATGATTATTGGATATTTCTCGTTTTATTTTTAAAAAGTTATTAATGTCATTTTACTCATTAGGTAAAGTACTTTCGATATCAGTTTAAAGTTTTTTGATATCTGCAATAGTTACGGAATAATCGCCTGTGCACACTTAACGATTACACCCTGTATAATGTATGACTATTATGTTAAGTATATCACATATCTAGTACTTGTAACACAAGCTTAGAGCTTACCACGGGGCTAAATATTGTGTGAATTGTATGAAAATATATGTATATTTATTTTAGGAGGCTATTTAAAAGTCTCAGCTTTAATAATTAAAAACTTTTAGAAACGTTTTTTAAACTTTTTGTTGCTATATTAGTGTTTAAGTAAACATGTTTTTTTTGTGAAAGATAAATAAAAAAATACAGCAATTCTTTCTCTGATAAGATGTTTCCATTTTATTCTCCGTAGAGTGTCAATCGCCTACCGTTCCCAGAAAATGTAAAGTCGTTCCGAAGACGCCGAAAGTGTGACATTCTATTGATAGTGGAGGTTATTGAGGTTCAGGGTACAGAGGGAGTTTATTGACAATTTATTACAGAACCCGGCCGTAATTCTACTTTCAATTGCTTTTGGTTTGTAAGAATTTTGCGGCTTAAGATGACTTTTGAGATGTCAATCGAAATTATTATTTCAAAGAACACTCACCAAAGCTTCAACAAATTTATTTCTACAACATTTTGATCACTTTGACAAGTTGTGTTTGGTAAAAAATTAATTTTCTATGTTTAAGTATTTTTTTCGGTCTTGATAATGTTTTACCGATTTTTTTTTTTTTTTTTTTTTTCCGTCCGTATTTTGGAATTTTATCAGAAGCTCGATTTGTTTGATGGATACTTTATAAATTGACACATAAAACAGCTTTAAATGGCTTAGCCTAACTCGTTTGAAAAAAAAATAATTTTATGCAAATTTTATTTTAACAAATGGAATTATTTGGTTTAGACTAAACTAATGAAAAATGTTTGTATACACAAAAAAAATGTAAGTTAAAACCTCACTCGAAAATCAGAATTATAATATAACTGGAACACCACATTAAATAACAGATATTTGATAGCTTTCCGATATTAAAAGAAGCCTTTTATGTTTCGAGGTAATGTTCGAATATAATAGGTTATTGAGTAACATTTACCCTCTTACCAAGCACTTACTCATATTACATCATGATCAATACAATCATCCCCACTGATATAACATGACAAACGCTCCCTTTTCCTCTGATTCATTTCCGTAAGAAGTTTTACGGCGCTTTTATATCATCAGACAATTTTATTTTATGAGTCGGGTTTATGTCAACGGAATATCTTAACTGTGGGTCTTATGTCTCGCGATACGACATCAAAACAAAATGTTACGACTTAATATCGATGGAAATGACGAGATTTTTGATATGCAAGATCACATTTTAAATCTAAAATTAAAATTACTCTTCTATCACGAATATATTAATAAACAAGGCACGAGAAACAGGAAGAGTATTAGGTGTCTGGCAAAAGAAAACATTATGTTAAAATTATAAAAGTTAATAAGCTTATTCAAAACTTAATTCTATACACACCACTTATAAAAAAACCTCTGAATAAAGATGTTGATCACATGCCATTTTATACTGAAAGTACATGTTGTTTAGCTGTGCTGAAAAAATGTGTGGGTATTCCACCAAAGCTGTGCGAAGAAAATGTGTCGTACGAGGATTTGTATTGGAACTGTAAAAATTAACGTTTATATGCCATGCGGGCCGAGCGAGGATGCTTTGAGAGTTCCATATCTCCTTCTAATTATCTATTTTGCATACATCTGCTTCCAATAAATACCGCCTATGGACCAGTTGGTACAGTATGTCGCAAACCTCGCAACACATTGTTTTTTAGTGTGTATTTTAAAAACAAATGAGCTCTCGCTCTGCTTAACCGTTTCCACCAGTTATACTGAGCGGGGCAAGGTAAATGGAGCTATTTTATATTGGTTCTTGATAAACACTTTCCTCGCAACGCATCCTCGCACATTATTGGTGGAAACGCAGCCTAATCGTTAAAAATATCCCACATAAATTTTCTATTAAAAGACAACCCTTACGTGAGCTCACCCATTATATAAAAGGCCCCACTTCTTAAAATTAATTAAGGAAACCATTTCTTCTACGTATATTATAATGAGTTGACCGCAAAATTTTCGTATAATGACTCTGTAGGGCAAAGGTAGCGACATTAGCCTTTTGTTCTAACTGGGAATGGGCAGGTGATTATGCCAAATAGGATTGTATTCATGAATATCTCCTCTATTAGGGTGTTTTTCAACCAGAAATGTGTGAAGATGTGAAGTTATGTGTTGGAATTGATTATTTATTTCGTTAAAAAAAAAAGAGTTTTGAGGTTCCGTTTTTAGCCATTTTCAAGGCCGTTTTTTCCCGAAACTTGGTAATTAGATGTATTTCGTGAACAGAATTGTGATTTTCACACGAAATTAGAGTATGCAGTACCATGAAAACTTCCTTATTTAGAGTTCCGTACCCAAAGGAAAAACCGGACACTGGACAGCTGAGACTTCGTCGCCTGTCTGTCAGTCTGTTACCTGAAATACAACCTGTATTTCAAGTACCGTGATTGCTAGAGAGTTGAAATTTTGAGGGCTGATGTATTTTTGTTGCCACTGTTACAACGAATAATAAAAACTAGTAATAAATACATATTTAAGGAGGCTCCCAAACAACAAACATGATTTTTATAGGTTATGCAACGCGAGGACAGTATTTGGATGGATGACCGCTCAAACTGCATCATTTAGTAATTTTCGTTAAACATGGTTTATAAAAAACAATATTCTATTTATTGCTAAATGTGTATAAACAGTACGTAGAACCCTTGGTGAGTCCATCTCATACGTATAAAATTTATTTTATTATAATAAGTGTATAAACTTTTGAAATTCAACCCATTACTGCTTAATACTACTATCTTGTTTCGAAGCTATGAAATACAAACAGGTTACAGAATCAAAAAAAGGCTTTTTATCATTATTTTACAGAGAAGCTAAACATCTGGTCAATTTGAACTTATAGGGAAATTTTGAATTTACTTCAGTTGCCGCCTAGGGACCAGTGAAAACTTATCCACCATTTTCTTTTAATATGGTACATGTGTAATAAATACAAAATTGAATACTCAAATATTGCATTAACCCTTGCACTTCACAGTAACGACTCTACTACGATTACAATAATAGAGTGAGCCAAATTATAGGATAGTATTTACAACAGCATATAGCATAAGCACCCCTATTTACTGGGACACAGGGACTTCTCTCTTGACAAGAGAGATTAGGCCTTAATTCACCATGCTGGCCAAGGTCCAAATCTGTTCAAAGTTCTCAGAACATGCCGGTTTCCTTGAACAAGATGTTTTGCCTTCGCCGTTAAGGCACGTGTATAAAACGCACATACATTTTACGAAAAGAAAATTCCAGAGGTGCGCGGTTTCTAATTTCGAGGCCTGTTTTCTCCACTCAAGCTGTCATACGGCATCGGCAGACAACGATAAATGGGAAAAGTCTTCGATGATTGACTTTGTTACCATATAATATATTTTTATCGCCCGCAAATCCTCGAAATATTTGGATTTGTTTTTAAATAGGAAATGAGAAAAAACGCTTATCTGAATTATGGTTTCCCTTATCATCACGCTACAACAAACTACTGTTTAGATATAGGCGGATATTGAAAGCAGCAAGATATCAGTTTTAGTTAAAAGGCACCCTAAACTAAGCTAGTCTGATTATTAACAATACGATATTTTGTTATATTAATTTGTTTAAATGCAATTGGTGACATTGAACTTGAACATAGTTTACTGGGTTATCCATACTAAGAAAATGTTATGTAATAAAATACAATATAATATAATAATAACATATCCGGACAATCTACACAACAACATCCAGCCCCGAGGTAAGCTCTAAGCTTGTGTTACGGCTACTAGATATCTGATAACTTAATATAATATACCTACATACATATTATATATTTTTTGAGAATATTGAATAAAATGATTAACCTGAATTCGACCGGATGACTAAAACTTTTATACGTTTATACTTTCAATAGCTTTGGCAGTAAAGCAGAGGATATAATATAATTGAATTAAAATCTCGACAAACTGTAGATAAAAAGTTACAGACTTACTCGTATAGTATCTTTTAAGCTATCCAAAGCCGATAAACCCTACAAATTACGTCACAGCAATTAGAACGTACTTGGGACTCGTATTTTGGCCTTAATGTGCGACATTAAGGAGCGTTTCGTAAGGGAGCGTTTGATTAGAGCTTCATTAAGGCAAATCCGTTTCCTCACACCTTACAAAACGGTTCGGATAATCTGTGATCAAACGTAAATCGGTTTACACTAGATAGCGTTAATGTTCATTTAAAATGGATTCAGGTTGTGCTGTGAGCTGCTGTAATACCTAGCTTTGCTCATGGCATTCCATATTTGCATTTGCTGTTCTAGTGTTCATCCTTTAATATGCGGACCGTTACTAAGCTACATGATTTATGCATTGTCAGCAGCTGTTACTTTAATTATACGGAATGCTTGAAGTTGTTTAATCACTCAGAACTAGTATGTTTCTTTATATGAATTTCTCATCCCTCGCTTTGCCTCGTTTTATTTTGCAATTTAATTATCTTAGTAACTGAATAAGCTTTCCGTCGCTACTAGGTTAGACAGAAAAATACTAAATTACCGAATGCAGATGTCATCTAATAACAGAACAAACTTATTTCAAGTTCGCAGCACACACAGCAGTTTAGTGTTTTATATTTAAATGCTAAAAGTATCTTTGCCATGCCTTTGTGATTTCGTGGTTATCTGTAGCACTGGAGTGATTAGAAAGTAAACAAATTTTAAGAGATTATTTAAACCAGCGTTCAAGAGTTGTGAGAAATGTTTAAGATAGTTGGACTCTTCGCCTATAGCGACAGTTTGTCAATGTAAATTTAAATATTAAATTACAAAGGTAAAAATGCTACTTTATTGAACCTTATTTTGCATCTTCGTAATTTGATCTTATATTATTTTTGGAGAAATGTTTCATATATTTACATATGAAAATGTCTATCGCAAACATCTCTTGTGATAGATATAATTATATTGGATATAATATAATAAACATTTGTGTAATTTTATCATTGGTTATTGTAAAGTCATCTTAACTCTGTTATGCCTCACATTGTTAAGTAAAAGATGATTTCAATACCAACAATTGTGTTTGAAAAACGTCAACAACATTTTTTGTTTAATATTCTTATAAGCTCTGCCATACGGCTCTATAATATAAACTTCAAAGACGTGTGTCAGTTAAGACACAATATGAATGGACAACTTCATTTCAAAAGCAAGTTTCGAATATCAACCCCATTGTCAACATATATTATAGCTGTGTGTAGGTGAAAGCTGAATAAGTTGGCAACAATGCACATCTTTGTTGCCGGACTTCTAGGAAATGCTGCATTGCTTTCACATTGAAATTCAGACCAGGACAAAACGGATAGTATTCAACATTTTTCATTTCAGTGAAGTCCCGACAATTGTTTAGAGGGACTGAAGTTTGAAAAAATTATCAAATAAAAAATAATTTGCATCATAATTTTCATACATTATAAAAATGTGTCAATATCCATCTTCACAGAAAATCTTATATATATTCGAATTAAAACTCGTAAAATACACTTTTCTATTTATAAAGAATTCATAAATGAATAGGCGTATTAATTGCATTGCACGTGCAGGAAGGGCGCCTTTTATCTATTTTTGTTACATGAAACTCATAAATTTTAATGATATTTAATAAATGATAGACCTGACTTTGCAGGTTAAACTAGTCCAGTGAACATATACAATGGAATATGCAATATAATATATATTATATATATAATAGCCAGAAACAGTTATGACTTTAATACAAGGCGTGAACAAATAAAGTTATGTCCAAAAAAGGAAATCATCTCCACAGAACCCTATCTAAAACGTAACATACTGTGATATTCTGATATGTCATCGTTTTTTTTTATTTTCCGTGAAAGTATCATACCACGCTACTCAATGTGACCCAAAAGCATCATCAATCAGTATCGCAAACATTTTTCCGGCTATGACCGTACGCTGCCTAAAAAGTTCCGTTCGGAAATGGAAAAATCAAATCCCAAAAGGGACGCATTGTAGTGTAACGGAGATCCAGGGACCTTGCGTCGATCAACGTCGATTTCTTATTTTGGAATAGGGTTACAATTGAAAAATGTTGAGCAGCACTGATGTTTTGGTTTTTCTTTTTTTAGTAATATGTGTGAATGGATAATGTAGTTTGATTTCTTGCTAAGAAACCAATTCAAAAGAATAATGTGATTGAGCTGTTAGTAGCTACATATTTTTTCTATATATATAAAGACGATTTAAAATTGTAAAATAAAAATATTTTTTATTTCTATTGGTCCACCTCTGCATTGCCACAAACACTCAGCGTTTTGAGTTGGAACTAAAGTCTTAATTTCATTATTAAACTAAATATCTAATTCTAAGATATCTTATGACATAGAGCTGCGCTGAATAAAATTAAGTTTCAACAAATATATTTTTATATCAGTATAAGACGTGATCCGCCGCGTCGAAATATCGAAAAACTCAAAAACCGTCAAACCATGGTATAATACTAACCCGCTTCAAATCAAATATTTGTAAAAACGTTCAACAATAATTTCATTTTGAAAGCAAATACTAAAATTTCACATATCAAAAGTTAAACAAAAAGTTTGTTGCCAATCGCCTAATTTGATTTGGTATTTGTCCAAGAGAAAAGATTGAATCTCACGCTCCCACAAGCAGACGGTAAGTATTCATGTACGAGTAGGTATCGTTATAAGGGACCTTAGGGTCACGTATTCAATTATAACACCACACAAATATTTAATGTTTGATCTACACTCGGGCCTGTAGAGAAAATGTTTGATGTAACGAGATCCAGTTTAATATGGGTTTAATTTAAAAACAAGAACTGGAGTAGCCAAAGGTTACTGAAATGGATAAGATTTATGAATAAATTATAATATTTTAAATAATATAGGTATGTAAAATGAGTCTCAAAAGAAAGTTTATATTTTACTGCGTGATTGCAACGAATCCGAGGCTCTCGGGGTTTATGTCAATTGGTAGCCTAGCTCTTGGCGATTCAGTTCAGTCGCTATGGAGTGTTTCTTAGGAGCAGACCACGCGTTGTGCGTATACGAGAGTTTTACAATAACGGTGAATCGGCGACTGTAGCACGTAGAAGATTGTGCAATATTCGAAGTTTTCGCTACCCCAATGAAGCGTCAAGCATTCCTCTTATTAAAAAATGGGTCATAAAGTTTGAACAGACTAGTACAACGCTGGAAAGCAAAATCCGTGCGAGCACGGCCATCAAGAACGGTAGAAAACGTGGAGAGTATTAATCAGTCTGTTCGTGATGACCCAAACCGAGCAGTCATAAGTAATTTTAATGTTTGAATAAATGATAATTATATAATTAAACATTAAAATTCAATCAAAACAAAAATTAAGAAACTGTGTATATTATCAATAAAAAAAATTTCAATACACGGTTTACTTATTTTTTCGTCTCATACATAAATATATATAAGACCCTATAAATATAAACTTATATCTTAGTCTTCCTCAAGAAAGTCGGTTAAAAACTACTATTGAAATCTTTTTAATAAATCGTAATAGGTATCTATGGATCAATATTAGTTTACCAGCCTTATTATAACAAAGCAGCTTTCGAGCCACATCAGACAAAAACCAAACACAAAAAGCTGATATAAATATAAAGAATTTTCTTTATCGTGAGGTAAAAATACACTACAGTACTCATCTCTTCTCAGTCTCAGTTTTGTTTTTCCAGTATTGGACTAGAAAATTATATTGTATTTTTTTGCAGGCTGTTTAAATAATTTATTTCGTAGTCATTATAAGCCCGATTAAATATGTATCCATATTTCTGTTGAAAGCAGCACAAGTACGCCTATATACTTGCGGTGCTATGAGTATCAACGCATTTAGACACTGGCTGAGAAATAAAATTTAGTTGATATGACTTTGAACGTTAAATTGGTTTATGCCGTTTTCGTTCCAGAGTTTTTACAAAAATCATAAAAAAACCGCTGTCGTCCCACAAAATATGATTTGTCCGCATCAATCCCGCGGAGTGATAGACAGTACAGTAAGTGACAAATTTATAAGACTGAAAACTAAGAATTTAAGGTATTACGAGTGTTTCAGTACACTTAACATTTATCACGACAATTTCTATTGTTCCTTCTGATTTGTCCTATTAGTAGGACTACAAAGGGAACATTGTAAATTGATAAAGAGGATTTTGAGCACAAATAAAAATAAACAAATGTTTTCCCCGTTCATTTTTCATTGAAGATAAAATGCTAATTGACTTACTGGCTGACATAACAAAGTAATATTTATTCTACAGCAGGGAGATGATTTACTTTACATATTTTCAAAATGATTTACATAAAGGCTTTTATCAAATTGCGTTATAACCATATGATGCCTTTTGGCTTAAAGCATTACAATAAACATCATTAAAATATGAAACACCACGTCCCCACATAATAACATGCGAAATATTCTTATCTACAGCAAAATGTGGAGCAACATTACCATATCATTTTATTTTATCACGCAATTTGGTATCTACTCCCTTGACAAAGGGCACATTTATATTTCAAGCGTGTTCTGTCTGCCTGTACCGACGTTGCCCAGTTATGACATGTACAGACACCGACAAAAGCTGAACAACTTATGATTCGTAAGATGCTGAACAACCAGAGGTGCAATAATGCTGCCAAGTCAAGGTAAAAGGGTTTGTTCTAAAGGTGCGAAATTATGTGGGGATCTAAAACGAAGCCTACGTGACGTGGAGTTTCATTTAATCTATTAAAATAAATATATAATTATTTAACAGATTTTTCTCACAACAATACTATTATAAGGTCTTAAATAAAAAAATATATATATATTTAAAATGAATTGGTCCATTCGTTGTTGAGTTATGATTCAACGACGGGACTAATTTGGCCAATTATTTTTTAATTTTTTAAAATTCGTATAAGTCTAGGAATGTTTTCATGGCGAGAAAAAATCGAAAATGATATTTGAATAATTACCTATGCGAAGCCTAAGATCGCTAAGTTTCGGAAGCTTGGATTTAAAAAAAAGGCTAAAAATAGTATATTTTTTCTACATTTTATTAAATAATGCGTATAGGTAACTGCTTTCTGCCCCAATATAAATAAATAATAATCCTCAAAATACTAAAAGTGTTTTTTTCCATACCATTTTGTGAATTATACGTACAACAGAGAGCCATTGATTCAAACGACATTTGTCTCAATCAGTCTGTCCTCAAGCGTTCTGTTGTACACATGTAATGTATTCGCAAAATATTATGAAAGTACGCTCTACATGTACGAATTTTTTTTTTTTTATTTAATGGAAAATCAACAGCTAAAATCATCAATTTAATTTACCAAGTATCGACACTGAATAAAATAAAATAAAGTAATTAAAGATTTTCACGAATTGACATAATAATTATATGTAAATCAAAAAGTGAACATAACTCAATGGACACAATGAACAATATAATCTTCTTCTTCGTCGGTTGCACTCTTGACAGAGTGGTCGTGGTCATCATTTCAGGTGTTGGTGGCAAGCTTCACAACACGCCGCCACTCTTCTCTAATGGCCACCTTGCATTCATGCAGTGATGATGAGCCATTTATCTGAACGGTCCATCTTATAGGCGATCTGCCTCGTGGCCTGGTTACCTCAACTAACAATATAAACCAAATAAATATATAATATTAATACAAAAAACTAAAAACCTATATAACTACCCATCTTATTTATTTTGTTCTATACGGTGTGATGTGAAGCACCTTTTGTCTTTGACCGTACTCGTGTAGAAATGTCATGACATGAGCACAATGTGAGTGTCACTCGTTTCTATGAACAAAGCGTTTGTTGTGCAACATGACACTGTGAACAGCATAAAATTAGACACTGAAGGTGTCGTGCGTAGTTCAAATAGTCCATTTATCATATTTATTTATCGTTGCAGCATAAACAACTATATTTATTGAAGATATATGCTTTTTTTGTTAGATGAAATAACCAAATTGACTCTAAAGTATGTTAAGCTCAGTTTTACTGGTAATCGCTCTGGAATCCACAGCTAATGGTTACCCAAATAATCTCGTTAACGTACAGATATTTAGTATTTTCTTATTCAGATACTTTTTTCGCCATTTTAGAATGTCCATCGGTTTCTGCAATGCTCTAATATTTTCTACTAAAAGTAAAGGGGAATTTGAGTCAAGTCGGGTAAATACTTGATATGAAATCTCAAAATGTACTTTGTTATTACAATAATTGACAAAAAGCCAAAATAAACCTTAATTTAAACCTGTTCTTATCATAATAAAACTCTTTGTAATTTGCTAATTCAGAATCAAGGAGCACTGAAGTAATCCTTGCATACTTTTATCACAAAGTTCCTAATGGCTAAAAGATTTTCCGTTCACTGGGACTGATAAAGCAGAACATCACCGTTTGATTGGTAACCCATTACCGAGCCCGGAGGCAATACCCGCCCGACTCCCGACTAACCAGCTTTCTCCACAAAAACAGCCACAACAACAATAGCCTCTCCTCCGGCGTATTTATTCACATTCGCTAATATTTACAATGCAATAAAAGCTAACAACAATAAAAATATGTTGTTTCCGCAATAATGGACGTAATAAAAGGCATTTTACCGCGTTTGATGGACGTAAGGGCTTCAGTTAATTTTGATTTGTTTGTGTAATTACGAATTAGGGTGGCTGGTGTAATGTGAATCTGTCTGTGAGAATATTGTGTGTTGGTATCAATAGAGGCTTTTGCCAAGCCATTATGGCTGTTTTGGATGAATGTAGGTTTAATAAAGAGTTAGTTTTGAAGAAGTATTGCTAGAAATATGGTTCGTGGTGGCTTTTAGTCTGCGTAAGCTTATGGCAGCAAGTTGGCGGGGCATAAAGTAAAAGCCGTTTGATATCTAACATTTCGAGTAGAGTTACAATTGGGAAGCCTGAGAATATGATCCTATTGTAGTTCCATGGCTGCTATAATGATGATAACTAAACAGTTTGATGAAATATGATTTCGAGATGATCTCATACTAAAGAATAAAAGTTAACAGCGGGATACACAAGGGCTTATATCGCGGTGTGGTATGTTAAGTAGTTTGTTATTATCCTACTATAATAAAATTACCGTTATGTAAAATGAATAGCTGGCTCATCGGATTATTATTGTAATCCTTTTGTGTCTGTCACCATACGTGTTGGTGATGGTAATATCGAGTGAATCCCTGAATATTAAATGCTAAAGTAAATAAATGTGTATGTGTCTGTCACACTTTCGCACCTAAATCATAGAATAGATTTATTTGTATAGATTGCAATTTGGTACAAGGATGGTTTTTTAACTCTATTTCGCTTATATGAACAGACCTTACGTAAATATTCTGAATATTAACATGAAACTCTTGTTACGTTGAGGATCCACTGACAATATTAGTAGTGGGGAATTGGGCTTTCTAGATCAAACAAGATATAGACGCCCAATTCAAATAGTCATCTATTCATTTTACTTTTATAAAACTAATAAAATGACTATTCAATAGGAGTTCTATTCATTTTTACTTTTATAAAACTAAAGACAGGACTATTTAATAGGTGTTCTATTCATTTTTTACTTTTATAAAACTAAAGGCAGGACTATTCAATAGGTGATCTATTCATTTTTTACTTTTTTAAAACTAAAGGCAGGACTATTCAATAGGTGTTCTATTCATGTTTTACTTTTATATAATTAAAGGCAGGACTATTCATTAGGTGTTCTATTCATTTTTATACTTTTATGAAACTATGCAGGACTATTCAATCGGTGTCCTATTAAATTTTTACTTTTATAAAATTAAAAGACGGATTTTCTATATGTGGTCTATTCAATTTTATTTTTATTAAAAGAATAAAAGTTATTTTTGTTAGATGCTAGATTATCTTTTATAATACTTAAAACCATCAATCATCGTGTTTAATTTTGATGAAACTGAATACCTATATATTTTTCTAATAAATAAAAAATAAGAGTGATTTTCAATAAAAGAAAGAATTATTGTTACAGTATTTTATTTTCTGAACTCCATTTCATTATACAGTTAACATTTTTAAGTGCACAATAATTGGAATGATAAATACAGTTGTATATTTCAGGACATTCCTTATAACTTTCACACAGTGTCTGCAAATTAGGACAACCAAAATCTTCTATATTAATAACATCTAAATATTCATTTCCTACATTTAAAACAGATTGCAACATAAGTCTTACCCAATTTGTTTTTTCTAGACCCTTAACAAATATTATACGTTTATTTTTAAAAAAATTAACAATATGTTTCTTATAACTAAAGTATGGTATAAAACCATCATTCCAAAGAACATTTCTATTATTTTCAATCCAAGCTACCTGTCTTCTTTCAGTTTTAGTTAAACTATAAAATGGGTAGGGAGGCTTTATAAGAAGAACAATGACGTGTTTACCACACTGCATAGCTAATTCTTTTAAAATGAATTCATTGGAATCTGTCTTGAATCCCTGTACATCAACAATTGCCTTCATGATAGTTTGCGTACAATGTTGCTCAGTGGTTTATATTCGACTATGCGATCGTTTATGATGAGGCAATAGGCACTGGTATTTTCGGGAATGTCTTGTAAACTTTCAATTTCTAATCTCACATCTATAGGACCGGTTTTTAAATTTTCGTTTTGTCTTGAACAATCAATAACAAATAGAGGAGATTTTATTTTAAAATCTTCTAAGCTTAGCAACGGGTCGGTAGGAACATTATAATACGACTGACGAAATTTCATATACATCTCGTATAATATACCATACTTATTTTCATTGAATTTTAAGTTTAGTGAATCATATGGATAATACTGGGAATTCAAATATAACCTCACGTTTGTTATTTGACAGTGATCAAACAAGGAGCAATCTTCAGTTTTATTATTTTTTCTATTCGTTTGTAGCCCAAATATTACAAACCTAGGTTTTTCCAACTGGGAAGCAGTTTTCACTGACCATGAGTGTTTAGATGATTTTGGTAGAAGTGGATATTCATATAAATCCCAATTTCGAAAAGCTATATGTATTGGCTTATCTTTTTCAAGGACTTTTAATAGTAATAAACGTTCACGATCAGAAACCTTTATATGTGGAACTCGCCATTGTATTCTCTGTATAGTTATGTCAACTCGATCATTCTTAGTCATCTTAACACTATTCAAATTTGTGCTACTTCTATTTAAAATAAGTTCATGCTTGCTGTTTACAATAACTTTCTTATAATCTTCTGCGAATCCTAATATTCTATTTAAAGGAATAATGACGCTAAAGGTGCCATCGCTATTCTTTGATCCATTAATTTTCCAATTCCATAAAGCTCCTAATTTACTATCTCCTTCATTCATTGATATGTATGATTTCATTGTTGATGTGATTCCAACGTTTTTAATGCGGTCTATTTCCACACCATTCATTTCATATCGAATATCTTGAAATAAAAATGATATTGCATTGTTTGTAAAATCCACGCTTTTCTTGACCGGTTTTGCTGGATCATCTTTGTTAGTCACTGTTGCAATTCCTTCAATATAAATAGTACTAGCAGATGGTAAAACGTAAACATCTTGTTGATGGATAGGAATTCGTATTTCATCGTTTTCTTTAAAGCTATTATTGTAGGGATTGTAGGAATGTATTTCATAACTTTCGATTGAATTGTCAAAATGTGGAAAATTGGTTATGTCAAGAATACTCATACTTTAAATCCAACAGCCTGTAGAAAAGCTTTATTATTTTTTGTTAATTTCTTTAGTGAAATGATGCGTCTTGATTTCTTGAATGAACGTTTAACAATAAGTTTTTCTTTCTTAGTAGTAGGAGTTTTATAGAAAATAATCATTTTGTATGACGTATATGAAGACCAAGTTGAATGTTCTCGTTTCTAAAGTCGATAGGATTTCCGTTATTATCTATAATATTTATAGTTATTGATGTTATACTCCTCTGAACCAATGGTAGGTAAATAATATTTTTTGGTATTTCAACAAGTTGGTGACCAGGGGGTACGTTCGGAATAAACTCATAAATTGTATGACAGGGTGATGAGTTGTTGTATGAGCCAAGAACTAGATCACAATCTATCTTGATGACGGACACAGGAAGAATGTTGATTGAATTTACGGACTCATGCCATTTATTTGCTTCTAATTTTGCTTCAGGAAATCCTAGAAGTTCGCCTATACTATTTTCTAATTGAAAATTTACAGTTTGAGTACAAAACAATGTGCATTTTAGAGTATTATTGTTAGGTAAAATCTGTAAGTCACAGTTCTTCATTTTGTTCGACAAATATTCGTTTATATCATGTAAATCATATGTTCCTTTCGGGATTTTGATTTCCGAACCATATTCACCATACGAAAATACATTATTATTATCATTTACATTGGGGATGGAGTTAAACGTTGAAAAATACAACAATCCACATTCATATTTTCCATCAAGAAGCAACGGTGGATTGAAATTAGTTTCTATTAAAGATTTATTTCCGGTGATCGATATTGTAGTCGACATTGCTATTCACTGACAAATGACAAACAGTCATGCTAATCCTTGCTATTTATTAGATTCCTGCCAAAAGTTTTTTAAGAAACGTATACAAAGATGTCCACAGTTATAAGAATTGTCTAACTGAATATTGTCATAATTATAAAAAATATTGTATTTATTCATATATTTCAAAAATTCTTTACATGGTTTTAAGTTGCCGTAACTATCAAAGTATTCGATATAATTACCAGATTTAGCATAGGCTACCCAATGAGTTCCAGGATTTTTAGAGCTATCTAAATTGAAAATTGCGCATTCTTTAGGAAAGGGAAAAGCTGGCAGATTATCTCTCATGTACACCCCCCGAAAATGGGGAATGTCTTTTGTATATTTAATTATATCAATATTAGAAAGTGCTCTCTTGGGTAACCGTTGAATTAGTTTTTTGATCTACGCGCTAATGAGGTGTATATACCTAAACCATCTTTATATGGCTTAATGCATAGTCCTCTACCAATAGACAAGTCCTCCATTTTTTGATTATGTCTTTTCAATTCTACTAAACGTTTCTTAGCAGATCTGTATTCGTTAATAGCTTTAGTTATTCCTGATACACCACCAGCCAAACTACCGACTGCTGACAATCCCGCAAATATTGGTATCAAAGGTAAAAGACCACCAGTTTTTGGAATTGGTATGATACGCGGTAACTTAAGAGACTCGCCTGAAGAAATCATTTCTTTGGCAGCTGCATAGGCAAGTTCTAATGCTGCTTTTTTGCATTTTGGTTTTAATTTATGCATATGTTTCTTGGTATGTGAAACTAGTTTCTTAAAACTTTTTTTAAGTCCTGCGCCAGAACTTACTTTTGCGATCATACTTTTATTTACTAAATCAGCAGCCATCTTTTCTCCAATATTAGAATTTAATGCTGTGGCACGTTTCTTAGCCATTTTTAATAAGACGATATCAGCTTTGTGACGTTCTTTTAAATTTGATGATTTGTTATAGGCAATATCGTGCTCTTTACAATACTCGTCTAATTGATTGATCCCCTTATCACCACGAGCTAATCTTTGTTGTAGTTTTGTACCCGGCCCACAGTAATTATATCCAGGCAAATGTAATTCAAATGGTAATTTATTAATTAATTTGTTAACTAGTCCGTCTTCTACCATAGCAAGCTATAAACTAAGCGCTTCAATGAGTAAACCTATTGATATAATAAACTTGATATCTTATAAAGCATTTGATTTATCTATCCAGGAATTTTCACTATCAGGAAATCCTAACCATTTAACGAATACTTTGCTGTTTTTTCTCTTCAAAACTTTTTCAACAAGGTAAACATCAGGGTGCTTGGTTGCTAGAAGTTCTTCTGCGTAAAATGCTCCTAGTATTGGATGATGATTGCTGTCTTCTAGCAAATAAGTAACAGGGTTAGTATTTTGAACTTTTATTATTTTAAATATCTCCGTAGACCAATTGGGCGTGTACCCTTTTTCAAAAGTTCCTTTGTATTTACTAATACGAACAAAATCATTAATTTTATTCGATTTTGATTTGCATGTTAGCGCAAGAGCTTTCTCTAAATGGTTGTATCTTTGTAATAATACGTGCTTGTTTTTATGATTTACTTCAACTGGCTTCATACCAATCGTTCTATGTGTAGAATAATTATATTTCTTCATAAGTGCATCAAGAAGCCCATTTCTCCACTTATAGTTCCCTTTTAAACTAAACTGTTTATATAACATGTTTTTTAAAGTTCTAATAAAACGTTCCACAATCGATGCTTTTTTTGTTGAATATGTAGAATAATGATTTATATTGTTCTTCAACATGACTTTTTTGAAATCGTTGTTGTAAAATTCTTTACCTAAATCTGTTTGTAAGTTTCTTGGACAACGCCCCTTA
Organism: Gymnoscelis rufifasciata; assembly: GCA_929108375.1. NCBI lineage: Eukaryota > Metazoa > Arthropoda > Insecta > Lepidoptera > Geometridae > Gymnoscelis > Gymnoscelis rufifasciata. Next base: position 4,074,043 of record OV815314.1, on the reverse strand, counting down.
TCTAATATCATCTGAAAACTTTGAGAGACATGTGCTTTATTTTTCTGCTTGAGTGGATATGACCAGGCATACTTAGAAAAGACATCAATAACAACTAAAATATAATTATTGCCAGAATTATCTTTAGAATGAGCTTGCATGTCGACTAAATCGGCTTGCCATAAATCATCGATATCTTTCATGATCACTCTTCTACGCTGAAAATTCACCCTCGCATTCCTATGGATTTCGTTTACCACACTTTCTTTGCTCATTTTCAAGTGGTTTTATGTTTGAAATATGATTCTTAGTAGCGTTTAATTGAGAACTTAGCTGTATTAGTATTTGATTAAGCTCGGCAATTTTTTTTAAAATATTTTGTTCTTTTTCATCTACGTATGTTTTTGTTACAGAGTCATATAAATCAACAGGTTTCCCACAATTTTTTATTACTTTATTTCCTGCATCCAAATGATCTTTGTTTGTGTGTAACACGCACGAAGGTTTTATTGTGTCCAATTTTTGTTTTTTATAAACATGATGACCAAATTTGTCTATGTTCATGTTCGCAACTAGTATGATACTGAATAATTTTAGAAAAGTAATAACCTTTTATTCTTTTATTATACCAGCTTCTTTTAATTCTTCAATGATTGATATGATTTCATTACCATGGTTATCGTTCCCCGCATCTTTCGAGGCTATCAATAGTTTTAATCTCTCGACTAATTCATTAGGATCGTCCCAATATATAAAATCTGTATTTTTCTTGAATCTTTTTAAAAATGACATTTCACCTCCACGTTTTACTACCTCATTATTTTTGCCTTCAAGAAGAAACAACGGTCTTATAATCTGAGTATACTTTTTTCCTTTATCTCCTTTTATTTGCCCTCCAGGATGATAATCTCTTTTATGAACATTAGTTATATTTAAAATTTCTTTATACATTAACTTATCAGATTCCGAAACTAAGTTTAATTTGGGATTTTTTTTCAATAATAACTCGCTAAGACCCTGTGTTAGCTCGTAATCTTTATTTGACAATTTAAGGACTTTAACTGTTTTCAAACTATTTTCGTTATTAAGAGTAGAAAGGGATACAGGTATACTACCAATCATTAAATTATTATTTTCATTTCTGATTCCAAAAGGAATACTTATTTCTTCTAGATTGTCATCATTTTCTAAACAGTCTTGAAAATTGTTATCCAACACGTCATCTTGTTTATTTAAAATTGATGGATAAGTTGTATTTTTTATTATAATTTTACTGTCATCATTTTCTTCGTCTATTGAATATTGATTGTTAGATTTTACTTCTGTTTGTAATTTTGCAGACAAAGCTTGTAAAGGATCAATAATAGGCTTAAATATTTTATTTTGTCTTAATTCCAAATCACTCTCATAGTCTTTCATTTCTTTAAGTTTGTTTTTTATTGAATTAACAGATTTAATTAATTCTCCTTTAATACTACCATTTAATATTAAGTTTTCTACTGACACAGCCATTATGACATGTAGTACAAATATGAATGAGTTATTTTATTTATTACACTCGTTTTATAATGTAACTATACTAGAACGTTACAAAAACATCGAAATATTTTCTATATCTACCTTCGTTTAACGCACAGTCTTTATTTATAATCAAAAAACCATATGGCTCTTTCCAAATGTCTGAGCACAATTTTTTGAATTGAACATAATTCATGTCTGTATTTACATGTTCATTATAAATATGTTTTAAATTGATATCATCTTGCTTAAATATTATCAAAAAATTAGCATTGTCTCTTATAAGCTGTTTAGGAATTTTAGAATATGTTTGCGATAAGTAAAAACAGTCAATTTGTTTATGTCTGCCCATGGAAAAATAATTCCTAATATTCACTTGACTTTCGCAAGCAACATCATCAAATATGAATACTGAATTATTCAAGGCATGGCTAGGTGAAATCACATCTTTATCCTCTTTAAAAATAAAAAACTTAACTCCGGGGACATATTTAAATACATTGCTTAGAAAACAATATTTTGGCTGAAAAGTAGTTTTAGAGTAAAGGTAAACATTTTTAAATTTAAGACCATTTTTATGTAACAGTAAACTAAGCATTATATTCGTTTTACCGCAATTTGATGGACCACATACTATACAACGAATAGTATTCGGTAATAATACGCTATGTTTTATATGATTTTTATGTATGCCTTCGACATTTATATTATTTATTTCTAACGTCACGGGTTGCCTTATCAACCTCATTTTTATTTCTGGGTAAGTTATAAATTTATCTGAATACTTATAGCATTCACATATACCTATATAAAATAGCAAATAAAGAATGCTGCGCAATCCGCACACCATCAACTAGCCTCAAGCTAACTAGATGACTTAATATATAAATATATTGTATATTACTTTCTTATATATATTTTGTATTGGAAGAACCCTGGATCAAATATCTACACATCGTATGATGGTGATGTGATGATATATAAATTTCTTTAAAATAAGGTTAAATGATAAAACGAATAACTGTCATTCATGTCTTTATTATAAATAAATTAATAATATTAATCAATTGAACTTAACTTTTGAACGATCTTACTAATTAACCTGTCCGCGTCATTCTTAATTTCATCGTAGTGTTCCTTAACTAAGTATTGAACACATATTTCCCTTTTTATAAGGCTGGAGTTAGGTAAATGATAATCCGATAAATCTTCTATGCTTATTTTTATGAGATGTTTTGCTTTCTCTGTTTCACTGCGAATAACATATGATGTAGATGCTGCTGAAGTAGACGCAGTAGGCTTGCAAATAGTCCTTTTCAATGGTAATTTAGATTTATGTTTGCCTTTTTCTGGTAATACTTTGCTTTGCTTAATTACGTCGTTATCGTTTTTCATTTGATCCTCCTTCATTTCGTTTTGAATTTTCTTCAATTCTGCTTCATAAAAAGCATCCATATTCTGAGCATAGTAGTATGGGTTGGTAATGGGATCAGGATCATCTTCAAAATTAATGCAGCTCATTTTCTGTGAAATAAACACAAGGTAATGTAAAATCCTAATATAATATTGTTAATAATAATAATAATAATTTAACAAAAAAGCAGACGATAGACTTTAAACTTACCACTTCAGGATGTCAGTACACTAAGTTTAGTATTATTATGTGTGCACTTCAATAAATCTGAAACGAGAATGACGGCTTTTATGTGCACTTAGTATTCAAATATTAAATAAATTCACTAGCTATCTAGGTAGATAAACATTTAAACATCATGTGAGTACTTGTCTTTACATCAAGCATTCCATCTCTCCTTATATAGATTGTCCTCACCTAATGCGTCTTGTTTTGAATGTTTTAATTTGCTCGACAGTTACTGTAGGTAAGTCAAAATAAAAGAGGGTTATGCTTTTAACACACCAAGCAGCCTAAACCAACATCTGTACCGATCTGAGTATTAATCTAGTGCGTTCATTTCATAGGTACTAGAATAGTAGATATCCTAAAGGTATGTTATTATTATTATTAATCAAGTTTTATAATATATAGTATTAATCCAAGTCTGAAAAAAACAAAAAAATCCACATGATTTGTTTGCTATTTTTTATGTACCTAGAACACTTTTTTAAACTTACTATCATGTATATATACACTCATGTTTTATGCAAATAAATGATTCTTATTCTTATTTTTAGTAAAGTCGAAACACACATAGTAAAATAAAAGTAGCACATAGGTACTTTTATGAGTGAGGCTCGTGCGGGGCAACTGCGTATCATGTAGCTTTCTGTATAAGGAACGTTCCAACATTCCTCCGAATAGGATGACTAGGATGTACCTAACTACCAATGCATGGTGCATGTTTTAATGATTTACCCGACTGCTGCTATAGAAAAAGAATGAGATGTTATAATGCACCAAACTGCACTTAAACTAACATCCTTTCGAGGAAACTTGTACCCTTAATTTATAAAATCTTTTGTACAACACAGTTCTCAATAAAAAATTCAGTATTTCAGGTGTATTAACTGTTAGACTATGAATGTAAAATTATAATAATAATATTGATTTGAACGTACCTACCTTGTGTAACTTGTTTGAATGCTCTAATTTAATTCAATTCTGCTACAGCAGAGGTAAAAAATTATGTTTAAAGAAAGTCACATAAAACGCATTGCGTTTGCATTCAACACAGTGTTACTTTTACATCTTTATAACGTATAACATAATCACTTTTCGTGTCTGTCTGTCTGCAAACACAGCCTGAATATTTTGTAACTAGGTACCATGGGAGTGAAGCCGCAAACAGAAAGTAGTAAGTAATGATAATTATATTCTATCACTTAAGAATTTATACAATATTTTGATTTAGTTTAGTAATAGGTAAAGTCACGGGGCAAACATTAAATGTTATTGCTCGTTTCATATAAGGAAGTGGAATCATATTGTGTCTCGGGAACAAATATTATCGCTCTTAAGATCTCATTGATTAGAACACAAATTAGTTAATCAAAGCTAAACTAAGACAATAGATTTTAATTCGATTTTGCTGATTTTACTTTTTAACACTAATGAAATGCGTGTCTGAATACTTCACACAGATGAAGATGATTTGCATAAAAGGATCCTTTCAGCCCAGGAGTGGTCTCATTCATCTTTCAAATTTATAGTGAAGAACACCCCTTTGTGACGTGTCCAGCCTACTGTCTTCCGTGCAGTTTACTAATCAATCAACATGTAAGTTTTCAAAAGTTATTGAAGAAAAGTAACACACCGAATACTGGTCTAATTTACATTTCAACATTCAGACAATATTTTCATTTTAACATTCAATTTGAAGATAATTTAAAACATTTCTTATTCAAGTGAATTATGTATTCATCATTAACTTTTTAAATATAACTTTTATAGGTGATATTTTGATAGGTGGTGTATCAGATATCATTGGAAATAAAATATTTTAAAGAGATATTATTCTCAAAAACTTTACTATTTTACCTGTTTTCTAGTTTTAGTATGATCACTTAATTTGCTACAATTTAGAAAAAGTTTTTAATTTTATTACTTTTCTCTTGTAGGTAGATATTTTTAATGTATCATATACATGTTAAATTTGTCTTTTCAAAATAAAGATAATCTATTTCAGAATCCGCTATTTAAACATAGACAGGTAATTAAATCCTTTTTCTATTCATAATCATGTTTTTATTATTTTCAGGTCTAAGAATGCAGATCTCGTTTTCCCGTCAGACGACGAGGCTTCGGTGATAGAAGAGGTTGAGACATCACGCGCTCAGTCGGAGAAACCAAAAAAACGCTCTAAGAAGTTAACATCATCCTCATCGTCTTCAAAAATTCGGGAGCAGGCCAAGAAGCCTAAAACTACGGACACTTCATCGAAATGTCGCCCGACAATGAAGGATTTATTCGGGGATGACGACAGCGACGATGATGAATCCGCTCCATCGGGTATGCAACCTCCCCGACTGCCTTGTTATATAACGCGTAGGGTGGCAAACGGGTATGCCCGACAATTTAATGATAAAAAGAAAGGCAGCTATTATATTGATCTTAAAATATATGATAGTGAAGAGGTCGAAAAAATTGCTCCTATGAACCGATGGCGTCAAGCCATTATTAGTATAAAAACTCGTGCCGATAACACCTCGGAGGCTTGGCGTCATCTATCAAAATATGTGAAGGAGACTCGTGCAGAGTATAAACCATTCACCCCCTCTTTTAATTACAACATCTCTATGTAAGGTGTAATTATAATAAGAAATAAATGAAATGCTACTCGCTTTGATATCTGTTTTCTTTTTTTTTACAGTTCATTCATCAACACCACTATTAACAGAATCAGATACAGAAATTTTGAATGATGAAATATTCAGTATAATGATATGTGAAAAATGTAATTTAAAAATGGATAAGTCAAAATATAGGTATCATTTGAGAACTAACATTCATAAAGCTAATTGTTTGTTGAAATCAGAATTTGAAAATATAGATATTATTGGCACAGCTTTTAAGGAAAGAATTAGATCATATAGAGTGAATCCACCCGTTGATATACAGTATACCACTCCCGAGGAGTTTTTAATTCAACACCAGAGCGATGTTATTAAACTCCTTGAATTATCTTTACAGAAGCATATCTGCATAAAGGTTAACTTTGAGCTATTTGCTACATTTGTATTACATAAAATAGAAGGATTATCGAAACAGTTAAAGTCGTTTAGTAATAAGTACTGTATTTTATATGAGAGTACCGATTTGATTGAATTTTATTCAAATGCGATAGAAACAGTAAAAAATAAATTGATTGAATTTGAGCATTGCGAATCAGGCTGGTCTTTTGAATCAATAAGTCACTTAGAAATTAACATTAATAAATACAGTCCTTTGAGAGGTGGAACGTTTATCGACTTACCACCTCGCATAAAAAATACAAAAAGTTGTATAAACATAAAAACAGTTGATGACTATTGTTTTGCATGGAGCATAGTTGCAGCATTGTACCCATGCAAATCAAATGTAAATCGAACAAGCTCATATCCTCACTTTTCTAGTGTTCTCAGTATTCAAGGAATAAAATTTCCACCCACAGCTAATGAAATAAAGTTATTTGAACATTCAAATCCTGATGTAAGCGTAAATGTTTATGGGTTAGACGATAAAAATTTTGTGACAGGACCATTATATACTTCAAACACTCGAAAAATTAAACATGTCAACTTATTATATTTTGAAAAGTTGGGTAAGCGTCATTACTGTTTAATAAAAGATTTAGCAAAATTAGTAAGACGACAAGTAACTCATCATAATGGTAAATCATTGTTATGTGAAGCTTGTCTTCAATTTTTTGCTAGTCAGAACAAATACGAATCCCATAACTGTTCCAAGGTTTTAACAGTTTTACCGAGAAATAAAGTTTTAGAGTTTGAGCATTTTGAAAGACAACAAAAAATTAATTTTGTTATATACGCAGATTTTGAAAGTCTTTTAATAAATCATACGGATACTAGCAATACAAACACGCGAAAATACAAAGTTCATGAGCCGTCATGCTTTGCTTATTATATTTGTTGTTCGCATAATCGTTCCTTAAACAAATATAGAACGTATCGTGGTTCTGATTGTGTCAAATATTTTATGGAATATTTAATAAATGACATAGAACAAATTTATGAAATATTAGATTCTATAAAACCCATGAAGCCATTATCAGACAGTGAAAAAATTGCATATGAAAAAGCTACTATATGTCACATTTGTAAACATTTATTGTTAGACGACAAAGTAAGGGATCACGATCACTTAACACAAAAATACAGAGGGCCTGCTCACATGCATTGCAACGCTAATTATCGTATTTGTTCATTTGTACCTGTAATAATGCATAACTTGTCTGGTTACGATTCTCATCTTTTTATAAGTGAACTATCAAAATACCCTGGTGATATAAAAATTATACCGAAAACTAAAGAAAAATATATCAGCATAACAAAATACATCCCAAATCATAGAAATAATAAAACCAAATCTATGCAAATAAAGTTTATCGACTCTTTTCAATTTTTAAACACGAGTTTGGATAATTTGAGTAAAACATTAAATAAAAATGATTTTATTCATTTATCGCAAATTGTAAGAAATTCAAAACAGTTTGAATTAATAAAAGAGAAAGGAATTTATCCTTATGATTATGTAGATAAATGGTCTAGATATAGTGAATTAAGTCTGCCACCTAAAAAGTGCTTTTACAATAGCTTAAAACAAGAACATATTACCGATACAGAATACCGTAGAGCCCAGAACATATGGAAAGAGTTTAACATCAGTTCATTGGGAGAATTCACTGATTTATACTTAAAAACTGATGTTTTAATTTTATGTGATGTATTTGAATATTTCAGGGACACTAGTTTAAAACATTATAAGCTTGATCCTGCTTACTATGTTAGCGCACCTGGTTTGAGTTGGGATGCAATGTTACTCTACACTAGAGTTCAACTTGAATTAATTCAAGATTTGGAAATATATGAATTATTAGAAAAGGGTATAAGAGGTGGCTTAGCTCAATGTTCTCTTCGACATGCTGTAGCAAACAACAAATATTTGCCTGATTACGATGCCTCTAAAGATTCACAGTTTTTAGTATATCTTGATTGTAATAATTTGTATGGGTACGCAATGATGAAAAAATTCCCAATCTCAGAATTCAGATTTCTGTCCATAAAAGAAATTGATAATTTTGACATTACACAGTGCACTAATGATGATGAGTACGGCTATATTATGGAGGTTGATTTATGTTACCCCGAACATATTCATAATTTACATAGTGAATTACCATTTGCACCAGAAAAATTTGTCCCCCCCGGTGGTAAAACCACAAAACTGATCGCAAATTTATACGATAAGTATAATTATGTAATACATTATGTACACCTTCAGGAATGCCTGAAACAAGGTCTCAAACTGAACAAAATTCATAGGATTATATGTTTTAGACAGCAAGATTTTTTGAGAAAATATATCGAGCTGAATACCGAATTGCGTCAAAAAGCTACATCAGCATTCCAAAAAGATTTTTTCAAATTATTAAATAATGCTATTTTTGGCAAAACTATTCAAAATAAGCGTAAACAAGTAGATGTTAAATTAGTTACATGCTGGAGTGACAATTTTAATACTACTAAAAAGTGTTTGGGTGCTGAAAATCTAATTGCTAAACCAAATTTAAAAAGTGTGGCTATATTTACAGATGATTTTGTAGCGATTCAATTGAAACCAGAAAAAATTGTCTTAGATAGACCAATTTATATAGGTTTTGTTGTTTTAGAGTATGCAAAAACACATTTATATCAATTCCATTATAATTTTATTAAACAGAAATATGCCGACAAAGCTAAACTATGCTACACAGATACAGATAGTCTTCTGTATTTGATAAAAACTATAGATTTTTATAAAGACATGAAAAAAAGTATCGAATTGTTCGACACTAGCAATTACTCCCCCCAAAATCCTTATAACATACCCCAACTCCATGCCAAGATACCAGGTCTATTTAAAGATGAGCTAGGTGGTGACGTTATAAGTGAGTTTATCGGATTAAGAGCAAAGCTTTATTGCATTAAAAGTTCGAGTGTTCAAATTAATAAAGCTAAAGGGGCTACGAAATCGGTAACAAAACATTTAACTCCATCGAATTACAAGGATGCTTTATGTAAAAATAAGAATTTAAAATGCAAAATGAATATGATCAAGTCTATTCGTCATGCTCTATACTCCCAAGAAGTAAATAAGCTTGTCCTCAACGCTAACGATGATAAACGACAAATCATCAATAAAATAGATACTGTGCCTTGGGGGCATTATAGTTACATATTGTAGTTGTTAGTTTTTTAAGCTAAGTACTACCTGCTAGTTCGTACATAAGCATAGATTAAGTTATAGTCCTTAAGTTTGCTCCATCGCTATTGCTGCAAAGTATTTGTATTAAAAAATTATAGATTTATATTTTGTTCTGAAATTTAAAACTGTACTTATTATTCTTATTAGTGTACCTACACTGAGAACAGTTATATAATGAAAACAAATTCGACAAATAAAATATTGTTACAATTGCTATTCTTTTATTGAGAATCACCCATATTTAAGTACCTAGATATTTTATGTAGTTAAATAAATATGATGTCTGATATCCAAACCGCAACAGTACCTAAATATGAATGAACAGCTAAACTGATGACCAAAGAAGTCGACTTCAAACCAGTTCCATCGATTATTTACCTGTTCCACTCCTGTTTAACCTATTAAACTGATATTTTACACATAAATCAATAGAGAGATTATCTGTGTAAGTAGGTATTTCATTTCAAAAACTTAAATCTGATTATGAAAGCTTCTAGGAAGTTAATTTTTTTGTTTTATAAAAGTAAAATTATAAAGTATATATAAGATAGAAAAATCTTAAGTGTTAATGAAAGTCATTTTATTAGTTATAGTAAATATAAATTAATAGAACATTATCATGAGAAGTGTTCTTGAGTAGTTTTATTAAAGTAAAAAATTAGTAGAGCATCTGGCGAAAGTTCATCCATAAATTTTATAAAAGTTAAAATTGAATAGGACACTTATTGAATAGTCCTGCTTTAGTTTTATAAAAGTAAAAAATGAATAGAACACCTTTTGAATAGTCCTGTCTTTAGTTTTTTAAAAGTAAAACATGAATAGAACACCTATTGAATAGTCCTGCCTTTAGTTTTATAAAAGTAAAAAATGAATAAAACACCTATTAAATAGTCCTGTCTTAAGTTTTATAAAAGTAAAAATGAATAGAACTCCTATTGAATAGTCCTGTCTTTAGTTTTATAAAAGTAAAAAATGAATAGGGCACCTGTTGAAAAGTCATTTTATTAGTTTTATAAAAGTAAAATGAATAGATGACTATTTGAATTGGGCGTCTATATCTTGTTTGATCTAGAAAGCCCAATTCCCCACTACTAATATTCTACATAAGATACTTGTTTCGACGCAATCTCAAAATAGCTTAGAGCATGTGCAGTTTGCCATCAACGTCTTGTATCGATTTCACATCTGATGCTCTCGAAAACCAAATAACTAAACGTTTCACTTTAACTCAGAAATGTATTTATAATTTGCAATATGCTGTCAAGTACTCATTAGAAAAACAATATTGAAATTTACCTGTAATATATATGTATTACGTGTTAAAAACTTCTATTTTGACTAACGCTATTTGTTTGTACTAAAACATAATTGACATCCGGGTATTTATTAATTCTTTGGCGGACTACAATTTGAATAAAATTCATTCAAGCAAAGCCTTTTAGAAAATGTTTTGTAATTTATTTCGAGTTTCCCCAACTTCTTCCTTATCTCCAGATTGTTTACTGACAAATCAAACTTGAACAAATATTTACAATCTAAAGGCTTGCAAAATCGACCTTCAACAAATCAACAAGGCGCGGGTTTCCGTTAAACCGTTGGAATATTATAAACGGTGCATAATAATTGGTGGGGAAAGCTATTGTTACTTCCACGAGAGCCCGAAGCTCTGGCCCCATTGTGCCTAACCAGTTACAAACTGAATTCTAATTGAGGCGGACTGTATTATTGCATAGCACGTAAATGCTCAGGGGTGGGAAAGTACTCTTTTATTTATAAACTAGTGTTTCACGCCACGGCTTTGCGTGAGTTTTATAGATTTTAAAACAATAAAGTGTTTTTTAAAGCGCGTTCAAGCAACTAAACAAATAAATCCTTCAGCTTTCAAATATTTGTAATAAAAATTATCATTCTATATACCAACATCCACTTACGTACTCGTAAAGTAGCAATCTTTTTTAGAAATATTTTTAATGAGACTCTTTCTCTGAATTGACGCTGAATAGCTATTAAGTATAAAAATAGTTCAGATAATGAGTATGTATTATGTATAATGAGTAAGCTAGTTTAAAATTAATTTTATGCTTTTAAGTGTAACAATTTCTGATGCTACACTAAAAGCTAAAAGCATGTTATAAAGATTGCGTAAAATTAATAGGCGTTATTAAAACTTGAAACGGGTAACATACCATGATTAGACTGTTTTTGAGCTTTCCGATATATTGACGTAAAAAGAGTTTTAATATTGGTAAAATCCATTTTCATTTAAAAAGTTATAATAGTTGTTATTGCAAATATGAACTTCTTATGTGTTATGTTTTATTAAATCCACTGCTTGAGCTACCACTCGAGTCTCATCAGCTTACAATAAAAAAGCAAACAATTTTGTATTCAATCCATTTAGAATGTAAGCACAAAGTAAGTGCTATTAGATAACGTCTTCGAAACATATCTAAGCAATCTCTTCTCAAAACATCTTTAGCGTTTACCGTTCTCATCACTCAAGTTAACAGCGTTATAACCTTTTATGGCAAACTAACAAAAATAAACTGTTATGTCTTGCAGTATTGTTTCTCACTATCGGATAAATTGCCCGTTTATCCTTAGATACATTGTTTTTGTGTTAACTTGTTTGAACGATTACACCTAGCTATTCCGGATATCGTAAAGAACGCTGTTTACGTCTCTAACACCGAATGATGCCTCAAAGCGACCACGACCACTCTGTCAAGAGTGAAACGACAGAGAAGAAGAAGAAGAAGATTCCGGTTGTTTGGTTTTGTTATTATTTTCCTATATTGTATTAACACATCATACATGAAAGATATGAAAGAGCCTCATAGTGCTGAAAACAATAAATGTAACAAAGCAGGAATCCAATAATGTGTGTGTATTTTGTTACTATCGTAGTACGATTATAATAAGTAGATGTATGATTTTAATAATTAGATATTATGTAGGGTGTAACAAAAGTTACGGTCGGTATACGAAGATCTAAATTTAAAACATGAAAAGATTTGATCTTAGTAATAATGTCATTGATTAAAAAAAAATAAAAATGTTATTTACACATTTAAAAAAAGCTTGATCTTTGTGTGAAATCTAACCCGAACTTAGAGAAAAATAAAAAATACACCATATTTATTTGGTGATACAACATAATAATAATACATGAAATAAAACAAAACAAGTTAATGTATACCAAAGCAACCTAGAATGATTTAGTTGGGTATTACGGAGATTATAAGCATTAAGAGCTTTAAGCTGGTTAATCGTACTAATATTAAACATCAAAGGATAGATTTCCAATCCAAGGTGTAAGTAGGCACTTAGAGGTCGATGCTGTAAGCACTCGCTTACAGTCAACCTCAAAGTACTTCACTAAATGTACCTATCTCCGCTCAGTGATGTGCGATGATCGATCGTATTTTCAAAGGGGAAATTGACTGGGCTGGTTACATAGATAAAGATACTAACTTAGTTCCTTAGGAGATACGTGCTTCATAATGCAAACTAGCATTTCACTCAACAATTTTGCGAGAGTTTAATCTATTTTAAGTACTTCCCCCTTCATTCAGTTGTGAGAAAGATGACGATAGTTACAGTCTCGGGAGACACATACTATCTCCACACAAAAATGAACATAATTGTAGTTGAAAAACATAATACCTAGACTATTTTACTTCAATTGAAAAAGTGAATAAAAAATCGCTTATAAAATAAACTGTGAGTTGTTTCAAAACTGCTTAATTGAAGAAATATTCTCAGCTTTATAGCATGCAAATTTATTTATCCTTGAGAAAGCACTTTTTGTACTTTTGGATATTAAAAGCTAAAGCGCCGAAGAGATAGCGAAACCATAAGTTCCGCTTTTCAGCAGACGTTGGCAATCTCGAAATGAATCTTTATGGGTCTTAGCTTCCTTCTGGTTGTTACATTATAGCTTATATTATCGCAGCAAAACACTCTCACATTAATAAGAAGATCACAGCTAGAACAAATCATCATTACGATGTTGAGAGGGAAGTAATGCCATCATAGGCCAGATAAAGTCGCGAGCACACGCAACAAATCGTGATACATAGTGGGGCAAGAGCCGAGTTAACTTGCTACATTTGCGGAGTGTTTCCTCTTCAATGTTTCACTGGGTGCTTTTAGGAATGGCTATGTGGACAGTGCCTAAGGGACTCGTCCGTCCCTTGCACTAGCAGACATCCATTTACTCTTATTACTATTACTGTCACCGCAACCCATTACGGGTGCGAGATCCGCAGACGAATGGTTTTTTATCTGTGAAAGCTCTTTGTGAAGACAAATCCATCTTAGGAAAGTTTTCGGTCTTGAAATGATTTCTCGAAAAGTATGAAACGTTGGTTCGGTTTGTGATATATGGTCTTTGTTTGGTGCCAATGGGCTGTCTAGGACAGATTTTCTGCAATTTTTGGCTGATTATGAACCGTTTGGCCTGTTATATGAAAGACAGAGTACCTATGTATAAAGTGTAGTAACATGTTGACCTAGCAAAAATTACAAACAACATATTTTCTTTTTATTATCATTCTACAATCCACATGCCACTTCCTTTTTTCTATGTTATAGAACATATTATAATACATTATGTTCCTTAGATAAATTTGCTTCACTTAGCTTTGCTTTACTTTTCCAAATAAAAAATATAATTGATGAAAGCGACAGTGCTTGTTTTTGAAATAAATCTAATTGTACAACATAGTTGTTGTTGTTAACAACATAACAGTAATTAATATTGTTATTACTATAACTAAAAAAAAACAACACAATTTTGATTTCTGTTGCCGAAAACCAGTGCTCTATATGAGCAACAAGAAATTATGATAATACCCGCCATTCACAATTTGTAGGTAGATAACTGAAAGATTCATAAAAACTCCAATATGGTAATTCAAAAAGTATTCTGCGAAGGAATAATTTGGCAGTTGCAAAGTTTGAAAGTAACAAGGATTGGGGACGTCGTATACGGCTTGCAAATTTTTCAATCTGGTTTACGAACAACCCGGCAAGTCACTTTGTGGCTCTAGTTGGAACTTCTCTGTTCACTTTACTTTCCAAGCCAGATCATATCTACGATGGTGGGTTTGAGTTTGCCTATTATTTACTTAAAGTGTTCGTTTCTTTTTTGCCTACACCCTGGCTGGTTTTGAAAATAAGTACTTGAGTATTTACTAATTATTGAGTAGTTTTTTCACGGTTTGGATTTTATTAATATTTATACATCCTTACGGTGACGCTAATATTGTATAGGAGTTTTTATTATAAAAGTCTTATTAAAAAACTTGAGATATCTTAAATAATGTGTGTCAGCAGTGACATGTATTTAATGTATTAACAAATTCAGTTATTACTTTAAGTAGTATTGCGACATTTTAAATTTACCAGAGTTTTCCAGAAAGTACATTTTAAGCTAGGTAAGCCTTCATTTGGGTCATGAAGACATTATACAGGGTGGAAAAATCGAATGCCACATGGATGGCAACTACCTTAAATATAGTAAATAGCACATTTTGTGTAAGAGAGACTTTCCTTTGTACACAAAATGTGCTATTTACAATATTTAAGGTAGTTGCCATCCATGTGGCATTCGATTTTTCCACCCTGTATATATATATACAAGGTCATTTTTAAAAGACCAGCAACCTTCGGTGACCAGGTACCTATCATCATCAGGAACAACTTTTGTTCTACGACTTTTAAAATTAAGCAACTTTTTATTTCCATACAAAAATAAATATTAATTGAAATATGCGCTTCGACGTTCTTAACTCTTTGCGCACCTTTGGGCGGCACGCGGCGCCTTTGAGCTAGCCGCGTCTTTGAGCTTGCCGCTCAAACGCAGCCGCCGCGCCGCGCCGCCCGCGCCCTTTTGAGCTAACCGCCCGCCGCTCGCTCAGTCAGTCGTCAAGACGGATGCGCGCGCGGCACATGTGTCCTTGCGATCGTCGCATTATCGATGTTTCGTACGGATTGTACCTACTAATTACCATGGCGTATCGGAACTCCAATATCGAGTACACGGAAATAGTGAGGATGCTGGCTAGGTGTGATGACAATGTGTCGGAAGCCTGCCGCCAATATGGAATAAGATTTTATTTATGGGGACACATAAAAACAATGGTGTACAGTGGTGGTGAAATCACATTAGATCGTGTAATGTAAACGAACAGCTGATTTTTAGGTGTGGGCTTTGTGTTGGTTGTGAAGGTGACTATTTTGAACACTATGTGCGCCATACTCACCGCCACCTGATTTGAACCTGCAGGTAAATTATAATTTGTAAATATTATTTTAATTGCTAATCATTTAATTATTGTCAATACGCTGATTCCACTTTTTAAATACGCCTACATTAAAAGTAGTTGGTTATTGGGGCTTCTGGATCAGGATCATTCATGAATGATCCAGAAGCCCCAAAAACCAACCTGAATTTATAATATATTGATTGAATTATCATTTTCTAGCTCTATTCGTCATTATTTTCATCGATTCATATAGAAAAAATATATAAAAATGAGTCTGAAAAATATAATCAGTATCACTATTCCTACCTTATATAAAAATTGATCATCTATTCATCATTCAGATTGAGTCAACTACATATCATCGAGCACTACATAGTACCTATAAATCGATTCATATTTAATGAGTATTGAATAAGTAAGCAAAATATGTTGATTATTAAACCTATTCATTTAATTGTATATACATAGAAAATATTAGTCATTTCTCAGAGGTATTAGGTAATTTAATACATAAATATTTTTAAATGTTTATAAGATAGGTATTTGTAAAAGAAAACAAAAAAAAGGAATATGATATTTTATTCGGTAAGTTTTCTCAATTTTACTTTTCTAACAATGCTTGAATTTTAGCTATAATATCCTGAGAGGATATGTAAATATCATCAAAAAGCATGGTTTTAACTACATGTTGGGCACATAATTCAGCATTACATTTACACAATGTGTCTTCAACCGAGTCAAAATTTTTGGCATCATATATCTCAATACGTACAAGTTTATACCCTTGAGCTGGTTTTTTTATGAATGAATAATTGGTAGTAGGGACACCATCATTCGAAGTAGTTGGTCTACTACGACGGTCACCAGTTCGGCTCTTGTACGGTCCACATGCATCCTCACTCGAAGGAATGAAGTTGAATAAGTGGTCTTGTGAATCCTGAAACATGAATAAGTTTTAGATAAGATAACTCAACATTGAATGAGCTAATGAAGTGCTAATAATTACGTTACGATATGAAGGGTAAGTATAGGTACTTACCGACATAATTGTTGATTAATTTCTGAGCTTGTCAGATGAGCCTGCTGGTATCGACGAGTGACGAATCGTTATGAGCATTTAATAAACACTTTCCAACGCTTTTATAGACCTTTGTTAAGTATATTAGGTTGAAATTGCAAAGGAAAAATCAAATCCAAAATTTTAGTTATTATTATATTGTTTCCATAGTTATTATTATACAACTTATTACGTTCAATACTTATCGATAGGTATCAAGCATTTATCAACGTACGTACCTAACATTAACAATTTGAGTGCTAAAATCACACGGTATGTGTTTTCTACAAGTGACTAATAGGCGTAAATCCGCAATAGCGTAGCGGCTGACAAAATACAGATCTTTGTGACTTAGCACAGACGTAACATTTTTCGAATGAATGCATGTGCGGCGCAACATAACTAAATTAACAAAATCCGTAAGCGTTCACTAAATAGGATCAATTTAGTGAAAATCTGATAACCTTAATACCTAATCACACCCCTGACCCTTAATTTAAATTATAGACCGTCAACCAACATGCCAAAACGGTCTTCGATATATTTTAATCATAATTATATAACTATAAGATTGGAATACAACACGTGTTACCATTTTAGGAGCCGTACAGTGCTCAATTACATTCCTTATATTCCAAGCTTGTGTTATGGGTGGGTGTGGATGGCTGATATACTTAATAGATAGGTATACATTATTAGATTTTATAGAAAATACCTAGAATACTCGGAACAATTGTTAATAGTACAAACATTTCCTACCAAGGCGGGAATCGAACCAGCAACCTCCAACGTTGCAGACGAGTTAACTTTAACCCTACAGTTTTATTCTTCCAAGTTATTGGAAAATAGAACTAGTGTTAACAAATGAAACAGTTGAGCAGACTGTTGGCCACAGTCTAGAGTCTGAGGCAGCTAAACTTCATCATTATTAATCTTTTACATAATACCAATGGTAAATTACATGAATGTTTTGATACTACTAATTTTATAGTAGATGTAACTTATTTCACAAATGAGTAGATTATACAATTAGATCTGCGATAGGAATTGAACCCGCAACGTTTTGCTATGCATCCCAAAGGTCTTAAGATAGGAGTTTAAAAAATGTGCATTATGTTGTGAATGTTTATTTTATTTTAAGTTAGTTAAAGCTTGCAGATTTACCTATTTTTTACAATCAACATAGTTATAAAAGAGGTTTTTAAAATACGTTGTAAACTGTTTAGATTGGTACTTTCCTTATAAGATTTAGCAAGCTGATATAGTAGAATTATGTTAGTGTGAAATTTCTGGTAAGCATTTTGTTTATGTGTGTATCATTAACTCTCCAAAAATGGGCAAGGGCTGTATAAAGAGCACGATATAAAAGCCGCATGGCTGGATCAAACTTCAAATCACTTTCCTGAGGGATACAAGCAAGACAAGGATACAAGCAAGACGAGCTACAAATACAAGATATTTAAATTTCAAAATGTAAGTACCTACCACCTATAATGTACCTAATGTCTCATTTATCAGGAGATAGATTTTTTATTCAATCATTCCTGAATTTATCCATTCATTCAATAATGATTATATTTTTTCATCAATTATTAAGTTTCGATATTTTTTACATAAATAGTAATTCTAATATTTTTTATTTTGTTTGTTTCATAGGTCGAAGACTGCTGCTACTGCTGAGGAACTATTTGGAAGCATGTCCGATTCCAGTTCCGACGAGCGGGTGGTGAAGCCGAAGAAAGCTACAGAAAAAACTACAAAGCGTCGGGCATCAAATATTGCACCCTCTCCAGTTGCAGCACCATCTGAACCGTTGGCGAAAAGATCAAAACCGACGAAAGTCCGGATTAATCCGGTGAATGTTGTTAGAGCGACGGCAGACGACTTGTTCGGATCAGATTCAGAGGAGGAGGTGATAGTGTCGGAGAGTAAAAAAGGTAAAAAACCGCCGCCTATTTTCTCTTATTTTACGAGACGGTTGGCGAATGGTTTTAGCCGGCAACTCACAGAAACAAGGAAGGGGTCTCATTATGTAGAGATTAAAATATTTAAAACCTCTGAAATTGAGAATGTCCTACCAGTTAACAGGTGGAGACATTCAATTATCACCATAAAAAACCAGATAGATGAAGGTGGTAATACGTGGCGGAAGCTACAAGAATTGGTAGGGACCGCAAAACAGGATTTTAAAGGGGTCCCATCAGTGTTCCTCAGCCAGTACTACTAGCTTTACCTAAATACGCTGGCTCTTAGGACTCACCTCATATTTTATTATTTTATAGATGCCCCTATTATAATCATAGACTTAATTTATGTAATCATTAGTGTAAGCATTGTTAAATAAATGACTATATTTATATTACTTATAATATGTTTTTTGTTTTCTTTTTCAGTCCCGAACTTAAATGGAGTCACACACTGTAAACAGTGTAATATTGAATTACCAAGTTATAGATACAGATTTCATGTCAGAACTAATATTCACAAATCGAATTGTCTATTAAAATCCGAGTATGAAAATGTAGATATTGTTGCCACGGCTTTTAAAAATAGAATTATGACATATCGTTTAAATGCCTCACAAGAAGTCGAGTACCTCACAGCTGAGGCGTTCTTGGAGGATAATAAACGAGTCATAAAAAAACTGATCGATGTATCCATAGAGAAAAATCAGTGTATTAAAATGAATTGTGAATTGTTTGCTTATTATGTATTATGTAAATCAAATGAGAAACAATTAAAATCATTTAATACAAAATATGAAATTATTTACCATAGTACAGACTTTAATGAAATATATTCAAATATCATAGAAAAATTCAGATATAAATTAACAGAGTTTTCGCAGTGTGAGTCTGGATGGTCTTTTGTTGCAATAAGCCATTTGGAAATCAATATTAACAAATATTCTCCTATGAGGGGTGGTACCTATATTGAATTACCACCTAGGATAAAGAATACTAAAAGTTGCATAAATGTAAAAAAATCTGATTATAATTGTTTTTTATGGAGTATTGTGGCAGGTATGTTTCCCGCTAAAAATAATGTATGCAGGACTACCTCATATCCACACTACTCAACAGTTTTGAGAACCAAGGAGTTATCTATACCGCCTTCTAACAAGGACATAGTGAAGTTTGAAAAGATTAATAGTAATATTAGTGTAAATGTTTATGGTTTGGATGATAGACAAATAGTGACTGGGCCTCTTTATAGAACACTCAATAAAAAGCCAAATCATTTTAATTTGCTATATTTCCAAAGAAACGGAAATGGTCATTATTGTTTAATCAAAGACTTGGTACGATTAGTTCGTAGACAGGTGTCATTGCACAAAACTAAAATGTTCTTATGTGATACCTGTTTACAATTTTTCATAAGTGAATGTAAGCGTGATAAACATGATTGTTCTAATGTTTTAACCGTACTACCAGAAAAAGACAGTTACCTGAAATTTAAGAATTATGAGAGACAGCAAAAAATTAACTTTGTTATTTATGCCGATTTTGAGTGCCTGTTATTGAATTATAATGATAAATTTGAAGCCAAAAATACCGAAACAAATAAAATCCATGAACCATCATGTTTTGCGTATTACATATGTTGTTCTCATGACGCGAGTTTAAACAAACTTGTATCTTACCGAGGAAGAGATTGTGTTCAAGTATTTATTGAAAGTTTAATCACAGAAGTTAATAACATCAATACAATTTTGAGTAATAAAAAATGTATGAGTTTATTAACTGAACAACAAGAAATAGAATATTGTTTCGCTAAAACATGTTACATATGTAACCAGATGTTATTCAATGACAAAGTTCGAGACCATGATCATGTTACCGGAGAGTACAGAGGACCGGCTCACTCCCACTGCAATTTGATGCATAGAGTATGTCCTTTCATACCTGTCGTGTTTCATAATCTATCGGGCTATGATGCACATATTTTCATAACTGAATTGGCAAAATATGAGGGGGAAATTAAGGTTATACCAAAAACTAAAGAGAAGTACTTATCTTTCACAAAATGTATTAAAGCAAATGATTGTTCACATACAATTCAAATAAAATTTATTGACTCATACCAATTTTTAAGTACAAATTTAGATGCTCTGAGTAAAAACTTATCCGATAAAGATTTCGTACATTTGAAATCCGAGTTTGATGATGAACTTAAATGCAATTTATTACAGCAAAAAGGTATCTATCCATATGAATACATGGATTCATGGTCAAAGTATGATGAATCACAGATACCACCTAAAGATAATTTTTACAGTAGTTTGAAATTGAGGCATATTTCCAATGAAGAGTACGATCATGTTAAAACTGTCTGGCAATATTTTGATATACAATCACTTGGAGAATATACTGACTTGTATGTTAAGTGTGATGTATTGTTATTATGTGATATTTTTGAAAATTTTCGATTACTATGTTTGAAATATTATCGTCTTGATCCCGCGTACTATATTACATCACCAAGTTTAAGTTGGGATGCAATGTTGCTGTACACTGGTGTAGAACTTGAATTGATTCATGATTTAGAGATATATAAATTACTGGAAATGGGCATACGAGGAGGCTTAGCACAGTGTTCAATGCGGCATGCTAAAGCCAATAATAAATACGTACCATCCTTTGACGACTCAAAACCATTAAATTATTTAATTTATCTTGATTGCAATAATCTGTATGGTCATGCAATGACAAGAAAAATGCCAATTTCTGACTTTAGATTTATGACTCAGGAAGAAATTAATTTTTTTGATGTATTATGCATATCAGATGATGCTTATTATGGCTATATTTTAGAAGTTGACTTAGAATACCCTAATCACTTGCATGATTCACATAGTGATTTACCATTTGCTCCTCAAAAAATGATTCCTCCTGAAGGAAAAAACCCAAAATTGATTGCAAATTTGTATAACAAATATAATTACGTCATACATTATATTCATTTAAAAGAATGCTTAAAAAATGGTCTCGTTTTGTTGAAAATTCATCGAGTACTGATTTTCAGACAAGAAAGTTTTTTAAAAAGTTATATCGACTTGAATACTTATTTACGTCAAAAGTCTACATCAGAATTCCAAAAAGATTTTTTTAAACTCTTAAATAATGCGATATTTGGAAAGACTATTGAAAACAAAAGAAAGCAAGTAGATGTTAAATTGATTAATTGTTGGAATGATTCTAGAAACAGAACCAACAAACATGTTGGTGGTGAAAAATTAATAACAAAACCAAATTTGAAAAGTATATCCATTTTTAATGAGAATTTTGTTGCCATACAGCTAAGTCATGAAAAAATTGTTCTTGATAGACCGATATACATCGGTTTTACTGTATTGGAATATGCTAAACAACATTTGTATCAATTTCATTATGACTTTATACAAAAAAAGTACGGAGATAAAATAAAACTTTGTTACACGGATACTGATAGTTTGCTCTATTTAGTGCAAACTGATGATTTTTATTCAGATATGAAAAATGATATTGCTATGTATGATACAAGTAATTTTATGAAAGATAATCCTTATGCGATGCCTTATGTAAATGCTAAAGTACCTGGTTTATTTAAAGACGAACTTGGTGGTGATGGAATTACTGAGTTCATTGGCTTACGAGCCAAGCTATACTGTATTAAATCCATTAAAACGAAACTAGTAAAAGCAAAAGGAGTATCTAAATCTGTTACATCAAGATTAAAATTGTCTCAATATACAAGAACATTGTAAAATGATGCAAACTTAACATGTAAGATGAATTTGATTATATCAATTAAACACAAATTGTATTCACAACAGTTAAATAAGCTAGTTCTTAATAGAAATGATGACAAAAGACATATCCTCGTAAATCAGATTGAAACATTGCCATGGGGTCACTATAGTATTATCTAGTGCATCAAAATATTATAATAATAATAAATGCTATTATAATAAAGCAATATAAATTATACCTATTATGTTAAGCAGAATGATGATATGAAATCATTGAATTGTAATTGGTATTACTGTAAATATTTTTGTCATATTAGTATAGAATAATTTCATATACTTATAGCATTAGCATTATTGATAAATAAAATATGAACAGTACTGTATGGTTTTTATTTTAAGGTAATCATACATCCATTATTTATTTCAAGTCTTAGTAATGTTATCTAGTAAAGAGAAGATATAGACAAAAATGAAAGCTATTTACTACCAATACCAAACCTATTCATACATAATACATAAATTATAGGTTAGGTACTTATAAAAACCAACGACTTAGTTTTTTCGTGACACTACTGAAGCATGAACGTTATAAGACAAGCGGTATCTTTAGAAGTGGAGCAAATAGCTATAAAAGAAAATGATTCCAAAATAAAACACAGTATATTGTTGCCTAATAATATAAGATGCATAATATGTGGACCCTCTAACTGTGGCAAGACTAATGTTATGATCAGTTTGCTTATTCACAAAAATGGTCTAAAATACAGGAACGTGTATTTATATTCAAAAACAAGTTATCAGTCAAAATATTGTTTCTTGATTAAAAGATGTATTGGAAAGAGTACCGAATGTGAAATTGTTTATTTTTGACTGCAATGAAGATGTTATTCATCCTAGTGATGCATTACCAAATTCGATAATTATTTTTGATGACGTCGTTAGTGAAAAGCAAATAAATATACGGAACTACTTTACTATGGGAAGACATAAAAATATTGATTGCTTTTATTTATCTCAAACTTACAGTAAAGTCCCGAAGCAGCTTTTACGTGATAACACAAATTTTTTGATTATTTACAAGCAAGATTATAAAAATTTGAAACATATTTACAATGAACATGTTTGTTCTGATATGGGATGGGATCAATTCAAGGAAATATGTTTTAAATCAAAGATCACACTATTTAAATCCTTCTGCCAGACTTTCTACACGAGCAGCCTATGGTCAACGTATACTCAAAAAGCCTACAACACCTTTCGTGTACAATATAATAATGCGTTCAGAATGCTGTTGGGGCTTCCGCGGTTTTGCAGTGCGTCCGGCATGTTCGCCGAAGCCCGCACTGACGACTTTTACGCATGCATGAGAAAAAAAGTCGCGTCTTTACTCTGCAGAATTCGCGGAAGTACCAATAGCGTTCTGTCTGCTTTTAATAATAAATGGGATACCCCATTTATTATAAAATGTATTCAAATGCTAGTTAAATAAATTAATTTTAAAATTTTGTTATGTTATATTGTAAGTACTAACCCTAATTAATTTTAAGTTACTAACCAAACTATGGATTATTGATGTCTGAATTAAATGAATTTTATTTTATTTTATTTTTTATTTTATTTTTTTTTTAAAATTTGGAATGTTCCATACAATTTTGTAACTATAAGCAAAGATCATGAATTAAATAAAGGAAGATATAGAAAGTCATTGCATGATTTTATTACATTTAAATAAATATATAATGTTAATGCATTCATACTTCAGATCATTTTTGATCTTGTCTTTACGTACGTGGTACCATGGAGAAAAATATAAATATAAAAAAACAACTAATAAAATCTGGAAACGCAATCAAATTTAAAGTGAAACAAATTAAAGATGATGAATTTAATACAAAAAACCATCTTAATTATTTTTTCAAACCAGTTGCTGGCCCCTTAAGTACATTGCTAGCTACAAATTCACCAATACCAAGCTACAATGATCTACCAATTTGCCAAAAGATTGAACCCACAAAAAGTCATATGATAAAGTCGGATTTAGGCAGTAAAATGAATACATCTGAACAGTTTTATTCAGATTATGATAGTATTAACGATGATGGTGATGATAACGAGGATGATGATGATTATGATGCAAGAAAAGAATCTGAAAAACCTAGTACTGAAGATAGATCACTAAGCAGGGAAGAAATTCTTGAAATATACGATGATATGAATATTCCTTTTGGTGTGCGTAATGTTAATAACAGGTTGATGATAGGAAATAAAGATGTTGAATTTTTTACATCTCAATATAACTCAGATGATAAATGTTCTGTCATTAGCATTGATGATAAAAGATACGAGTTGACTCCTGGTTTGAAAGAACTATTGTTACGTAAAAGACCAAATTTAAACCTTATTAGTAATCATGATAAGCTAATTTACAAAAATATTATTGAATTAACAAATGTTCACAAAAGAGATTACCTTTCATCAGCGCAAATCAAGGGTGATAAGGGGATTAAGTATCGTAAAATAATCAAGCCATTAATTGAATCATCTAGCATGCATGATCTAGAGAATGAAAATGATAAAATGCAGCAAGGAGCTGGTTTGCCAACACTAAAAAAGTATTGTAAGAATACTGAACTAGTATATTGGGATGATCCTAATGAGCTGGTTGAAAGGCTCAAACTTTTAATCGCATCTAAGACAGCTGGTAATACTAGTTTAGACAATGAAATAATATCTATTATTGAAGAGTTACAAGAAATTGGTATAGTAAAATTATAAAAAGCGTTAACACGAATATTTGTATTTAGTAAACAGTTTTTCGTTGTGAGAATGGTTTAACTTGTAAATAATGAGTGCATTAAAAAGACAAATCATAAATGAAATACATAAAAATGCTATGAAGAACTTTCCAAGGAGGCATGTTATACAGAAAGATATCGATGATTTATGGCAAGCTGATTTAATAGACATGCAAAATATATCATCTTGTAATAAAAACTACAATTATATATTAGTTGTTATTGATACCTTTTCAAAATATGTATGGGCTGTACCCTTAAAAAATAAAGACAAAAATTCTGTATCCAATGCCTTTAATAAAATATTATATACTCAAAACCGATGCCCCAAAAATCTACAGACAGATTTAGGTACAGAATTTTATAATGATAAATTCAAAGATATTTGTAGACAGTATTCAATAAACCATTATTCCACATTCTCAACAAAAAAGGCTTCAATCGTTGAACGTTTCATCAGAACAATTAAAAGTTATCTGTATAAAGAATTTAACTATAAAGGTAACTATCGATGGATTGATAGAACACTTGATGATGCAATTGAAATATATAATCATAAAAAGCACAGGACTATTGGAATGGCACCCAATGATGTTGATGCTACAAATAAATTAATGTTGTTGAAAAGGTATGGTGAAATGAATACCATTAATAAAAAAATTAAAATAAAATTTAAAAAAGGAGACTTTGTTCGTATAAGTAAACATAAAGGTTGTTTTGAAAAAGGATATACCCCAAACTGGTCTACAGAGTTGTTTCAGATTCAAACAATAAAGAAAACATGTCCAACCACTTACTTATTAATAGACTCAAAAAACAACCTATATTGGGATCATTTTATGCTCAAGAGCTTCAAAAAACACGCTTTTCAGACATTTATTTGGTTGAAAAAGTTTTAAGACGTAAAGGAGATAAAGTATTTGTTAAGTGGTTAGGTTTACCAACAAATAAAAATTCATGGATTCATAAAATGAACGTATTATAAAGCACGAAAATTGTATTATGTCATCACTTATTGTTCATAAATGAGAGGAGAAGGACTTGTGAATACTTTAATTAATAATTTACCGTTTGAGCTTCATTTACCGGGATATAATTATTGCGGACCAGGAACAAAACTGTTTGAAAGACTTGCTCGAGGAGATAAGGGTATCAATCAATTGGATGAGTATTGTAAGGCTCACGATATTGCATACAACAAATCGCATAGCTTAGAAGATCGTCATAAAGCAGATTTAATTCTTATGAAAATGGCGAGAACAAGATCTGTAGCTTCTAATTCAAGTAGAGGAGAAAAAATTGCAGCGAATTTGGTGAACAAGATTATGTTAACAAAAGTTAGTTCTGGAGCTGGACTTAAAAAAGATTTTAAGAAAATAGTGGCTCACACAAAAAGGATTCTTAAAAATAATAAACCAAAATGTAAGAAAAAATTAATAGAGCTGGCTTATCATGTAGCCAAAGAGCTAAGCCCAGATACATGTATGAAACTGCCTCGTATCATACCGATACCTAAATCAGGCGGTGTTTTACCCCTGATTCCTATATTCGCTGGTTTATCTGCAGTTGGTAGTTTAGCTGGAGGAATTTCTGGAATCTTCAAGACAATAAATGAATACAAACTTGCCAAAAAACGTATAAAAGAATTGGAACGTCACAATCAGCAATTAGAGGGTGTGAATATAGGCAAAGGACTAACATTGGATCGATACAAAAATGGATTTGGTTTGTTTCTTAATAAGTGTAATGCAAAAAACTAAATCGTTGGCTACCTAACCGTGCTCTCACCAATATAGATATCATGAAGTTTGCTTCAAGAATACCACATTTTCGTGGAGTATATATGAGAGATAAATTACCAAGATATCCGTTTTTGAAAGAGTGTGGAATTGTTAACTTGGATAGTTCTAAAAACCTTGGTACACATTGGGTAGCCTACATAAAATTAAATGAATATATTGAATACTTTGATAGTTATGGTAATTTGAAACCACCAATCGAACTTATACGTTACTTAGGTCCAGATATCAAATATAATATTTTCAACATACAAAAATCTAACCCATACAAATGTGGCCACTTTTGTTTAAAATTTTTAATAAATTTTTGGAATAAAAATGATATCTGCACTATAAAAAGAGAGGCGTAGTGATAAACATTGCGGTATTCAGTCACTATTGAATAAGTGTGGTCGTTTGTCGACTGACAGAATGATACTCTATCATATAAAACAAAACACATACCGAGGTAAAACTATTTCTTCGCTGAAAAGCAAAAGGCAAAGACGTAAAAAAGTTGTAGCAAAGAAGCTTACCAAAGAAAATAAATTATTCTTACAAAGTTTGGGGCTAAGAGTAATATGAATTACCTCCACATTACTGATTCTCCTCGTTTTGATAACTCAATAGTCAGTTATGAAATACATACTTACAGTCCGTATAGCAGCAGTTTTAAAGAAAATGATGAAATAAGAATACCTATCCATCAACAAGATATTTACGTGTTACCGTCGGCCAGTTATATATACATCGAAGGTCGTGCTAGTGTATTTTCCAAAGATGCATTATCAGGAAAACAAATAAAGAAAAAAGTGAAGTTTAGCAACAATGCTATATCTTATCTTTTTCAAGATATTCGGTATGAAATCAATGGTGTTGAAATAGATCGAAATAAAAATGTGGGAATCACTACGACACTTAAATCTTATGTCTCTTTAAGTGATAATGAAAATAAAACTGGTGCATTATGGGGTTGGAAATTGAATGGTTTTAAAAATGATGACGGTATTTTCAGTGCTCTCATACCTTTGAAAAACTTGTTAGGGTTTGCTGAGGACTATAAAAGAATCGTAATGAATTGTAAACATGAACTAATTCTAATAAGGAGTAATACCGTTTCAAATAGCGTCATCAATGTTGATGATAATGATACAATCGATTTTCATATAGACAAACTACAATGGCGCGTTCCTCACCTAAAAGTTACAGATCGTGAAAGGCTAGCTTTGCTTAAACACTTAGAAAATGATCGCGCAATACAAATGGTTTTTAGAAATTGGGATTTATACGAATATCCCTTATTACCTCAAACCACAAAGCATTCTTGGGCCGTTAAAACTTCTTCACAGATAGAAAAACCCAGATACGTAATTTTTGGTTTGCAAACAAATAGAAAAAACAGTAAGAATAAAGATTCTTCAATTTTTGATCATTGTAAGTTGTCTAATGTGACCTTGTTTTTAAATTCTCAATACTACCCATATGACTCTGTAAATGCTAAATTTGTTGAAGACAAGTATCATATATTATACGAAATGTATAAAACATTTCGTCAGTCTTACTATGGTAGCGAGTCTGAACCCATGCTTGATTTGGAACAATTTAAAAATTACGCACCACTTTTTGTTATTGATTGTTCGAGACAAAACGAAGCTCTTAAGACAGGAGCTATCGATGTTAGATTAGAAATAGAGAGCTCAGAAGATATTCCACAAAATACTACTGCATATTGTCTTATTATCAATGATCGTTTGATTGAATATAAACCGTTGAGTAACATTGTAAAAAGAATTATATAATGTTTGCCATTGTTGATCTGCAAGGATTTAAAACAGACAATAATGATTTTATTGTTAAAGAAATAGCAATTTTGTGCGAAAATAATCAAATGCTGGTGTTGCTCATTAAACCGCCATTCCCCTTTAGTGAGTTATCAGAAACAGAAAAAACGCAGGTGCGATGGATAGAAAGAAATAGACAAATATACTGGAGGGAAGGAATAATTCCTTATTAAAATTTTGAACAATGTATTGGTGATTATCTTGAAGACAAGACTATTTATGTAAAAGGATACGAAAAAATATTATGGTTGAAAAAAATTATTAAAAATGATAAGATTTTTGATCTAGAAGATAGTCCTAGTTTAAGACAATTGAATTTAGATTACGGTTTATTTCCTAGAGGTATATTTAAATGTATATATCATTCCCGTGTCTGTGCTCTTAAAAATGTTACATGTTTAAAAAATTGGTTAGAGTATAAAGAGACTTTTATATCATAGTTTCAGACAATTGAATTTATCAAAATCTAACTTCACTTTAGGAGTCAAATTATAATCTTATTGTTTGACAGGGCTATAATGAAATGTTTTATAATTCTTATGTAAGTGTTAAAATGTAATATACATATTTGTAAAATGGTTAAAGAATAAACTTTTTTTAAAAATCTGCTTTGTTTTATTACATATGAATCGATTTATAGGTACTATGTAGTGCTCGATGATATGTAGTTCACTCAATCTGAATGATGAATAGATGATCAATTTTTATATAAGGTAGGAATAGTGATAATGATTATATTTTTCTGACTCATTTTTATATATTTTTTCTATATGAATCTATGAAAATAATGACGAATAGAGCTAGAAAATGATAATTCAATCAATATATTATAAATTCAGGTTGGTTATTGGGGCTTCTGGATCATTCATGAATTATCCTGATCCAGAAGCCCCAATAACCAACTACTATTAAACAGTGGAAAGTGAATAAAAACTATCTTGTTACAAATTGATATTACTTAATTAAACTTAAAATGGTATAAATGATTATGTTAAACATAACTACCTAACTACCAGATTTGCATAGATAGGTACCTATCTACTTATTTGTTTTTAAACTGTTTAATGTAGCCAGTCCTAAGCCTGTCCAGGGATTTAGTGAAATGAAATGCGTTGCTTATTATTATCGCCAGCACTTGCGCGCGCAATCGTGGTCACGTGATGCAACAGAGATCTACAAAAGTCGCCACAGTAGAATAGAATCTTTAACAATTTCTAATAATGTACCTATTGAGTTATTTCAAAAGTCGTAGAACAAACGTTATTCCTGATGATGTGATATACAGGCTCACCGAAGGATGCTGGTCTTTTAAAAATAACCCTGTATATATAAATAAATAATGAAAATAGTTTAAATCACATAATTGTGCTTATATAAGTATAGTATTGAATAAAGTAAAGCTGGCGTAAAAATATGAAGGAAATACTAAACCAAGTTTCTGTAAAGTATAAAGATAATCCAGTTTCCTTCAACAGCTAATATTGCTATGTCGTTCTGTTTGATGAACTCAAAATGCTTAGCAAATGTGACCCTAACTTTACAAGACAGTAAACAAAGTCCTAAACTAACAAAATGGTTTTAATAAACTTAAGCGTCTGTTAACAATGATCCAGTTACGTTTACACAAATCTGACCTAGTCTATTTTTAAATTATGAATATTATTGTATAGTTTGGAATAGTTGAGTATTTTATTTAGTTTTGTTAAAACTAAACCAATGTCCTGATTCTCTTTAAGACACTGTAGTCTTCTAGGTATAAATATTATACTCTTGGGAAGGTCTGCACGAAATCCTCGATTTCAAACAAACGAAATATTTTTATCTGGTTCACTGCGTTATTATAATGACGAGCGAGTATTTGATCAGACCGACACTGTTTAAGCAGTGATCATTAATAAAACGCCGCTTAATATCCCAATTTGTTCACAAAAACCTTTGTTAACGAACCGAAGTACGTACCTACACATGGAGAAATATTAATCACAGCTCTTTTGTGTTTAAGCTGATGGGTTGAGTAGGTAGGAAATTACCTATTGGCGAAGCGGCCTTTTCAGCCGTGACCTCGCACACCCACTTGACCCTTTGAGGTAAAATAAAATGGCTTTGGGTCGCTGTGACTTGCGACTTGATTGTTAAAGAATAAGTCAATTTCCGCGGCACTGCTCAACAAACAAGTGTTGGAGATTTGTTCGTAATTGCCTGAACAGTTTTATTCTTTCTCTTTTATTTAAGGATTGGGTAAATTTACTTTTGTATAATTAAGCTTTCTGACCAGTTACAATAGTAAAAAACAAGCTTGAACTAGTTTACCAAACAGCATTGCCAAGATCGCGTGCCAAGAAAGATGACTTGCGTAGCGTTATCCATAATTTGTATTTCACACATGAATTACTAAAGATACAATGCTTATGCCATGATTTATATAAATTGCATGCCATAAATTTGCAAAATGAAATAAGCATTGCTCATGCTGTTTTCCCTTATTTCTTAGTAAAACGTGGTATGTTCCCCATTGGTTTTCGATTATGATCTAAATGCCCTTGCAAAATTGCACTTTACCGTTTTTTTATGTTCATATAAAGTATTTTGAACCACTCAGTAAATGACTCAGAATAAAACAAATTAAAGAAAATTTAAAAAATTCCTTTATAAAAAAATATTTCTGAAAAACATCTGAAAATGATAAAATTACACGAATCCCGGATTTCCTGTAACATAAATTATTTCCTTCACCCAATAATTCAGAGAAAAGCCTCTTTTCGTCAAATGCCATCGAACTTGCCAGATTAATACTCCATCTTACAAAGGGAAAACGTCTCACCTATAATATCTGAGTGGTTCTAAAATACGATCATAAAATGCAGCATTTTAACTCCAGTGAAGTAGGAAAACACCTCGACAATAGATTGAACTCTATAGAAGCCGCATCAAAATCTCGTTTGCATAATCAGCGTGCTTGGAAACCTTACGACAACGACGTCCGAGCGGTGTGAATGCCGCGATGCAGAATATGGGAAGAATTCAGGTATTAAAGATCGGCATTATAGGCAATACTCGACATCGTTTCCTTTAAAGTGCAGAGTGAAAATCAATAAAACTATGGACCTGTTATATTTTGTATTTTACTATGATTACTTATATTTAATCATAACTGGGTAAACAGAAACTTAACTAACAACTAACTTGAAACGAAACTTGGCAAGGACTTGCGTACCAAGTTTCCGTTTCTAAGATTTGTATAATTAAACAATAGCAATAAATGATTTTACATCTTACATGAAAATCGGGCTTTGCCCCCAAAAAAATATTGACGAGGTAAAACTTAACCTTTGTGTTATTCTGATATGTAAACTATATTATTGTGAAGTTTCATCAAAATCTGTTCTGTAATTTTTGTGTGAACGAGCAACAAACACACTCACCTCACAAACTACCACATTTATAATATTAGTAGGACTGTATTTCTGTTTTGTTAGGAATTTTACCTACAATGGTAAGTCGGTTCCTTAGTAATAGTAACTACTGACTCACGGCAAATTCAACCGAGACACATAAGTGTTATACCTATTTTATTTAAGAAAACTGCTCGTCTATCTATCTCAAAGCGGAAGTCTCTTGTCAAGCATTTTCGTCGGGATCTGAACCGCCTGTTAAAAGGCCACAGTCCGGTGAAGAACGATGGCAAGTTTTCGTATTATTTACTTTATACGCAAAATGCATCAATCTCGATGGTCTTGTCAATAAAACCAATAATTATTGTAAAGTTATTTTACTGATAGTAAATTCATCTTATTCATATCAGCCCAAAAAAGAGGGGTTTTATAAGTTTGACGTGTCTGTCTGTGTGTCTGTGTTTTTATTTTTTTTATTTATATATTTTTTTGTATGATAGTTCAGTTTGGCGCGTTAGACATGTTTCATGAATATCTGTTGAGCCGTTTTAAAGTTATGGGGGTGAGAGTGGGGAAGGAAAATCGAATCTGCAAATATACTCGAGTATCAAATGAAAGCGCATCGCGTGCACATTACAAACTAATATGGTTTTCTACTTTTAATTAAATTAAGGCATTAGAATCAGGGATTTTTCCTAAATTTTAAATTTAGATTTATTTAATAATAATTGAATAAACTGTTCAAATACACGGAACCCTTTGTGTATGAGTCCATCTCATTCTAATCAAATTAATTAAAATGCTTACTTATCTGGTTTGGCTTATTCAACCATTTTATTGTTCGTTGAAAATATAACAATTATTTATTCAGCTTTCCACTCTATTTAACCTTTTATCTGATTTTAATTACAATTGAAATTCTAGTTTATCTACAATAAACCACAATTGTGAAGTAATCTTTTAATATAAATCTAAGATATAAATTTAAAATATTTACGATAAATTACATGAAATGGCCGGCATAATTAATTAAAAAACTGCCTTGTTGGATAAGTAAGAGCACAGTAAGACTTTAATCCCAAAGGTCGTGGGTTCAAACCTCATTCTAGGCGCATTTTAGGAAAAAAATATGTGCACTTTGAACACGTGCTATGATGGTGAAGGTAAAACTCGTGAAGTAACCGACATGTTCTGAGAACTTTAAAGAGTTTGGAAGACATGGGACATTTACCCGCACTTAAATATGACCAGCATTCATCGAATTAAAATTTTATAGGAATAGTTTCTTCAGACTTTTGCCACAACGAGTTGACACTTTCGACTGTTGGAGATAACAACATGTTGTAATCCCATGCATTTGTCAGATTTTCATTACTATTTTTTTTCTTTAACTGTCAAATATATGGGATTATAACATCCCCTGGTAGGAATACTGTTATGATGTTGTGAATCGCATTATACGACACATTGAGAATTGTGGAGTGTGATTAAAATCGTATAAAGAATAACGTATAGGTTTAGCAAAAGAAACAAGCTCTGTTTGTAAAGATAATACTAAATGAACGTGCCTCTTTTATATAGAAAGTAGGTGAGGTTATAAGCACTGTCCATTATAAATAATTATTTCCTGTTGATAAATAGAATAGAATAGAAAAATCCTTAATTACACATATACAAACATTAAATTAAATTAAACCTAGCATGCGTAATGGGCGGTCTTATTGCTTAAAGCAATTTCTTCCAGACAACCTTTGTATGGAAATATTATATCAGGAAGGTTGTGGACGGCGCGGCGGTGGTAGACAAAAATTAACAGAAACAAAAACAGAAACTTACTCTAACTTATATTAATAAATGATAGGGGATTAAATTAAACAATGATAAAATAATGCTAAGACTGGATGTTAAGTATTTATTTAACGGAATAATCTACTTTTAAAATATCTTTAATTAGTGCGGTCTTAAACTGTGATTTTTAATAACTTTTTATCTCACCAATAAAAAATATATTATTGTACAAGTTAACTTATCACTTGACTAACTGCTTTAATATTATGTCCAAATTCCGTAATTCCAACTCAGTCGTCAAAACAGGCCAAGTTGTAAATCTTCAGAGCCATAGACTCATATTCAGACTGGCTCCGTCATAATAATGTTCACAAAGCACGAGCCTCGCGGGCATGAAAGGGCAACGAAATTGAAACTGGCCATAGAGCCGCTTAGCAAATATAATGTACACGGAGTTTCATGTACCTATTAAGTGAATATACGCTTTGAGTGCGGCCTCAAAACTGTTAAATCATGCAAAGCATCCAAAGGCCAGAATATCACTTTGAAATGAAGATTGAGGATCGAGTTAGGATCATCTTTTAGACCCTTTTTACCTTTTCTTAGCAATTTGCTCCGTAATGTCTTAGAAAATATGATTTTGTTTTTACCCTTTATACGTTACAAGCAGATGTAACAGAACCGCTATAAAAATGCCTATGCAATAAACAGAAGTGAAGGAAAAATGTAAGACGCGTTATCCACCCAGCTACGAATGGTTTACAAATGATATACTTACATAATGTTTTATTTGAATTATGATTCATATTAAATGCTTATAGATATGTATCTATAAGTAATGTTGATAATGCTTCTTCATATTTTTTTCACTTCTGTTTATAATACTCGTATACAAATATAATTACAATGTTTAAGTTACACACCATGTGTAACTTGGTAATTGTATAAAATTCCGAAGACTTTAAAAAATGTAATAAGTAAGGTTGTTTATTATTATATATTACATACCTACAAAAATCCAATTGTATATTATATTCTGAATTTCGTGGTAATCTAACGTACTGCTTATATTTTTATGCCCAGGTACTAAAATAACAAATCTACTAAGGCTACTTTCTCTTATGATGTGACTGTCCATATTTTAAATAGCACTTATTTTAAAACCTAAGTTCTTTCTGCAGATCTATATCTGCAGAAAGAACTTAGGCTTTATTTTATTCTATAATAAAAACAAAAATGGGAACCTCCGTGGTAACATTAAGACTTGCAAAGAATATTTTAAATGAATCTCACGTCTCTCGACGTCGACAAATTTAGCTCCAAGTTCGTTTTAAGTATTTAATCCCGGTAGCCATCAAGTCTATCCGCTCTGACAGACTTTTTAATGACTGGTAGACTTCGAAAGGCACTGCGCTTCTATCTCTCCAATACCGCACGACCCAAATACCTTCGGAACCTGAAAAGGCGTTCTACAAAAATGTTCGCTATGCCGTATTTTTAGTAAATGATATAAGCATTGGAAAAATATATAATTATGTATCAAAGTAGAATTTGTAATAAAATACGTCGAAAGCTATTGAAATGGACAGGTTTCATTAGTCTGACAGCTGGATTTCAATGGAACTTATTTCTCCGAAATTGTCAAGTTATTTTCCAGTTTCGGAGTTGTTGATTTTATTCTTTACTTCATTTAATTACATCTAATATGTTTACTTGATTTATATTACTTTAACTTTATAATTGTTTGTGTAATTTATTTGCAATAAGATTTACTTGCAATAAGATAAAATATATGCTGTAGTAAGATAAAACACTATGTTGTTTTAAATTAAGTGTGTAGAAAATCTATTTTTTTTTATGCAGCAACACTGATTTGGTATTTAGAATCAAGTAGTCACCATATCTGCGTATACTTAGGCAATTGTTAAAATAGAAAGCTATTTTGTTCTGTCACATGTGACAAAGCGATATAGTTCTTGCCATAACTAACCATTGCTAAGCTTACTCGGATTTTGTGCAATGCGCCTTAACCCAATCAAATCATTAAATCCAATATTCAAAAACGTTTACAAACATAAATAAACCCACTTAGTCCCGACAGTTTAAGCGATTTATAGTGAATGTAGTTAAATCAATCGCAAAGCAATATCCTATACAAAATGGGTGATATTCTGTACAATATGGACTCCCGGCGCTTTTGTCACGTAAGACAATGCTACATACAGCCCTGGTTTTGACACATGGTGCCAGTTCGCGATGCCACGTAGAACCAATGAACGGAATCAATAACAGCTTACAACTTCGAACTGCGGTGATGTACGAGTATTTTATTGAAATTGATGTTCAACAAATAACAAAATCGAATTTTGGAGATTTTTTCTGTTCACGTCCGTAAGTGTTAACCCTTTAAATCCTTACACGTGACCTACGGGTGGTGCTAGGATCAGACTCTGGTGGTAGGCTTCGGCCACGGCTTGTCATCACCCTCCGGGATGGGCCAGTGCGTGAACAAGTTTTTGTATTCAGATTCTAATTAAAATTTTATTTTTTGTTTATTATTTAATTTACTCTATATTTTGTAGCTTCATAAAATTGTCATTTATTTGATAATATTTGCATACCTGCTTGCGGGTTGAATACAACTAAATCTAGTCCTTAAGTTCTTGACATGTTTGAAAAATTGTATTCTGCAAATAAACATTTGATTTGATTTGATTTCGTGTTTCGATATGTGGCCCGGAGAAGCTATAATATCCTTTTAGGCCTTCACGCCCCATATTAGACCACCCACTTCGTCACTTTACATCAGATTATTGAGAATGTGGGCAAATGAAGGCTTATCTAGCATAAAAAAAACTACAACAAATATTTATTTATTTGTTTTGTTTCAACTACGTACTTGGTTTATGCTCGCAGATAAATAATAGCGAAGTCTATCTACACTATTAGTATTAGATATGAAAATGACATTTCAAACTAATATAGAAGCTACCTTCGTGCTAAATCTCAGTTCAAACGATTTTCTCTAGCATATCCAATCGTTAACATTAGCAGCTGTATAAAGGCCTCTATCGTGAGAGAGAAGCGTCGACGCTTCTCTCTCACATAATCTGAAATCGCTCTGGTACATCAATGATCAAAACGCCTTATATAATGTAATAAACATTCATACATAATCAGTATTCAAGTATATCAATGCTGGTCCCTTCCACATTATTTTTAGATTTGTGGTCGCACATTTTTATCATTAAATAATATTAATTTAAATTGACAGCGAATTTTTTTATTAAAACTCTACAGATAAGGCTTCATCAAGCCGCTATATAATGAATAGATGAACAAACATGGTCAAACGATCAGTTTCAGAGTAAAGTTTAAGTATGGAAGCCTAAAAGATTCAGTGGATATAAAATAAACACTTAACTTCAAAAGGACATTTCAGAGCTATTTTAAAAGTTTTAACAAAGAGCAATTTGTAAAACGCTAAATCAAAGTCCAATTTGTCACAAAACATTTTGTGTAAAGTTAACAAGAATCTGTGGGAGAATATAATTTAAAACAACATTTGGGCTAACTTGAATTATTCTTGATACAAGCAGACGTAATATGACGGAATGTTTTCGAAATGTTTTAACTTGTTAATTCCTTACCATTGTGTCCTCCTATTAGGAAATAATTACGAAAGTTTTCATGGCGGTTTTTTGTCACAGGTACCTGCTATATGCTACCTTCCACGTCATCACAGGTGGTCGAAGTTACATCTCACAATTTGAACTCAATAGAAAACCAGAAAAAAATTTACTTACACCTTTTGTTTACAAGCAAACTAACTAAAACGTTTAATAAAAAAATGCATTTCTTATATTTATTCCACAATGTACTTAGTAAATCGTAGCAGGATTATAAAAATCTGCAATCATAACAAGTAAATACGAAGTCTGTTTTGCAGAAAATTGTTCCAGTTTCTCATAACTCGTGAGAAAGTTCTCGAGTTTATCAGCTTGTTATAAAGTGAGTACTGTCTTGTTAATTTAGGACACTTTTTACATTCTGTCATTTTATAAAGAACATTAATATTGTTCTAAATGACTTTCAATTTTAATAAGAACCAACTTTTATTACAATACCTGTTGAATTTTTATTTATATTTAGTTGGGTACATTAGTTAATTTAATCAGTTGTTAAAATAGTATGTTCCACAAAATTATGTTTAATCCCCGACGCAAAAACGACGAGTCGACGGGTTGTTATAAGTTTGACATGCCTGTCTTTTTGCGGATTTTTTGATACACATAAATGAACAATTTTTAAATCTAAATTAATTTACCATGCTGGCTAAGTGCGGGTCGTGGAATTTCACAGTCCCTCAAACTCAAAGTTTTCAGGCATGCCGGTTTCCTTACGATATTTTCCTTGACCGTTAAAAGCACGTGTTTAAAGCGCACATTTATTTTTCAAGAAGAAAAATGTAGAGGTCCAGAGGAGAATGAGAGTCGAGTGT
This sequence comes from Gymnoscelis rufifasciata, assembly GCA_929108375.1. Taxonomy (NCBI): domain Eukaryota; kingdom Metazoa; phylum Arthropoda; class Insecta; order Lepidoptera; family Geometridae; genus Gymnoscelis; species Gymnoscelis rufifasciata. The sequence continues at coordinate 4,035,470 of OV815314.1, read as the reverse complement.
GCTTCCACTTAGCCAACACGACTTTTTGAGCTCCTTTAGTCGCTTCAAATAGGCCGTATTATATTCGTATTGTGTGGAAAATGTGTCCCAGTGAAAGTTAAGATATGTGTCATTGCAAACCAAGAATAAATGTCGTAGATTTTTGCAAATTAAAAATTTTATTACAAAACTAGCGGCCCGCCCCGGTGTCGCACGGGTAAAAAAAGTTCCCGGCAATTTTTCCTTATTTGCTCACCTTTTGTTTAGACCTACCCTGGACTACGACAAACATTTTAAAACCAAAATCAGCTCAATCGGCCCATCCGTTCTCGAGTTTTAATCAGACTAACGAACAACAATTCATTTTTATTTATATAGATATTTAAATGTTATATTCTGATTAAAGTAATATATTGATTACTAATTTCGAAAATAAATTTCATCTACTTTTACATACCTTTTTACTGAATCATGCTTTGTTTACTGTTTGACACGATTTGTTTACTGAATCATGCTTGAGCGAAAATTATTAAAGGAAATTGGTACGGCAATAAATGAGATCATAAATTTCCCCAGTGTACAACCTTGTATCTTTAGGGTAATTTCTTATGAGATGGGTGTATTGAGTAAACAAGATTGAGATTTGAATCTTATCAAGTTATCAGCGATACTTGTGGGACGGAGTTGGTTTGTATACAATACAGGATGCGTTTTTGTGACTGAGCCATAGGGGCAGGTATTTTGTTGTTATAGTTACAAGGAAACGGTCTTAGGAGACTATCCATATTTCTCAAAGATATTCTGAACTATATTTACTCACAGATTTTCGAAAATATACAGTCAGTTACAAAAAATGATATAAACACAAAAATATGTTTTTTATACCAATTGATCCTATTTCATAAAAAGATCAAAAAACTTTATGGGATCATCAAAGTTTTGAGTACTAGAAATGTCAGAAAGCGCCTCTATAACGACTCTTCAAGATACACTAAACTAAAACATTAAATTATATCGTAGAGCACTTATTCTACGAAATAAATTGACACGAGAATTTTATATATTAGATAAAGAAATCCACATGGGCATTAGTTTTTGGCCACTGGAAATATGGAATGTGAGTATTTATTAGAGAAGATAAATTAACTAAATAACTTAAGTAAAGACTAATATGGGTAATAAAATCTTCAAATAGAGGTATTCCTATGAGAAATCCTATGGCAAAGCCGTGGGGAAAAAACTAGTTATTACCAATTATGGTTGACCATCAAAGGAATTACTATTCTTTGTAGCGAGCGTAGCGAAAAATTATATGTGTCTACTTTTTAACACAAACATTTTTAAATTGGGTACGATTTATTTTATTTTAATCAACCTCTTTATTAGAGATATTAATATGGAAATTAAGGCGGCCTAAAAACCTGTAATTCGATTTGTTCGAAAAACTTAACTATACAAAATATCGTCTATGGGATGCCTAAGTAATAACAACAGTTGTTATCGCAGAGGTGCGTCTGTTGAAGGAAAGTATCGTCGATGGTTTAATTTTTATCATTTTTTATTTATGTGAATCATTCTTTTATTTTTTTTTGCTTGAAAAGCCTTCATTGGATCCACAATCTCACCTTATGTAAAGTGACGATGTGGTCTAAGATGGGGCATTAAGACCTAGAAGGGAGGCGGCTTCTCCGGACCACATTACGAAACACGAAAAAATCGTTTCACGCTCTTGGCCCAGCCCGGAGTCAGGTCGTTTTAAGGTGCAATTATTATGCATACAAGCGTTCGCTCACCCATCCAATAAAATATTTATCTTTTATTCTAATAACTCTACGCGAGATCATACTTATATTATGATCGAAGCGGTCAGATAAATTTAAATAATTTTGTAACAAATAATTTACCAATATCCATTGATAGAATTCCAAATTAAAAACTCTCCTTACAAAATCTATAGAAGTAGCCTTTCAATTTAAAACAAGCAAGATTGATATTGTACCGAGACTGCGAGCAATAAAATTCCTTCTCGAGGAAAATACAGAAGAAAATTGGAGGAAAACGGCAAATCCATTTTTCTATAAGTCTTCACTTCAAAGAATGGATGTAATGAACTTAGATAGCAGGGAGCTTACTTTATAAGCTCCGTCGGCCTAGTGTCACAAATTCTTTTTATGGCTTTGTCCTGCTGAAATACTTTGAGTTTTATGCCTTTTTTAATTAATATTGTTCATTATAATTATATTCTCAGTATTTTATCAAAAGACGTTTAATATATTTTTTTAATATTGAGTATTACGCTTCCAAAATATTTAGTATGAAATGTCTAGAGCGTTTAAGAAACCAATTGTATTTTAAGTATAACAATGTTAATATATGGCCGATGGTATAATTTTATTTTACATTAAGCATTTAATTATTTTGTAACTAAGTTTTAAACAAGTTTATTTACGTACATTGCATTTTTCTGGTCAATTTTACAATAAAGTGGCATCTCATATCCAACAGTCCGAAGGATTATATTACGACTATCTCATATTTTGCGCATCAGAGTTTTAACTAAAATAAATACCTAAATAAATATTTCCGGACTACTCACACAGCATCACCTAACCCCAAACTAAGCAGAGCTTGTACTATGGCTGTTAGGTGACTGATATACTACATAGATAATTTATTTTTTGTAAATACATACATATGATACATAGAACTTAGGATAAAAATTATGAATAATACGCCCGAGGCTAATATGACAACGTTTCATGTTTATATTTGGTTGTTACTAATATCCTAGGCCGAGGAGCAATAAGATGTCCGATGTCAAATAACAAGTCAAATTGAGACCGTATTTGGCGTGATCCCGAAAGTAATTTTGAACTGTATACAACTTCGATAGTACATACATCAGGCTGAACTGTTCCCGTCATGTTTGCTAAAAGCTTTGAAGCCCTTAGTAACTTCAAAGTCATCTATGGTTACAAAGTCAGTTCCTAACTCATATTGTGTGAGACATGTCAACAGCAAATGTTAAGCAAACACATACTTATATGCTTAGAAATGTTCCCATTATTTGTTGAATATGTTTACTCAAGACAGGTTAGGTGAAGATTTTTTTTTTGTCGTGATTATTACGAATTTTGTGCTAAATGTTATAAATGAGAGCCTTATTTTGGTAATTTAAACACATGCTAGACATGAAAAAAAAATGTATTGTTGGCCCCTCAAATATTAACTGGCTCATAATAGTATCCGCTCAATTTTTAAGTACCTACTGACCGTACGTATTTTATATAAAAATATAGAGCAAGAAATCAAAGCTTGTTTTACTCATTGTTCCATCAAAGTAGAACTTAAAAACTCACCTCAAAACACCTTTTTAACCCCCAACAAAAAAGAAGGGTGTTATAAGTTTGACGTGTTTGTCTGTACGTCTGTCTGTCTGAGACATCATAGCTTCCGAACGGATGGAGCGATTTCAATTTAGCTTTTTTTTTGTGTGAAAGGTGAGTTGCACGCTAGTGCTTTTAGACATGCTTGATGAAAATCGGTTAGCCCGTTTAAAAGTTATGAGGGTAAAAGTGGGTAAGGAAAACCGATTTTCTGCAAATACATTCGAGTGGGGTCTCAAATGAAAGCGCGTAACGCGCACATTACAAAATACTACGAGTAAGACTTTTTTCTTTTAAGGGAACTAAAGTTTTGGAATCGGGTTTTTATTTTTAAATAAGATAATTGTTATGAACAAATAAATCTATCACGACGACAAATAAATAAATATTGCTGGACAATCCACATATTCTTGCCCCCTGGAAAGCTCTTAGGCCGAAAACTGCGCTAGGCGGACGCGGACGCGGGCGTGGTTTCAAACAAAAGACGCAGCGCCCGCTGTTTTCAAGCCCTAGAGCTGGGTCCACACTTGTATCATTTCGGTGTATCACGATCAGGCGTATCGTATCGAGTATCCGTATCATAAATATGGACGCTCATTTTAAGGCGTATCTTGTAAAAACGCGTCCATACTTATGTGATACTGTATCATTTCAGCGTATCGACTTTAACTTTACAAATATGGACGCTTCAAAAAGAAAAAGTAACAAGTAAGTTCAAGAGTAACAAAGTCCGTACAACCATAGACAACTTTGCAATGTTGGCTTTCGGTATATTTGGATTATTAATCGAATACAGTAAGCTACTCCGATGTTTAAAAATCGACAATCCCAAAGTGCTGCTCCTCTCGATCTCCTGTCAAATAATATTTGGGTAAGTGAGAAGTGAGTCATTTCGCGCATCGGATTTAATCAATTACCGTAGAATTTGCGAATAGCCGTAGAAACTGCTACGGCTACAGGGTTGCAGCCGTAGGCAGTGCATTTTGTAATATTTTGGCCTGAAAGCCGTAGAACACGGTAATTGCCGCAGCATTAAATATAAATAAAATAAATATTTCCGGACTACTCACACATCATCACCTAACCCCAAACTAAGCAGAGCTTGTACTATGGGTGTTAGGTGACGGATATACTACATAGATACATTTTTTTTGTAAATACATACATATATGATACATAGAAAACACCCAGACCCGAAACCAGAAATTATAGATCGTACAAAATCTGGTCCCCCGGCGGGAATCGAACCCGCAACCTCCTGCGCTTCAGGCGGTCGTTCGCCCACCGAGCCACAGAGGTCGTCGTTTGGCAACACTGCATCAAGCATTCACGTCCAAACTTGTTCAATGCAACGTGTATCCCCTTTGATGATCGCGGAAAAACCGACACAGGATGGTTCGGTTGGTTTTTTTTTGTAATTTATTATGACGTGTCTAAGTTTTGTTAAATCAAACTATGGAAATAAATGATTTTGTATCTTGTATCTTCGGGGTGTATCACGATAATAGTATCATGATACAGTATCAAAATACGTCCATACCACCGTGATACGCGTATCGGATACGAGGTGTATCTTGATACGCGATCATTGGAGATCGGGTGCGGATCGGGCCGTATCGGATACGGCATGTATCATTAACGTGTATCAGATTGCGTCCAAACTAGCGATCATGATACGCGCCGAGGATACGCGACGGAGATACGATACACCGAAATGATACAAGTGTGGACCCAGCTTAAGCTTGTGTTACGATTATTATTTATCACATTATAGGTAATAAAGGATAAAACCAATACATTGTTACAAGCATGTGATAAACTTTTAAGACTAAACTTTCGAACAAGCTTACATTTCTCATAAGCAACAAGTTAAGCTTCATTATAATCTAGAACCTTAGCATTTCGGCACGAGCTTAAAAGTAAAGTTTGAATTTCTGAGTTTCATAATGGGTTGTAACAAGTTGTAACACACGTGTTTGTTTATTAATGGTTCTATATGAGATTCTTTGAACATTTAATATCTCGATTTTCTTTTTTTTTTTTACTTAGGATTTTGATTTTGACCTTATTTTTTTTAATCTTAATCGATCCTATTTCTTGAAGTCATGAAAATACAAATGCGATGTTAAAATAATCCTCTGAATTCTTACACGTGACCTCCGGGTGGTGCTAAGAACAGTCTCTGGTGGTAGGCTTCGGCCGCGGCTTGTCACCACCCTCCGGGCTGGGCCAGTTCGTGTTTCGTAATGTGGTCCGGAGAAGCCATACCTTCTAGGTCTTCATGTCCCATCTTAGACCACATCTTCACTTTACATCAGGTGAGATTGTGGTCAAATGAAGACTTATTAATCATAAAAAAAAAAAAAAAATTTGATTTTATAAAACTTTTGGAGGTTTTGTCTGTTCACGTTCGTAAGTGGTAACCCTCTGAATCCTTACACGTGACCTCCGGGTGGTGCTAAGAACAGTCTCTGGTGGTAGGCTTCGGCCGAGGCTTGTCACCACCCTCCGGGCTGGGCCAGTGCTTGAAGCGATTTTTGCGTGTTTCGTAATGGTCCGGAGAAGCCATCTACCTTCTGGGTCTTCATGTCCCATCTTAGACCACATCTTCACTTTACATCAGGTGAGATTGAGGTCAAATGAAGGCTTATTAAGCATAAAAAAAAACTTCATTTAGAAATTACACTTTGGTATAATTTTTAACATCTGGCACTTTTCGCTAGAAGATATTTTGGAACTTTGATTTTGATCACTACACATTTTACACATACACATTACACTTTTGCAGTTCACTGTGCATGATTTTTATTTACGTAAGATTTTTTTATTTTGCTAAAATCGATGAGAATGTTTCTAACAATATAGATATTCGTATATCTTATACTTTAGTCCAGACCAAACTTCATGTTTAATATTTTATTCATGTTTAATTCTGTTTAATACAATAAACAAACATTATTTTCAAATTATCTGTCTTTTTGTACATGGTAATCTGGATACAGGACTTTTATATATTTTGTATGATTATTTAGTAGTTTTGTAGTCGGTTTGATTTTGTAAATGTTTTTTTTTTATTTGACTACCTCATCGGCGCGGCGGGCGTAGTTTCGCTTGCGGTTTAAGAGGTAGCGGGTTCGAATCCCGCTTAGGGAGGGAGGGAGGGGAGGGGGGTTGTATGCTTGTAATGGTTTGTTTGATCTGTAGGCAATTTTCCGCTACACAAGCTTGCTAACAACGGGGCTAGATATTGCTGTGTGGATTGTCAAGCAATTTTTAATATAAAAATACAATGATAATATTTTTTAAGGACTTAATTAAATGTAAAAACAAATTCAATTCTTATTATAAATACATCATCTCTGCATGAAAATATGTAATTCATCATCGCAATCTCGCAAAATATTTTTTATGGCAGCTTACTTCAACGATAAATCAACTCACCCGATTGGTAGAGCAGGCACACCAACGCCCACAAAAACATCATATTGTCCTCTTCACATCATTAGTGAAAACGCACATTTATGGTACCAGACCTCATTAGTAGATTCAGTTAGAATTCAATTGTCACTCTCAGTTCATTTAATTTTTTCTCCGCCACCGCGCCCGTTCCCTGTAAAAGAAAACCACATTTGGAATTGTTTGGAATGGCTGAAATGTTCTAGAATATTATAGAATGTTGTGGAATATCGTCTGTAATTACGCGAGAGAGCGGATTAGTTGTAAAAGCACTTTTGGATGTTTTTATTAGGGTAGTAGTTTTCTAGTGTTGTTTTCCGTAGGTTTCTGCTTGTTATTGCTGTGTTATGTTGCTAATTTGCACGGATAGAGGTTGTTATACTGAAATGTGCTTGTGAATGTAGAATGAGGGAAAATTAAACATTAGTTAAAACGTAAATGGTATGTTTTAGAATGGTTTCTTTCTATACAATACAAACATTCTATATTGCATCACCACAATATACCATTCTATCCTATATTTATCTTTCCTGTTCCACCATAGCAATATGTAACGCAATTTTTGTTATCAAATAATATAAAACGGCGTTTTTATCGCTATCGTAATGCTAAATATGTTCTTTTATAAACATGTTTTCCTGATATATTCGGAAACACAAGTATCGACATACGTATTAAAGTATTTCCCACGGAAAGTTGCGGCACGCTGGCGCAAACTATTGGCAAACACGAAAATAACAAGTTTAGGAATCGCGCGCAAATATTATTCAACTCGTTATAACAGAACGAAACCCAAATACTGGGAAGAAAAATAGCTCTTGAAAGTTCCAGCTTTGTTTCTTAGTTAAATAAAAGTTTGTTGTGGTTGAACACATAAAAAATGGTTCGAGTAAACTGTTCTTCTAAATCATAAGTACTTGCAAATAGCACATCCCTGAAGGTCTTAGAGCTTATAAAACTTTACTGTGTACTGAAATAATAAATGTATTTTTGATCAATGTTCAATAATCTAGCTCTAACAAAATCCTGTATTTCATATGTATCATTATGTATGTATTTATAAAAATCGTCTATGTAGTATATCAGTCACCTAACACCCATAGTACAAGCCCTGCTTAGTTTCAGGTTAGGTGATGCTGTGTGATAAGTCCGGAAATATTTATATACACTTACATAATATAAAGATTAGAAATCTGAACCATCTAGTAGCTATCATGAACTAACAGATTTCACAGAATCATCCGTCCCTATTCATTGGTAGACACACCAGACACGGCATTGTTGATCTGTGGTCTCCACGCTCTCGGCCCCTTCCCTATCTGTATAACATGCTACGTGGCCTGCAAATTGACGATTCAATGAGCTAATCTTCCTATTTCAGATCCAATCCCGTAAACAAAACTCGAGCTAAGCCCGAGTAGAGCACTACATTTCGGATCCATATGTCGTAACTGCAAGAAACTGATTGAAGATTTTCGTCTATAGGTACAATGGTATTTTGGTAGAAAAGACGCTACTATGTAATTATTATGTCGTAGTCAAAATAACCCGACTGTTGATCTAACAACGATACCTACCAAAGCGAATTTCCAATGCAGCTCTTATTCTTAAACTTACTCCACAATACATTTAGCATCCATTTTCTGAGAGCACTGAAAATGATAAAGTTGCTCCCAGTTTTCCGACTCAATGGATAAGTAAACTGCTTCTGTCTTTGCTAATAATTAAAGTTTTGCCACAACAATGCTGTCCCAAAGGAAATCCTTTGTGAAAATAAACAATTACATTGATTGCGGACTTTCTGTTCGCTGAATAGATTAATTTTCAGATGAACTTTTCATCTCGTTATGATTTAATAGAGTATATTTGGTTTTCATTTTGAATTTTATAACATAGAAACGAAAGGAGTTATTGTCAGTAATGGAAGGAAATATTTAAAATGTCGATATCTATGTAGTCACATACAGGTCAACAAACTACATTGCAATTAAAAAATATAATCAACAGCGGATTTTGTAGATAATCAATTTATTTCAAATCCTCTTGGATAACACTTTTGATGAAAATTGCATTTTTATTTATTTATTGTTTTTTTATGTTACTGAGCCTAAAGGGATATAGATAAACTCAATGACTAGTAAAATGCTTAGAAATAATACGATAGAAAATTTTAACCTATGGTACCTTAGCTACAAAAATCAATTTTGCAAAAAGCAAACAAAGCGAAACCGCATAGCATGCAGCAGCTTTGCCTAATTAAATCTGTATCTTGTAGTCCAAAAGATCTAAGCAAACAGACAGCGGAAACGATTTAATTTATATTTTGTAAAGTTTTAATGAGAATTGATCGGCGGTTTCGATTTGTATCAGTCAATGTGTAAATTTAATCAATCAGGCGTTATAATCAACACAATAGTTGAACCCGTTTCCGTCTTTGCTAAAACTCACACATCAAAGTCCCTGGTCAGCGACACGCATGACCGAACGTGCTCTAACAATTTGATCAAACTAAACGGCTCGCTACCCGCAATTTTGAACTATATGTATTAGCACATACGGTCCTATATGGTCCAGAGAAGTTGTAAACAAGCTAAACCTGCTTTGTAACTAAACAACTTAACTAATTTTAGGCTCTGTTTGAGTTGACGTGTTGTTTGGGGATGAGGAATTATGGTGATTCCACGACCTTCTGTTTGAAACACTAACTTTTGTTAGTCTAAGGTTGTATGTCAACATTTCTAGTATATATCGTAAACGTTATACTGATTATGATGGACCCCTAAAAATAATTAACTAAAGCATCGTAATATTTATGTCAGATTGCCACAGAATTTGTTTTCAGTGGTTTTTCTCTAATGATATTTCTTAACTTACATATGTTCAAACGCAACAAATGCAAAAGTGGGAAAATCTTTTTATTATTTTAGTAGGGTCAAGTTTCGTTTCACTTTTGCAGGTACATTTTAACAATATTTCCAATCCAGTAGGGTAGATATCTAAAAGGTACGTCTAATCAAAGTTTTCCTCAATAATTAAATTTAAAAAACGCATAAGTCATTAAAATTATTCAAAAATAGACTATACAATCCGTGTAGGCTAAGTGGGAGCACACTCGACTTTCAACTGATAATTTTGAAGAGTTTGAAAGACATGTGACATTCACCAACCCGTACTTGGCCAGCGTGGTGAAATAAGGCCTAATCTCTCTCGTCAAGAAAGAAGTCCCTGTGTCCCAGCAGTGGGAACGTTAATAGGGTGCTGATGATGATGATGATGACTATACAATCCTAAAATAAATATTATAAATTCCAACAAACAATTCTAATAATTTTCAGCTGTATAATATTAATATCCTATCCTCCTAATACATACTACAATGAAAATCAATCCATACGTGCTGAATCACTCAGGAAAAAATACAAATATAATATTGGTATACCACAAATTAATAATAGCATGTATAAAAATAGCGCTTACATTTCAGCTATAACAGTCTACAATAAACTACCTACAGAAATAAAAACTTTAGATAATAACGAATTTAAATTTAAACTAAAGAAATGGCTAATACTAAATACGTTTTATAATCTGAAAGAATTCCATGAACATGAATAAACTCAAAGTATATTAATTTTTAATAAATTTATATAACCTGTTAGTAGTAATATTGTTTTATATATATTTTTTTATTTTTGTTCTAAGATTTGTTTGATATGTTACTTTAGAGTGTTTATTTGTTAAAATTATTTCATGTTATTATTTTATTTTTGCCAACCTAAACATTTTCATGTTATTATTTTATTATTGTATGCTCAGATTGGGCAGACTGTTGAAACGATTTTTATAACCCACCATCTATGTACACAGTTTTTTACAATAAATGTTCTTCTTCTTCTTCTTCTTCTTCATATTATAAGCGCGAAAGTTTGTAGGTATGTAAGTGTGCATGTTTGTTGCTCATTCACGCATAAACTGCTGGATGGATTTTTATGAAACTTCACAATAATTTAGCTGACATATCAGAATAAAAACAGAGGTTATTTTTTAACGTAGTAAAATACCGCTTACTAAACTCAAATACAATTTATTACGAGCAAAGCCCGATTTGAGTAATATTTGGCATGGACATAGCTGTTTTCCCAGTAATGGACAAAAGTTACTTGTCTCTTTACCTTTACCGCGGTAAAATTTATTATTACGCAGGCAAAACCAGGGGCGGACATCAAGTAATTTAATAAAGTTGTATTTATTCTGTTTTATAAAATTTGTCTGTGTTAAATTCTCAGAAGTTGTAGCCACTTAACGTTAACAGTTTAGAATCCGGCCCAAAAAGTACAACTCAGACATATATACCTGTAAAGTTATCGGAATATGTACCAATTAAACCAGCTTTGTTTATTTTTGTTTTGAGAACTTTCGGCCACAATCATTTGGTAATAACAACTTCCAATAATATTTTTGATGGTTCATAAAAGTTTAATACTCCGTGCTTCATTATTCGCCGTGAGCCGCAAAACCGTTTGAAAGTCTGAATTTTGCTCATACAGGCATATTGTGGTTTCCAGGAGCCTCACAAACACCGAGCACCTACATAATGTGTTTTGCCACGGCCCACAAAATATTCTCGCCATTGTTACGCAGGCCTCCCCATAGAAGCTGAGTTGCTAAGTCATCTAGCTAATGACGTTGTTGCAAGTTTACACAAAAACCACAGCGGACCCCACCTAAACTAATATAAGCAAAAGCTTGCTACTGTAGGCATATTACCTTTAAACTATAGTTGGTTGCAAAAAGATCCCTTCAGCACAAAGGCACGAAATTTATTCTGTGCACGGATACGCTCGGAGGAGCTCTACAAAGAGCCATGAATTGTGATACTCACCTCAAAAAAGACATTAAAATATTCGCAGAGGCTCGCAAAGTCTTTCATCAAGGGTGTGGGGAATAAAGCGTTCCATACGCGTTTGTGCAATCACCTTTTGAAAGGGAATAGGTATCGTCAGCTATATCCGAGATCTACGCATCTTCAAACTTTTCTGTATTATCCTCGGAAAATATTGGAAAAGTTAGCCTTTGTCGTTTGACTGGATGTGTTCCTTTATAAATAAAACAAACATAGGTAGGTCGTGAGTGAGCGATAATCGTAAGAAAACAAGGCAGATTTCATTTAACATGATAAGAAAAATGAGGCATAATATTATGAGCAGCCCGTGTAATTGGGTTGTTTCACGCGTAATGTCTCTATGAAGTAGACTCTTTATTTCGCATAAAAGACACCAGGCGGAGTATAGATAATTTCGTGAGGCTGAAATATCTTTATGGAATTTGGTTGAAAAAGCTTTCTTTACTACAGATGAGTATGAGCTTGAATTCCTATTAAATTGCGTTGTCGATGATAGGTTGTATGTTCTGTTAAGTGGACTTAGAAATTTGGTGATTCGTGCTGCCATATGAGAAAATAAATATACTCGTATATTAATAATCAAACTTTTGGCTTAGATATACTTAATGTTCCTAATAATGTCTATAATAAAGAAATCCTTGACCAAACGAAACATTTTATACAGGTCACTTTTTTAAACCAGAATCTATTAGGGTGTGTGACAAGCAAACAGTCAGACAGCCGGCCCGTTAGTAATAGTAAAACGTTGGTGGTAAAAACAGAATCTAGTAGAATGGAGAGCTCTAGCCTCGATAAAAAAATAATCTGCGCCGGTCCTCCACCCATCGGCGCAGTGGGTGGCGGTAAAAATTTTACGCTTCGGGTAAAGCGTTTGTGCAATCAGAGCGGATTGTGTTGGGATTCTAAGTTAAGCTGCGCTAAGCGCCGTAGGTACCGGGAGCATTTCAACCCAACTCTATTCTATTACTGATTTTTAAAGGTATCTGTTTCTACTATAGACAAAGGATTACGTGAAGAAACCTCTAGGGATTATGGGCTTACTTGTGGATTCGGAACGTTTTGGTATTTGAATTTGCAAGGATTCCAGAGAATAGTATCTGTAGATTTTAATTTGATGAGGTATTTCTAGATCAAAGATAAAGTCGATGCGTTTTATATACCATTAAAACGGCCAATATTTTTCTGCAAAATTTGGCTGCAATACAATGACCAGTAAAGTTGCTAGCACCAGCCAGACTATTATTAGACAACTAGCGGCCCGCCCCGGCGTCGCACTGGTAAAAAAAGTTCCTCGCAATTTTTCCTTATATGCTCACCGTTTAGAAGTACCCTGAACTACGACAAACATTTTAAAACCAAAATCAGCTCAATCGGCCTAGCCGTTCTTGAGTTTTAATCAGACTAATGAACAAAAATTCATTTTTATTTATATATATAGAATATTGATAATCGCCGCTATTTCACGGACGCTTTTAACAAAAAAATAAAAATAATATTCAAACTCATGTCAGAAAAAAATGATTGAAAACAATGTTGAATATTGAACTTTCGAGACATAGACAATAGCTCAAAGAGTATATAACCACCACGTATGAATAGCTTATCAAGAAAAATCATAGACAACCTATAAAATGAATATTGAACTTTCGAGACATAGACAATAGCTAGAAGAGTATATTACCACCACGTATGAATAGCTTATCAAGAAAAATCATAGATAACCTATAAAAAGACATTTATTTTACACTTTTGTTAACCTGTATATAAAAACAGACAAATAATTAGCAATAAATTAAAATTGCGACTATAATTTGAGATTTAAACTATCCTATCTCTCAAGTTGGATCGAACTGCACATGGTGTGCGAATTTTATTATAATCGGTTAAGTGGTTTAGGAGTCCATTGAGGACAAACATTGTGACACGAGATTTATATATATTAAGATATTGCAGTAATGCTCGGCAATATTTCCAAACTTATTAGGTGTGGCCATGTAAATACGATATTGTTTAATAGATGGCAGGGCGATCGCTGACGCACGTTTCTCATAATACTCGTATAATTTTTTTTTTCGGTACTAGCTAAACACTCCACGGCTTTGTCCGTGTTTTTGGATTTTTCCGCGGGAACAACATATTTTCATGCAATATAAACTAGCCTATATCCTTTTTGGATTGTTTCATAAGTATAGCACATAACTTTTCATTTACAACAGTAATTGAATTCAACCCCGGAGATGAATGTATTTTTAAGCTTTAGAATCACCGGGGTGAGTATCAGTCCTTCATGAATTATTTAAGCAGCGGAAATCGAAGAATCGCTACAAGATTTATAATTTCTGATCGAATTTACAATTTCGTTTTAATTATGGGTAAACGGTTACAAAAGAGCGTAAATTATACCAACTTTTGATACTCTTTTGATATTTGCAAACGTAAGGTTTCCAGTTACTTTCAGAAATTCTTATCGTCACGAACTTGATTTTATTTCTAATGTGCGCCTTTCATTTTGAACGGAGCTGGCTTCGTACGGACTCAGTTTAAGTGGGAACGGAAATCTTCATAGAATTGCTTCCAATATTAATGAGCCAATTTTTATGAAGAAATTAGCTCTAGCGTTGCGAGCTTAAACGAAGTTCATAAGACGCAGTTTTGCTCGCTATGGAAGATGGGCATAATAATTTATTACACTCTACTACTCTCAATTAGAAACATTCAAATTGAAAATAGTCTAAAGAAATTTAGTGCTAAGGAAGCCCATTGTTACCTACACTATCATAAACATTTATTTTAGTCCTTAAGCATTGTTCTATTGTATCATGATATTGGAGTTTCAATAAGGAGTATTGTACATTTGTATTGTAAATTTCATTTAATTTTGCACCTACTCTAACTTTTCGAATAACAATTTGTCTCATAAAATGCTTAACATTCGGCTAGCATTTTATGAGACAAATTCTGAGTTCTGAGTATTTTTCGATAATTTCACTTAATTTGTTTGATGTTAATATTAAACGGGGCCTAAGTTTTCGCTTTTTACAAGGTCTCCAAATTGATCGATGATGATTAAAGAGATAGTAGAACAACGCTGTTAATTTGCATTACATAAATTGTCAATTTAAACAAACCCTCATTCATTTATATTCTACTAGCGGCACGCCCCGGCTTTGCACGGGTAATTATTCAATATTGTTTCAAAATTATTCGAATTTTTCTCGCCGTAAAAACCATCCTTAAACTCCAACGAACATTTAAAAAAATAAATTGCTAAATTGGTATAGGCGTTGTTGAGTTATGCGCTTAGCAACACATTTTGCGATTCATTTTTTTAATCCCTGACAAAAAAAGAGGGGTGTCATATGTTTGACGTGTCTGTCTGTCTGGGACATCATAGCTCCCGAACGGATGAAGCGATTTCAACTTAGTTTTTTGTTTAAAAGGTGAGTCTGGCGCAATGTTTCAAGAAAATCGGGTGCGCCGTTTAAAAATGGTGGGGGTTAGAGTGGGGAAGGAAAACCGAAAATCTGCAAAAATCTCGAGTGGGGTATCAAATTAAAGCGTATTGCGTGCACATTACACATTATTATGGTGTTTTACTTTTAAGGAAATTGAAGGATTCGAATCGGGGGTTTTTCTTATAAATTAAATTTAGATTTATTATTTATAAATAATAAATCTATAAGAAGTTTCTTATAAGAAGATTAAGGTAAGAGAAAACATACTATTGATTGCAATGCTCAAATTGGTGTGACCGACAACAAACATAAACTTGGTTCGGGTCAATTGGTGTAACGTTAGGTTTTTGAAGTAAGTTGGTTTTATATTGGTGTATGTGTGGTTATAATTTTTCGTTCCAGCTAAGAATTAGTGTAAGAGCAATGCTGGTTTGCCAAGATACATACACCAACTTAACCTTCTTCGGTCATAGGAATACAACGATTCGACTTATGTAAATGGATCACATACCTACGCAGTTACAACATAATTTCGACGGAAGTCTGCAAAATTCACAGTTAAAATGTGTAGCGAAACTGAGATATGATTTAACGACGTTTTTTGTAGATAGTGATAAGCTCTACAAAGTTGTAATACATCACTTTGTTATATATTCAATAGGTTTCGCAGCATTCGCGATTAAAGAAAGATTTTAGGATTATTTTTTCAAAAAAATCGCTTATTGTCACTAAACTATAATAGTTAGAGATATTATGTAACGACGTTTTTTGTAGATAATGATAAGTTCTACAAAGTTGTAATACGCGATTAAAGAAAGATTTTAGGTTCTTTTTTTTCACCATGGGTTACATTATCGGAGTTTGGCAAGGAATCATATTATTTTTGAAAACTAAATATCGCCTATGTCACTCAGGGATAGTGTAGCTTTCGAATGGTGAAAGAATTTTTTAAATCAGTGCAGTAGTTTCGGAGCCTATTCGAGACAAACAAACAAACAAACCAACAAAAAATCAAACCTTTCCTCTTTATAATATTAGTATAGACAACTCTCTAATCTTGAACATTCATGAACAGTTTACATAATTACTTCATAAAAACTGTAATCAGATTTTTTTCATAGTTCTATCTATACATCACTATATTAAAGTATATATATATATATAGTATATATAGCTGTATCCCTTTTAAAATCCTACCGTTTAAAATTCTATATCATTCTATGTATTGTTTATATTTATATGACTTTGTAAGGTATGTACACGACGTGGTTTGCTTACACGGGGCATTACCTTGATGTAACACCATTTTATAACTAGCACAGGAGGTAAAGTCCTTTATTATGTAATACTTTCTTTGTTTTCTTTGCTTTTTAATAAATGATTGATTGATTTATCTAAGCTTAATCTCCTCCACCCCTTTTAGATTCTTTATCTTTCTATCTAAATCTTTAATCGGATTTCCCCGTTCACCATCAGCCGATTTATTCAAATTGCCTATACCCCTTCAACAATCCCTATACCTATGGTTGATAATCAATGAGTATAAATAGCGAGAACCTAACCCGTTAACGGCTTTCACGGTTCAGTAGCCTTTTGCTCATCTAAATAGGCAGACATGATCCCGTCTCTAATAGGGTTCTGATGATACCATTAATGTCTGCCGTTTTACCATTAGGATTAGAATAATATGGTAGCGAGGTATATATTTACTTGATTGAGTATGAGCGTTGTCAATTAGTAAAACTACGTTGAGAAGTTTTGACCAAAGAATTATTATTAATTATTAAGAATACTTTATTGCACAATATAAATACAGAGTTGTACAAAAGGTGGGCTTAATGCCAAGGCATTTTCTACCTGCCAACCTCAAACAGGTTTACCACAAAAAGTTGGCGCGCAAGAATGTATAAAAATAGCTTAATCTAAAGAGTTACAATATTAAAGTGATGGTAACTGAAATAACTATTCTCCTTAAAAAATATGAATTGATATCTAAAAATACGTATAACTAATAATGTACGTTAGTGGCAATTTTTCTTTTTACCGGCCCGCCCCCGCTTTGCACCTAGTTGACCGTATTGTGAATCTAATAGTCTAAGATCCGAACATACATCGACATTAACCGGGCTTATAATAGAATGAAACTTATTTTATAATCAACTTCGTATATTAGAAATCATATTAAAAATGAGTTGACAAAAAAAAATCCTGGACAGATATTCTTTAAATAATTTTTGAAAAAAAAACATAACATAACGCCTTAACATACATAAGTTTCAAAATAGCTCAGTTGAATGTTATGATGTTTTCGACTCTGTGAACAGTTAATAAACATTACCTATTGAAAGTATGTTATAAACTTAGTACAAACAACTTCCATTACCAGTTTCGTTCTATTAATTACAATACCAAAGTGTTTTTGTTAGACAAAGTAATCATTAATTAAAAACAACCTAAGTTACACAACTTAAATGTTTAATGCGCTTTGCCCTTTCTGACCCACATCACATAAAAATATTCATTTCAAAACAAAGTCAGACGCATTGTGAATAAAATAGTGAAAGTCTTATGAAAATTTCATTATAGCTTCAAATTCAGCTGTCTATTGCAAATATTGTATTTAAATATTCTACATATTTCTGCAAAGCTTCGAATGTTTTAAGATAAATACGATCTTTAAATAAAATAAGGCGTTTTGTTGGTATTTTGACTTGAAGTTTTAATTTTAAACATTGTTGTAGTAAAAAACGTACCGTGAAATATAATAACTGAATGATCAAAGTAAAACATTCAGCAACGAAATACGTGTTCATTTTACAATAAAGTGCCAATTACGGAGTGAATTTCAATACTCATTAAGCTGGCAATTAACCATAATTTATTTCAAATGCATTACCTACACATGTAAAGTGATACGTCATTTAAAATCCAAAATTAATTTATGTAATAAAGCCGTATTAATTAACTCCTGTATTATTTTAGCGCCCATATTACTGGTAGGTTATGTTTACAAGTATGTATAATGTTGTTAATGTAAAAATGTAATTGTGTTTTATGTATTTGATGCAACTTAGATTTTCCGATGTATTTCTGTCATTTATTGTGTTAATTTTTTTTCTTGTTCTTTATTTCTCGCAGTTATATAATAACCATAAAAAATAATAAAATAGACTTGCCCACCATGTAACAACATATTTTTGACGTAAATAAATGTTTATTATTCTATTCATCTCGAAGTCATTTAGCGTGCTATGAAGAGCGAAATGCTCAGAGTATCTCTGAGAAATAAAATTCGCAACGAAGTTTATTCTTTACAGTCGTAGGAACTTAGGAAGTCCAGTGCAGGATGAAAAGCCTATCTCAATTCCACCTTCTCATTGTGATTGAGATTACTTTTTATTTATGGAGGTTTTGTCTGTTCACTTCCGTAGGTGGTAACCCTCTGAATCCTTACACGTGACCTCCGGGTGGCGCTAAGAACAGTCTCTGGTGATAGGCTTCGGCCGCGGCTTGGCACCACCCTCCGGGCTGGGCCAGTGCTTGAAGCGATTTTTTCGTGTTTCGTAATGTGGTCCGGAGAAGCCATCTACCTTCTAGGTCTTCATGTCCCATCTTAGACCACATCGTCACTTTACATCAGGTGAGATCGTGGTCAAAAAAGGCTTATCGAGCATATAAAAAAAAATACCCTCCACGCTTGTCACGCGATGTCGAGCGCTTTAATAGTGAGCTGGCCCAAGAAGACGCTGCTGCCCATTTTTTTGGTTATTTCTCGTGCCAGGTTCTACGGCAATAGGGGGTAGAGATAGGTGACAACATCATCATCACCCTATTAACGATCCCCACTGCTGGGATACAGGGACTTCTCTCTTCACGATAGAGATTATTCCTTAATTCACCACGCTGGCCAAGTGCGGGTTGGTGAATGTCATATGTCTTTCTCATGTTTAAACTCAAACTCTTTCTCATGTTTAAATCGGTCATAAATTTCTCAAGAAGAAGAAAAATCCGAAGGTGCGTGGCGGGGTTTGAACCCACGACCTTCGGAATGAAAGTCGAGTGTCCTCCCACTTAGCCAACACGGCTTACATTCTAATGCAGCAGTGAGATTTCACATAATATTTATATGCTGAAGTGAAAGTTCAGGTTATATTCGCTAAAGATCTGATGGCCGTGCAAAAAAAGATATTATTTAGTGAAGACCGCGTTAGGCAAGTGTAAGTAGGTTGTCTATGGACTAGATGGAGTGACGATCGGCAAAATAATCTGTGGTCGAGATGGATGCGGCGAGCGGTCATGCTTATGTCCAGCAGTATTAGAATATTCCAAGCTCATGGTGATGTTTAACAACGTATGATTATTATAATTTCGTTTGGTTTAAGTAAAAAGATTCTTCGTTAAAACTTTAAAGATGGGTAAAAAATATGTATATCAAAAAGAACGACGAATTCCTTGCCTACTTAATTTGCAGTCCCAGGGGTGGTTGAATTTTTTTTTATGTACAGGGTGGTTTGTATCCATAAAAAATATATGGTGATAGAAAAAGTAAAGGGAGCCGATAAAAAGTCCCTGATCCATACTTTATCTGTCATAAGGAACGTACCAGAGACTTTTTATCGATTATTTTTTTTAAAACATTATGTTGTTAGATGTAGTTATATTACGCAATTTTTTATACAAAAAAGAACGATGTAACCCTTGCCTACTTACACCAAATAAAATATATAATAACTCAGCCATCAAATAAAAGAAGAAGAAGAATAGTAACTCTAGAATTATTTTTGATGTGATGAGTATTTTACGATTTAATGAATCTATAATAGTAATATTAAGGAATTATTACAAAAAATATTATAATGGTAGCTATTACCGTCTCAGAAAATCTCTTGAAACACTTACTACTGAGAACAGAAGTGTAAGCTTGTATCGCTCTTCCATATTACTGTAATATGCCAATAGGATTTTGTTTATTAAGTTGAAAGTCAAAATCCTGTCAACAGTGATAAATACTACGAAAAAGTTAATATTAATTTAACGATTAGTTTTCAGTAAGCAGAGCTTAAATAGTAATTGGAATAATAGGTATTTGTTATATATACACTACTAAACCACCTATTTATTACGCCACCCTCGCTGACTTATAATATAATAAATTCTCCATCAAACACAAAATAAATTTCACTCAATACATACTTAGTTACTTCTATATTCTATGCGTAAAAGCACTTACCAAGTTTATAGCTTAATCTTTATCATCCGACAATAAAATATCACAACACAGCCGAGACTCAAGTAATCAAACCAATAAATCTCAATAACAACCGTTAAAACATCTTTTATTGTTTATCAATCCAAATTATGAAAACACGACACATTCAGCAGTCATTTTTTTCACTATTCCAAATTTGTAAATTATTCCCGCTCATCACGAGCGCCATAAACTAAAATAAGGTTTTATTCTCTCGAGCCGCGTTCGAGTTTCGAAATTCGAAATTCCAGCATGGCGCCGGGACTCGTTCGGGAACAACACGATCGGCGACCGGACTGGAGGCCTTTGAGCGTGGCGCCCAACGCGCATGTGCCCGCCTCTTATAATTTGATATCTCACATCGCCGCCCTTGTGACATTCCGTGGTAAAACCACCTCGTAAATTATTCAATTTTATTTACTTATCCGTGCGTTGAGGGATATTGCCAAGGAATTTATAACCACAGGAAGCGAAATGAGTTGAAGATACTATGAAATCTCGTTCGACCAACATTGGCGGGGGGTGAGGTTATTATCCGACCAAATACGAACGAATTGTGTGTCTCGCTCTCTTTCGTGTTGAAAATATTTCGCTATCTATTTTCCAAAGAACACTGATGACCTTTTTTATTTTATCGAGTGATATTGCTGTCAAAACTAGTCAAAACTAGGGATGCCCTAAGTTGATTATCGATATGAACGAACTAATGAATGAATTAAATTTTCAAGGTAGGGGGTACTGCGATTTAGTGAAGAAGAAGTTATTACCTAAGTAAAACATTAATAAGCATAATTTGGACAAGTTTTACAAGTGATTATACCAGTACCCAGTGTAGGTAAGGGGGTACCAATAAGTGTAATACTTTCTAGGTTTTTACCTACTTGTATATTTTACGTGGATCCATAGAGGGTATCATTTTTAACTACTTTTGTTTTTGTTTTGAAATAAAACAAGAACTTATCGGAGTTGTTTATTTATTTTTCTTACCATTCATCTAAAAAGCGAAGATTTTAGTACTAACTAGCAGTGCCCCGCGGTTTCATCCGCGTAGTTCCCGTTCCCGTGGGAATACCGGTATAAAAAGTAGCCTATGTAGGAATAGCATCTTTGTGCAGTTTTCTTTGTTTAGTGGCATTAAAACAATTTATCGTGAAATGCAGACTGCATAGAATATGCAGTATGATGATTTGTTGGGATCCATGTTTGGTGTCTCCGAACCGCTTTTACCCACTTTCTTTTTCTTGCTGGATCGGTCGGGAATCTATAAAAGTTATAAATAAAACGTTTGATTTCGTACAGTCAATACTATAAAAATAAAAAGTACTTAAATAATAATCATACCGAATATTTCCTTATAATATTGAATATCACAGGTAGCTTAAATTATCAAGTTATATAAAATACGAAACAAAAACTGTACTAGATATTTACAACATTACCCCCAATACAAAATTTCATCCTATTCGGTTCAGTGGTTTAGGCTCTAGTGCGAATGAAGGAAAACAGGCGCACGCACATACAGAAAGTAAAGCATTTGATTTTTTCGGACTCGTTTTACCATAGAGAAACAATCCTCAATCTCATTTTGCTACGATTACAATACTTCCATACTCACTCCGTTCGCTCGAAAGTAAACAGTTTCCTACACTCTTGGTACCTCTTACGTGATACTTTTTATCCCCTTATCTTTGTATGAAGAATTTCATTCATATCGATACTGTTAATCGATAAGGCCCCGTCAATATCGAACGAAGAACGAAGTAAAAATGGCGTGAGTGAATGGCATAATCCTTCAGATTTAAGTAGGACAGGTTTACTGTAAAATATTCATTAAAATGTAAGTCTTTTCATTTTAGGCGTATTATTTTTCAAATTTGTTATTATTTTATTGATTTAACATAAAATAAAGCGCTAATACATTATAAATTCTTACTTACGGGTGAAAGGAAACTGCAGTTGTTCGATTGCTGTAGTTTTTACACATTAGCACTGCACATTTCGTCATTTTTCGACGTTGTGAATTCTTCGAATCGTCGATTGCAACTGAGACACATGCATCGTTTACCGAGGTCAAATTTCCCGGTTGTCGGCTAGAGGGGTAAGGGCGAGAATGACAGTATATCGCTTCCTGTGGTTATAAATTCCTTGGATATTGCTGTGTGATTTTTAAGAGGCTGTAAAGGGAGAGTTATAACCCCGTTCTAAATTCAAATGATGGAATGGAGGCGAAATGCAGGTCAAATCAGACTTAGGAAACGTTAGCTTTAGAAAGAGGTTTTACCCTACACAAACTTTTTGGGAGAATTGAGACTAATGAGTTAGGTAAATACATACATTTGATTTTAATCGATTAACTATTCGGTTTATTTTACACACCATCTGATTTATTTATACACGAGTTGAAATTAATTAACTTGAGTCAAGCTACTTATTTCCGTTTAAATAAGTAAATTTAATCGGTTGGTCCTGAATATTTATTTAATATTTTTTATTTAAAATTACCATAGTCAATAGCAACCGGCTAGTGTCATTTATATATAATCGAGTACCTCCCGTTGTTTTGTACCGATTTACTCGGTAGAAAACACCCCAGACATATGTAGTATAAAGGATTAATCACGAAAATAATTAGTTACATTTTATAACTGAAACAACTTTCGAACCTAACTCGAATTTTAAAAATGTCTATTATTGTTAAATAAACTACACAATAACATTTACATTTTGCAATGCAAATGCTTCTCTTGAACAGGGTTGGTTTTCTATAATTTTTGCATTTGATAAAATTTATAGAGTAAAAATAAATAAAAAGTGTGCCGAGAGCAAAATAATGTTGCCCATAACAATATTCATAACCTAAACTTTGCTATTATAATAAGACAATGTGCAAAAACTAACCAAGACTTGACCACAAAAAATTCGTGAAATAAAAAAAAGTCTGAATGCTGTGTTTATATTTCATTATGATAAAATTAATATCTCTTAACAGGCTTAGTATAGACTATTAGGTAATTTTGCGACCCAAGTGCCCTGTGTGGTTCTATCCTATATCATAGCAGCAAAACCACGGTTCACTTTACATGAATTAAGGCCAGTGTAAAGTTGTGTTGCTACTACAGTGCATAATTCCATTCTATTCTGACGTTGACTTTGACTTTAGACTTTTATAACGGAAAATCTTATTTTTTTTTTTTTTTTTTTTTTATGATCGATAAGTCTTCATTTGACCACAATCTCACCTGATGTAAAGTGACGATGTGGTCTAATATGGGACATGAAGACCTAGAGGATGGCTTCTCCGGACCACATTACGAAACACGAAAAAATCGCTTCACGCACTGGCCCAGCCCGGAGGGTGGTGACAAGCCGCGGCCGAAGCCTACCACCAGAGACTGTTCTTAGCACCACCCGGAGGTCACGTGTAAGGATTCAAAGGGTTACCACTTACGGACGTGAACAGACAAAACCTCCAAAATTTGCTGACCTATTATGGAATATCTTTTGAGTTTACCCTCTGTGAGTATTGGCCCCTAAGGCTCAATTTTAAAAAGGATTAATTTAACCACAGCAAAATCAATTTTCTGGGGTTTTGTGATTTATTGCTCTTTGTTGATGACTTCCAAAAAAATCGGTCACAATAAGATTTTTCCAATAAGAGAAAGTTTCCCAATAAGATTTTTCCAATAAGAGAAATTTTTTATTTAAA
Organism: Gymnoscelis rufifasciata; assembly: GCA_929108375.1. Taxonomy (NCBI): domain Eukaryota; kingdom Metazoa; phylum Arthropoda; class Insecta; order Lepidoptera; family Geometridae; genus Gymnoscelis; species Gymnoscelis rufifasciata. Next base: position 4,011,337 of record OV815314.1, on the reverse strand, counting down.
TTACCGTAAGTTACACAATATATTAAAAAAAAAACGGAAATGACGTCCGAAACGCTTTCAACGAAAGGTTTTCAATACTAGTTATATACTTGAGTAAATCCCGTTTTTTTTTTCAATAAAAAAACCTCCTAATAAAGTTTTTTAAAAGAATAGTGTAACTAACAATAATTTTAGAAAGTGAAATAATACCATTTTTTTATAAATTTGACAGTCAGGTGATAATGTCTATTATAAAACAATAAATCAACCATTGGTTTGCTTCTCTAGGTAAAAACCAGCCGTAGTTCAGCAGCAGTTTCATACAGAAAGCTAAATATATTATCGAATAATTCAATGAATTAGTTAATCCAATTTAAAGATAATTAATTATACATATTGTATTCCACTAATTCAATGTAAAGCTCACACAACATATATCTGATGTACCAATACGTACCAGAGAGAAATCAACTGCCAATAACACAGCGTGCCAAAATTGGAATTGTGTTTGGCATCAAGTTGTCTCTTGATTAAGATGGCATAGGTCTATAGATACAGATTATGCTAAAGGTTTTCACACACAATACTGAGTCGTTCAAATTTCAAAATTGTATCATTATAATCAATTAAGGTATTTATAATATTTTTTATAAACTTTAATTAAATTTGGTTACCAGCTAATTCATTGAAGTGTTTCCACCTATTTTTTTATTTATTTCCTTAATTTTCTGACATAAAACATCATCATCAACACCCCATTGACGTTTCCACACAGGGACACAGGGACATTTCTCTTGACGAGATTTATATTAAGCCATAATTCACCACTCATAAAACATGCTAAAGAGTAAATAATTTAATTTACTAACATTTGAAATTGTTAAGTAATACACTCAGGGCGAAAGTTTATGAGAGTCACTTCTTCAAGTCTAAACGGCTGAAGCGATTTTGATAAAATTAGGTACAGAAATAGTAGCTTTGTACAAGAATTTTGTCAATCCATTACAAGGTGGGAAACACTAGAGTTCGAGAAATGACATAACCTACTTTTTACGGGGGTGGAAAAAATTTAGGCCTGAAAATGTTCTGTTGTGTGCTGTGTGTGATTAGTCCGGAAACGTTTTACGAACAAAAACTTGATTTTATCATCCTTTCATCCCATTGAATCTATCAAATATATATTTTCGAGACTAAATAAAACAAGACCAGTTTCTGAAGAGACTCAGCACAAAATAGAAGCTTATTTGTTATTCTAGACGTTAAAGCAAAGTTTCAGACCAATTCGCTCAGTATTTAGATCTATGTAGATGTAGCTGAGGCATTAACAAACTTTGCTATAGTGTTGTAGTAAAAACACTGGGGTCTTGTAACATGCTAGATACATGTCGACCTTTACATATTTTATTATAGAAAAAAAAACTTAATTGAAAATAAAACAAAATCCCGAGTCAAAAACCTTAGTTCCCTTAAAATTAAAAAAAAACATTAGTATTGGTAATGTGCATGTGATACACTTTAATTTGAGCCCCACTAGAGTTTATTTTGAGTCATTTTCAGACAATTTCTATGTTAATGAATTATCATTTTTAATCGGCTGAATAATTTTCATTACTTAACACAATCATGTCTAAAACCACTGGCACGTTATTCACCTTCAATAATGATTTTACTATTTTATGCAAATCAAGTTTTATTGAACCTAATTGAACCATTGGAAAATGACAATTTGATCTCAGTTAGGAGGTTAAACGAGTTCAGAATAATCTGATATAATAATAAAAATGTATATACCTACTAGCTTTTCAGTGCACGGCGTTGCCCGTCCTCTATGGATTTTCCCGTGAGAACGACGTATTTTCCCTGTCAAAAGTAGTCCATAATCATTCTCAATAAATAGGCAAGACCAGTAGTAGTAGTAGTTCCTAAGATAAGCGCGTTCAATGAAACAATCATTTCAGATTTATAATAGTAGTTTTATATAATAAAATGCTAATATAATTATAAAAATATATTTGAATTATGTTTATACATAATGTTATTATAAATTTACGGTTCGACTTTACAGTCAAATCTACATTAGTGTCTATCAAAAAGCCAGCATAAAAACCTTTTTTGAGATCTTTTGATCAGTAAGATTTTGATAATTCGACAAGCCTCCCTTATTCCCTCTAACGATTGCTTTTAAACGCTTCATTTGGTATAGATTCTGAGAAAATGTAAATTACAGTAACCTCATATCTCTACCTCTATAGGCGCAATTTCGCATGATGCGCAACTTCTAGTTTTCTGCAAAAGGAAGAGTAGTTCGATAAAAAGTTTTTGCATGCGCGAAAAGCCGAAACGGGCCAGCTAGTTTGTATGTAGAAACGGGAATAATATTTTGTATTTATCTATAATTAAGCTCTGGGTTTGTTATAAATAAATGTCAATGTATAAAATAAAATGAGAATAAACCTAAAATTAAATACACCATGTGTTTAGTATTATAGTATGATAACAAGTCACCGGCACAGTTGGCTGGTCCGTTACTTTTTACTGCCGTCCAAATGGACAGATCTCCAGTTATATGTATACCGTGTCAGAGACAGCCTTGAGTATGCTGTTGCATGAGCGACTCAGTCTGCCCCAGAAGGACGCTACCCGTGACCTTATAACGGCAAAGAAGTCCGGAACTCCTGCCTCTGCGAACATGTTAGACGCACTGCAGCACCTCGGTAGCCTCATAAGAGAGCGGTAAGCATCATTGTACTGAACTGTAATAAGTTCAACATTAACTTATACATTGTGACACAAATAAATAAAAATAAATAAATAATAAATAAATATTTCCGGACTACTCACACAGCATCACCTAACCCCAAACTAAGCAGAGCTTGTACTATGGGTGTTAGGTGACTGATATACTACGTAGATACATTTTTTTTTGTAAATACATACATATGATACATAGAAAACACCCAGACCCGAAACCAGAGATTGTAGATCGTACAAAATCTGGTCTCACGGCGGGAAGCGAACCCGCAACCTCCTGAGCCTCAGGCGGACGTTCGCCCACCGAGCCACAGACAAATATATGTAACTAATAATTATATTAGTGTTTATTATATACAATATATTTGTGTTATAATGTAGTTAATGTTGAAGCCCGGACAACCTAGTATTTACCGACATGAGCTGGTAATTGTAGTAGTTTAGTATTTTCGAAATTTCAGTATTAGAATTTGGTAAGTGCTAGGTTTTACCACCGTCAGCTGGTAAAAGTTGAAAATGAACAGTTGGTTAATTAAATAAAAATAAATTATCACAGACCAGGCTTACTGGCGTATTGGCGACCGCTGATCCTAAGACTTACCTAGTGAATGGTGGTAAAAGTGCGAAACGCAAAAATTCGGGCTTTTACCAGTAACAGTTAGTAAATATTCTAAAGTCGGTTAGTCTTCCGCGGTAACATTATAATATAAAAAACTATCTAATATTTATTTATAGGTAGAATTATTTCTTGTGAAAGTTGGTGGCTAACAGCTCTGGACAAGGATTGTTGGAGGGAGTTGGGAGGCCTTTGCCCAGCAGTGACAACATGTACTCAAAAAATGTATCTATAGAAATTCATCTTAATAGAAGTTAATATATGTTGTGTAATTAATCCGTAATGCGTTCGTTTCTTCAATAATGATACCATCTTAGTACTTAATCACTATTGGTACCCAGGCCCTATTACTTAAATCTAAAGAAATAAAATAAATTCACTTTCTTACAGATCAATTCTGTATAAATTACAATCCATTTAGCAGAATTCGAGAATTATTTTATGAGATTCTTGCTTTCGGCCTAAATGTATAGGGCACTTTGGGATTGGATAAAATAAACTATCGAATGGTTAATTCATATTTAAAGTCAGCTGGAGTATTGCCTCTAGAGCATTGATATGCTCAATATAGTAGATCTTATGAAGGTATTATCGAAATATATTGGAGTAAGTGCGGCCAAGGAGACTGTCATATTGTAAGCCGACTACAAATAAAGGGGAGGACTGGCGGATTGGTTTTGGCAGACAGCCATCGGTGTTGCTAGGTAACGGTTTTTGTCTTCTTTTAGGGTAAATTCAAAGACAAAGTTACATTGAATTTTGTCGTCATTATATTATTGATTGATTGTTAGCATTTATCAATTGCTCAATTGCAAGTGCTCAAAATGATTCTGGAAACTAGCGTTAACGCTTATATTCTTATTTCGTATATTTTTCTTGAAAACAATACTGCTGGTAGCGACGTAGTATTGTTACCCCTCATCTCGTCCAAGGGAAACTCATAAGTAGATTATTATTATTTAGCCTGCACTGTCCCACTGCAGGGCATAGGCCGCCCTTCCCTTCTTCCACTCTTCGCGATTCAACGCGGTGTCAGGTCATGCGCTCAGGTGAGAGTCCAGCTCGTCCCGCCATTTCGTCCTGGGCCTTCCACGAGGTCGTCTGGTTTGCAGTTTCCAATCAGTGGCTCTCTTTGCCCACATATTATTTGATATGCGACACACGAGTCCGACCAAGTTCCACTTCAGGCTTGCAGCCTTCTGACCAACGTTAAAGATTTGAGTTTTGAAGCGTCATATACTGTTCCGCACGCGGTCTGATGCCCGGGCCTAGTTTTTCAAGCTAGGATAGCAAGTTAGTGTCAGGAAGCTAGCAAGCCTGGCTTGGTGTAGACAAAACTAGCTTCATTTCTAAGCCAGTTAACTAGTGAGCTAGTTGACAAGCCAGGACAGTTATTTTTAATAGGATGGAGTTTTATTTATAGGTAAGTAACGCAGGGCGGGCGTTACTTACCTAAAAATAGAACAATTATATTTTTACTATCCTGGCTTGTGTACTAGCTTCATGTGGCCGGCGAAGCTTGTTTTCAATTGACTCGAAAACAGTAACTACGTATGTAAGTTTTTCCACGCGCCGTGTTTTTGAGATGTAAGATGCCCAAACTAAGTCCTCCTCCTTAAAGAAATACATTTTGTTTCCATAAAGTTCTTGCTGGCAACTCTAGGCCCCGTCTCAAATCCCCGTGGTATTGAAATTAAAAACATACAACGCCTCAGCACATCGCAAATCTTGTGAATACTATCGGAATTCCAATAAATGATAGAATACTTTTTAATGAGAATTTTAAATAAATATTTTACCATTTGAATGGTAACATATTTATGGCCGGTGGGTGGGTACAATTAGTTTTTTTTTATTTTTATCTGTTACATGCTTGTCCATAGGGGTGTGTTGTCATAGCGTTACGTCGCAACATAGTGTTGTCTCTACGTTATTTTACGTAGCTACTAAAATCATTGTTGTTGTATACTCATTGAATCTAGGCTCTTAGTTACCAGGTTAGTTCCAACAATTAAATAATAAATTTAATTATTATGAGAAGGAATCATACTAGGCATAGGGTTCCGTGTCAAATGTATCCCTCACAACGTGGCGCAACGTAGATCAACTTCATAAAAATCCCGTTTGTTGGATGGGAGCCCACTTATATATTTTTTTATTATGTGTTTTTTTATTAGTACTTGTTCTTAAAGCCTTAGTAGAAATACACGATCCCTCAAAATTTCACAGACAGACGTAAGTAATACGTTCTACCCTTTCGGCACGGAACCCTAAAAAGCTGATATAACGGCATATATTTAGTTCAGTTAAGAATGTGAAACTAAGGCAAAAGAACGTATGAAGTACAAGCATTAACTCTCTTCGCTCACAGGCGCGAACTAAATTGGCGACAGAAAGTTTTAATTGTTCACGATCGGGTCGATATTACTGCACTTAAGATTTTATGGCGTTCACCGACTGTAGTTATATGAAAGTAATAAGGTAAGGTATCCTATGTAAGGTTATAGAGTTGCATAATTAATTCAGTCGCTTACTTTTTTTTAATTTTATGCTCATAATAATTATTTTTTAAACACTGTGTCGGAAATAAATATGTTTAAATGTTGTATATAGTACAAGATAATTATGTTTAATAATTAATCACAAGTAAACATCAGACAAATTAAATAAATAATACGTAGAATAAAATTAAATAATATAGATATTATATTCAATTATCATTACAACAAGTGTTTAATTATTATAAAAATCACCGAGGATCGAATCTAGTCATTGTGGTTGAATAATTCTCACCAAAATATACCGTAAATTGACATTACATAATAATAGTACCTACGTTATTATAAACTTGAAAACAATAGCGGAATTAAGTCCTTCCCTAACAATTCACACGGATTCGGAGAAACTGTTAGTTATGCATGGAAATCATATTATTATATGTTGAATAATTTATACATAACTATTACTACCCATTATTGCAATATTATTATTATTTTTATATCCCCGAGCCCCTACGCCGAGCCCGAGGGTCGATGATGTTTCAAATATTAACGCACGCTTGTCCAAGAGATCGTTTTCAAGAGAGAAGTCCCTGTGTCCCAGCTGTGGTAACGGTAATAGGGGAACATATATATGATACTTATAATGCTAGTTCAATTACACTGGAAATATTCAATGGAACCACCGCCTTCTAGTATAAAAAATATTTTTGTATCGAAGATAACTCAAAAACATATTTTATAAAATTTAAGTTTTACAACATCATAATAGATTATTTCAGTATGTACGTGTGTATACATTTCCATTGTTATAGCATCACATTGAAATACACACATACGGATCGGATGGTTCGAATGGTTTGGATCCGGTGTGGATCGCGCCATAGAATTGCCGAGTAGAATTCCGGATAGAATCAAATTAGGTTTCACATTGTTGTGTTATTATTCGATGGAACTCCAATGGGCGCAATTATACCATTCATTATGGCCTTTTGTAATACTTAGCTCAGAATGTGTAAATACAAATTTGGTTTCGTGAATTTTAGTTTCAAAAATAACAAGTGCAATGTAAAAACGTTTGCCGTGAAAGAAATACTTAATAATGTTTATTTGTTAAAAACTGTAACTTAAAATACATCAAAGCAATAAACAATAATAAATGTGACAAAAAGGTGATCATTCTGCATTTGCATTATGACATTCATAGATAGAAGTCTTTGATGTCACATTAAAGTCACCGTTACTCTATAGAGTTCGTGATAATTTCAAAATCGGCGAATATAATATATATATTGTTCTTAACAATAGATAGAACCATACCAAAGATAGAGACAACTAGGCATAATTTACCTCGGTGTAATGGGAAACAGTTGTTTGCCAATTATTTTGAAATAGTCCAACTACTACTTTAAAATCCATTGATTATCCAGCATCTAACCTAGAACAGCACCATGTCAATATTTTTGTCACAACAGCTCAAATTGGTATCTGTATACCAAGATGAATTGAATAACTTTATTTAGACCATTTCTTCATTTACATACATTTTAAGTTTCCTAATAAACTTCAAGACACGTAGTAATGAAGAAAAACAAACTTTCTATATTCTAAATAGTTTTCTGAATTTTCAATCATCTATTTTTACTGACGGAAAATATTTTGAACATTCTTATCGTAAAATACCTTCAATAATTTAACATGGGTAGAGTAATATCATTTTCGTATGATATGATATCCATCAATGGAGCTATTATTATGATGGTCTATGATAACAATTAAATGAGCCTATAATGGTTCAGACTTCATTGTGGAGCACTTATAGCAATTGAGTTATAAAGACCTTTAATTTTTTCATGAATAATTAATTGGGGGTTATACGAAATGACGGGTAATTATTATGATTTCTTTTAAAATCATTTTTACTATGGCTTTATTTCGTTATACCTCTATACATACTAGTTGCGTACTGTTACGTTGTCCGCCTGTATGAATGTAAAGGTACCACGTGCCGTGTGGTAAGGTTATTAAGTTACTTCTCACATCATTTCAGCTATCTGTATGTGAAAGTCTCGTCGAAATCGATTAATAAGTTTAAAATATAAAAGTCACAGTGTCAGTTTGCATAGGCCTTTTCGAGGTGTATTTTAAATAAATAAATAAAATAAAATAAATATTTCCAGACAATTCACACAACAACATCTAGCCCCGTGGTAAGCTCTAAGCTTGTGTTACGGGTACTAGATATCTGATATACTTAATATAATAGTCATACATATATAGATATTTTTTATTATACATATCGTCGGCTTACTGCAAGAAGTCATTAGTCGCAAGAAGTCACTAACTGCGTTATATACACCAATGAGTTCGTCTCGATGAGCTCTACATTTTGGTAAAACTCACTTATTTGTAGCTCTTCAAACTTAGGAGTTATGGCTTGGTAATAAAGTCAATAACTGCATTTTTGGTATTATCTGGTGTCATAAAATTCACTAACTTACATTAATAAATTTTAACGAAAGTAAAAAAACACAATTGCCATTTTTATTTTCATACATAATTCATTTATGTGACATATCAACATTTAAAAAATGGTTTTACGTTCACAAACGTTTGAATATGTTTTGCTTTAATTCATTATTTTCACTTATCAAGTTTTATCATATCATACTTTTTGGAAAAAAAAATACTATCGGTTTTTAATGACTTCTATCAAAACGAGTAACGTCTACACTGAGTTTTTTATTTTTTATAGAATTCATTATTTACACTTAATTACTTTTGCCGAAACACAATTAATGGCAAAAGAATACTATTAATTATAGGTAAAATTAATTATAGGTCGTTGACAAGTTTTTGTTAAATTATTATGTTAAACTTAATACAAGACTGAAATCGCTTGAATGATGTATTGTTTTATTAGTGATTTTTGTTATTGTAAAATTATACAGGTAAATGAAAGGTAATGACTTTTGCACACATACATTTACGTGTTACTATATGGTACTTGTGACCGCGTTCCGCGTAGCCGTAGTCGTGGAATTAAGGGAGAGAGGTATTTGTTTTTTTTTAGGAAGATCGAATCAACATTTGCAAACTTATTGGGGTTTAGCTACTTACAGCCGTCAAAAAGATTTTATACCTACTCATGGAGGGTTGGCCGACACATCGGCCAACCCTCCACAGGAAAGAAACTGTATCTCGTTCTTTCCTTTCAATTAGCTGAACAGAAGATAAAAGTTTGCGAAAAATTCTTTAAAGCTACACGCTGCATATCGAATAGCCCTATTATCAATGCATTGACTAGCGTTGGAAGCGCTGGCAATTGTGAAGGAGACGATAGACAAGGGAAGCATGAGCCATACAATAAAACAAAGCAGGAAGATGTGGACTTTTTCAAACAACACTTCCCAGCATTTCCAACAATGGAATCGCATTACTGTAGAAAAACCTCATTAAAGTGCGTACGCCGAATGATGGTCTCTGTAACCTGTGGTCTGAAGTTAATGGGAAAAAAGGAAGCGATGAGGTAGGAACAGCATTGTTTCTTTGGATTAAGCATCTACCATCTACAGTTACCGAAATATCAATATTTTCTGATACCTGCGGTGCCCAAAATCGCAACCAATACCTCTTTTGTTTGCAGCTGTATTTGGTTCAAACAACGCATATTGAGATTATTGAACACAAATATCTCAAGTCAGGCCACACGCATATGGGGGTATACAGTATTCACAGCGCGATTGAGAATCAGATGCGTTTGATGCCTGTGTTCTCGATGATAGATCTTTGCAATGTTATGTGATTAGCAAGGTCGACGAGAAACAAAAAGGAGGGTACTGTTGTGAAGAAACCGTATGAACCGATATTAATGAATCACACTGACATATTGGATTTGAAAGATTTAAAAAATAACTTAATGCAGAATCGGTCTCTTGGGACTAATGGTGAAAATGTACAAAATGTTTTGAAAAAAAAACCTAACATTGTTCTGTACAGGTACGACTACAAGTCAGACTATATGGAAATGGATGTGTCGAAAAAAGGTAAAACCGGAACATGCCACCAGTCAAAAAATTTGCGTAAACGAAAACTAACATCCTTAAAAACCCTATACCAAAAAGCTTTCTATTACGAAAACAAAGAACAAACATTTAATGAAAATGTAAACTGTAAAATTATATCCATCAAAAACAATACTTGTCAAAAAACCAAGTCGCGCAACTCAGTTGTTCTGCGATAAAAAGTTGTGAGATCCATGTAATTCCAAGTCGGTTATTAATTTATTCAGTCTCTACTTAAGCGACTTTCTGTCTTTGTGTTCAATAATCTCAATATGCGTTGTTTGAACCAAATACAGCTGCAAACAAAAGAGATATTGGTTGCGATTTTGGGCACCGCAGGTGTCAGAAAATATTGATATTTCGGTAACTGTAGATGGTAGATGCTTAATCCAAAGAAACAATGCTGTTCCTACCTCATCGCTTCCTTTTTTCCCATTAACTTCAGACCACAGGTTACAGAGACCATCATTCGGCGTACGCACTTCAATAAGGTTTTTCTACAGTAATGCGATTCCATTGTTGGAAATGCTGGGAAGTGTTGTTTGAAAAGTCCACATCTTCCTGCTTTGTTTTATTGTATGGCTCATGCTTCCCTTGTCTATCGTCTCCTTCACAATTGCCAGCGCTTCCAACGCTTAAGTTGTTACGTAATAATAACCAGTATCTTATAGTGACGCATATCAATATTAAAATTCTTTAATGTTTTATATAAATATATTGAGACTTGGCCATCGCACTAAATAATTGAATTTACACGTGTTTTCAGGCGATTGAATTAACACGTGTTTCCAGGCGATGGCCAAAGTCTTAATATATTTATATAAAACATTAAAGAATTTTAATATTGATATGCGTCACTATAAGATGCTGTTAATTATTACGTAACAACTTAATGCTTCGAGTACGGAGATTCCAGAAACAATTGATTTTCAATTGTTATGGACCAAAGTCGCTTAAGTAGAGACTGTACTATAAATTAATAACCGACTTGGTCTTACATGGATCTCACAACTTTTTACCGCAGAACAACTGAGTTGCGCAACTTGTTTTTTCTGACAAGTATTGTTTTTGATGGGATCTCATTTCTTTTTGTATTTTGTAGACAGTTCTACTTTTTTCCTTTTCGGTACCTTCTACTTATTGTATAAATGTCCATATAGTTTTCTTTTTGCCGGTCCAGATTGGATTGATTTATATTTCGCATTGTTATTACTTTAGTACATATTTCGTATATACCTGGCGTTGCGACAGCGCCCTCTATACCGGTCTTTTCTAGATTTTTTAGTTTTTCCTTGATTCATACACCAAACACTACATAGATTCCAAATTTGAAGCTTCTAGGTCTGCTAGAAGTGCCTTAGAATTTTGATGATCAGTGAGTCAATGAGTGACAAAATTAAGAAATTTGACCCGTTATAATTCTTAAAATACTGGTTGAAATTGAATGAAATTTGAAATATACCGTGTCTTTACAATGCTGCATGGTTACTGAAAATTTCAGTCTTCTAGTTTTATCCACAACGAAGTTACAGAGGGTCGAAAATGGCCTGAATTGCTTCGAGAAAAGGATGGTACGGCCGTGACGCTTTTTTGCTCGACTTGGTGGGGGCACTGCCGTGCTCCCAGATACCCCACGAACTGCACCATTGGTACGAGAACTTACCATGTAACAAAAGGTTCAAATTATCTACCCGAAGATGACTGCTCAAATACGGAATATGAGGATTAGAATAATATTAATTTCTGATTATTTATGTATGGAGAAATGATTCAAGTCTGAGTTGATTGTAAAAACTAAAATTTTAAGAAATTATGCTTATATTTAACTAGCGGCACGCCCCGGCTTTGCACGGGTAAACCAAAATATAACCTCCTTCGGTCATAGGAATACAACAATTCTACTTATGTAAATGGATCACATACCTACTCAGTTACAACAGTGGTATTTTAATTTTTTAATATAAAAAATCGCTTATTGTCACAAAACTATAATAGTTAGAGTTATGATGTAATGACGTTTTTTGTAGATAATGATAAGTTCTACAAAGTTGTAATACATCACTTTGTTATATATTCAATAGTTTTCGCAGCATTCGCGATTAAAGAAAGATTTTAGGTTATTTTTTTTCACCATGGGTTAGATTATCGGAGTTTGGTAAGGAACTATATTATTTTTGAAAACTAAATATAGCCTATGTCACTCAGGGATAGTGTAGCTTTCGAATGGTGAAAGAATTTTTTAAATCGGTGCAGTAGTTTCAGAGCCTATTCGAGACAAACAAACAAACAAAAAATCAAACCTTTCCTCTTTATAATATTAGTATAGATTTAATTTAATTTAAGATAGATAAGTCGGTTTTAAGTAAAGCTCAAAGTCTATCTTTTCTAACCTATTTATGTGTTTATAACTCTGTTAGTTAGCAGTATTCTTTGCTAAAAGCTTAGAACGTGTTTTTGACCGATGCATGTGCCATTATTACTAATTTTAGTTATTTTATTAAGTGTTTTTGGACAAACTTGGTAATTCCTTTAGTTTTTCAGTAATAAAAGACGTTATTTTATTATTATTTTATCTTATATTACTCGATAAAGGGCACTAATAACTTCGTTGCAGAAATACTTAACTCCAGTTAAGTCAAAACCTTTATCGCGAGAAGTCATTAACTATGCATCTCTAGCTTTTAAAAAAAAATCCATGGTTAAATTTATACTGATTGCAGCTGATTATAAAAAAATTAACTATCACTATATATTGGCGTTTAAATTATATTGATAACTGCCGTAGTTTTGATGATATGGGCTCTTAAAGTCATAAAAAGTTTAAAACTGCATTTGCCACACTTTTGGATTTGTTGGTTAATGACTTCTTGCAATAAGCCGACGATATTGAACACCCAGACCAAGGAGATCGTGCCTGCAGAACATACAAACACTTTCACCCTCGGCGGGAATCGAACCCGCGACCTCTTGCGCCGCAAGCGGACCCTCGCCCACCGCGCTACTGAAGCAGACAAATTTTACTTATCTATAATTATTTTTATACGGATTAAGGGCTACACCACACGTACCACAACACGACAAAACAACGCAACCACATCGCAACGAAAACACACCGACATTACAGCCACAACGTTCGAAAAGTGTTACTGTGACGAGTGATAATAAATGTTCTATACAAAATGATACTTCATCAACGACATCAAAAACAATACTTGTCAAAAAAACCAAGTCGCGCAACTCAGTTGTTCTGCGGTAAAAAGTTGTGAGATCCAAGTAAATCCAAGTCTTAAAATTTCGTCTTAAAATTCTTTAATGTTTTATATAAATATATTGAGACTTGGCCATCGCACTAAATAATTGAATTTATACGTGTTTTCAGGCGATTGAATTAACACGTGTTTTCAGGCGATGGCCAAGTCTTAATATATTTTATATAAAACATTAAAGAATTTTGAGACGAAATTTTAAGACTTGGATTTACTTGGATCTCACAACTTTTTACCGCAGAACAACTGAGTTGCGCGACTTGGTTTTTTTGACAAGTATTGTTTTTGATGGGATTTTCTTTTTGCCGGTCTAGATTGGATTTATTTATATTTCGCATTGTTATTACTTTAGTACATATTTCGTATATACGTGGCGTTGCGACAGCGCCCTCTATACCGGAATTTTCTAGATTTTTTAGTTTTTCCTTGATTCATACACCAAACACTACTTATATTCCAAATTTGAAGCTTCTAGGTCTGCTAGAAGTGCCTTAGAATTTTGATGATCGGTGAGTCAATGAGTGACAAAATTAAGAAATTTGACCCGTTATAATTCTTAAAATACTGGTTCAAATTGAATGAAATTTAAAATATACCGTGTCTTTACAATGCCTGCATGGTTACTGAAAATTTCAGTCTTCTAGTTTTATCCACAACGAAGTTACAGGGGGTCAAAAATGGCCTGAATTGCTTCGAGAAAAGGTACGACAGCGCCCTCTATATCGGTTTTTTCTAGATTTTTTAGTTTTTTCTTGATTCATACACCAAACACTACTTATATTCCAAATTTGAAGCTTCTAGGTCTTCTATAAGTGCCTTAGAATTTTGATGATCGGTGAGTCAGTCAGTCAGTCAGTGAGTGAGTGACAAAATTACGAAATTTGACCCGTTATAATTCTTAAAATACTGGTTCAAATTGAATGAAATATGAAATATACCGTGTCTTTACAATCTTGCATGGTTACTGAAAATTTCAGTCTTCTAGTTTTATCCACAACGAAGTTACAGGGGGTCGAAAATGGCCTGAATTGCTTCGAGAAAAGGATAGTACGGCCGTGCCGCTTTTTTGCTCGACTTGGTGGGGGCACTGCCGTGCCCCCAGATTATTTACCTATTAAAAAAATTTTGCTGCTTAACTAAAATTTGAATATTAGTTATTGTGTATTCTTTTGTTTATTGTTACAACTTCTACATCAATCTCGAAGTTTGCGGACACTCCACAATGCATAGAGCTTATGTGCTTAACTCGACTCGAATAGCTTATCTGAGCTTTACTTCTTCCGGCAACTTTCCTGTGCGGACATACTTGCTCACAGTACAGACTGATACCTGACTCTTGTTTTGAGAGTTTTACAGTTCATGTTTACTAAATTTTACACAAGAGAGAAAATTATGAAGATCCTAAATATTAGAATCCTTCAATGAGGATAATAATATCATTATCATTGATGACTGCCTAGGTGGCGCGGTGGGCGAATGTCCGCTTGCAGAGCAAGAGGTAGCGGGTTCGATTCCCGCCGAGGGTAAAATTGTTTGTATGTTCTGCAAAGCACTTTTCTCCTTAGTCTGGGTGTTTTATATGTATAGTAAAAATATCTATATAGGTATGTATGTATAATATTATGAAGTATATCAGATATCTAGTACCCGTAACACAAGTTTAGAGCTTACCACGGGGCTAGATGTTGTTGTGTAGATTGTCCGGAAATATTTATTTATTTATTTATTTATTCTAAGTAAGAGTCGTCCTATGGTTCACATTATCATCATTATACATTAAACTCACACGTACCACCACCATACGTACCCCTATTTACATTCCCACTGCTGGACAGAGCGACTTCTCTCTTGATGAGAGAGATTAGACTTTAATTCGCCACGCTGGCCAATTGCGTGTTAATGAATGTCATACATATGCCCCTGAAAAGTCCTATTAACTTTTAACTTATGACATAATAAACGTTTTTTTTATTTTATTATCTTTATCTAAAAGTCTTCAAAGTTCTCAGAACACGCCCGTTTCCTCACGATGTTTCACCGTAAAAGCACTTGTTTAGAGCGCACATAATTTTTTCAAGAAAATTCTAGAGGCGCGTGGCGAGGCTTGAACCCACGACCTTCGGAATTAACGTCGAGTGTAGTCCCACTTAATACGGGAGCTCGTTAAAATATAGGTAAAAGTCAGAACAAGGTCAAGCAACTACGGAATGAGGTATTAAACTACAATATTATCAACAGTCTTATACAATTTATCATAACAGTTAAGTACCAAATAAGTGCTACTTATTTAACCTAAATATTACTTATTCAACTTTGTTTTGATAAGTTCTTGACACAATAATGTTTACTAAGACCTTGACTGTCCATAAGTAACGAAACAATGCACCTACTTTACGGATGACATAACAGTTTTTATAACAAAGTCATAAAGTCAAGTTTTGCATGATTATTTTATTTCGAAATAAGCTCGGCATAGACCAAAAGTGTTGATATGTCCATTATTTCAGAACAGAAACCGGCACATGTATCTTTTAAGGAAAATTGAACCTTTTCTTCAATAAGCTTAAGTTATAATTGCAACGAAACTTGTTCTCCTGAACACATTAGGCTGCTTTTAAGTTTTCAGCGTCATTTTGCAGCTATCCTTGGCAGAGCTGAGGTTGCATGTAAAATGCAGTCACGTGAAAGTAAAAATATATCATTCTGTGGACAGTTAGGATGCATAAAAACTGATTTGTCCAGTTTTTATTATTGTTCTATCTTTGGTCAGTTTTTTGTTAAGCAAATGTTTAGGTGTTTTTTTGTGTAATAGGAAGCTCATTTCAAAATTTTTCTTTCAAAATTATTATTTTTAAAATTTTCTTGTTGCAGAGTTTGTAACTAGAAATTGTAACGTAATCTCTTTACATCTCGGACCAATTTGTGGTGCGTGGTCAACTTTCATTGTTGCTTAGTAGACAATATTTAAGTTTGTAGATGTAACTTGCCGTTTGTCGCTGACATGAAGACCAAAGCACACGACGAAGAAAATATCATTTTAAAGTCGTAAAATCAACTCAAGCAATGGTCGATGAGGAACGATAAGAATTAAAATAACACTCTCGTTTAAATAAATTAGTGGCGGCAATTTAAAAACAATCTGCCGCTCTCTTTTATTTAAGCACTTAATAATCCCGCCTTTAATTTACAGCCTAATTATCATAATTACTTCTAACAAGTACGAGGAAAAAACATTTCATTCGCGCTATCCCCAGAATGAGGACTTCGTTGGATCCTTTACAGCATGTTTCTATGCAAATGAGAGTATTAGATTTCTTCGGCCTCTCATTTCACATTCCTTATTCGAAGAAAAGTCTGTATTTCTGGTTGGGGGTGATATATCGAGTGTGTGCTGGTGTTTTTGTTTTCGTTATTCCCACGGCAGCTCAAATTGTGTATTTGACACGTTTGATATTATCCGGCGCGGCGGAGGTACAGGCAGTTGCTGCTATGTGAGTATTGCGTAACTTTATTTGTTGTAACAAAAGTGTTATAGCACTATGTCCGATCCGAATCCGATCCGAACCCGTGCAAATATGGTCTGGAGAAGTCGGAGAACTATTTCTTTGGTAATTAATTAACTGGATCCTATTCCGTCATCCGATTTATTTTCGTCAATCTTGAATCTTCATTCCTCAGAATTGCCAGAAGCTGACGTCGATTGAAAGGAGTCATGATCAACGACTTGAAAACTGCTTTGGCTAAGTGTAATATGGCATATGCATATCATATTATGTGTAATATACATAATGTATTATCAGATATCACAGCCTAGCGTGTTTGTAATATATGAATTCGGTAAAACAACTCAGAATTGTCTAGATATATTATTTTCGGGTCGGATCCGCTTCGGACGTTGTGCGAAATCTCTCTAACGTGATTCAAGATATCAGATATTTACGAGATATTAGTAGGTGTGCGTCACTGGATATATTGAAATATGCCTGAAATGAACCGCCAATCAAATATTCTGTGTTTGGCGCCCAGTTTAATATTATATTATTTGGTCTCTTCGTCATGGTTATTTATTTGAGCAGAAATATAATTTTTGGTGTTTATTTCTAGGCCTCAATTAATTTCTTTGCATGAGTAAAATTCAAACAAATTTTTGACGGTGATGGAATCATTTCTGTCATTTAATTGGGTATAAATATAGTGAAAATTTTTCTCTTTGAGTTTATACAAGGTGTTTCCTTTATAGTATATACAGCGGAAAGGGAGTAAAGGGCACGCAAACATTTTTTGTTCAAGGTTTTTTCGATTTGGAAGCCCATTTGTTGAAAAAAAATCATATAGTGTAAATCTGTATGTCCAATTTTTTCGTGAATGAATGCTATAAACTATAATTTTTTTATTTAAATTGGATACCTTGAGAGGTGATAATTAAAGTAAAGCCTGTTTAATTTAGTATTATAAATTTAAGCACTAAATAATAGTTTGGTTAATAATTGTATTTATCTTTTTTAACTTCTTTATTTAGTTCTTCATTCAACCTTCTTCGGGGTTAAAAAAAATTAAGAGATATAGAGATTAGATTAGGCTAAAAAAAAGAGGCCTTTTCCGAAAAAAAGTCCAACCTACTACTAATATAAAGGCGAAAGTTTGTAAGTATGGATGTATGGATATATGGATGTTTGTTACTCTTTCACGTAAAAACTACTGAACCGATTTAAATGAAATTTGGTACACAGAATCTCTAGAGCCTGAAAAATAACATAGGCTACTTTTTACCGCGGGAAAACGTCATTCCGCGGGAAAATCCATTATAACGCGGGTAACACCGCGGGGCACAGCTAGTAAACAAAATATGAACAGAATATGTTCGTATGGTGCGGTGCCATACCGCTGTATATACCATAAAGGAAACACTTTGTATAATTATAGTAACGAAATTGCGATTATAATATAAATAATTTAATGTAGATAAATCTAATATTTAATTAAATAAAATATATGAAGTAAAAAAAGAATACTTTCCAATCACATCTCTGCGTGAGGGTAAAAAGTAAATGAAATGAGATTACTATTTGTCATGTTTAGGCTGTTAAATTTAAGAATTACATTAAATTGAATAATTAATTACATAATTAAAATTGTGTCTGAGAGATATTTATTTAATATCAGAATAGAATAGAGTTTAAGGTTGCATTATTGCCTATTGAAAACAAGGTAAATTTTCTTTATTAAAATAGATTGATAAATAAATAAATATTAATAAATATTTCCGGACTGCTCACAAAGCATCACCTAACCTCAAACTAAGCAACTGAGCACTATGGGTGTTATGTCAGTGATGTAGATACTAAATAGAATTTTATTTTGTAAATACATACATTTATGATAAATAGAAAACACCCAGACCCGAAACCAGAAATTGTAGATCGTACAAAATCTGTTCCCCCGGCGGGAATCGAACCAAACCTCCTGCGTCACAGGCGGACCTTAGCCCACTGAGCCACAGAGGTCGTCTAATAAAAGCCTGCAAATTTAATCTCTGAATCAAAACTATAGATATGAATGCCTTGATGGACCATTTATTAATCCCCGACCAAAAAAGAGGGGTGTTATCACGAAAATCTACAAATATACTCGAGTGGGGTATCAAATGAAAGCGCATCGCGTGCACACTAGAAAATATAATGTTGTTTTACTTTTAAGGAAATGAAGGCACTGGAATCGAGGGTTTTTCTTAAATTTTAAATTTAGATGTTATTGTTTCAGAATAAACTTGGTAACGACAGAAATATTGACGGATCTAAAACTATTAGACATGCGCTTACGCCGCGATAAGCTCCACCAACTCTTCGAACAGTTCTCCAGCGAGGAGTTTTACTTCACTACATTTCCTTACCGGAAAATTATTATGGATGCTATAAAGCTATCTAGGCTTCTGTTTATCTCTTTCCTAGTCAGTGGAAGCATGGATATTTTATGTATGTAAGAAATTGTATTAAAAAAATTTTAGCTCAATAAAGCCTTAAATTTAGACTTATATTAAATTAAAAAAAATCTTAATACACATTTACGGAATAATTGGTATATTTTTCCAAAATGCCCTGTAATATCTCGAAGAAGACGCGTAGTGCATTTTTGTAAAAAATATACCAACTACATTTCTGGCGTAAGCCTCACATGAAAAAGTATACTCGTAATCTCCAATCACTTTTTTTCCCGTTTCTCCATGGCTTCTTTGACATGTATTTTGTTAATTTTGTTTATACATCAGAAGGTAATTATTATCTAAGTATTTATATTTCTAACCTATGCATAAATTACCTATAACTATTGATATTATTTGAGCAAGGTCCCCCAAGAGCTTGCAAAATATTCGAGAATACTTTGAAATGTTTTTTTATTAGTTCACGTTGTTGTCGTTCCGGGCTTGGATGGTTTCGAAACTTTGCCTTTGAAGATGGATTTCATATTTTTCAATGCGACCGATCCGAGGTATTTCAACTACGTCTGCGCCTACCAGATCCTATACAAGCCGTACATGGTCGGAGTATTTACATCGCTTCTATCTCTACCTTGGGTAGCAATGTCTTTTACAAGTAAGTTTACTTTTATTAGATACTAGCTGACCCGGCAAACGTTGTTTTGCCATATTAAAATGACGATTGATCAGTTTTCGACAAGAGAGGAAAATTGATTAAATTACTAAAATGACTATTAAAAAATAGGGGTTGATCGTAGAAGGATGAAAATTGAGGATTGTATGTATGTTGTATCATATAAAAATAGAAATTAAAAAGTTGGGCTAAAAAATAAAAATAAAAATTTAGGGTTGGACTACCTCTAACATTTAGGGGGATGAAAAATAGATGTTGGCCGATTCTCAGACCTACTAAATAAAATTATAAAATAATAAATACATAATATAAAAAATGTTAATTGTATATAAAATTTCATCAAAATCGGTAAAGCCGTTTCGGAGGAGTATGGCAACGAAATCTGTGACACGAGAATTTTATATATTAGATCTAAGTAGCAGCGCTTCGTTTTGACCCGCGTTATAAAGGATTATTTTTATCATAAACTTTTTAACCCCCCACGAAAAAAAGGGGTCTTATAGGTATAACGTGTCTGTCTGTCTGTGGCATAATAGCACCAGAACGGATGAATCTATTTCCATTTAGTTTATTTTTGTATGAAAGGTGAGTTTTGCTCGAGTGTTCTTAGATATGTTATATGAAAATCGGTTAACGCGTTTAAAAGTTATGATGGGAAAAAGTGATCCACAAATGAAAGCACATTACAAAATAGCATGACATTTTACATATAGAGGAAGTATGGTTTTGAAACCGAGGATTTTTTTTTAATTAAAATTAATGATTATATTTGTTAATATTTAAAACGTAGAGATGAAGACAAATCCATAACATTATTAGACCGCTCCCGCACCGTTCCGGAGTTATACGGAATATTCAAACGTACCGTACGTAATATTTTATACCTAAGTATATTTCGTTATGGACAGTTTATTTTCGCCTGCTTGTTTCGTAACAAGACTTTCGTTGGAATTGGTTACTATTTTGGGTCAGTAAAAGCGAATGAAGTTGTCAATTGTGTAAAAGTTATTTAATGGTTGTTATGCAAATCGAACTAAAGTTTCATCAAAATCTTTATTGACTTACATAAAATAGTCAACCTCTTAAAAATGAGCATGAGAGCCTCCTCGTTTAAAATAACTTAAAACGATGAAAAATTACCATCTTCAATAATATAACGAGGCGAAAAAGAAAATCATTTTCATCTCTTTATAACAACCAGATCGTTACTGTGAAGACTTATTGTAATTGTTTTTACAACACACAATTTACAACGACAAAGAAACAGTAGGTATTTTTGAGATTATATAACACCCACGTCTAAAGGTCCACAATAAATCTGAATAGCGCAAATTGAATCATAACTCAGTTTCGCCGACACAAAATTTCCATAAACTTGAACGAATACCAAAATTTGTACATTCAAAAACTCTTTCTCGGAAGGTAATTCCCCAAAATAGCAACATCTAAAGCTTTCGTTTTTCCAACGATTTATTTACTTTCCAGTCAGCCAATTGGACATTTTAATTTATAACATTGAAAATATGAAAGAGCTCGTTAAAGCAAGGAATGAAAGGGGCTGCGATGAAAATGAAGCTTTTCGTCAGATTTTCAAAGGATGCGTCCTTCATCATTTTGCTATAAAAAGGTAACTAACAAAATTATTTGCTTAATATTTTATATAAAATGTTTATAGTAGTGTTTAGTAGCTATGAGTCAGGGTACCTTTCAAGTGATTTTACTGAGCAGTGTAAGTTTAATTCCCTATTTACAGGGCACCAAATAAACTTTTCTATATAAGATTATTATTAAATCTTTAGGTTTAAAAGAAAGTCACTTAAGCTGTCTGTTTACGTATACTTATCTTGTAAACAACTCAAATAATTTTTACGCAGTTTTAAGCAATATATAGTGTGGTTCAATAGAAATGTCTACAATATATACTCGTAGTATGCACCTTAATAGCCGAGTCGGGTAGTTTTGTTAATGATAAATGCCACTGGAATATTTCCACACAAGTACATTTCAGTAACAATGAACTTGTTTGAACTGCATTCGACATCCTTCGAACTGTCAAACTTCACTCACGAAAGCCAAAGTACAATTACTAGTACAATTGGGAAGCTTTAAGTATTTATTTACTTTCAGATTTATAAAGACGTTGCAAGCTGTTTTCAGCTTCCAGCTGGCTTCATCCTTATGTTTGAATACTGCGATACTTGGGACCACGGCTATGCAGTTTTTGTCAGTAAGAATTCCTACTCATTTCAATTTGGAGGTTATTTCTGTTCACGTCCGTTAGTATTAACGTTCGAATCCTCTCGTGACCCCCGCGTGGTGCTAAGAACAGTCTCTGGTGGTAGGCTTCAGCCGCGGCTTGTCACCACCCTCCAAGCTGGGCTAGTGCGTGAAACATTTTTACGTGTTTCGTAATGTGTTCCGGAGAACCGATCTACCTTCTAAGTCTTCATGCCCCATCTTAGACCACATTGTCACTTTACATCAGGTGATATTGTAATCAAATGGCTTATCTATCATAAATAAAATATTAAAAATTATGTGATTCAAGCACCTGCTCATTGATAGATCTATTTATATATAAATTAACCTGTGATTTGTTCGACAAATGCAAAGCAAATCCTAGTATCTAGTTTGGTAACTGCGCCCGAACATGACTAGCTAAGCCGATATTTGTTTGAGCAAATGCGCAATACACTTTAAGGGGCAGCGTCAGAATTCAAGGTTTTGACTCTATTGAAACATTAAGAACTACTAAAGGAGATCTTTTTGGTCCAGTTTTCAGCTATTGATTTACTCGTAGTGATTCTCGAGGAAAGTTTCAATATACAAGGTGTTTCAAAATTGGTATAGGTATAAAGATACAATTAAATAAAAACACATAAATTAAGAATTCACAAAACAACTGGATTTAAATTTACACTTTAAAGATATTATTATGTAAATTTGTAGAACAAAATACGTTCTTCTGGTGCGTGCCATTCACACTCCTTCCACTTTATATACTACTTTTGAAACACCTTGTATAACTGGTTACGGTGCCGAAGCTACGGACGATGAAATTGTTAATCTTTACAGATTGAATCTCCGATGAAGAATTGGACCGAAGTATTATGGGTGTTCATGTATATGTTTATATTCGTAATGATGTTGTTCATGGACTGCTATTTCGGTGATACCATCACAGTCAAGGTTTGATACATATGACACTATAAAATAACTAATTATTATTGAAACGTCAACTACTGAAGTAAGTAGGTACTTTTATCAAAATATATAAATAAGTATATATTGTTCCCTAAATAAAAAAATCTTCGCCTTTAACCAAATTTCAATGAAAAAAGGAGGTTGTCAATTCGTCACTTATGTTTTTTTTTTAATTGAAATGAAAGTAGTTTATTGCTTGTAATATACATAGGTGTAAGGTAATTCATACAGTAATACATATTTCGTCAATTCTACATGCAAAGTCAACTATAATTAAATAAATAACACAATGCACAAAATTCAGTAAATTCCAATATAATATGTTGTCTAATTAAATTTTATTATCATTTTTTGTCGGAACATAGTTCTAACCTAATGTTAATTTATGTATTTGTTATATTTTATGGTGATTGTGACAAAATAAATTATTCTTATTCTTAATTATTGTGTCTAGTATTTGAGATCTTTTACATTGTATAAATACTTGTTCAAGAAGGATTAAATAATTTTTTCAGTGCGCATCTTTATCGACAAAAGTATACGAAACTCCATGGACAAGTTTTGACTTAAAGCTGAAGAAAGACTTGGTGATTTTCCTGGCCTGCACTCAAGACCCCGTCGTAATATCGGCGGCTAAGCTCGTCCCAGTGTCCTTGGAAACCTTTACTAAGGTAGCGTATGGATTTCCAACCAACCAACTCCAACCAGATGGCCCGATCAAGTGAAGGCCTATACCTCATCTAAATTCTGCTCGGTTGTCCGTGACACAATGGATAAGCAACGTTGGGGGCAGATTATTAAATCCAGGTGCACCACAGCACCTTTGTCCACAACCTGTGATGACCATGATCCTCAGCCAAGATGTAAGACCCCAGAGAGAGAGAGATAGAGAGAGAGAGTATGGATTTAAGGGCCCCTTATACCGCAAATGCTGTTTTTAAAATCAATATGAATCAGTCAAAAATTGACGTAAAATTTTGAAAAAAATATATGTTTCAGTTGAGGATCCTACAGAGTGCAATTCGCTTACATTTACACAATAAGATGAACTTCGCTCGATAGAAAAAAATACCAAACTTGCTTCTTTTTAAAAAACATTTTCAATACTGTGCCTAAAAAATAAATTTATTGACCTTATTTTTACACCATTCTTTAGATAAATAATTTTACTAGTGCAAATCGCTGAGGTGCGTGTTGTAGTGTTATTTTCCTATTAATTATGCCTAAATACCTACAAACCCGCGAGCGGCGCGACGCCCGCGGGCTTAGTCAAACGCGCGGTGGCGCTTACCGACGACGGACCTGTGCCAGTGCTCTTCCCGCCCGACGAGCGACGTGCGACGTGAAAAAAAAAAGGTGTGTGTGCGATTCACACACGACAGAAGTGAAACTACAACAATTAATAAAAACCGTAATTGGTTTTACAAGTACAAGGACAACTGCGCGACATTGCCGTCTCGACGGCAATGTCTATTTGGTATTTGGGCCGGGGAAAAAGAACCAGTCAAAGTCAAAGTATCTTTATTGCATTATTACATGTAGTTTAAATGGTAGGTATCATATAAGATTTTGTATCAATGTAATTTGCCCATTGGAGCGTGCAACATTTTGATTAACAACAATTTAATAATAGGAAATTTTAAATAATAACTGTATACATATAATTAAAAAATAAACATGTCAATAATTTTATAAATCAGATTAAATAAAATAAAATATTAGTTAATGATTAAAAATAATTACACATTACATTTATTTACCAATGGTTTTGTCATTTAAATATTCGGCAAGTGTATAATAACATTGTATAATAACAGTACATATCGAAAGAATCGAAAAAGATGATGAATTTTGGAAATTAAAGATGGAATCAAAATTATCACACTTTTACCACCTGTCCAATGTCTGCTGCCAGAAATCGTCAACCCCAGACACACTCTTGGTTGCCTCTATACGGAATCTGACACTTGAATGCGAATCCCGGTGGATTCGCAAAATCAAAATCCGAAAATAAAGAAAAAGAGTTTTTTTTATCGCAAAACATTATTAATTTGCAATCAGGACCTAGCACTAGAACTCTAAATTACAATGAAATAAAAAAGCATTTTATTCCTCATATAAAATGTATTTTTTTTTTATAAATGAGAATAAATATTGTACATAACAATTATGTTTGTTTTCATTTTGTTGTTTGTATTCTTTACCACAAATGCTTCAATCATAATTATCACCTCACTAATTCAAAAGTTTAGTAAGAAAAATTATGTATACATTCAATACCTACATACCTACTACAATAAACTTTCATTTCAATCAAATAAAAGAATATAGTCAATAAAATAATCAATATACTAAAAAAATACAGTCAATAAAATTAAAATCACCGTAGCTACTGCATTATGCTGTATTGTGGCGTTCTTGCTGCCGACAAAGTTCGCCGGAGTTCATATCAAGTCGGCTCCCGCGTAACGCGCATGCAAGTCGACTTGGCAAATAAAATGCCTAAATCTTCGAAACAAGGTGGCCTTAACAACACAGCCGTGTTGTTATATGACTCATACCACACCTAGGTTTCCATGTACAGTTAAATACATTTTGCAATAATATAAACAAAAAAAAAACAAAAAAATTAAAATATAGAAAACAAATATTTTTTAAAGTGCAAAACTTTATAAAAATCACGTTTGTTGTTTGGGAGCCCACTTATATATTTATTTATTGTGTGCTTTTATAGCGGCAAGGAAAAAACATCATCCCTTAAAATGTCAACTCTTTATCTATAACAGTTGTTGAGATACTTCCTGGTGACAGACAGACAGATAGGCGACGAAGTCTCAGTTATAGGGTCCCGGCTTGTCCTTACGAGTACGCCCCCTAAAATAACTGTTAACTAAAAAATTAGAAGCATCGAAAACAGAATCCAGCACCAATTGAGCTACTAAGATCTCTTTATTCAGAAAGCTCCCGTCAAATCATTTAATATGTAAAAAACAATATCTGACAATGACAAATGACACTGACAACCAAGAGATTGAACTGAGATTTGACCTCTAGACTTGCTCCTATTCTATCTCGCCTAGTAAACAGTTAGTGCGACACAATAGAACGCCCACCGAATTCAATCTAATTCTCCAAGTAGCTGTTCACGCCACCGCAGTTTGAGTTTGATAGATTAACAAACAACACATTAAAATGTTACCGATAGCCATCCCCGATATTTGTCCTATCTAATAATGACATAATATTTCAAGTCAGACCAATATGTACTTCCTAAAATTCGCGCGAATTTCTAACAATCAATCATATTATATCTATTACTATTCAGGTTATTTTAAGACAAATAAGTTACAACAAAGCATTTCAACCTCAAATTACTGAAATAACAATCTTAGCTTCCTATAATATTACGAAGACGAGAAAATACATCACGTCCTAAGATACAGACTAGAGTTAAATAATTCATCAACTACCCGCACAAGACCTGAGACGCCTCCGGGAATAACTAGATTCCGATATTTAATCTCAATTAAATTGGGGTCAGAAGGTCTTCTAGAAATGTTGATATTACATTCAACGGGTTTTTGGGAGCCCTTGGGGAGTTTCAAATGCTCCTGCTGTGCTATGGGTAGCGATCTTCAATTTTTTTTTAATTTTTAACTCCCGATGCAGAATGAGGGTGTTATAAGTTTTACGTGTTGATCTGTCTGTCTCTGTGTGTCACTGTGAGTGAAGACATCGTAACTTTTAAATGAGTGAAGCGATGTAGATTTTGTTTTTGTTTGAAAGATGATTTTAAGCCTGTTCTTAGCTTTGTTTGATTACAATCAGTGTAACCGCTTAAAAGTTAGTAAGTAATTTATTGCACCAAAATATTACATTCTAACATTATTACATTGTAATAATTGTTCTCGGATAGAAACCACAAATCGGCTAACGCAGCGTAGGACGTTCACCAACTAGATGGACATACCTGATGAAGGTACCGGACTCATAATATGCATTAATAGCAACCCATTTTTGCGGCTTCCATAAAACTTGTTCACATTAATACAAATTAATTCGACCACGTAAGTCACAATAAAAGTTAAATACAATTGAAACTTTATTTTCACAAGTTAATTAGCATTTTCAGTAATTGAGGGCATAATGTTATAAAATTGCACACTCTCATTTAAACTCATTTAGTTGTTTGAAGTTAACAAAACGACGTTAATTTCCAGGTTTCAGCCAATTTCGGCTTGATAACTGTACGAAACTTAGTTTAAACATGGTTTTATATTTTGAAAACGGGTTTTAGGTACTCACGTGTAAATGTTAAGAAATAATAAAATGAAAAGAGTTAATAAAATGAATAGAGAATAACTTGCGTTATTTTTGAGAGTGAAATAAGGCTTTACACTATGATTAATATTATTTTTATAAAATATTTTTTTTGTCTTTCGTAATGTGGCCCGGAGAAGTCATCTACATTCTCGTCACTTTACATCAGATGAGATTGTGGTCAAATGCAGGCTTATCCAGCATAAAAAAAAAAACACCGTTGTTTGCACGAAACATACAATATAATACAGGGATTGAATGTGTGTAAAATATAACAAAAAAATCATTACAATATTTTTTTTTTCTTTTTTGATATGAAGCTTCTTAAAAATATGCTACAACAATATTACGATCTAACCATTAATTGAATAAAAAACAATATGATGTACATAATTGTTAATTAATTACCGAAAATTGGTTTGAGCAAGATCTAGTAAGTAGGATTTCTTCAATACGTCTTAAATCGTACACCACAATTTACCTTGTTTACAAAGTGTAGTGTGAACCCTTTGTGTATGAGTCTATCTAATAATTCATCCTCATCATCATCTCAGCCGTAGGACGTCCACTGCTGGACATAGGCCTTCCTCAAAGATCTCCAGTAGTTTCGGCTGGCAGCGGCCTGCATCCACCGTGAGCCTGCAGCCCTCACCAAATCGTCTGTCCATCTAGTTGGTGGACGACCATCGCTGCGGTTGCCGATCGGTGCCCCAACGACCACCTGTTCTGTGTTCTATATGGCTTACCCTAGGCTAAGTCAGCGACCCCCGTTCTTCTACGAATCTCCTCATTTCTAATTCGATCGAAGAAACTCCGAGTATAGCCCTTTGAGCGACTCTGAGGCCAATAGTGAAGCACCACGTTTCGTCTAATAATTATCAAACATATAAGTGTTCCGTACAAAATAACGTTAAATACGTTACATGCTTATTTTGTTTCAGGTGATGAATTGGACTTACAAAGGTTTTGCGGTACTGAACCAGATGAAGTAAACTATTTTAGTATTATTTATTTTGTTCTAGAAGAAATAAAGTACATTATCATTGCAACAGAATCATCAACTTTCACGAGTGTTTTTATTGTTTTAAAATATAGTAATTAAAATATTTAAGGATTATTCTAGGTAAAGATTAGATAAAATCATAGATGCAATCTCTCAATATAAAGAAAAAAAACTTTTAAAATTCCATTAAGTACCTTGTTAAGAAATAAAAAAATAAAAAGTGCAAGTGTGAACGGAAGTTGAGCACGCAAAATGTGAAGGCCGGCCAATATGCTCAAATTATATTAGCTGAGTGACCACAAACAAATAAAAATAGATGTTTCCGGCAATTGTTCTGGTTTTTGAATCATTTTCACCCTTTGAACGGATGAAGCGATTTTCACTTGAAAGATGGGTTAGTCAAAAGTTTTCTTAGCTACATACATTACGTTTCATAAAAAACAGACGATATAAGGAGTGAAACAATAGTTTTTTTTATTACAATTCATTAATGGCAATTAAAAATCAAATGCTTAATTATATGTGTTAGATATTAAATGAAAACATAACTTTATACATCACGATACATCAAGTTTATTTCATTATTTGAGATCTAAATAAGGGGATGGGATATAAAATGAATGGACCAACCAACTCCCTAGCAATATCCAGAATGCGGTCCCCTTATTTGGCACACTTATTTACCCAGAGCCCGATCTAACAGATCATTTTACTTGTTTATCTGTAGAATAAAATTCAAACAAAGACAAAACAACCGAATGCAATTAATTTCGACGAAAAGTCACTTGACATGCTTTTTAATAACGCACCAAGGACTCTTGACACAAATTTCACTGTTTTAAGAAATTTAAAACAGAATTATAGTGAATTTCGTTTTAAATTTGAACTTTTTTTTGTACTATTAAGTGACACTTATCTAACAAAATGAGAAACGAATGAAACTCTTAAAATATTCGTTGGAATGATCACTAAAATATTACAGCATAAGCAAGCCTAGACTAGATTATTACAACTGTAATTGTTAATTATAAATGCAAACTAGGCTAATCCAGTCCTCTGAGACTTCTTTGGAACATTAAATAATAGTTTCTAGGTTATTTCATTATTATGAACACAGTATACTATTAACATTTGACGACCGCTGTGGCTCAGTGGTCGATGGTCCGCCTGAGGTTAAGGATTCCCTACTGGGGACGAGATTATGTACGAAATACAATTTCTGGTATCGGGTCTGGTGTTTTTTTGTGTATATATTTATTTAATTGTTGTTTGTGCACATAGTATCACGGCGGCCGGCCGGACCGGCCGGGCCCCATTTATTCAATGTATATAATACCTATTCACAAAAAAAATGTGTTCATTTAGTATATCAGTCACCTAACATCTAACTAGGTGCTGTGTGATAATTCCGGAAATATTGACGTTTAGGTAGGTATATCTAATAAATAAAATTTCCATGTCACGAAGTTAGTTACTCTTTCGAAACGGCTTCACCAATTATTATGAAATTTTATATGCATATTCAGTAGGTCTGAGAATCGGCTACTATCTATTTTTCATTTTGCAAAACAACGTTTGTTTGGGGTCAGCTAGTATTTTATATTTATGTCAGCCGTTCAAGCCTTACCAATATAAACCATTATCGGTTTAGATAAAAACGCCTTGATTTTGATAATTTTTATATCAGTTCATTGCAAATCAAGTAGCAACAATATGATGCTTTTGATGTATGAAAACCAACATTTGTGTTAACTCAAAGTTATTTAGTTCATTTCTTTGGATCCGATCCAACAGATAAAGTAGAATCCTCATGCATAAAACTGCTTGATAATTGAATCCGTATCCACTACACTAGTCTACAGCACACATTTCATTAACCCTTGAATAAATTAAGCTTTTTCTTAGCTGGTAGTATTTCCGGACGAGATGTGAGACGTGCATTGAATACGGGATAGGATGACTACTAGAGGGATGAAATGCAACTGCGTAGTCAGAATTTGGTTGTTGGAACAGTTGGATCTTTTGTATTTAACTGAATTGTTTTTATTTACTTAAGTTGTTTCATTAGTTTGATAACGTCAAATACAAGATCTTAGTACTACATTATTTTATATATAACTTCCGATATAATATAGACAGAAACGACGTTAAAACATAGTAGATTTTATGATATAATATTAAATAAACTATATTGTCATGAATATAGGTGAAAGTAGAAAATAAAATAAAATACAATATCTGGTATCAATTCAAATGCCTGCTGACTATTAATAAATGTATTTAGCTTCATTATTATTTATGTATTTATATCAAAACTTAATGATTACAATTTTTTTTAATAATTACTATTTAACAGACCCGGCGGCCGTCGTATTACTTAATTTTTTTAAATTTTTGTGAAAACTTGATAGATATTATAAAAATAACCATAACAAAACAGAAAGAATCATCGAATTTGTTGCAGGAGTTCATATAATAAGCGCGTAGCTGTACCTATACGTTTTGGCTTACCATTTTTTTATACATAATGTAGATTTAATAATATACAAACAATCTTCAAGAACTTAAGCGATTTTTTTTTGCAAGTTTATTTATTTTCCAAATCTTTTTCAAATGTTGCCGTCGTCACATTTTTTTTGACGCGTATTTTGTAATAAATTTCGTAAAATTATATTTTCTACTGCGATATTTTTTACCTCGTTTCCATACTATTAATATTCAAGCTATTTTAAACCTTATTACTTTGTTTCAGAAAAATTCCAACAGCAACAGGAAAATAGTTGTTAAAAGGCTTTTAATTTTTGAGTGGGTAGATTATGACTAGGAAAATGAACTCATAATTTCTTGAGATTATAAAACTCGAAGATTTATGATGAAAGTTTTCTTTGTATGAAAGTGATATAGTACCAGAGACGGCTTTAGTTATTTTAGTTCAGATACTTATCGTATTCTAATAAAATGCTGTTTTTTTATACGCCTTAGTGGCGCAATAGGCTAGGGTTTGCTTGTGGGACGCGAGGTAGCGCGTTCAATTCCCGCCGAAGGTTAAAATGTTTGTATGTTCTGCATTCACGTTCTCATTCGTCTGGGTGTTTAAAATGTATAGTAAAAAATATCTATACATAATATGTATGCCTATTATATTAAGTATATCAGGTGTCTAGTACCCGTAACAGAAGCCTAGACCTTACCAAGGGGCTGTTGTGTGGATTATTCATTCCATTTATTTGTTTATTTTTGTTATTTATTTTTCCGCGGTAGCGTCGTATTTTCCCGCGGTCAAAAGTAGCCCATAGCCTTCTACGATAAATAGCCTATCTAACACTGTAATATTTTTTCTTATCGGACCAATAGTTCTTGAGATAAGCTCGTTGAAACAAAGAAACTCTTCAGCTTTATAATATGTGTATAGATGGCCTATAAATGTGACAGATATATGAGATTTGTTAACATTAATTATTAAAGAATTACAACTGATACTAATCATAAAAACTGTTATTTTTCTTATATTTAATAAATCTAAATTTAAAACTTAAGAAAAATCCCCGATTCCCATGCCTTAATTTCCTTAAACGTAAAACAACATAATATTTTATAATGTGGACGCGATGCGATTTCATTTGATACCCCACACTAGTATATTTCAGATTTTTCCTTACCCACTCTCACCCCCATAACTTTTAAACGGCACAACCGATTTTCATGAAACATGTCTAAGAACACTCACGACAGACTCACCTTTCATACAAAAAAAACTAAATTGAAATCGCTCCATCCGTTCGGGAGCTATGGTGACACAGACAGACAGACAGACACACAGACAGACAGACAGACACGTCAAACTTATAACACCCCTCTTTTTTGGTCGGGGGTTAAAAATGAATCGCAAAATGTGTTGCTAAGCGCATAACTCAACTACGCCTGGACCAATCTGGCCAATTTTTTTTTAAATGTTCGTTGGTGTTCAAGTATGGTTTTTACGGCAAAAAAAATTTTGGAGGTTTTGTCTGTTCACGTCCGTAAGTGGTAACCCTCTGGATCCTTACACGTGACCTCCGGGTGTTGCTAAGAACAGTCTCTGGTGGGAGGCTTCGGCCGCGGCTTGACACCACCCTCCGGGCTGGGCCAGTGCGTGAAGCGATTTTTTCGTGTTTCGTAATGTGGCCCGGAGAAGCCATCTTCTAGGCCTTCATGCTCCATCTTAGACCACATCGTCACTTAACATCAGGTGAGATTGTGGTCAAATGAAGGCTTATCAATAATAAAAAAAAAAAAAAATACTAATTCGCCGGGAAAACAATTTGAATAATTACCCAAGCGAAGCCGAGGCAATCCGCTAGTATTACATATAACTGAATTAGCTAAAAACAGACAATTAGACTGCGACACGGGAACTTTTTCGCCGACGGCTTTGTAGCGTAGGTGTGCAAAGTGCCATAGTTAAGCACGAGTAGCGACCGCCGCGCGGCAGACCTTCTCGCTTCGTAGTCGCTTTGGTCGCGCAGGTTAGTTAGGAAAAACAATTGCTATGTGGGTGTGTAATTAGTTTATCAATACAACAGACAGCCGACGATGCTAAATGACAATACAAAAATTCTTTATTGTAACACCACAATATAGGAACATACATAGGAGATACATATTAAATACAGTGATACAATGGGCGACCTTATCACTAATAGCGATCTCTTTCAGGCAACCTTTGGATGGATCAGAAATTTGATAATAAGAGAGAGCAGTGGCGTTTACACAGATTTATAAATTACCTATTGAGTTGCGAGATTCAGGTGATAAGAAACAAAATTGTCTCTGAGTGATTATCTTTTTATCGGTGGGGAGACTTAATATATCCGTTTGCATAATGGTTGTGGTCAAACGTAAAAAAAAATAACGCGTCAGATTTTTTAAATGGACTACCAAACCTGTTGTCGTTAGTTAAATGTGTAAAAAAATGAAGATTTCGTTATACAGAATCGCGTCAGTTAAACATTATAATTATTATGGTTTAACTATTTGTTATAGACGTTTTGTCTTTTATTCTGACGATTATTGAAATAAATAGAGATTGGAAAAAACAGATTTTTTTTTGTTCTTATAGTATGGCTATAAGTTATCATTTAGTATACAAATCTGCCGCGCTCGAAGAAATCCCTAAATCCCCTCTTCAGACCAACTACTTTAATACTATAAAAAAAAACTGGAGAGGTGTTCAGGAATGGAACAAAGTTCCTTTCGATTAATTAGGAAAGAATTTTTTTTTTTCATTTCTAATAATATATTTATTTATTATGTACAAAAAACTTGTATACACCCAACAACAACAAAAATAATCGGCACCGCACTGTTCAATGCGAAACAGAATGAAGAAACGAATAACTGGCTCGCTTTCTAATAGTAAGAGAGAGAGAGTGACAGACAGAGAAACGCGCACGCCGCACTACCTATAGCAAAAAGTGTCGTTACAACTTTTGGTCTTAATTATTTCCATCCAGCCCCTTTCGCAAAGCACGATAATCAGTAATAAGAGGCTTTCGTTCCAATACCTACTAACCACCAATACCTATAAGCGCAGTATTTGATGTTGTTCTCCAAGATGACACTGCTGTCATCATCTCGTTAGTTTCCCTTGGCCGGGTTCTATGGCCCCCTTGGGAAGAGACGGGGGCAACATTCAAACGTGCATACCAATATTGGTCACCAATGTAATGTATACATAATTACCAAAAATATTTAACATATCAAAATATAGTAGTAACATTTAAATTTCTTAAATTGAATCCGCGTTTGAAGCGTCAGTATGTCAGTGTGAAGTATAATAAAATTATCACATTGGAAAAAAAGATGTTACTCAATTCAACGACATTTTGCGTCCCATGAAATTAAAAAAATATTGGTATCATCAACAGCACCCTATTAGCGATCCCACTGCTGGGACACAGGGACTTCTCTCTTGACGCCTTAATTCACCACGCTGGCCAAGTGCGGGTAAGTGTCACATGTACTTCAAACTCTTATAGTTGTCGGTTTCCACAATATGATGTTATATACCTAATTACCAACTATTCCTATTAATAAGATAGTTTCTTTAAGTTACTTACCAACTGTTCCTATTAATAAGGTAGTTTATTTAAGTAAATATAGTATAGGATACATCTTAAGTTGAGTTGAAGTTGTAATGCCCCAACGGGGCTCATGTCAGGGAATCTATTATGTTAACACCTTTATTGTGCAACGTGTGTTGTACCACATGATGCAACAAATAAATAAATAAATGTTTGGCTTTACCGTTAAAGCACGAGTTTTAAAGTGCACATGTATATTTCAAGAAAAAGTCTGAGATGCGTGGCGGGGTTTTATTCTACGACCTTAATTCAATTCATACTCAATTAATTTATTGCTTTACATATTGGTTACTTCATAACTAAAAAAATAAAAAATAAATAAATATTTCCGGACTACTCACACAGCATCACTTAACCCCAAACTAAGCAGAGCTTGTACTATGGGTGTTAGGTGACTGATATACTACATAGATACATTTTTTTTTGTAAATACATACATATGATTCATAGAAAACGCCCAGAACCGAAACCAGAAATTGTAGATCGTACAAAATCTGGTCCCCCGGCGGGAATCGAACCCGCAACCTCCTGCGCCTCAAGCGGACGTTCGCCCACCGAGCCACAGAGGTCGTCTAATAATATTATAGAATTATAATAGCAGTAAAATATGTCACAATGTGGACCCTGTTGGGCACCATGTGGACCTACGGAATTAAATTCGAGTGTGCTCCCACTTAGCCAATACCGCTTATTTATTATTTATGGCGGCTATTGGTATCAATAAGGGCAATCAGCGATCATAGATATTCAGCATAATTGATTGACATGAGCAGACTATGATACGAATTATCAATTACATACCGCGGACAGATAGCCGGAACATTCGAATAATCGATGGTGTCGAATTATGACGAATAAGCGATTCGACCATTAGTAGTGTTGCCAGCTTTTTGGATTGTATTTGAATAATTAAATTGCTTGTGAATTTGCTAATAAAATATCAGTTGTTGAGGTTATTCAATTTTATGCATTTTAATCTAAGAAATCGATATTAAATTCGCAAAACTGCATGACTATTAATTAAAAAACACAATACTTTTTGGTACCTATATATTGATTCTTAAGAATTATAATATTACACATACATAAGTAATATTGTAATTTGTAAATAAGTTTATATTTTTTTAATACATAATTGATGATTCTGACTATCATAGATTGAGTAAGTATGCGACTTCGGTTTTCTCATAAATCTGCAATGCACATTTCTAAGCAAATCAAAATAATTTCAGCGCATCTGTATCAGGCAAAAGTTCCTCAAACCGAACAATTTACATCTTGCCAACTTGACACTAGCATCACTGTCAAAATTACAGAGACTGATGAGAGCACAAAAGTCGCAACTCCCAAGTTGTGGGGTAAACTTTAGCGTTGGCAACACCGGCCATTAGTGACAAATGTTTGCTGCAATCAGAAGTTCCGCCTGCGTGCAATTAATCAACGCATATAACTGCTCGGTAATCCCATTGTGTTGTTCGATTTATGGGGTTGCACGATAGACTCGATGTGCCTCCCATCGTTTTAATAATATAACTTAAAAGGCGAGTTTTAGTTATGGAATGGCTTTAGAAAATAATGTTTACGAAGAGGTTCACCAAGTCAAGAGTTTTTCGAGTATTTTTCCACTCATGCCTTAATGTCTTATAGTGAAGAATAAAAGAATAAAAGTTCTAAGATTTTGCAAAATCCTTTGTAAAATTTTTACTAGACTTACAAACACTTTTCGCAAGCTCCAATGCAACCTACATATTGTGCACTAGAAGCTGCAATCTCGTTTTATGTGCAAAATCTTCATGGACAGTGTAGGTAAAAACATAGACAAAATATACAAGGACAATGTCTTACAAAAATGCATAATTGGGAACCAGACATAATAATAATAATAATATAACTCTTTATCCACTTGAACGTCCAGTGGTACTGTAGTGCCACAAAACTTTATGCCGACTTACGTCCATGGTACTAGAGTGCCACACGAGTTTTTGGTTTTTTTATTTCGGATTTTCTTTATTTTCTAATAAGACAAGTTGCTAGTGTCAATGTCAGATGTCATTGTCAATAATTATTCTACTAAATTCTTATTAGAAAAACCCATACCTGGCAACAAAAATTATGAAAAAAAAATTATTTTGACA
Source organism: Gymnoscelis rufifasciata (assembly GCA_929108375.1). Taxonomy (NCBI): domain Eukaryota; kingdom Metazoa; phylum Arthropoda; class Insecta; order Lepidoptera; family Geometridae; genus Gymnoscelis; species Gymnoscelis rufifasciata. The sequence continues at coordinate 3,974,771 of OV815314.1, read as the reverse complement.
ATAAAGTGAGAGAAATTTTCCGCCATTTTCCTATTTTTCGCAAGTTAATTTCTTTATGATTTACTTGTGATATCTGTATTAAAATTAAATATGTTATTGAAAAAACTAGACTCAAACTCCGTTAAAACGGTACCAAAATAATAATTAAATGTTCAGAGGAAGTATTTTAAATAAATTTATCAAAATAGGTCTCCAAATCAGTCTAAAAATGCTACCATCCTATTTTTGATAATTTTTTAGTAAATGAAGATGTAGGTACGATGATTCATATTATTATTCAAGTTTATATAATTATAATAAAGAAAATAAATACATTTTTGGTTTTGAAATAGGTTTAGTACTTTTTATGTGATAAATAGTTTTAACGGAAAAAACACGGCGTTTTTCACGCTCGGCGCGCGTAACGCGCGCTGGGACGTTAGTCCCTAGTTACGCCGCGGGCGCTGGACGTTAGAGTGGTTATTACACACCAAGACAAAACAATACAAAAAATGGACTTAATGCTAAATACAAAATGCGTAATGACATAATAAGGCTTCGGCTAAACCTACGCGTCAGCAACGCGGGAACTTTTAGCATGAAAATGTGCTGCGTTGTAGTCGCGTAGGTGTGCAAATGGCCATAATTATATCATGGTTAGAGTCCGCCGCAAGGCCACGCCCACTTCGCAGCCGCTTTGGTCGCTCAGGTTTGGCCAAAGCTTAAAACTTAATATCCAGGATTTTATAATATGTCACTGAGTCATACTCGGAAAGTTGTACGGTATTTTACTCCTTATGTTCATCATCATTATCATTATTATAACATATTATGTAGAATTTCCACTGCTGGACTTGCATTTGCTGCTGCATACTGAATTTAACAGCAGTTAGTGCCAAAAAGATCTCTGAGGTCGTGGATGGGCAAGGGCTATGTGATCCATTTTCGTCCACATTGACACTTACCATCAGTTGAGATTGTGGACAGACATTGATCTATCTCGGGGGACCAGATTTTGTACGATCTACAATTTTTGGTTTCGGGTCTGGGTGGTTTCTATGTATCATAATGTATGTATTTAAAAAAAAAATGTTTCTATGTAGTATATCAGTCACCTAACACCCATTAGTACAAAGCTCTGCTTAGTATGGGGTTAGGTGATGCTGTATGCTACTCATCCGGAAATATTGATTTATCTCCATTAGAAAAGAGGACTTCTTTTGTCATTGATATCGAAATTTTTTTTTTCGTAATTATTATTTTATCGGACAAAGTATAATCGTAAATATTCTTATAGAATTATTCTTGAGGTTTACTTTGATATACTACACTAAGTAAATAGGGCAAATACAACAATAATAATTATATTTTAAAACACACGCGCGCGACTCACAATGTAAACAAACAAGTCAAAAGATATATATTTTTTTAAGTTTTTGTTGACAGGTATGGTTTTATTGGATCGGAATAGTTGCAGAATTTATTTAAGCTCCATCTAGTAACAATTTTGGGCAACTCTAACGTATTTCAACCGAGAAAGAAACGTAAAAGTCTACAGGTGGAGCTAGGCCACTCTAGTTGCCCGGACGTTTCATGCATCATTTTCTTGGGCCTCAATTGACGCCCGGACGTTTGAGTGGTTATGACGTCCACTGACTAGACGGACGGATGGCTTGTGGCTGATGTGTAGTTCCCGTGACACAAGCTAATAGCTTACCACGGGGCTAGATGTCGTTGAGTGGATTGTCCAGCAATATTTATTAATTTATGTCATACCAGATGGCGAGAAAAAAAACTGTCGAGCATCTGAGTTTTCCCCGCTTCTTGTTTGTATTTTGTCTAGAAAAGCGATAAAAATACACCTGAGATTTCCACAAGTCTGAAAACTCCGCACTGAAGCAAGCATAGCTAAGCGAACTGCGATAAAATTGGCACCAAACGATCGGTGCACTGAATCGCAGGAATTTCTAATGCATTACCCGTCGCTTTCTCTTACAAAGCTGTATTTTGTCAGTTAGATTAAATGGCTTGTATTTTATAGGCTGTTTTTTTTATCCGTTCATTTTAAATATAATATAAATAATTATTAAATATTTCCGGACTACTCACACAGCATCAGCTAACCCCAAACTAAGCAGAGCTTGTACTATGGTTGTTAGGTGACTGATATACTACATAGATACATTTTTTTTTGTAAATACATACATATGTTACATAGAAAACACCCAGACCCGAAACCAGAAGTTGTAATTCGTACAAAATCTGGTCCCCCGGCGGGAATCGAACCCTCAACCTCCTGTGGCTCAGGCGGACTTTCGCCCACCGAGCCACAGAGGTCGTCAATTTTGATTTTAGAAACGAGATTTAGGTACGTACGTTAAAAACCTTTCAATATTTTAAATTATAGGGTCAAGACAACATCAACGGTTTAACATCCACAACAAAATTTAGCGACGTGGTAAGCTTAAAACTTGGGTTACGGGTACAGACATTTTTAATACTTAACGTACTTACATTTAAAGGTACTTGTATTTTTTATTATGTATATTTTATTTTGGACCGTGAGAAAATAACAAACCTAATTTAAAAAAAAAAGTTTTTAGGATTAAACATTGTATTCAACTAGGCTTACGTTGACTGGTGCCGTAAAACGTTACAAAACAAAGTGGTTTATCCTCCCATAACAAGTAATCACTTACTCCATTCAAGAACTTTCCGGCCCCAACGGCCATCTGTTCTGCGCGCTACATGGCCTGCCCATTGCCACTTTAGCGAGCTAATTCGCTTGGCTATGTCGGTGACCCGAGTTCTTCTACGTATCTCCTCATTCCTGATTCGATCACGTAGAGAAACCCCGAGCATAGCCCTTTCCATAGCTCGCTGTGCAACTCTGAGCCTGTTCATGAGGCCTATGGTGAAGCACCACGTTTCGGAGCCATATGTCATCACTGGCAACACACACTGGTTATTGGATGTAAAGACGTTACGCAGTTTCCCGAACGCTGCCCATCCGAGCTGGATTCGGTGATTGACCTCTTTCTCGAAGTTGGACCTACCTAATTGGACTGTCTGTACTAGGTATACATATGCGTCAACAACTTCGAGCATTGAATTCTCAACCATCACAGGGGTGGGCACCACATGGACATTCGACATGACCTTCGTCTTGTCCATGTTCCATGTTTAGTCTGTTAAGAAACATAATTTACATTCATGCAAATCGCAATCCATTGTCGAAACAACTAAGTAAGTCGGAAACAACTTCCTTTACACAAAATAAAGCAAACATTTTCTTGTTACATTAAATAGTTATTACGAACACAAAATGTTACGAAGTGCTAACAACAATACGATTTCTAACAAAGAAATATGACCTGCCTTTCTTTTCAATCTATAACGCATTTCTGCTGTTTGTAAATTCAAAGTTCGCGTGTGAAGGTAGTCGTAGTAACTGGTTCGCAATCTGTGTCCGAGTTCCTTTTGACCTCCCATTATGTCAACCAAAGCTTATCAGATGGAGGCGGACTAATCACAGCTAAGCACAACGTATGGAGTCGGACTTATTGAAATTTTATATTTTTATTTTATTTAAGCTTTTCTTTGTATTTGTTTTATAAAGATGAAATGTTTGACTGTTTGGTTGAACAATTAACACGCAAGGTAATTTTAATATTCACTAACTTTTGTTTAACCCCATATTTCTACGTCTCACCGCGAGAAAATACATCTTTCCCCCGCCAAAATCTCAACACGGCAGTCGTCTAGATGAATTGGCTAGTTGAATATTAAAAAGGAGAAAAATCTTTACTGCATTAGATTGGGAAGCATAAGATTAGATCAAAACAAGATTAAATTGTTCATTTTTATAGGACGAACAGAAGCAGGCTATTAACCCTAGATCTCCTTTGCCATTTATTAATAAACTTTCTTTTCACGCCACGGCTTTGCTCGTATGTGTTTTTGTGTTTATGGATTTTCTCGCATGAACAACGTTAATTCCCCCGGTAAAATGGCTTATAGCATTCCTCGATAAATAGGCTGTCCAACAGTGTAATACAAATTTCGTGAGTAAATCCCGCTTATTTTACAATGAATAGTGTACTCACGATAACTTTCAAAGTGAAATAGTTTTTTGTTATTTGTTTTTTTCTTTATATTATTCTTCAAATCGGACCAGTTGCAGAGATTAGCGCCTTCAAAAAAACAAACTAACTTTTTATTTTATTATCATCATTATCATTATCAACCTATTAACGTTTCCACTGCTGGGACTCAGGGACTTCTCTCTTAACGAGAGAGATTAGGTCTTATTTCACCACGCTGGCCAGGGCGGGTTGGTGAATGTCACATGTCCTTCAAACTCATTTAAGTGCTCAAAACATGTCGGTTTCCTCACGATGTTTGCCTTCACCGTTAAAGCACGTGCTTAAGCGCACATACATTTTTCAAGAAGAAGAATCCAGAGGTGTGTGGCGGGGTTTGAACTCACGACCTTCGGAATGAAAGTCGAGTGTTCTCCCACTTAGTCAACACGGCTTTATTTTAATTTATTCCGAATTATCATATTAGTATTAGGTACCTATGTATAATATGATTATATACAAAACCACAAAATATTCATCAATGCAAATAAAAATATCTATCACATTTTTATTTTATAATGACCTTATCGTCGTTTAAAATGTAACGCATTTCTTTGCGTTTCCAAAACAACGCTGTTTATAATAATGGAAGTTTACGATCAAAGCTTATCGTTGTTCCGAATTGTGAGCATGTAGTAATTATAAACTAAATTAGTTCTTTGACCCGCTGAAGTAGTTTTGCATATTTTAACAAGAGTGTTTTGGTGCCATAAATTTAAGGGGTGTAATTATTAATGAACTTTATTGTTATGCATAAACTTAGCCAATTATACCAGCGAGTGCTTTAAAAAAGTTATCTTTAAACAGTTTCTAAATAATTGATGGTAGAATGTTTGTGGTAACTCACGAAATGGTTTAATTTATTTTGTATCAAAACTATGGCTTATTCCACTTTTCCCCGTTGAAGATCCCCATTAACGGGGAAAAGTGAACTTTTTGTTCACTTTTCCCCATTAAAGCCAATCTGAGCTTGTAACGGGGATTAATGAACTAAAAAGTTCACTTTTCCCCGTTGCGTCAAAAATTAAATACTAATAATTTTTAGAATCATGTTTTTATTTAGTTATAAGGTAAAGATCACTTATTGATTATTTTCATAATCATATTAAATTGCCGTGGAAACTATTTATTAAACTTTTTAATCAAATCAGATTTTTTCCTATTTCTTCTTTATGTTTCTTCAATAAAATCACAGAACTATAAAAAAACATAAGCATTATAAAATAAAATACAGATATGTACTTATGAAATCACAGATTTTACGTTTAATAATACCCAATAATCACAGTTATACAGTTAAATCAGTCCTATATACCTAATCAAATCACAGTTTTTATAATTATTAATTAAATAGGTAACATCAAAAACACAATATTCATATTAATACTAAATAAAATAAAATAAAATCGAAACAATTATTAATTTAATAAATCATTAAAAACATGTTACTATTCACTAAGCTTTTTTTTTCTTTTTTAAGTTTCTTCAATAAAATCACAGAACTATAAAAAAACATAAGCATTATAAAATAAAATACAGATATTGACTTATGTTATATCAGATGTAACGAGATTTTATCATACGAAACAAAATTTATATGCTTGTTGATGTTTATGGCTCATGAGGACGTAAATAAGTGGCACAATATTTATGAATTTTTTGGTACTGCCCAAATCTCCATCGATGGTGTAGAATTGATAGAAGGGAGTTGGACAGATCCAAAACGTTCCATCACCCAAGAACATTTTTAACTTTTTCATTTGACTTTTTGCTAATTCCGAACAAAATACTATTACACGGATATCGTTGTCGTTATAGTCCGCTAAAATAAATTTCTGATGAGCTGGCACTGTGACTTGTTTAATATTTTTAAACTCAATTTTATCTACGTCAAATGCTGCATTTCTGTGTTTATATAAAGTGTGTGGTGTGTGTGTGTGTAAGTTTGTGGTTTTAATAGTCTTCAGGGTAGGGAATTCTTTTATTTTGTCGATTCCGGTGTATTTTAGGGTACTTACAACTGCGTTGTAAGCAGTGGGAACGGCAGGTGCTTCTGGATCCGAAATAATTGTTTTCAGTTTGCATAAGCTTAAAGCAACTTCATTCCGGGTGAAATCAGGTTCACAAACGTTTCTCAGCTAAAACTTGATTATTCTGAAACCACATTATTTGGATTTATGCATGTCATTTATGTAGGTTAACTTTTTTGAACGTTTAATACATATAATCACCAAAGATATAAGGAAGTTAGTTACCTTTAAAGTAATGGATCCAGTACATTTACCTTTTCTTCGTGTAGTACACTCCCACAAAACTGCACCATTCATATATTTGGATTTATCACTGTATTGATGCCCAGCTCGGAGAAGAATGTTACATTTACCTACCCTTTTTAATGTACTCTAAACAAATATCACTTGAATTACGAGCCATTTTTTTTAACTTAACACTCATATAACATTTATGTGTTACTAACTGCAAACTGATAAGGACAGCATTCTCAAAACTATGACTTGACACTACTATGACACTACTAACCGACAAACAAAAGATGACCAATCATGTAAGACAGATAAGACGTCGCCGCCAAAAATGTATCTTATTGCGTAGTTTATAAGTTTAAATTCTCAAGTGTCGCTTGAGTACCTTAGTTGGGTCAGCTTCAGATTTTTCTACAAAAATAATTAAGTAGGTAATGTCAAGTTGTTAAGAACGAAGTAGTAATTTAAAGTAGTTATCAGGAAAGTCATGTTAAATTAATTAATGTTTCAATCTGTGATTTTATTTAGTATAAACACATATATGAATATAGTATGAATGTTTTATTTTTATGTTACCTATAAATAACAATATGTTAATAATTATAAAAACTGTGATTTGATTAGGTATATAGGACTGATTTAACTGTATAACTGTGATTATTGGGTATTATTAAACGTAAAATCTGTGATTTCATAAGTACATATCTGTATTTTATTTTATAATGCTTATGTTTTTTTATAGTTCTGTGATTTTATTGAAGAAACATAAAGAAGAAATAGGAAAAAATCTGATTTGATTAAAAAGTTTAATAAATAGTTTCCACGGCAATTTAATATGATTATGAAAATAATCAATAAGTGATCTTTACCTTATAACTAAATAAAAACGTGATTCTAAAAATTATTAGTATTTAATTTTTGACGCAACGGGGAAAAGTGAACTTTTTAGTTCATTAATCCCCGTTACAAGCTCAGATTGGCTTTAATGGGGAAAAGTGAACAAAAAGTTCACTTTTCCCCGTTAATGGGGATCTTCAATGGGGAAAAGTGGAATAAGCCAAAACTATGCCGTGTATTAAATTCCTTAATTACCAATTCTCAAGCTAGTAGCTAAAAACTTAAGGCAAGGCCTTTTCATGAATTTTTAGATAAAGAGAAAGAAACATTTATTGACCCAACACTTTTAAATAAAATACTGTCGAATATAATCATCATCATCACATCACCCTATTAACGTTCCCACTGCTGGGACACAGGGACTTCTCTCTAGGCGAAAGAGATTAGGCCTTAATTCACCACGCTGGCCAAGTGCGGGTTGGTGAATGTCACATGTCCTTCAAACTCTTTAAAGTTCTATGAACATGCCGGTTTTGCTCACGATGTTTGCCTTCACCAAGCGCACATAAATGCCTCAAGAAGAAAGATCCAGAGGTGCGTGGCGGCGTGAACCCACGACCTTCAGAATGAAAGTCGAGTGTCCTCCCACTAAGCCTCACTCATTATCACGGCTTTTTCGAATATGTAAAATGATTAAAAAAACAGCCGTTGATGATTGATGAGATTTTCAGTAATTTAATGAATTTACTATATAGGGAATTGATCAATTTAGGACAATTTTTATTTTTTATAATTTTTTTTATGCAGAAAAAGAATAAGACACATCCGTAACTTTCGCACGCACAGGATAGTGAAAGTTACGGATGTGTCTTATTCTTTTTCTGCATAAAAAAAATTATAAATAGTTTCACCTACAAAGTGAGGTTTATCACTTATTAAAAATATTTAAAAAAAATTATTTTACTTTTCAGTTAAAGTATGCACTTTCAAATACATATCAAAACTTCACATTGATTTTTGTCACTCAGCAGTGAACATACGTTTAAATTTAACGTTAGTTCGAGAGCGACAACCACCACGAAAATCCCTCGGGTTCAACAAAGCTGGATTGCGATTTTATATTTAAATGTTAGCTCTTGACTTTAACTGTTGTATTTTCAAGCTGGATTTTTGGATTTTTGTTTTTGTTATTTCTTATCACGATTATGGAGGTTACTAGATACAAACATATTTGCATATAAAATGCGCAATCGCGAAATTAAGAAATGAACATTGGATTAATTAAATGATCAATGTAAGTGTTAAATTTGTTCAACGTACATGATAATACAGTTAATTAATAAATTTAATTTTGTTTAATAAGACTAAAAAAAAAAAATATTGGTTTATATCTACGTGTTAATGGATTTGTATGTTTCTGGGAACAAATAAATGAATATGAATTTTATTTATCAATATTTCTAGGTAAAGTCTATGATGTCACACGTTTCATACAATACGTCATTACCTAATTACGCTTAATGATTTACAGGGAACCAGGGACCTTAAATATACCATTACAAATGTGATGACCTATCCTTATTCTGTTATTATTTAAGAAGATATCAAATTTAATAGGCTAGATTACATGAAAAAATTATTGCATTAAACATTTTTGCTTTTACTGCTGTGATTTTATTAGATATTAATTTAATATTACAAAGTTAAAGTGGCTGTGGATACATATAGCACTTAAAGTAAATGCATTAGCATAAATAAATAAATAAATTAGACTGCAGTTGGAGTCAGATATTGCGTATCGGTAAGTACAGCTGGTACAGCGTAGTATCTCCACCAACTAGATGGACGGATACTTACCTAAAGGGCGCGGGCTTACTGATGCAGGTCGATGCCAAAAGAACGTACTTAGTAACTGAAAATCTACGTAGGATATCCATTGTTTAGAAACTAAGCGGACATCCTACAACGACGTAAGTGGATCAATTATTTTTTGGAATCTTATAAGTGATTGAGGAATAAACTTTTCATTATAAACAAACCCCTCGGGGTTTTCAGAATGTTTTATTATAATATATGTATTATTGGAAACTTTTTAAATAAATAAATAAACTAGATGGACGGACACGTCTTAATGAAAGCCACGAGCTCACGGTGGATGCTGGAAATCGAGGAAGGCCTATGCCCAGCAGTGTATGTGATATAAACGTTAATAAATGGATTCTCTCTCTCTCTCAAGACCAAGAGACCGAATCGAAAATCAATCATTCTGTTAGCGAAACTATTTCCAGTGTTCTAAGTTCCCGATTACACTTCAAAGTTGGCCTTCGTAATATCAAACTCCAAACTCAGATCAGAACCGCTGAAATACTTAAATTCTGAACCCGAAACAATCATCCGGAGAATTCCCGTTCAATTTCACTAAACGACTTGAAGGTTTCGAGTTCGGTTTAGAAGTTCGCTAGTTCGGTTCAATAATGCTAGTTCTAGATCGCTAGCTGATTGGTCGCCAGAGCATAGGTACAATATTGTAAGTAACTATTTCTATCAGGAAACAGTAATCTTAAATCAAGTATTTTGTTTTTTTAAACTTGTGATCGATCTACATAATATTCAGGATACATAGAAGCAGAAAAAATACTCGTGTCTCTAGGAAACCAGTTACATGCAAGTATAAAAAATCTCTCTAATCTCATTTTTGAACATTTCATTATTATGTCAGGGAACAAAACAATAACCAAAAATGTCCAGTGCCCAAATATATTAAGTAAGATTTTGTTTTCATACAAGATGTAATGTAAAAATAATTCAAGTCAAATACCAGAAATACATAAACCTTGAAGAGGTTTACGTGACCCGTTATTTTGACTGTTTATTAATCTAAGTACCTCGCCGTCGTTTCTGCTATCCTGGTACTTACATAATAATTATATTCAGTTCAGCGGCTTATGCAGTGCATAAAGGAATTGCAAATAGAAGTATTAAGAGAGCCGAAGAGTGGATTTCGGGATTTCCTCGAGCGTGGCAGATTAGTATACAGGGGGATAACTTGTACTTCCACCAAATATTAGCACCGTCGATCGTGTTACACTGTGTATATAGGATACACAGTGTAACACGATCGACGGATCAACGAAAGCTGTGATATAGGTGACCTAATAAACACCCATTAATGTTCCCCGTTTTTTTGTAGCTTTGAAGATATTCAACTCTTGTTTTTTTTATTACCGACTTGGATCAAAAATACGAATATTTTGAAAAAAAATCTTTACGAACAAATTACTATTATAATTCACGGATTTTATTTTCATTACTATTTGAAAATTATATTAGTAATCTGGCTAGTCACCGACAAAATTTTGTTTATTAAGAACGAATGATTCACATAAAAAAATAATGTTTGCAAGTACCACATTAAAACCGTAACTTTTTAAATGTCCTCCACTTCTATAGCACGTTACATCATGGAACTGTTAATAGAAATAATGTCATCTTAGTAACGTAATAATTTTCCCAACCCGTATGGATGCGTGGAACTGCCAAAATAAACTTTAAGCCTATTATTCTTTCTACTGGTCCTTCCTATTTGAGAGAGAGATAGAGAGAGAAAATATTTATTGACACAAAACAAGTAAAATAAAATAAAATATTTATACATAATACTAAATACTATCTAAACATAATGATTGAATGTATTGTGCCAAAAGGTATCGCCTCAGCATATTATTTGCAAATCCACCTTTAGGTGAATTTGCGCTGGTTTTCAGTCGAGACCTAATAACAAAAAACCTCACTGTACTTTATCGCATTTGCAATTTATCGTAGAAGTTATAAGTGAAAGTATAATTTTCATTCAATATTATTATATTGTATTCATTCCCCCCTAGTCGTAGTGGATGGAAAAATACGTCCTTCAATACCAGTGCGATAGATGATAGATCAGTAGAACTATGTGTTTTATATTTATCTATAATTTTTATGTAGGCATAAACTCGTAGCTAAAATCCTGTTATCATCATCATTCTCCTGCCCTTATCCCACATTACGTGGGGTCGGCACAACATGTTTTTTCCTTCCATTTTCCTCTGTCACTCGTCATCTCAACTCTCACTCCTTTCTTACACATGTCATCCTTTACACAGTCCATCCATCTTTAATCCTGTTATATTGTATTTAATTTATGAATACTCGTATCTCCATTATAATTTGCTACGCACGAATAACACGGGAGGTCTTATTCGTGCTTTATTATTTGTGTCCGCCCAAGGTTGCCTGGAAGAGATCTCTATCAGCGATAAGGCCACCCATTGATTCACAATTTTTGTACATTTTAATATTTTTTATTTATGTTTTATAATGCTGTGTTCAATAAAGAGTATTGTATTGTATTAGAATAGAATAGAATGTCTTTATTGCTTCAAACATGGTATAAAGGTGATAATAATTACATTAAGGTCCACATGTTTCACTAAAAACTAGCATGCAATAATTAATTAAATCTAGGATAAATGTCAAAATAATTCATTAATGTCATAAAAAATATTTTCATTCAGCCATTTAAATAGTTTTTTCTTAAATATATAATTATTGTATGTGGAACTGCCAAATAATTCATACATACCTACTAGCTGAAAATCTTTATTTTCTCCATTCATAATTTATGTAACACCCATCACTTTTTCCAATATAGTTGGCGCAAAGTTCAGTTTTGTTTCGAAATAGCGAACTACTCGAGCCAGGGTCGGCAGTTGAACTTTTGACGTCTCTTCCATCTTCCAATGGCTAAATATTTCATCCACATATAGACGCCTGACTTTGATACATCTCTTGTGTTCAAACTACGAAAATAAGTGAGAATGGAATTCATTCATACGTTAGTGTGATTTAGGAATTCTCCGTAAAATAAATTGAAGGTCGTAAAAATAGCACATTATTATTTGCTGAAGTAATTTTAAAACAGAGTATTAAGTACTATAGTAAACAGTATCTCTTATTGTTTATCTGTATGTCCGACGTTTTCTTCTCAAACAGATTATGTAGGTAGATAAAAATCTAAATTTAAAATTTAAGGAAAACCCCTGATTCCAATGTCTTAATTTCCTTAAAAGTAAAACACCATAATATTTAGTAACTAGCTGTGCCCTTCGGTGCTACGCGCGTTATAATGGATGAAGTACTAATAAATATGTTGTTGGTTAAGCCAACAACATATTTATTTGAATAAAGATTAATATTATTATGTTGATACAACTTAAACAAATTATTTCGACCAAATTAGGAACCATAAAAACGGTTTTTGTGAGGTAATCTTAAAAGATAGACATATACTATCGCGGACTGTTTTTTAGATCATTAAAAGAGCTATTATTCTTTAATACATATTTTTTGTGTATCTTGAACCGTTTTCACGGCGCACGCAACGGAAGGCTTCAAAGATGAACAATTTCTCCCGTTTTTTACACATTTACCACTATATCTTTGCTCCTATTGGTCGTAGCGTGATGTTATATAGCCTATAGCCTTCCTCGATAACTGGACTATCCAACACAAAAAGAATTATTCAATTCGAACCAGTAGTTTCGGAGATTAGCGCGTTCAAACAAACAAACAAACAAACAAACAAACAAACTCTTCAGCTTTATATATTAGTATAGATGTGCACGCGATGCGCTTTCATTTTAATACCCCACTCGAGTATATTTGCAGAGTTTCGGTTTTCCTTTCCCACTCCAAAGTTCCTTTCCCAAAGTTATGGGGATGACATAACTTTTTAAAGGCTCAACCGATTTTCAGGAAATATGTCTAAGAATATTCGCGCGATACTCACCTTTTATACAAAAAAAAACTAAATTGAAATCGATCATCTGTTCGGGAGCTGTGATGTCCCAGACAGACAGACACACACACACAGACAGATACACATACAGACAGACAGACACGTCAAATATTTATAACACCCCTCTTTTTCGGTCGGGGGTAAAAAATATTTAGATAGATAGAAAATACTTTATTACACACCAAACAAAGAAACAATACAATAGGAAAATAAAAACTAAACAGCAACCAATTTTAGTAGATATATGTGATTCTCTACGCCATTGTGGACCTAAGTGACATAAAGTGTCCTTAGGCTTATATGTTCAGCAGAAGATCAACTGCTGCTAGACAAAGGCCTTCCTTGTACATTTCCAGAATTTATTTCGATCAGACGCAGTTTGCTTCTACCGAGACAAATCGGCTTTAACCAAGTTATTCGTCCGGTAAGTCACCCCGAGCATAGCCCCCTCTACAGGGTGTAACATAAGTTTCGGTCAGAATCGGAAGATCTGAAACTATAACAAATACGAAGATCTGTTCTTAGGAACCACGTCATCGATTTTAGTACAATTAGAAATTACATTCAAACATAAAGCAAACATGGTACTTATCTCTAGAATAGAACCCGAAACCGGGCTTCTTGTAAAATAAAACTTACACTTTACTTTTCTCCTTGGTCTGGGTGTTTAATATGTATAATTAAAATATCTATATATGTATGTATATTATATTAAGTATATTCAGATATCTAGTACCCGTAACACAAGCTTAGAGCTTACCACGGGGCTAGATGTTGTTGTGTAGATTGTCCGTTAACAATTTTTAAAATATTTTTGTTTTCAGCGTCCGATTATGAATTCAGAGAGCCGTTCCAGTAGTAAGGGCTCGACCAAAAGGGTAAAGCACCCAACCAGACATTCTAAATAGACAAAATTAACCTCTGTGGTTAGCTATAAAAACATTTCTAAAGAACCACGATCCGACCGCGACCAAGCCAGTACCTACAGAATACACCAAAATTACTCTATTACACCCAAAGTTAACATACAACCCGTCTCTTTGTTGCTGACTTTATTATACATTTTACGTTTTGAAACAGTTTATTTGGCTTATAGAATGTATCCAGCAACGAGTGCTATTTGTATTTGACGATACGACTGAGTTAATTGAATGTTGGGATGGGTGATAGAGGAAAATTAAAGCAAAAACATGTTGTTCTGATGACAAGAGCAGAAAGATGATACGGTTGAGCTCTGCTGGATATCATCATCATTACTCCCACGGCTGGGATAACGCTCCCACTGCTGGGACACAGGGACTTCTATCTTGACGAGAGATATTAGGCCTTTATTCACGCTGGCCAAGTGCGGGTTGGTGAATGACACATGTCCCTCAAACTCTTTTCAAGTTAACAGAACATGCCGGATTCCTCACGATGTTTAGCCATCGCCGTTGTTTTAAAGCACACATTACATTTTTAAAGAAGTAGAATCCAAAAGTGCGTGGCGGTGTTTGAGCCCACGACCTTCGGAATGAAAGTCGAGTGTACTCCCACTAAGCCAACACGGCTTTATTTTCACTGCATGCCGAAGAAAATATTAAAAGGAATCGAAACTTGATCGAAACGCAACGTTCCCCGATTTTAAAATGCCACTGTAGATCCCGGTCACGGGAAACTAACAAAATTAAACACAGCAGCGTTTAAAAGGAGGCTGAAATCCAGTATTTATCCATCAGAGATTAAACTAAACAGAATCGTATCGTGCATCGGATCGCCATTAAAGAAGCGTCGAATGTTTCCAGCGTATCTGTGTCGGGGTGAGCGTCACAAATTGAATTGTCGGAAAGGGAGGCGGCCCCCTGGTGTGAAGCCATGTGTCCACTCGGCATGCTTTCGACAGCCAGCTTTTCATTTCTATATTAATTTGTTGGGTATTAACAGTAGCATTTTCTAAAATGTAATAACGGAACATTCGTTTCCGGAACACAACGGCTTTGTTCCTCAGTGCGGGTAATATTGTACAGTAATAAACTTCGTATGATATTAAAAGCTTATCTAAAGTACTTATGAGAATAGTTATTGCACATTTAATAGCCAAGTGGTTGATAGTGAAGTCTATAAATTATTTATCGTATAACCGTGTGCTGTTATGATGTAAATAAAATAAGTAAGTGGCTAGGGGGTTTATCCGTTTATTGTGGTATTTTACAATTATATTTGTCATCGTTTCAGGTGGCTGGGGGCTTACCTTTTAATTGTTAAATAATACAATAATCATTATGACCTATATAATGTTGCCATTGAACGTCATTAATGGATCCCTCATTAATCAAACTTTTTATTAACAATGCATGGTAATTACAGCAGATTGGTGCGAACCCAAGTGAATTGTTAAGAATGTTTGTCTAAGATGACGCTCCTGACATTTTGATAGAAAACATTATTTTAACGGGTTCCAACATATCAGAAGACGAAAATGGGCAATTGATTTTTAAATAATTAATATTTAAAAATCAATGGATGGAATGGAATGACGTTTCCTCCTGTTAGTTTCACAAAGATTCTAATCTTAGTTTATGACAAAAAGATAATCATCATCTTTTTTTTTTTTAATGTCGATAATTCTTCATTTGACCACAATCTCACCTGATGTAAAGTGACGATGTGGTCTAAGATGGGACATGAAGACCTAGAAGGTATGGCTTCTCCGGACCACATTACGAAACACGAAAAAATCGCTTCACGCACTGGCCCAGCCCGGAGGGTGGTGACAAGCCGCGGCCAAAGCCTATCACCAGAGACTGTTCTTAGCACCACCCGGAGGTCACGTGTAAGGATTCAGAGGGTTACCACTTACGGACGTGAACAGACAAAACCTCCATCACCCTATTAACGTTCCCACTGCTGGGACACTGGGACCTAATCTAATAATCACCTAATCTCTCTCTAGGCGAGAGAGATTAGGCCTTAATTCACCACGCTGGCTAAGTACGGGTTGGTGAATGTCACATGTCCTTCAAACTCTTTAAAGTTCTCAGAACATGCCGGTTTCCTCACGATGTTTGATAAATAGATGTCGTACGGTAATTATAACGGATCAATTTGATAGTCCTTGAGTCAAAGTCAAAACGTTTATTTCCTTAGAAGCACAGGGCATATATTATTATGGGCAGGTCAAACTAAAGTTAATTTAAATAAAAACTTTAAATTAGTCCTACTATTCACCGTTACCATCATAGATGCGACCTGGCTAAGCCATTTATGAGATTCATTGTCAAAATTCAAATTTTCGTATGAAGTAGACTGTAAAATCCACGTTTGATGGTAAAATGCTGCATTAGCAGTAAAAATGGAGTGAACGTATGTTATGATCACCATAAAGTTTGAATGCGGGCATTGGAATCATTATCGACGTAGTCTAGAAAATTCACTTCTGTGAACTTTCAAAGTTGTTTGAAAGGAGATGTTTGTCTGAATTTAATTTGAAACTCTATCATTTGGGATATGGCTTTTATAACTAAAGGAAATTTTATTGAAAAATATTCCTCAAAGCAGTAAAGTATGTGTGCAGCCTTGCACGCCATTGTTATAAGCAGTTTAACTTTTGTGGTCTGTCCATCTGTATGTAGCATCGTAGCTCCTAAATGGATAAACCGATTTCGATTCTGTTTCTTTTATTTGAAAGATAGGTAAGCGGAAAGTGTTCTTAGTTATGTTTAATAAAAATAGATTTACCGGTTTCACAGATATAAAGAGTTAAAAAGGCATTGAAATATTAAATGTTTTCAAAAATACCCGTGTTGGGTACCTAATGAAAGGACATAACTTATACGCCACAAAACAGCAAGTTTAATGAAAATCGGTCAGGCCATTTTAAAGATATGAGGAGTGAATGTTTACAAATATACTTGGGTGAGGTTGAATAACGGTTAAATGACAATTCAATGATATTTAAGACCAGTTTTTAAATTTTATCTTGTTATCTGAAATGATTGATACTTTACCAGTAGAACTTTCTGAAACAATCTTTAATCTGTATTTGGTAAACTTGAAGTTGGTTTCACTAAAAATGTCTTCAGTTAAACCTTTACAAATACTGAGTTGCACATCTTTTTGGGAGTGCCCAAAAGGCTATTTACTGTGTCTAAATAATTTTACTTTTGGTATGTGACTAAAATATAAGTACCTTCTCAATATCTTATCTATGTAGTATAACACCCATAGTACAAGCTCTGCTTAGTTTGGGGTTAGGTGATGCTGTGCTGTGTGTGTAGTTCGGAAATATATATATATATATATTTCTTTCCATTATTCTAAAATCTGTTGTTGCTTCTTAGGTAACTAACTAATTTGCTATGTTAAACTTATTAGCTATATAATTAAGTTATTTTTAGTAGTACGAGTAGTTTGAAGATACATTATGTTTTACTATAAATTAATAATTTTTGATAAATTTAAATGACCGTCAAATTGTACCAGCAGAAACAAAAACTAATTTGATCCTACCTATAATACAATTCTCAGAATTCTCAAAAAACCTGGGCATAACCTGATAACCATAATCGCTTATGATATGATAGCTGGTTCCGCACCTAATCTCCCTGCAAAGGATCCATTTGCAAACACATTAAGTGGAATAAAGTGCTGCCGAGAGCTTTCACGGAGAAAAATTCTAAAGCACCCTTTGCTTTTGGAAATATTATCTACAGTAATATTATATTATACCTCTAAATAACTATGCGAAAAACTTGAGACCCACTAGACTTAAATACTTATTTCATTGTTGTATAGGTCATTTATCGAGAAGGGCTATAAGTTTAACCAAGGCAAATATAAGGCGTGAAAAAATAGTTAAATATAAATTAAAGGAATCATATAACAATCTTTAAAATAGTTTTCCTGGCTGCTTTGACTGAGCTTAAATATCATCATTATCATCAACACCAATCGGATCCATTGTATGTCTACTGCTGGCTATAGTATTAGACTGTTTTGTGCTATAGCTTACTTGACCGAGTGCATTCGAGGTATCCATCTAAGAGCGCCAAGCCGAAGCGCTCCAAACCTAAGAGCGCCAATCCTAATGAATGCATATTGACGGGATTCTAACGTAACTATTGTTGCAGGATGTCGGACGACGTTCCGTTGAATTGTTCTATTACGAACTTGTTATCGAATGCGATCATGTACAAAATCTTCATAAGACCTACAGAAAAGCACCATTTCAGATATCAGCCAACCAAAATGTATTTTTGGTTAAACGCATGCATGGAATTGATGCTACAGTGCATTTCAACGAAACCAACCTTTAATCAAGCAGCTGAAGCATGAATCTTAACTATCACAATTTCTCCAATGAATAATAAAATGGTCGTATTTAAAATGAGTAATATATACGGAAGCGGAATTAATATTTTGTAAAAGCATTTACTACGGTTTGTCATGGATATACTCACTCATATCGCCGATATGTTTTTATCCTCAACTGTAAATACAGAAAATTGGTTATAGCGTATAATTGTTTAGGGTTCTGAACCTCGAAAGGTAAAAACCCATCACTTTGTTGCCCGTTTGTGTCTGTCAGAGATAGTAATTAGTAATGGTAGTAATTAGTATTAGAGTTAATATCACAGCTGGATAGCTGGATAGCTGTGATATTCAAGCATGAAATTTAGATCAAATACTCAAATCTACTGTCCCTTGTGGCTATAATTAATCAAATTACTTAACTAATGCAATCAAAAGGTACAGCCGTTTATGTTTTAACGATTAATAAATATACGATACTCAGAAAGTAATTAACACATACTTCTACTACTGGTTCTTCAAATAATACTAGAATCTTGAAATTTAGCAACACCTTACCATAATTTTTTTTTACCTTTTTTTGCTTACTATCTCTCTGCTTATGAACGTTTTATCTTTTATAAAGAATTCATATCAAATACAGGTATTATGTTCCTTGTAGTAAAAAATCAAACTACTAGGTAAAACTTTAGAATCCAGCCGCACGATTTTGGGGGGGGGAGGTGGAGGGGGGAGGGGGGAGGAGGGGGAGGTACCCCCTGTACCACTCCCCCTCCGCGGAAATATGTAGTTTAGGAGATATAGCAATTTGAAATTCAATAAAATCTAACCTCAAAAATAGGGTTTTAAATAATTTCTTAGCTTCTCAGTTACAAATATTAAATAAAAAACAATATTTAAGTAATCCTTATTGGTTTACGGTGCACTCTACACTCTTTTGTTGATAAAATTAACCCATGCTCTTCAGCATATGCGATTCGAGTTGGCGAGTGTCAAGTTGTCGTATCAGACGAGCCAAATTAAACATCGCCACAATTTCCGAAGTAAATGGCGCTTTACAAGCACTCCATCATCTTCAAGCTCTAATAAAAAAAATAGTATTAATAAACTGCTCCGGCGCTGCGGGAAGTGCAGCCCCTTCGCCCTTGCGTAACAAAGCGCAGTCACCCATGCTCACCTCCGCAGCTTCGGCTTATTGGTCGCCTTCGGCGACCAGCCTCAGCCGCTCCGGCTCGAACGGGTGCCTGCGCTTTGTTACGGCGGGCGGGAGCTGCTCTCCCTCCGCGCCTCCGGCTTTTTATATACACTCTAGTTGTGTGACAGACAAGACCACGTGGAATTAGGGGTGCACTGATTCGGATTTGCAACTTAAAGTGACCTAAATCAACCCAATGTAGTGTGCACTGATTCGGATTTGCAAATTGAAGTGTAACCTCACTCACTCACTAAAGGTACAATCTAACCTTATCTAATTGTAATTCTTACCTTCTTGACTTCCCGATGGAATTGGTTCACCTTCCCTGCGACTCGTCGACGCTACTTATATGATTGCATTGTAATTTTAAGGTAAAAACATTACATATTATAAAATTTTATACAAAAATAACGTTCCATTTCACGAAAACAAAATTTTTTTTTTATTAAAAAAAGTACGCATCTCCGCGGTGAGGGGGTGGTATTTTTGGAAAGGGGAAACCAATGCCATCTTAAATCGCGCATCAGCACCCCCAAAATCCTGCGGCTGGATTCTAAAGCCAAGCCAACTACTATTTTAATCTGTGTTAATGCAATCAAAACATTTTACTTTATTTTTTGCATTTTAAGCCGAATTTTTGGTATCGAAATTACTCGCAATGGAATCAAAACGTATAGGGTACTTCCAATCATTCTAGAATCTTCAAATCTGTTACAAAACAACAGCTTGAAAAAAATCTAAAAAACTATTAATTTTTCGTGTTATATAAATATAAAAACTTTAAACGGATAACATACCATGATTAGAATGTTCTTGAGTTTTACGATATTTCGACGCTCTTGCATGCACCATGATCGCGAAATAAACTGAATGTGTTTGCTTTTAGGCAGACGGTTAAACATGTAGCGTTCACTTATGCTTTACCCGGCTCTCCAATACAAAATTACGATTATAACAACACATCCGCTCAGCATGACGGCTAGACTACGACTGACTCAGAACGTTTGTGCATGAGAGGTCTACCCTATTTCTGAGTCTTTTATTGCGGGGTTGATAAATACTAGTGCTGTGTTGACGTGTGTGACCGTGCGTCGAAATATCGGAAAACTCAAAAACAGTCTGATCATGTTATGATTTACGTTCAAGTTTTAATAGCGTTAAAAACCATGATAATCTAAAAAGTAAAATCTATTTAAATCCTACATATAGTTGTTTTTTTTTTACTTTATTGCTACATAAAGGTTTGTGCAACTCGCACTTGGCCGCTTTTATTTTTATTGCTTAAACAACTAATGAGTTGTGCCGACCCCACAAGGTGTGGGACAAGGGCAGGATGATGATAAGCTAATGATAGATACTAAAGCGGCGGATTCGATATTGAAATCAGGTTATTATTGCAATCGGTTTCGCTTTGAAAATTATTGTGAAGTGACAGTTTTCTAGAGATAAAACAGAGTTTTTGTTTGCAGTTGCAATACGAAACCGTCTTCTGTATTCAGCAAATTATTGTTTGTTATACATGACAGTTGTCGTATTCTAATATCTATAGATTCGAAAATGAAATCAGTTTATTATTGCATCGGTTTTGCTTTGAAAATTATTGTTAAGTGACAGTTTTCTAGAGATAAAACAGAGTTTTTTTTTGCAGTTGCTATACGAAACCGTCTTCTGTATTTAACAAATTAATGTTTATTTAACATGACAGTTGTCGTATTCTAAGATCTATATAATAACTATAAGAGCCTATATTATAACCAGATAATTATTATCCATTTCTGAAAGCGAATTTCAAACCCCGCCCACACTCCCATATTCGTCTATATTTTAGTTGGAACTCCCACTTTATCAGAAAGTTATTCAAGCGAAGCCTCAAGGGACCCCTAATTAGGTTGTCGCGTGAACTAAAGTTCCCTCAGCAAAACACCAGAAAGAACTTTGGACGCCCTTACACATTGTGTCTGAAACAGAAAACGAATTGCCATGTCATGTCAGAGCAAAAACTGTTTGTATAGAATTATGGCCAAAAAATCTATAGAAGAAACTTGGCCTTTCAACTCAATTGGGTAGCGATTGTGTAACAAAATCTCTTATACGCAATTTTTGAGATATCTCTAATAGCTCGTATGTGTACTATGCAAGTTTTAGGAGATATAATCTGAGTGAATTGTTTTTGTGATGACACTTATAAACTATAAAGCACTTAAAAATAAACTAAATTTAAGTAAGTAAGCATTGTTGTTTATCCCTACCTACCTCTAGTATCTTTATCAGACGTTGAGGTAATCCCAGTAATGAGTAACCCCATAAAAGAATATCTAGAAATTAATGTATAACCAAGTTATCGGTAGTCATAAACTATACAAACAAGAGTAACTAAGACTATTTATTGCGACTACTACTTGTGTGTACTTTATAATAGAAGATTTATGATATATTTTTAGCCAATCTGTGGAGCGTAATATTCATCATTATAGCAGACAGATTTCTATTGCTAGAGGCCTCATTTATTTCCAGTTTTAGACAAAACGGCATTAATCCACCGTAAATCTACGACCTTAACCATCCTTGGCCTGAGTGTTTAATATGTATATATATTTATTCCTTAAGCCATTTGAGGGAAGTCTTCAGATTTAACAGCTATCTCCTACATATAACTCTGGCCAATAACGAGCTAATCCGATATTGTGGAATTGAAGCTTTAAATATCTGTATTTGAAAGTAGAACACTTAAACGTCAAACAGTACAAATAAATCAACTTAACATTTGGTTAAGCGCCGGTAACAGCATAAGTGCATGCCTCAGAGGAAGATATATAAAGTTAGAAATTTGAAACCGCGACATCAAAGTTGGTCCTTTGAAACGGATAGCGTTAAGCTCAAGCTCCATTCATGTTTCAGCTTAAAGTGATGTGACAAAATACGTGGTTTTTTGCAATAATGACATGTAAATAAATATAAATAATAATATGAGAGACGAACTTGACGCCCACCCTAGGGATGGACAACTTCAACCGGTGTTAGGGACGTCTGGAAGGAAGGTAGGGAGGCCTTTGAACTGAAGTAAGACACCACAGGATTATAAAAAAAAAAAAAATAGGACTAAAACAGACAGGATCATCTAACCCCAAAACTAAGCAGAGCTTGTACTATGGGTGTTAGGTGACTGATATACTACATGGATACATTTTTTTTGAAAAAACATACATATTATACAAAGAAAACATCCAGACCCGAAACCAGAAATTGTAGATATAACATAATCTGGTTCCCCGACGGGAATCGAAGCTCTTGCGAAACAGGCGGACCTTTGCCCACCGAGCCACAGAGGTCGTCAAATCTGTAAGACATAAAATGCAATGATGTGTTTTATTTATTAAGATTTTATGGGTTTTTAAATTGATTTAAGTGCGTTCTGTGTCTGCTATTATGCATAAAAGACATACAATGATAGAAAAAGCCTTCAACTTGTTGTACAGTGTGCATTATCATCCTTATGTACATACAAATTAGGGTTTATAAAAGTGGTGTAGGTACATAAGTTCAATACTTGTTCTTGGCAATTCAATTCATCTTTATTTAAAACTAGCGGCCCGCCCCGGCGTCGCACGGGTAAAAAAAGTTCCTGGCAATTTTTCCTTATTTGCTCACCGTTTAGACCTACCCGGACTACGACAAACATTTTAAAACCAAAATCATCTCAATCGGCCCAGCCGTTCTCGAGTTTTAATCAGACTAACGAACAACAATTCATTTTTATTTATATAGACTAGCTGACCCGGCGAACTTTGTTCCGCCTTAGACGCCATAAATGAGCAGATTTTTGATTTTATTAAGTTAATTATCCAAACTTACCAAAATTCCATATTATATTGAACTTTTAATATTAGGCCTGATGGCTCTAAAGTAACCGTCATGTGAACAAAGAAAATCAGGTTTCTTAGATCCTTTAAATTAATTATTTTAAATGTATTGTTTATCAATAAGATTGACAGAAGAATCCGTTTTAAACGTAATTTTTTTTTCATCTTTTTTGACTATATTTGCAGCACGCATTCAGTCAATTCTATGTCAAATGTCTTAAGGTTACATTAAAAAAGTTTAATAATTTTATATGGTGGTTAAGTAATTTTAAATTTCCTAATTGTCCGCGCAATTTCCTTAATTTTTTCTTTCATAAGAACCTTCTGATAATAACGAACAGAACAAAAAAGAATTAGCGCAATCGGTCCAGCCGTTCAGGCGTGATGCCGTGACCAAGGGAAATAGGGATTTATTATTTATTTATCTGGAAATATTTATTTAATATATAAGTCGAGTCTGTATAGAATCTAGAGGCAATATGGCTTACTTAAAATAGTAAAAATATAACTGATTTTGATTTAATTTCACGTCAAATTCACAGCCAACCTGTTTCGAACAACCCTAAAATAAAACATTAAACATTTCCGGTCTATAACTACTATATATACTAATACTGTAAAGCTGGAATTAGTTTATTTTAAAGCGCTTAACTACTACTGATCCAAAATTCATTCGGTGTAACAAAGCCCATTTAATTTATTTTAAGAATACTTTATTGAACAAGAAAATAAAGAATTGTACAAAAGGTGGGCTTAATGCCAAGGCATTTTCTACCTGACAACCTCAAACAGTTATGTACAACATATTTATCGAGGAAGGCTGTAAGTTACTTTTAACCGCGGGAAAAACGTTGTATTTGCGCGAAAATCAAAAATCATGGGCAATGCTGTGCCGTGTATAGCTAGTCCTAAATAAATTATATGATTAATAACAAAAAATACACTTACTCTTCTACATTTGTATGTTTTTTATTAATAAATGCGCGGAGTCTTATCCCAATAAATACATACCTGCTGGTATTATGAAGAGGATTTTCGCCTTACATTTTCGAAACTGTCAGTTGCACCGAGCGATTGGATTCTGGCGACCACTCCACTCGCCTGTCAGATTGCTGTCCTAAGGCCAATACATTCCACATAGAGCTAGTATTAAAGAACTGTTCACACTATTAAACGAGAGTATTTTTATTAGCTAGTAGATGATGTAATAGCGTTTTTGGCTAAGTGGGAGCACATTCGACTTTCATTCCATTTTTCATCTTGAAAAATGTATGTGCGCTTAAAAACACGTGCTATAACGGTGAAGGCAAACATCGTGAAGAAACTGACATGTTCTAAGAACTTTAATGAGTTTTAAAGACATAACCCTTGGCCAGCATTTTGAATTAAGCTAATCTCACTCGCCAAGAGAGAAGTCCCTGTGACCCAACAGTGGCAAAGTTAATAGGGTGATGATGATGTTGAGAAGCTGTCTTCTGTACACTAATTTCACTAATAATATAATTAAAAGTACAAGAAAGAACATGACCTATATTGATGATTTATATGCTTTTTGGCAAAATTCCGTTTATGCTGAACCAAGTGTGCATGTCTGTAGAAATAAACGCCAGGCACGTGCTGTGGTTAACAAATTGTATCCAACGAAAAACATTTTTATGGTTAATGTTGCCACGACGAGAACAGTTAGAGCCTGCTCCAAATGAGTCATATACAAGGTGTTTTAAAATTGGTATATATAGCACTAATCAAACAGTGGCTAAAGATTTAATGTAAATTAAACTAATAAGAGTTTACGAATGACCTACAGATAAGTTAAAAAAATATAAATGTTACGCCTTATATTTGGCTCTTTTAAAAACTTATAGTTATTAATTCAGTTAGTAATTTAATACAGTGTATTTTTTTTGTTATATAAATAATAAAACTCTCTAAATATATAACACTCATAAACTTTATTTGAAACAAAATCCTTCATATCAGTTTCAAGAAGCAGTTTCACTTAATAAATCATCCGTGTGGATAAACCCTTATCCGGTACATTGCAAATAGAGCCAGTATTAACTTCAATCGGTATTTTATTGTTTTCGGTATAAAGGAAGGGGATTTACTGGTTGAAAAATTGTGAGGATATAACAGAAATTTGAAGTTATGTTTTAGTTGAACGTTATAAAATCTTGTATGTTAGTTTTGTATGTCGTAAACTTTTATAAAACGTGTTGCAGACGCAACCCCTTCGCAGTCGCTTCTTGCGTTTGGCCGAAGCCTAAAGCTATTTTTATATAATTTTAACTTTATATTTAGAATAATGTTAAAAATCCTAAATATATTGAGTATCCATAAAAATAATATCGCGTTTTAAAAAACTGAATCTTCTCGTATTTGTTATGTTTTAGTAGATTGGAGTTTATAAAGTAGAGAAAAATAACGCGAGGAAAAAATCTTATTACTTACGAAAAATTCATATTCTTTGGTTAGTTTGATTATGCCTTTATTACAGGAGGATATACACAGGAGCTCAATTATTTTATATTTATAATTGTATCATGATTTATGATTAATTAACAAGTTAGGTCGTGCTTAATTTAAAAAAATATATTTTTTCGATGCGAAGCCAAGTGTACAATTTGTTACCTTAAATAATGAATAAATGAACTACTATCAGTCTACTTACCAATCTACTATACGAGTATAGATCGAAGTATTTGGTACTTTAGCTCGTGGTTAGAATCCACCCATTTGTAAAGATAACGCTACAATAATTTCGGTGCGAAACGACTCATCAAAATAACTCTTTATTGATTCACACCGTGGTATGTCCAGCTCGTGGTGCTAAATGACTAAAGACCCAAGTTAAACTTGCTTATAGTCATGTACATACTATAATTAAATTTGCTACGGAAGCCGTTTATAATTTATAAACGTCCAGCAAACATCTAGTAAAGTTTGTTCATCAACTCGAGTCCCTCTGGGGACCTATCGATGTCAACACGACGATATTTGCGTACCAGGGTAGCAGGGCCACAAAGGCGGTGGACATTGCCTGTTGAGACTTAAATGTCTGTACAAAAGCGCTGGGTAATAGCCGTGTTAGGTCCGTGAAGGTTGATATCAAATTACTTTAGTGTAGCAAAATGAGAGACTTATTTTATTTTAAATTTAGAATAATTAATCCTTCTCAAACGACATACTTTCCTTTCTTATTAAATTTGGCACATAAGCGTTTTAGAATGAATAAACATCCTAATTTTGTTTATCAGTTCGAGTTCTTCTGGAAACCTATCGATGTCAACACGACTGTATGCGTACTAGGGTCGCAGGACTACAAAGGCGGTAGATATTGCCTGTAGAGACTCAAATATCTGTACAAATGCAGAAGGATTGGTGAAACATTGTAAAAGACAAAGAGGTTCCAATATTTAGGCATACCTACTAGTCCGCCATATGAAATTATGTTTTTAAAGTATGAGATAGGATCATAGTACTAGGTGTAGAGGTTCAGTTTCCAGTATAAAAATGCAATAAAAAAAACACACAAAAATACGTTAAACAATATATTTTTTAAAGTGCGAAAAGTTCGGTCAGATTGTTCATCCATCCAAGTACTGACATTGTGTAACTTCATAGAAATCCCATTTATTGTATGGGAGCCCCCACATATATTTATTGATTATGTGTTTTTAGTATTTGTTGTTAGAGCGGCAACAGTCCAGCATACCTCGAAATTGCAATCTATCACGGTTCTTTAGGTGCAGTCTGGTGACAGACAGAGAGACAAAGTCTCTGTTATAGGGTCTCGTTTAACGCTTTGGCTACTCCTAAAACTCGTGATTTTGTAATAATAATAATATTCATTTATTGCAAGAAAAATATGGTACATTATAAGATATTAAATTTAAATTAGTTTCACATACTTCACCAAAAAACATTGGCATGCAAAAATGTTGTACATTAAAATATAATAAGTCAAGATTAAATTAAATGTCATTTACAGCTACTCAATCATGGTTCATTCATCAAAATTATAAATGTCAATTAATATACATAGTCAAGATTTAAAATCTAAATAGTCCTTGACACTGTAGAAAGCCAGGTAAGGAACAGTGTTAACAAACAATAGGTGTTAAGGAACTCTCTAAGTCATACGGCTTCTGAGACATTTGGCTATTACAAACAAAACCCTAGAGTTACACTTGAATTTCAATTTCCTTTATAGAAGCCCATCGGCCGTGCCCTCGGGCAAGGTGATTGCACGGCACTCTCAGTCTGCAGCTCTGACGGTGTTTGGGTACAATCTTAGTGCTTAATCAAATGATCCACACATGGCCACTCTCTAGACTTCCCAAGGTTCTACAAGGTGCAATAGGCTTACAAAGTCGGACAACGTTGTAAAGGTAACTTCTTAACAACAAAATAGTCTTACCTGATAAGTCCTGAAGATTCTAGTGAGTAGAAACGAACTCTAAAATAAGAATTGAATATTGACTATGAAGAATTACGTATGAAGTAAACTGCAGTGGCTTTTAACTCATTTTGTGTAGAATCGCGAATAGGATGAATTGCGATTGCGTCAAAATATAAATACTGTAGAATTACAAATGTAGTAAACTGCAGTTGTGTGGAATCCATATTGTATGGGAATTACGAATAGGTAGAATGGCGTTTGTGTTGTCCATCGCATAATACACTTAATCCATCTTACGGTATCATTATGGTTTTGACTGATGCGCACTTTTCTTAGGGTCCTTTAGTTCAAATCTTTTAAGAACAAACAATGTGTTTCCATTTGTAAAAAATCACAATTGATATTTTAAGGGATTTCGTTAACTTTCATTAAGAATTGGGAATAACAATGTCGGGCGGTATATGGTTTTTGTTTCTGTTTCATATTTTAATTAATTATTTTTAATTAAATATTTCGCAAAACAGAAATTAAAACATTTATAATTATAAAACATAATGTCACTTTTTAGCCTAGATTGAGTTCCAAAACATGCACATACATATAAATTCATTATAACGAGTGAACAATTATCGCAGACAATTTAAATTAAGTAATAATTATTTTTTCCTAATAGTTACAAATAATTTAGCCCTAATTCCACCATTTAATTTCAGTTAGCCTGATCTGATCGCGTTTACAGCGAATGGTGAAACGTGGAGTAACTGTAATTAACCAAACGACTCATTCTAACGACGGGATTGAAATATGGGTCAGATAGATAGTCAGATAGTCAATTTATTGGTAAAAATCATGTTTACAAGTCACTTTTGTATAATTTAAATAATAAGGTTTTTTATGTGTCCTTGATAGCTAGGCCTGATAAAAATGAATTGTTGTTCGTTAGTCTGATTAAAACTCGAGAACGGCTGAACGGATTTATCTTATCTTAGTCTTGAAATGTTCGTGGAGGTCTAGGGAAGGTTTAAAAGGCGAGAAAAAATCGAATAATTGCCGGGAACTTTTTTTACCCGTGCGACGCCGGGGCGGGCCGCTAGTAAATAATAATTATCTAAATATGTATGTCTAATATAATAAGTAACACAAGCTTAGAGCTTACCCGCGGGGCTTGATGTCCGGATTTTATGTTATATTTATTATGGTTACAATCAAGGGTGATTGTACACCACCCTTCATTGTACAACCATGCTCTCGGTCCATCGCATCGACACTGCTTGGTCACGATCTTAGTAATCGAGTCATCCCCTCATGGCCAGTGATAGCAAGTACACCCTGAGACATACAAGGTGCAAGAGAGTTGAAAATAAATATTGTTTTAGACACATCTGTAAAGGTGTTTTTTTTTTTATAGATTTATAACTATTTCTGTCTCTTTTAGTTTTAGTCACTGAAAGATCAAAGAAAAAAATCCATGTTGGCTAAGTGGGAGCACACTCGACTTTCATTCCGAAGGTCGTGGGTTCAAACCCCGCCACACACCTCTGGATTTTTCTTCTTGAAAAATGTATGTGCGCTTTACACACGCGCTTTAACGGTGAAGGCAAAACATCGTGAGCAAACCGGCATGTTCTGAGAATTATAAAGAGTTTTATGGACATGTGACATTCACCAACCCGCACTTGGCCAGCGTGGTGAATTAGGGCCTAATCTCTCTCGCCAAGAAAGAAGTCCCTGAGAGAGAATATTGATGAAATTTTGGGTCACTACTTGGATTATGTTTAATAATTCAAATTATTTGTCCCAGCAGTGGGAACGTTAGTTAGCAGTGGGAACACAGGGACGATGATGATGACGATGATAGGGGTGATGATAATGACATAAGTCATTATGTTGCAAATGAGTTGTTTAAGCCATGCAGTCTAGAAATAAACTGCATTTTTTAACATTAACATTTGTTAGTGTTCCGTAGTGATATAAATAGGTAGTTGGGTGATAAGGTCGCTAAACCCGCCAATAAATTTAAAAAATAGGTTGTTAATTCGTAATTAATTGCTTACATTTTATTTGCTTCATTTTTGTGAGTAACCACCACCATTATATCAAAAATACACAATTTTAAGGGTAGATCATGATGTTTGCTTACTGTTTTTTTTTCAGATACAACACGCCTTCTTGATTAGCAATTTTTTATATGACATGTGTCATATATAATTATATATTAAGCAATATTTATTCAATTTGAATCGTTTCTATCTTAATTCTGAAGATCCATAAATAAAATAAAAATAAAGGTCACATTGACGACTGTGACCTTAGTTATAGGATACGAGGACATTATGAACTCAGTATTAAGTCAAAAGAGCCTCTTTAACAATCACGAATATAAACTCCGTAAACCATCTCCTTATTCACCTTTTACGTATCATAGTAACAATCCCGCAATCCAAACACACGAAACTCACCTCTCTCACAACGCAGTAAGAACCACGGCTTTATAAGGGTTATAACATCTTTGTGTCGCCGTCTTACCGGAAGTCGTAACAGAGCACAATTGAAAGTCCTATATATCGGGCCTGTTGAAGCTTGAAATCGTGTTTCGGCGTCCTTTTTTGTTCGTGGCGGCTTCAGTCGCTTTATATGACACGCTTTAGGAACTTTTTTCAGATTGTTTTGTTGTATTTTATCTATGAAGACCGTGGAAGAAATAACAAAATAGCTGAATACGTTTTTTGTAACGGACATTTGATAAGTATGTTATTATAAAGTTAGTAAGTATATACAGGAGCGCTCTCTATTGAATTGTAGTTAGTACTTTGTAACTAACTGTAACTGCTGACCATGTCAACAGTTTGTCTTTGAATGATCAACTAAACATCAAAGCATAGTTGAATATTGTGACACTATTTAAGAGTTTTAGAGAATATATATAGTTTTTTTAAGTGTAAAAACATTTCTTTTTTATTTAGTAGCGAAGTACCGACATAAGCTCTCCGCCAACTTTTTAGGTATTAGGTACAGGCACTGAATAGTAAATTACTGTACAGGTAATTGTGTAGTAGTAGGAAATTTATATATTATACCGATCCCATGTAATTTGGAAAATGAATACCCAGTATTCAGCATCATCAACTTTGACCATTTGGACCAGTGAACTGAATAAATCAATAGAATATAATTTCTACGCAAACCTTTATATTAAATAACTAAATTAATTGTTATTTGAGGTTCAAAGGCAGGAATACAAGATTTATAAGTAAAATTACCCCTAAGTTTACGCTGTAACAAACCTTAGATCAGGTTTATTACCAAAGTATTTCACTAAAACATTCCTAGCAATTTTGTCCACTTATCCCCTGCCTCAGAAACAGAGTGCCAAGGGATAAGTGAACAAAAATCGTTAAAACATAAACTATCTTCCCTTCAGGGGATATCAAGCAGGGGATTTGTGAACCAAGCCCCTCTAAGATATCAATATGTAATTCATAAAGTATAATAACTTCGAAGACACTGCATGCACAGATTAGACTAACAGGATTACCCCAATCTTCGCGCGAGTCTTATTTATATTCATTGGAACGTAGAGAATCTCGGATTAGGAAAACAGGTTACAATGTCGCTTGGATAAATAATTTAGTTGTTTTCAAGGTAAGTGAATAATAAGCTTAGAATGTAGAGCTCTTTGCCCCAATTCAACCATTTTATGCTCCAAATCGAGTTTTATTGAAGAGTTGAGTCAATTATTGAAAAATCATAGTCATGAATAGTACTCGATAATAGTTATTTATTTATAATAACATTATACGTCACAAGCGAAGCCTGTTCTGATCGAGTTCTTAGCCAATGGTGAAATCGGGGTTCTTTTGAATTAATTCAATCATCATATAATGTTCTTAAAAGACAAAGAAGGACATTATTACCCTCTGTTTTGGCTATTTAACAGTAATTATTTATAAATTTGTTGATATTTTTCAGTGATATTTTCTCTTTTTTCGATATAACGTTAATATCATAGTTCTGTAAGGTAATTTTTGGAACCTAGTTATATATCTTAAACAAGCTTTCGATATTTTCAACACTAGAACAGAGTTTCCCGAGTTTTTACAATAAAAATTTTGTACTAATTACTGCTTTCTGGCCAGAACAAAGAGTAGTAGTGTTTTCTTTGTCTTACAAGCGGTTTCTGTTGTATTGTGCTTGGTGGAATTTTGATAAACAAGAGGCGTTTATCCTAACAGTTAGCAAAAACAAGGTCATTTGAGTGCCTTTGAGACAAATAAAGAACAATCTGTAACGAGGGAACGAATACAAGGATTTTGTCACAACGAAAGTCAGTTTGTATTTATAAGCGCAATTAAAAATGAAGCAACTCATGTTTAAATCCGTCGGTTAACGGAAATATAGCAATGCCGAAGAAGTTCCGAAGAAAATGACTTTAAAAGAAGGTGACCGGAGATGATTGATTTTTCATTCGAATTGCGCTCAAAGGTGGTAAGATATTAAATTAAATAAATCAACGATAGCCTACAATAGTCAACTAGACAATTAGACATTTCTAAAGTGCCATAATTCCCTCCTACGCATCAAACGTTTCTTACTAACCTACATTCTTAATAATAAAATACCAGGGAGTTTTTATAAAAAAAGAAATTCCGAGGCGTACGAAATGGTAATTTTTCCAACTTGAAATATTTCCACCGCAAACCTGACTTGTCGGCTACGAATTAGGAGGTATTAGTACGTACTTACCTAAGAAGGAACTTCTAGTCATGAATATTAATTGTCAGGTATCGCCTGAAGCATTCCGCTCTGGCAATATGGCGATAATTTTGGAATTTTATTCAGATAACAACAATTCAGGCCAGTCGTTTGAGTTATCTAGGCAATGTCTAGTTGTATAAAGTGTCGGCATCAAAATCTACCATTTAGGTACCCCTTATGTTACTTTCCTTTTCATTTTACTATGTTCCTATAATTTCTGTCTCTTTTTTCTCCTCTGTTAAGCCATAGATGTCCACTACGGACTCAGCCTCCGTTACAAACTTTTGACCATTTTCACTAACGGTTCACAAAATGTAACTAAAACGGGACATTTTTCAGATAAGATATTCTTACTTACGTAAGTATTGAGCATACTTTGGTGAAAAAGGACATTAACATTATAAAATAATTAGTGGTATTTTTTTTGTTATTACTCACACCAATTGTTAAACAAATAAAACACACAGACCAAGGAGAATGTGCTTGCAGAACATACAAACACTTTCACCCTCGGCGGGAATCGAACCCGCTACTTCTTGCGCCGCAAGCGGACCCTCGCCCACCGCGCCACTGAAGCAGTCAAAAAATCCAAAGGTTGCCTGGAAGAGATCGCTATTAGTGATAAGGTCGCCCATTGTGTCACTGTATTAAATATGTATCTCCTATGTATGTTCCTATATTGTGGTGTTGCAATAAAGAATTTTTGTATTGTACTGTATTGTATGCCTGAAGTTTTGCGAGAATGATGAACGAACAGAAGGATGTCTGCTTTGTTTGTTATGTTAGTTTGTAGTCATTTAATTCATGATAATACCTCTATTATTTTATAATTTCAACTCTAATTAAAGTATTAAATGTACCAAATCATCATCATCACTACATAGTATAAAACAAAGTAGCTTTCTCTGTCCCTATGTCCCTTTGTATCCTTAAATCTTTGAAACTACGCAACGGATTTTGATGCGGTTTTTTTTAATAGATAGAGTGATTCAAGAGGAAGGTTTATATGTATAATAACATCCATTAAATAGTGGAGAAGTACTGTTATTTTTGAGGTTTCTTATGTGATGTCGTAAATAATTTCATTTTTTTCCGCTTACATTGCAAACGCAGGCTGAACGAGTTTTATCAAAATAATTGGTAACGCCATCTATCCATAATCCTATCCAATTTCTCCTTTCCCTGACATAAGCGTGCTAGTGTCACTGTCAATGCGCTGGCGCGACAAGAAGAAGAAAAATGGCAACTGAAGAACAAGACTTGGCCGTGGGCAGTCGCGTGGAGTGGACGCTAATCGATAGCGAGATCGATTTTCATCTCCAATTTCCCGCCATATGGAACATTATAATTCCGCTGTTTGATTTCGCTGTAATATCATTGTGATCCTGGACGTAATATTTGGTCTTCTACCGCTCATTTTATGCGAGACGATATAGCCGTGTGTGGTGACAGTGTGGATGTGCTTGAGGGCGCCCTGAGTTGCTGGGCTGCCCCACCCCCGCAAGGAACGTGGAACCTGGCTGGAAGTCCTTCGCTTGCAGGTCAGTGCACGCTTTCCCTTCCATCCTTATTATTTTTACCCATCTGTTATTCCCCAAGGCGGCCCTGTGGTATCGAAGGCACAGGGTTCCCGCGCGTCTCCATAAGTGTGGTCCTATTCGAGACGGATTTGTCCCTAAAGTGTGGTTTCTCATTGAGACGGATTTATCCCCACATTACTTATTTATTCAAGATACAAATTTGTGGTTCAAACGAACCTTAGATACATATAATTTATTTCCCCCGCATAGCTTGTTAGAATACCTAAGTTATTGGTCTAACAAGTTATATTTTCGCTGTATAATCGAATTACATTACGTGATTCGAGTGATTGACCTTTTTTGTCATTGAGACTAACCGCATCCAACACGCATCTATTGCAGTTGGACCTGGTCATATCATTATAACCCGCTGTTTTTATATTTAATGTTCCATAACTTTAACATTATATGGTGTTTACGCATATACGTATTGATAAATTTACCGCAATTACGCAGTTTATAAGTTTTCTGTCTGCCTTCATAATTATTTAGCACTACCCCCTGCTTATTTGATAGAACACGCCATTTTTGCCCGGCACAGTACGAGTATCGCAACCGGTTTGCCGACGCAAGTATTGCCCCCCGCGCCCGCGTTAGATAGGTTATTACGCTTGTTATACGAACGCGCTGTAAATACTAATTTACTTCGTTATATTTTATATAACTATTATAACATAAGGCCTATCTTTCATTTCTTACGCACCGCAGTTATTTTATAAATTCTACAATGGCTAATACTAGGTCAAAAAACCCTATCGTAACAGATGATTCCCAGCTGTTAATATTGCAAGCTAAAAGGGAAGCTATCTTTGAGTTAATTCAAAACATGTATGATTCTTCTTCGAATATAGACGTAAGTGCTTCGAATAAGGAATCTTTTCTCTCTGAATGTGCTAATATTGATATTTTACGCAGTGAATTCTTAAAATTACTGGACGACTATAATTTACAGTTATTAAAGGTCGATCCAACCGCCGTACCAGATTATAAATGTATGGTTGCATTTGAGCAACTATACAGCCGCATAAAAAGATTGTATGATAAGCATTCTGTTCCGTCAGCTGTTATCAATACAACACAACCTTCTGTTGTTTTTAATAAATTGCCGCATAGGTTGCCACCTATTGAGTTAATCACTTTCGCAGGAGATATAAGGAAATGGCCTATATTTTACTCTTGTTTTAAGTCCGCTGTACATGAGAATCCATCCCTCACCGATGCCGAGAAATTATATTATTTAGTTGGTAGGTTGACGGGTAAGGCCGAGTCAGTGTGTATAGGTATAACGCACTGTCCAGAAAATTACGAACTCATTTGGCAAACGCTTGTTGACAAATATGAAGATAAGCGAATGGTAGCAACTTCTTATTTAAATCAGCTGTTCGATTTCTCGCCTATAAGCACCGCATCTACAGAAAGCTTTGATTTGTTTCATGAACAATTTATCAACACAGTCCGCGCATTGAATAACTTAAAGATAGAAAGATTAGATGAGTTAATTCTAGTTCACATCGCTTTAAGAAAATTAGACCGTAGTACTGTTTACGCTTTTGAGTTGAGTTTAGGGTCCGATATACCTACATTTTATACACTCGAGTCATTCATAAAAAATCGCGCGAAGGTGTTCGAGCGAACGAGCTCCGCCCCCGCCCCCGCACCGGGTCCAGGCCCGCGTAAAGGTACTCCGCGAACTCTTACAAAGCAAATTAATAATAATTTTAATAAAGGTGCACCGCAGCTACACGCTTACGTAAACACTTCACCCGCCGTTGCCGCCGCTGTTTCCGCGAATTCCGTGAATTCCCCAGATACCGCTGATAAATGTCTATGTACTAATATTGTTCATCATCATTTATTCAAATGCCCGCCGTTTCATAAAATGACCCCCATGGAACGTTTTAATTATGTTAAGGAAAATAACTCGTGTATAAACTGCCTTAGCATAAAGCATAGGGTCGCTCTGTGTAAATCAAACACGACTTACCGCTCGTGTAAATCGCGACATCATAGTTTATTGCATTTCGGGTCGAGAATCGAACCCGCACGCCATCCAAGCGTCTCCCAGGCTGCGACCGTCGCGCCGCCCGCGCAGTCGTTATCTCAGCCTGGGCGCTCGGACGTATCGCTGTGCGCGACCTCCATCGCTGCATCAAACCTGCCCGCGTCTCACTCCCCAGTACGGAACGAGCAATGTACCACGGTTTTACTAGCTACCGCTCAGGTCGTTGTTTACGATACTGACGGAGTTAAACATCATATCAGAGCCTTGTTAGATAGCGCGTCACAGTCTCATTTCATTACGAAAGATACTTGTGACCTGTTAAATATAAAAGTAAGTCATGCCGGGAGTACAATAATAAAAGGTTTTGGAGGAACGCAAAACACAATAAATTCTAGTTCAATTGGCTTAGATTTTTATTCTCGTTTTAATAAAAATATTAAGTTTAATATTTCGCCGCTTGTTGTCGATCGCATTACTGACTCATTACCGAGTGCAGTTATAGATAAGAGATCCTTATCGCATTTACACGGGTTACCGCTAGCCGACGAGTTGTTTGGAGAACCTGGTGAAATAAATATGTTATTAGGCGCTCCGCTGTTTGCGCATTTGTTATTACCAAACGTCGCGCCCGACTTTACTCGCACCCCGCGTTATTTACGTACAGTATTAGGATGTGTCGTTATAGGTTCAGCGCCTACTTTATTTTCCCGCGAGGCTATGACCTGCTGTCTAGTGCAGGAGAATAGTCTAAAAAATGTACATGATCTCGTTCAGAAATTCTGGGAACTGGACGAGCTTCCTTCCGCTACCGCGCCAAGCGTTCTATGTTCCGCTGACATAGAATGTGAGGAATTTTATAAACATACTACAACCCGCGACCCCGCTTCCGGTAGATATACTGTAGGCCTACCGTTTAGTAAGGATGTTTTTTCTTTAGGCAAATCTTATGAAACCGCCCGACGACGCTTTCTGTGTCTCGAGAAGAAGTTAGAAGCTTCTTTAAGCCTAAGGTCCGCGTACGATGACGTCATTAAGGAATACTTGGATAAAAAATATATTTCACCCGCGCCTCCAGGTCTACCTAATGACTCATCGCCTATGTACGTTATACCGCACCACGGTGTTGTACGTAATGATAAGACGTCAACTCGTCTTGGAATAGTCCTACTTTCTAAGTTGTTGCGCACGGTGCTAGACAATTACTCAGGTCAAATCCCTATACAAACATACGCGTTTACAGATTCCAAAGTAGCTTTGTATTGGATAAGAAGCTCACCGCATCGATGGCACACGTTTGTTGCCAACCGCGTGGCTCAGGTGACGGATAATATTCCGCCTGACCGCTTTTATCACGTCGCAGGCACAGATAATCTCGCAGATTGTCTGTCGCGTGGCCTTACGCCACGAAAATTAATGTTACATCCACTGTGGATGCACGGACCCCCCTGGATCGCGCTCGATCCATGCCAGTGGCCCCTCCGCTCCCTCGATGGCCAGCCTATTGAGGAGATGCCTGAGCAAAAGGTATTATCGCACGCTACGGTTTGTTTACCATCTAATGATTGCGTAATTTACGATCTCGCTTTACGCATTTCGTCGTGGACTAAACTAATGCGAATTCTTGTATATGTCTTTACGTTTGCTAAGTTATTGCAACGTAAAGGAACACCCGCAGTTACGGCTGACCAGCTTCAGTTTGTAGAGAATAAAATAATACTCGCCCTGCAAAGAAAATATTTTGCAGAAGAATTTAATAGCCTACAGAAAGATGAGTCATGCTCACGCGCTATTAATAAATTAAGGCCGTTTATAGACGAAAACGGACTTATCCGAGTAGGTGGTCGTCTTGTTAATTCAGGCTTGAATTACACAAATATTCACCCGCTGATTTTACCGCGCAGTGATCATATTGTCAACTTGCTAATTGATTATTATCATTTAAAATACCTACACGCAGGTCCGGAATTATTAATGTCACTTCTTAGACAAAGGTTTTGGATTTTATCCGCTCGCCGCCTCGTGAGACAAAGATTCCACTTGTGCAATAAATGCTTTAAAGTAAATCCGCGTCCAACTTACCCGCTCATGTCAGACCTACCTGAAAGTCGCGCTAGCCAAGCTGTAAAAGCGTTCGCACAAACAGGCTGCGATTACGCAGGACCTATCGCTTACACCCCAGTACGCCGTCGTGGAGTGCATGCTGAAAAGGCCTACATATGTTTATTCACTTGTCTGACCACTAGGGCCGTGCATATTGAAGTCACAACCGACCTTAGTACGCCTAGTTTCATAGCCGCTCTTAAACGTTTCCTCGCACGTCGAGGCCCTGTTCAAGTAATGTACTCAGACAATGCAACGAACTTTAAAGGCGCTGATGCCTATTTACGCGACTTATATAAATTCTTAAATAATGAATACCGCGAAAGTTTTAAAAGAGAGTTGGCTGACAGCCGCATTAGTTGGTTCTTTATAACTCCTAAGTCACCTCATAAGGGAGGGGCTTGGGAAAGTATGATTAAGGTAGTAAAAACGC
Source organism: Gymnoscelis rufifasciata (assembly GCA_929108375.1). Lineage (NCBI taxonomy): Eukaryota > Metazoa > Arthropoda > Insecta > Lepidoptera > Geometridae > Gymnoscelis > Gymnoscelis rufifasciata. The sequence goes on along the minus strand of OV815314.1, from coordinate 3,936,103 downwards.
ATCTGCGCCGAGTAATCGGTCAGCAGATTCTTTCATATGAAGAGCTTTGCACTGTACTCACACAAGTTGAGTGTTTACTTAATTCGCGGCCGCTAACAGTGCTAAGTTCCGACCCCGCTGAGCCTACCGCACTTACACCTAGTCATTTTTTACATACCGCGCCGTTGTATTCTTTGCCCGCGCCTAACGTAGAACCTGAAAGTATCAGTCTACTCCAAAGGCATTCGCTACTGGATAAATTAGTTCAGTCATTTTGGCAAAGGTGGAGGATGGAATATCTACACAGTCTGCAGGCTAGACAAAAGTGGAATACAATTTCCACGCCTATCACTCCGGGTACTATTGCAGTCGTGATAGAAGATAACGTGCCTAGTTTAGCCTGGCCATTAGCCATCGTAGAAAAGGTTCATCCCTCTAAGGACGGAGTTATCCGTACGTGTACTATTAGAACCGCGAAAGGGGCAGTGTTGCTTCGGCCAACCGTTCGCATATGCCCGCTACCGCAACAATAAACATTAAGATATATATTTAAGCCTTAGTTTTAAGTTCTTACGGTTTATTTATCAATACACGTAACACCGCTTCATTTAAGTAATTTTCCCGCAGTTTTATATATTGTACCGCACATTATAATGATCCCGCATTCAGTTGTCCTTTTCAACCGCTGTTACTTATAATGAGTTCAGAGATATTAGGCTCATCCTAGTCTCTGCCATTCCGCTAGAGATATTAGAAATTTCTAGTCTCACTTACGATTGTGTCTTTATGCTGACACATCAAGGGGGGGGAGGAAATGGTAACGCCATCTATCCATAATCCTATCCAATTTCTCCTTTCCCTGACATAAGCGTGCTAGTGTCACTGTCAATGCGCTGGCGCGACAAGAAGAAGAAAATAGACATGTGTAGTTCACGAATGAATCCTTCAAAAGATATACTTCAGTTGTGATCCTTCCTTCTCTCTCTCGTTCACTTACAATTCAACTAGCTCACTAACTCTTTTAGCTCAGTTGTCTTCATCGCATCGGGGCGAATGAAAGATAGATAGCCCGCGCGGATAGATTATGCTGTCACGCTCTGTTGTAAGTACTGAAGTGATTGTCTGTTTCACTCGGTCACGTTCGTATATGATCGTAAAAGACTTCGTCGTTCTTCTTATAGTCGAAGTTTGTTGTTTACCAGTTTACTTATCTCTTTCATTAGAATAATAATAATAACACCAAAGTATTTGCCTCAACTCTGCCAAAAATAAACAGGATGGAAGTAATTACGCGCGAACCTCAGCATTGTTTTCTTTAGTCTTTTTATTTATATTGACATAAAATATATCTTTGTGATAAAAACTGTATACCTTTCTATACTTTACTATTTATTTTCACGTAACTTTTTTTATAAGCCAGTATACCTATACGTAGGTATGTTAAAAACTCATGGATCTGCAATAGTAGGTAAATATTCAATTAATATAAATATAAATAATGAATTACTACCAACTATATTTAGGTACATTTCAATTCATTTTTAAACAAACTCGTGTCCTAACTCATCGCATTAGCTGAGATAATATCATTGATTGAACTGTTGTTTTATATCCCATTCAATATCTCTTGATTAACTAGTGAAAGAAAGCCGAACGACAACAACATTTGATACTGTTGAGCAAGTGAACTAACTGAATTACTGAGCTAGAAGATAGATATAGTTCACTCCAATGAAAAGATATGTACATATCTTTTCATTTCAGTGACACATTCTGCGCAACGCTAGAAGAAAAATGGCAACTGAAGAACAAGACTTGACCGTGGGCAGTCGCGTGGAGTGGACACTAATCGAGAGCGTGATCGATTTTCATCTCCAATTTCCCGCCATATGGAACATTATAATTCCGCTGTTTGATTTCGCTGTAATATCATTGTGATCCTGGACGTAATATTTGGTCTTCTACCGCTCATTTTATGCGAGACGATATAGCCGTGTGTGGTGACAGTGTGGATGTGCTTGAGGGCGCCCTGAGCTGCTGGGCTGCCCCACCCCCGCAAGGAACGTGGAACCTGGCTGGAAGTCCTTCGCTTGCAGGTCAGTGCACGCTTTCCCTTCCATCCTTATTATTTTTACCCATCTGTTATTCCCCAAGGCGGCCCTGTGGTATCGAAGGCACAGGGTTCCCGCGCGTCTCCAATAATGTACTAAGTATTGTACACATTGAAAAGGTCTACAGAAAAGACCGTGATGGTATATGTCTATCTTTTATGGATAACCCACAATAACTTTTTTTTGTCATTTACTTTTTACGACAAATAATGGCTAATTTTCGAAGCGATTTTAACCAATACAGCACTAATCCTTAACCAATTAAATACCTTAAATACATTGTTCATTTAATATAGATCTATATGGCCCTTTACACCGTATGATTTAAGTGAATATTTTCGAAGATATTATTTAAAAATTGCGGGACGTAGCGTTTGCGGCGGTACCGGCCGGCCGCCCGGTGCGGTAAGAGCGTGCCTATAAATAGCGCGTCTGAGGCCGCGGTTTTCTCAAAACTACTGGATCGATTTTAATCACATAGGCTATATATTTTAAACCCGTGCGAAGCCGGAGCGGGCCGCTATGTTTTTATATACAACGTTCACAGTTTTTCTGTACTGTATTTAGTATCAGCATTGCACCCGTGCGAAGCCGGGGCGGGTCGCTAGTTTTAATAATAATATATAATTCTATTTGATTTTATTTAACAATTTGTGACTTATTTTTAAAAATTATGTGTATTTTTCTATGATAATTATGTGTTACTAATGTAAATGGTTGTTTCGTGTTAGTGTACTAACCTAAATAAATAAATAATTAATTTTGGGCGTAATTTTATTCTAAGACCGCGGTAAAACGATCATCAAAATGACTTTTTAAATTATCATGTTTTTTAACAATCATCATCATCATCATCATCATCACCCTATTAACGTTCCCACTGCTGGGACACAGGGACTTCTCTCTTGACGAGAGAGATTAGGCCTTAATTCACCACGCTGGCCAAGTGCGGGTTGGTGAATGTCACATGTCCTTCAAACTCTTTTTAAAGTTCTCAGTGCATGCCGGTTTCCTCACGATGTTTGCCTTCACCGTTAAAGCACGTGTTTAAAGCGCACTTAAATTTCTCAAAAAGAAAAATCCAGAGGTGCGTGGCGGGGTTTGAACCCACGACCTTCGGAATGAAAGTCGAGTGTCCTCCCACTTAGCCAACACGGCTTCAAACAACTTGCTTTTTTTAACAATATTTAAACAAAAATATTTTTTAGTTTTGGAGTTTTTAGATATTTCATCGCTGTTGCAAGCGCCGTTATCACGTAATAAACAATTACACCCGCTTCAAGATTTAATACTTTAAATCGTGTTCATTAACCTATAGTTCTCAATATATAAATGTTGATAATCTATCATTGTACAAAAATATTGTTCCTTTTATTTCACTGTAATATTAATAATTGATGAAGGTATTAATTAATGGTTGTCGACTTTGACCTGGTTCCCATAATAGTAATAATTAATTACAGTAATATTATAATATAAATTTTGTAATATGCCTTACTTACCAGAATTTTGTAAAATATGAATAATTGTTGAAGGATCCACTCAGATCGGACCTGATTTATATCTCATCAACATCACCCTATTAACGTTCCCACTGCTGGGACACAGGGACTTCTCTCTTGACGAGAGAGATTAGGCCTTAATTCACCACGCTGGCCAAGTGCGGGTTGGTAATGACACATGTCCTTCAAACTCGTTTAAATTTCTCAGAACATGCCGGTTTCCTCACGATGTTTGCCTTCACCGTTAAAGCACATGTTTTAAACACATAAATATCTCAAGAAGAAAAATCCAGAGGTGCGTGGCGGGGTTTGAACCCACGACCTTCGGAATGAAAGTCGAGTATCCTCCCACTTAGCCAACACGGCTTATACCTCGCTCAGTTAATAAAGTCAGACACGTGGTATATTCAGCCAACTGCCACAGTGTGAAACCATATTTTAAATTGTGACTTTTAGGTATCCTTACCCAAATGGTAAAACGGGAGCCTTATACTAAGACTTTGTCAGCTGTCTGTCACCAGGTGATAGAGAGTTGAAATTGTGAGGGATGATGTATTTCCCTTGCCGCTATTACAACAAATACTAAAAACACACAATAAATAATATAATATAATATAGGCTCCCATACAACAAATGTGATTTTCATAAAGTTAAGCGACGATGCACAGGACCAGTACTTGGATGGGTGACCGTTCCAAATTCATTTTTTTAAATTTATTATTATTCACATTATAACATTTCCCTTTGTATACTCCAAACATTTTCTGTAGAGTATTTCAAGCAGGTGTTCGATTTTATTGCCACATGCATGCTATGTTTTTGTAAAATTATAAAAATAAAATTTTTCTTTTTCTTAAACAACGCTCATCTCAAAACAGCTTTAATACCATAAACTAACAGAAATTGTTAGCCCACTTCCGCGGAGATTTTTCCGTTTCACAGAATAACATGATTAAATTTCCCTAAAAACATTCTGGGAAATATCGCGACATGTTTCCAGTTTTTATCTCGGTAATTTAATTAAAAAAATATAGGCGGAGCGTAGCTTCCTAGAGGGTTCGGTTATAGCTCCGGCTCCTTGTAATTCCTGTAATACGGTATTCGCTGGATTTTCCTGTGCCGCAATTGTCCGTAAAACTTTGAAATGGTCTATAGACTGGCAAGATGAATTCCATTTCTTTAAGCGGAGATTCCACAGCTCATCATTATTTCAATGAAAGCAATAAACTTTTGATAGCTCATGACGATTAGTATTTTACAATACAATACAAATACTCTATAATGAAACACAAATATAATACAACAGAACAATGCTTAAGAAGTATAGACTAACTCCCTACGATAAAACGATACGACCTAGAAGAAGAAATTATTTAGTCTGTTCAAATACCCAACCCCATTCTGAGTATATAAAGCGTCAGTTTAGGTACATGTCGAGCCACCTATACAATAAAATTAATAAATTACTAGGTATTTATGAGATGTCTCAATCTGAATGCAAATCTAAAACCACTCAGTGGTTGTTATGTCTGGATTACGAGAAAACAGAGGAATTCATGTTGTTTACTAGGTAGAGTATTAGTGTATCCTTGAAATTAACAAAAAACAAAAAAAAAAACATCCACATTCTTCTGTTGCCCGGCCTCTTAAGAGACCGGTGACTTCAAAAGGATATAATACACTTAGACACACACTCACACACTCATAACCACACACACACACACTTACACACACACACGCACAAACATACAACTACACTCATCATCTAGAATATAAAAATATATCGCCATAAAACTTCATTGTAACTTGAATACTATTGATTTACTTATTTTAATGTGTTTTTACTTATCATGCTTTGTACAAAATTTTAGTTTTATAATAATTTTATCTCTTTTTTTTTTTCTTTCTGTGTATCAATTTGCTATGATTTGTGTCAAATGGAAGGAGGTTCCCATAGTACAGGCTCAGCCTAGTTTGGGAACCATTGATTATTGTATATGTTATATTATGTTTTTGGAAATAAATATTATTGTATATTAAAAAAAAAAAAAAAAAAAGTAAAATACATCTAAATAATAGTGTAACAATGGGCGGCCTTATCACTATAAGTGATTTATATTGATACTATGCAATACTATTAGTATTGTATCATTATTAAACTTTTGCAATGTTTTTGTTTGTTCTTGCAACACCTTCAACGGTCTATGGTGTGATGTCATTTTAAATATAACACGACATATAACATTCAAATCCAAAAATGTCTTCTTTTTTATTGTTCCTTCGTGCGTCATACCAACTTTAAGGTCTAAAAGTAGCCATCTTTAAGGTAAGGATAACTATTAATGATGTACAGAATTTATAATTAATCCAATGCTAAGTTATTTTATACCAATAATGAATCATTTTTAAATAGTTTAAAAACGATACCATTTAAAAATAAACTAGGTGGGAAGATTTTTGTTGCGATAAAATATTTATAAGTAATGTAAACATAAATATTCAGAATTTTTGTTGTTATTTAAACAATAGTTCTTGAATTTTAAAATGTTTTGCTAAATTTATTAAAAACTGTTAGCTGTAGTACTGAGTCGTTTCCGGTTGTCAAACCTAACCTAACTTTAACGACTCACGACTCCAGCACGCCATTGTGTTTCCGCGCTTCGTAGCGACTAGACCTCTAAAAAGTGAAAAGTGTTGTAGTGGTGTGCTGGTGGAGACTGTTTTAAGGTTAGTCACTAATTTGTAACAAACTGTGTAAAAGTAATTAATATATTTTTGAGCGGCCTTACGTAAAATTACTTAGTGACCTATAAATTTCTCTAATAATAATAACCTTTCTATCGAAATCGAATAGTTTGGGGGAAATTCGGCCTCAATCACCCGAAACGTAATGTAACCAATCACTACGAAATCGAAATCGCCATTGCGTAGTCGAGTTCTTACTCGAATAGATTCCGTCTTTTATAGCAATGGAGCTATTTTAAGATATTAGTTTTTCTGTTGCAAATTCTGAAATGTGAAAAAGTATTGTCTAGAAAAACTTTTTTAAGGGTTCTCTAGTGAAATAAACAATATGAGGTAATACACTCAGTTTGAAGGACAGGTGACATTCAACAACCCGCACTTGGCCAGCGTGGTCAATTAAGGCCTTATCTCTCTCGCTAAGAGAGAATTTCCTGTGTCCCAGCAGTGGGAACGTTAATAGTGTGATGATGATGAAATACACTTATGTGTACACTGATGGCCATGGATGGATGACAGCACAAAACCTACACATCGTTCAAAATAGACCCAAAAGGACATTATTTTCGTTCTTTATAAAAAAATATTAAAATTAGATTTCACTGATCCGCTATCGCTGAGATACGGGTATGACCCAGTGACTTGAGCGTTATTTAGACTGGCAAAATGTATGTTCATCGAATGCTTGGATCCAGATATTCGATCCTAGCTACAGATATTCGATCCTAGCTACAGTTCTGACGTATTTTGCCTTGCAATAGATTAAAGGGAAGGGAGGCGACATCGCTTTTAAAAATAACAACCATTTTTGTGTTTTATATAGGTATATAGTGGTATGTGTGTCGACGCGAGAGCGTTAAAGTCAGGGATTTATCCATGCTGAAGTTAATTATTAGAAGTTATTTGAATAAGTTTACTTTGTTTTTTTTACAGTCGATTGCCCCTTGTTTAATCATCAATTAATTATTAATCAGTAATGTTGTGCCGCGCTAAACTTAGAGTATTTTTTTTTATTTTTAACCCCTGACCAAAAACGAGGGATGTTATAAGTTTGACGTGTCTGTCTGTCTGGGACATCATAGCTCCCGAACGTATGGAGCGATTTCAATTTAGTTTTTTTTTGTAGGAATAGTGAGTTTGGCGCGAGTGTTCTTAGACATGTTTCATGAAAATCGGTTGAAACGTTTAAAAGTTATGCGGGAGGGTGAGAGGGCGTAAGGAAAACCGAAAATCTGCAAATATAGTCGAGTGGGGTATCAAATGAAAGCGCATCGAGTGCAAATTACAAAATATAATGGTGTTTTACTTTTAAGGAAATTAAGGCATTGAAATCGGGGGTTTTTATTAAATTTTAAATTTAGATTTATATTTTACTCATTAACCAATTAGCATTTATTTAGCTCATTAACCATTTATTTAGCTTTCTGATTGTTTTTATGAATTCTTGCAATGCTAAAATAGAAACTTGATTTATAAAAGGCAGTCTACATGTTATTAATCACTAACGATGATTTTCTAATATTCCATAGTATACTTACTTAGTGAAATAAGACCGACTATAAATCGACTTTACATGAATGCAAATTATTAAGTAAGTACCTATTTGGAATATGAAAAAGTATTCATATATTTTCATAAATTCATTTCTTATTTACAAAAAATGATTTAGTGCGGAATTAGTGCAAATGTTAAGAAATTTTATCAGCAAATTGACAACTCAATCTATGCATTATCTAATAACTCATAGAAAAACAATCTATGCATTATCTACGACTGCTTAAAATAACTCATAGAAAAACAATGGATGATATTGTTTTGTCACTGTTATGGAATAAAAGATTACTACATACACATGCATTAACAATTCACAAAGTACCCTAATATCCCTTTCATATAACGCCTTCGGATTACGAGTACTGTGTGGTTTAATCCCGATCCATATGAAACTTGTCAAATTCATTATGAATTTCATGAATTAACAAAGTTCAAAGTACCAATCTGATTATCATGTTTACCGCCTAAAGTTGATGCAAGTTTACAAGTACTTGCAACGTAATGAGACTGGAAACTAATATAGCTTTAATCAAATTGTTGCTCAGTGATGTACTAATAATAGATCATTTGCTGCTTGCAAATTTTGGTTACAATGAACTTCATCGCACTGTTAGCATCATGCAGACGGCGTGTTGTACTAAAATAAAAATAAATTTATTTCATGAAACGCAATAAAACCTTTTCCTTTTTTCTCCAAAGTAATAGTCAAATGGCGATAGAATAGAATGGAATTAAAAACTCTTTATTAAACACACAAATGAACATCAATAAAAAAAATATGAACAGTTTTGTATAATCGAAACGCGGCGGTCTAGCATGCGTTTCAATTATACAAAACTACGTTTTGGAGGTTTTGTCTGTACACGTCCGTAAGTGGTAACCCTCTGAATCCTTACACGTGACCTCCGGGTGGTGCTAAGAACAGTCTCTGGTGGTAGGCTTCGGCCGCGGCTTGTCACCACCCTACACGGGCTGGGCCAGTGCGTTAAGCGATTTTTTTCGTGTTTCGTAAATGTAGCCCGGAGAAGCCATCTTCTAGGCCTTCATGCTCCATCTTAGACCACATCGTCACTTTACATCAGGTGAGATAGTGGTCAAATGAAGGCTTATCAATAATAAAAAAAAAATGCGTCATTGCGCATGCTATTGGCGGTCCTATTGCTTAATGGAATCTCTTCATGACAACCTTTGTACATTAATAAACATTTAAAACCAACATCAAACCGGTAGTTTGTCAATTTCTGGCCCTAGGCCCCACAAAATAAACGGGTAAGTGTTAGTTTCTCACTTTTTTGATCATTTTATAGCTAACATTGGCCTGCATCCACCGGGAGCCGGCGCCCTGAGCCAAATCATCCGTGCTGAATGGTAGCATAATAAATTAACTAGCTCGGTCCAGCTAGCAGACACATACAAAGCTTAATTGTGTTGTACAAGCGTCTGCAGTTAGAGAACAAGTTTCAGCATCAACAGTATCCAGTTAATAAACACATCGTTTGTATCAAAGGAACATGAATTGTGCACTAAAGATATTTATTATATATGACTGCGTGGTATGGACACTGCCTTGCTGTAACACACGTATCACAGTTTCTAACTTGCACAAGAGGTAAAGTCGTAAAGACTTCGTTAATAATGTAATGGTTTCTTTGTTTTTTCAAATTCAAATTCCTTTATTTGCACGAGCATAAGTAAAAAAGTAAGGTCTTAAAATTAGCTATAGATGCATTATGTTCTACCACATTCATTTGGCATGCAAAATCTTAACAATAATTTGCAAATTAATAAATTAATAATGTAATGGTTTCTTTGTTTTTTCAAATTCAAATTCCATTATTTGCACGAGCATAAGTAAAAAAGTAAGGTCTTAAAATTAGCTATAGATGCATTATGTTCTACCACATTCATTTGGCATGCAAAATCTTAACAATAATTTGCAAATTAATAAATTAATAATGTAATGGTTTCTTTGTTTTTTCAAATTCAAATTCCTTTATTTGCACGAGCATAAGTAAAAAAGTAAGGTCTTAAAATTAGCTATAGATGCATTATGTTCTACCACATTCATTTGGCATGCAAAATCTTAACAATAATTTGCAAATTAATAAATTATGACCTAAATACTTACACAAATAACATAGTATGTATCATTATTTTATTAGTAGACGTATATGTAAACCACTTTACTCATAACCAAGTACGAATTCTCCTATAAACTATATTATCTATTCTTCTAAGAGTATATCTATAAATAAATATTATGATTTCTGCTGACTTAAATTATAATAGAATTAGATAATTAGATCCCTAGGATAGATAGGTTTAGTAACCTTACAATACAGGCTCTTACGAGACCTAGAGCGAGGGACAGAGCTTAGACTAGGGTAGTTTAACTATTTGTTTAAAAAAATAGAATAAATGCTTGTTTTTGTAAGTTTTTAGTACCAACCAATGTTTTTGTAATGTGTTAGTGTCGCGCTGCCACCGCCCACCGCCGTTTTTCACGCTGCTTACTTAGCTACTAATAACTAGCAATGTTCTTCGTAATAAGCTATGTATTAATAGCAGCCGTATAGTGGACCGGTAACATTAGGGTTTGACGGACGGCGCATAATGTACAGTGGAGCGGTGGAGGGATCGTGTACAGGAGCTCTTGCAGATATTTCAGTATGAAGCTGCCGACAATAACAATAGTGAAACCCCAGTCTACACTAAAACATCTATCCATCTTGTAGCAGGAGATCCTACACTGTGTTTGCCAACGCTCGGCCTTCATTAAAGAGTATTTCTGTTCCATGGTCATTTGTTTTACATTCTATGGTACTTATAAGAAATAAAATCTATATAAATAAAAATGAATTGTTGTTCGTTAGTCTGATTAGGGAAGGTCCAGGGAAGGTTTAAAAGGCGAGAAAAAATCAAATAATTGCCCGGAAAAAAATAGAATAAAAACCCGTGCGAAGCCGCGGCGGGCCACTAGTAATAAAATAAATATTTCCAGACAATTCACACAAAAACACTTAATAAGCATCCGTTTGGAAAAAACATGGCATTATTTTATATTTTTTATAATCCTGCCCTTAGATAGTGCAGCCGTGTTGGCTAAATGGGAGGACACTTGACTTTCATTCCGAAGGTCGTGGGTTCAAACCCCGCCACGCACCTCTGGGTGTTTCTTCGTGAGAAATTTGTGTGTGCTTTAAACACGTGCTTAAACGGCGAAGGCAAACATCGTGAGGAAACCGGCATATTCAGAAAAATTTTAAGAGTTTCAAGGACATGTGACATTCACCAACCCGCACTTGGCTAGCGTGATGAATTAAGGCCTAATCTTTCTCGCCAAGAGAGAAGTCCCTGTGTCCCAGTAGTGGGAACGTTAATAGGGTGATGATGATTACTCAGCTAGAACTGGATTATGGAACCTGTAAAATAATAAGTTATTACCACGAATTTATTAAATGAAATATGCTAGTAGCCATTTGTGTCCATAGCCAAAGGCCGCCCTGAATCATTATAAGTTATTCGTTTGATCTCATTCTAGACGCTACTGTAATTGTCATTCATTATGGCAACGGTTATTTTATAAAGTAATGTAATAGTTAAGTATAGTTAACAAATACACTAAGTAAGCACTGATTTTCAAAAATATTGCTTTGAAAGATATTGCTTGCTTAAAGTTAATTTAAGCAATCTGTTAACTGAGGACTTAAATCTAAATCAATATGGAAAGATAATCCATCAAACGCACCATCAAAAAAAATTTCATATTGAGATTTTGAAGAATTTGACCTGAAGCAAATAACATAGCCAATTAAAATATATATATATATTTTCCAAGTCTTGATATTAAATTGGGTTTCTTATTGTTGGCAACAAATTGTTGGTTGGTTGTTTCATATGATTATGATGATCATAGTTAATATTATATATTAACTATGATCTCAGGGTCATAATTTGTATGCAGAATTTAGATAAACCCAACGCTCCAATTGTATTAAGTTGTGTATTCTCACGGGAATCCTACATAATCTTCATCACAATTCTCCGCACAACGAAATTGGCACAGAGAGCCATTCGATTAATAATTGAATCACCTAAAACGATCTTGTAATAGATAAGTAATTGACGCAGTACGATTCGGCCTAATCAGGTCACTCCTTAATTACATATGGATGTCAGTGAAATATCGACAGTAATGTCACTGTAATTAATTGTAGGCATGTATGAACGCGCATTGTGTTTATAATTTTTATTACAAAGTTTGTATAGTGCAAATATATTTTGATTCCGATGGCTTATTTAACAAAATAAACAATGGTTAGTTATGTCAATAAAATGTTGCATGGTTCGTTAATAATAATATAATAATCAAGTAACAGACTTTTTAAATTCGATTTAACAGATCTTCTTTTATATTGTTTTTTATATTTGCCCTGTTGGCAGGCAGAAGTCAGTTTACCGTACAGCCTTGGGAAAAAGTCAACTGACGATACAGCCACGTCTTCCACTTTCATCTAAACATGGCCGTATAGTCACGTGACTTTTGCCTGCTTGAAGGGCGGAAGTTTACTCTATTTCTTATTCTGTATTGTATCTGACTAAACAACGTTTGTTGAGTACGCTAGTTTATCAAAATTGCAGCCGTAGATTTACTGCTTGCCATACCCCACCCTCAAAAAAAACGGTTATTTCGGATGAAATGGGACAGGATCCCCCGTGAACCCTCGAAAACAAACCCAAACACCCACATAATATTAATATATACATAATTGTCCCACGCGCTAATAACTTGTCTACCCGTTGCCACTTAAATGAACTAATCCGATTGGTTATGTTGGATATTTCGGCTGTACTATATATTATTTGTATAGCAATGTACTAGCATAATTATCATTTCAGTTGTGAAACGTCAACTTCATAACATAGACGTACACCTCTTTGATAACCATTTATTATTGTCGATAACTTTTTCCGAGTATATATTACTGTGGTCAAACTTATAATAACCCTGATGTTGTCAGGAGTTGTAAAATCGTTTTTTTTGTGCATAGCATATTTAATAATAATAATACACCATTACCATTTATTTCAGGTTTCTAAGGCCCATACCAACAGACAGACAACCTTACAGACTAACATACATAAAAATATAAAAAATAATATAAAAATAAATTAATTATTTTATATTTTCCTATTGACGATGCCCCTTTACAGCAGAAAATAATTTTACTTTACATAAATTTATTATTTAATTTGTAAGTAATTATTAATTACTTTATTATACTGTGTTTTTGACCTGTCTAAGTTTTGTGTATGCAAACTATTGATTAAAATAAATGAATAATTATTTATTTATTTTATTTTATTCGGGAAACAAACAGTTTTTCTTACTAACTAAATAACAATACAAACTTAACTACGAACGATTTACATGTTTCCACATAGCGTGACTAAAAAACAAAAAAAAACACAAATCACTTAGGTACTTATTACTAACTAAATTTGAAAATAAAGCTGAATATGAATAAACTAAGATGTCCGTATCGTGGATCATCTGTTACTGATTTTAAAATATTACCATCTCTTAGATTAAAATCTTAATGATTAAACTTTATTTTTATGTGGAAATCAAAGTCTGTGTCTGTGTAAATAAAAAAGGTTTAAAAAGCTTGACATTTTTACGTACTCTTGTGAAGTTTGAGTGCATTGCTCCATGTGATCTAAAGCAAACGATTTTAATGATATTTTCAATAAAAACACTTTATCTTAGTATAACAAAGGATAGGGTATATCTTATCCTACTGCATCCAGACAGATCACGCCTTACGTGAACTCGGCTACAAAAGGCTATCGAGTTTTTTTAAACGAAAAATTTTAAAACATTTTTTTAAGAGATTATGACGAGAGAGCAAGTTTCGTAACTTTTAATTACTTGCTAAATCCTGTATTAGAATTTTACTGAACTTTTCATTTAGGTTAGACTTCTTGTGACATTTTTAAGGATTTTTTTAAACTAAATGCATAGCAATATTAATTAAGTCAACCATTTGTACATTTAATAATTAATTGTAACAACCATAACAATGGAACTATTCCTACATTTAAAATAGTTATAACTACAATGAACGAGCTCCAGCTCCAGTATTCACTAAATTGAAAGCATGTTTTTGAGGTGCAACATAATTTTTCACAAGAGTAGTATCAACATTGGATAGTATTATCTTATTTTGTTTTTGATCCTATAGTTAAATTACAGTTAAATCAGAACTTCAAACCATAGGACCAGGTCATGATCAACAAACTATGTTCACCTGGTGCGTGCCATTACTTTCCGTTTTATAAACCACATCCAAAACAAAAAGGTAACTACACAATAAATCCTTAAAACTAGTTCATTCCGTTGTTTTGCGAATTTTGGAAACCTGACTTCACGTTCACCGACTTTTGGCATTATCTGTACCAGCATTAACGAAAATTCTCTAAGAAAACAAGTCAGCTGATTTAGCTCTTAAACTTAGAGTACATTGCTTTGAGTTCTCGGTCTGAGTTCTTAGCAGAATAAATAGTTCAGACGGGCTTAAGTCTGTGATTCAGTACTTGTTTTACTTACGGAAATTTCGTATAGCTAATCTTTGGAGCTGCAGCTGCAATAAAAAGCACTTTCTTTCAATATTTGATGTAGCTTAGAGCTTTTACAATGCAGCTTTATCTTTGTTAGCTTATTGAAAAAACTGCAAAGAAAATACAATGTAATGTATGCAGTATTTTTTTAAGAAAATAAAAAGGTAGAACTTATGGCTAGTCCAGTGACGTTGACATATTTGCAGACAAGCCGAATAAGCTCATAAGAATTATATATAATATTATATTAATTTTGACTCAAGAGTATACAACTTAATTACATATATTCAATTATTGTTATATTGCCTGTAGTAAATTTATATTTTAAATGTATATTATTCTTATTTTTGACACTTAATATAATGAATTATATCTATTTCTTTCTTTTAAATTGATTATTAATTACTGTTGACAGTATTGTCAGAAAAACAAATGACTTTAAAAAAGTACTTTCGTCTGGAAGTTCAATTATGTGTTAATAAATAAATAAATGGATGTGGGTAGAACATACATGTCGATGGAATAATGATCAAAAATAATAAATCAACCTTTAAATTTTTTATCAATATGTCAAAAATCATATTTTTATTCCGAGAAGCTTCTTAAATCATGCACGTTTTTGAATTATTTTTTATTCCAAGCCCGGGATTGGAGTCCCCAAGCAATCAGTCACAATGTGCTTAGTGTTCAAATATTCAGAAAACAGGGATCTGAAACGAGATGGCGTGAATTAAGTGAACTTTGTTAATAATAGATAAGGGTTTACCTCCCAGAGGATTTAGCGATAAGCTGTTGTGAAATCTTCAATGGTGAAACAAGGAATAGGTATGTACATATGAAAAATATATTTTTTAGTCACTGTCCAATCCGGATCGGAACGGAACGTGCCGATTCCTTGCTTAACGGGTGTTTTAAAATATAAGAGGGTTCGGTATTATTTGTTCTATGATACATATATCTAGTTATGCGTCTGTATTATGTTTCTGTCAACATTTTAGGCTCTATTCCCCTTTGATACAATCTTTTTTCAGACGTACAATTTCCATCTACCGGACTTAGCTTCTATATCCTATAGAGGTATATTACATACTACATACGTGCTAGAAAAGCGTCCTGATTAGTTAATATCCCATAAAAATCAGACCCTTTAAACCCAATAAATGGATATCCTTAAGTCGTAACAGAATTCGGATCCCAATATTTAAAAATACCTTCAAAGCTTTCGAAACAGAAATCAGAAGGTTTCCGTTCTCAGGGAAAACGTAGAAAAGGTTTATTGGTTGTAAATAATTAATGTTCTGATCGCCCGAAGGTATTTGGTGTACGGAGTAGGTAATTAATGTGAGCACATCTATACGACACCGAAGATCTTAATTAAGCTTGACGACCTTCGAGGGCGAAGGTCCGCTTTGAAGGTTATGCTTCCTTCGGAGCAGATAAATATTTATTTATGAGCAGAGCAATACAGTCTCGGCAAATTCAGTGAATTATACTCACAAATTCAAACCATACATTTTGTACGTCTGACACTGTTTAAGATTTTCTTTTCTAACCAGATAATTAGTAGGCACTAGATAGTGAGTATTTGTATGTCTTATTATACAGTTAATCCTGAAATAATATAATCTTTCTCTTTTGCTATGTCCCATCCCGCTTTTTCATTAGATAACCTACTTGGAATCACTTGACGAAATCGGTGGTTTGCCCTTTTGTTCTCATTCAGGTCAGCAACAACATTAATTTTAGTATCAATTTTAACAATACATTTTTAAATCACTATTGGGAAATTTTTGATTGTCAATTTTCTACGAAAAATCGATAAAATCCACAAACGGCGAGCCTGTAGTTAAAAATAAAGGAGGTTTTTTAAAGCCGAAGCCGAAAGCTATACTACTAGATGTTTTACTACAAAAAGCTTTTCCAGCTTTTCCTATTGGAATAACGATTTCAGAGGACGCGTATGAGCTTTTAATGTCTTTATTTTCGAGTTCTGATTGATTATGCATACAGCCTTTGGGTAGTGTACCTTTTCTGGGCTAATCTATGCTTTCACCTGCCCAAGTAATAAATTTCAAATAAGTTAAGATGTATTCATACAATGAACATTGCTGGAATGAAGAACAGTTACTGACTGCTGGAATCAGTGGGTATTTAAAGATAAAGATTGTTTTTTATGAAACATCTGCATTACAAAACTATGTTAAAAAAACTAAATTATAAATAAAAACACAGATGAACACAAAAGGGTCGTTGACTCAGCATTTGCTGCATTTTATTTATAACTACAATGTTATTATGACTACCTAAATTACTGTGTTATGGCGTAACGGCGCCAGACTGTCTAGCATCCCTGTCTCTCACGGAAACAAGCGATAGGTAGGCCTCCTCCTCTCTCACTCTAACCCACCGCGCTATTTAAAGTTATCACAGCTGTCAGGATAACTGAGACGCGCACGTTTTTTTTCAACGATACCGGGAGTCTCAAATCTCTTAATATAATCAATAGTAAATAATTATAAATTAAATTGTTGATTACGTTTCCGAGGTTCTATTTCGTAGACTTCTTAATGTTATGGTACTCAGTTAATCTACAAGTTTACCTAAATGCTACCAAGAACTGCTCGTTTAAATGTCGAACATCCAACCTTAAATAAGAATGTTCATTCAACTTTTGATTTTCTGTTTACGACGTTCGTTATACAAACATTGTGAAACCGGAAGCCCACATTTTTCTCAGAAGCTTACTGCTATATTTTAATGATTTATGAGAATCGAGATTGCAAATAAACTTATATTGATTAAAACATCGTCTAACCACAATATGAGGCGCAAGTGGTTGCGAGTTTGATTCCCAACGGAGGTCAGATTTTAATGATCCACAATTTTCGTTCTGGTTTGGGTGAATTAATATTTATAAGTCTATGTTACGTGTTTCTTCTTCTTAGTCGGTCACTCTTGACAGAGTGGTCGTGGTTATGGGGGGTCCTTATAATGGGTTGCTGCTTTTGCAATGCGCCGCTATTGTTCCCTGTTAGTTGCGGTGCGGGAGCAGTCGGTAATGGTGGACTGAGTCAATTTTGAGATGAGGTCCGACCACCTTGTTGGAGAGCGACCACGAGACCTCTTTCGTTACGTGTTTACCTACGTATAAAAAAATATAGTTTTCTACGTTTCTAACACTTTTTCTCAGGGTCAGGGTCATAATATTGTGTGAAAAATCCGAAAATGTTATTTTCACGAACCAGAATTTGTAGGTACTTTGCTTGCTTGATTCATTACGAATTGAGACTTGATTTGCGCGCATCCTAGAGAAGACTGGGATCGAATTCATCATACGACGGACTGAGAGCTCGCGGGCCGGCCTGACTGTACGCAGAACTGACGGACACCGTGAGGGCTTCATGAGTGTGGCTTGACGCCAACGAACTTGGAATGAGCAACCCCACCCTAATTGCTATTATTCCTTTGTAGACCAGGATTTAGAATAGCTCCCCGATCCAATGCACTATCGCACTGTGTAGAAACGGACTCCCCTTTCTATTGTTGGTAGGTTAGTATGATACGCAGAAACATACCCAGACCGAAGACCTAAAAATTTAGAACTCTTGTCTTAGTGGGAATGAAACCCACAATATTTTGCGGGACAAGGAAATGTATCTCGGGCTCTCCTAGCTTGGGTACCTATGACATCCATCCAGGAATAGTATTACTTTAGTTAAATTACCTGTTTGTTACTATAACTCGCTGAGTGATATTTGTAGTATCGAAATTTATATATATTTTTTAATTAAATTAATATTTCCTTTCATAGACAATAACATAATTGGACGTTGTTATACCTACATGCCACACTCGGCACAATATTGGTATTGGTAATTTATTCGTCGTAGGTAACATTAACTACACTTGACTTCGTTCACTCCATTTAACTATATTATCTTAATTAAAAAAGTATATTACAAAATAATAATAATAATAAGCACTCTGCAAGACACAGACAAGACATCAATTACATAAATGTCATATTATACCACCAATGTCAATGTGTGTTCTATTTCTTTCCTGTCCATCTAAAGGTTGCCTGGAACAGATCACTCACAGTGATAAGGACACTCTTTGTACAACGATTCATTATCTTTATGTTGACACTAAAGAATTATATAAGTTAGTCTATTAACGTAAATCAGACGTCTAGTACACTGGACCGATTTTGATGAAATTTTTTGTGTGTGTTCAAGGGGATCTGAGAATGGTTTAGATACACAATACGGACAACTGGATATTGTTTTTTGAGACGTGGGACAGGACAACGTCTGTCGGGTCGACTAGTCTATCTATAAAATGTCATACAAAACATAAATTTCAAATTATTTTTTTATTAGATCTCAGATAGATAGAGATTATATAGATTTCATAATTAAATAATAAGTCGAATTAAATTCTAAAAGTGAATTCGTAAGTATTTCCACCGAATTTTTTAATATTTTTAATAAGTGATAAACCTCACTTTGTAGGTGAAACTATTTATAAATTTTATGCATTTAATAATAATAATAATTTTTATTTTTATATTTTCGAATCCTGTGCGTGCGAAAGTTACGGATGTGTCTTATTCTTTTTCTGCATAAAATTTATAAATATTTCCACCGAATTCCGTTTTCGCCGAATAAGCTTCATCTATCTCGGTAAACGTACAATTACGCACAAAATAATAATTTCGAGAGATTCGTTCCGAAAATAGCAACCCAATGATATGTTTTCATAAGAAATTAAATGCTTGGTCGGATACATTCATCTACAGAAACCTAATGGGGTGTAATACGTGAATGGAACTTGTACGTGTCTGTTTCTAGGTTAATACTCTGTTTGGCTTCGGAAATATTATATTGATAATATATTATTAGGTACAATATATTATTATGGCTCTGTTTTTATAGAACTTACTTCTATATTCATGACCATCATCATCATTCTCATATTACGTGGGGTCGGCACAACATGTTTTTTCCTACTATAACTTACTTACTTTTTACCCGTGTGACGCCGGGGCGGGCCGCTAGTATATAATAATTTTGGCACTATTTTAATTTTTTGACAATGTATTTAAATTTAGTCATGATTTCAGCCGTAGGTCGTCCACTGCTGAACATTATTACTCCCTCAAAGATTTTCTGTAATTTCAGCTGGTAGCGGCCTGCATCCACCGTGAGCCCGCAGCCGTCACCAGGTCGTCGGTCCATCTAGTTGGTGGACGTCTTACGCTGCGCTTGCCGATCCGTGGTGAGTTGGTTTTCTCAAAAATATATATTTTACCTTTACACAATACATTTTGGAAAATTATTACTAAAACCACCATTCATCACTCGTACCGCTAAGTTTGGAATACACTGCATACTGCTCGACACTTTATAAGGTGAGATTGTGGTCGAACAAGGATCTATTTTTTAACCCCCGAGCAAATAAGAGGGGTGTTATAAGTTTGACGTGACTGTCTGTCTGTCTGTATGTCTGGGCTCCCGAAAGGATGAGGCGATATCAATTTAGTTTTTTTTTATGATAGGTGAATTGTCTATTTTGTAGGTGGGTACTGTCTATTCTGGAGGTGGGCGTTGGCTCTGTAACACAGTTTTTGCAAACTTTTGCAGACACCATCGTTCGAATCTAATTGTGAAACTTACTGTTTATGTTCAAATAAACGATTTTTGTTTTTTTATTTGATTTGAATTTGGCGCGAGTATTCTTAGACATGTTTCATGAAAATCGGTTGTGCCGCTTAAAAGTAATGGGGGTGGGACTGGGGAAAGAAAACCTAAAATCTGCAAATATACTCGTATCAAATGAAAGCGCATCGCTTGCAAATTACAAAATATTATGTTGTTTTTACTTATAAGGAAATTAAGGCATTAAAATCGGAAGTTTTTCTTAAATTTTAAATTTAGACATATTGAAATTTAGGCTGAACTTGAATTACCCATAGTACTTTTATTTGGGGTTAGATGTTGCTTTGTTCTAAGTCACAGAACTTGTTTTCTTTTTTGCTACTCCATAAGAAACAAGAAGGGTTGGGCGAGAAGTACTTATTAGAAGTTAAATTGCCAAACAGTCATTGAAGAATTGAATGTGTCATAGTTTTTCTTACAGCGCGGTGAATTATGAGTATTTTTATGTTGTACATAGTGAATATTTATGTTCAGTGCAAATAAACAATTTTGGTGTAGTGTTCCATAGCCGACTGTAATGAAAGAAAAATAAATAATCCATGTAAATATAGTTTTCACAAGTTTTGCCAAATTTTTGCTAGTTATCGTCTCAGAAAAGAATGTTAGCAGTAATTTAATGTATATACTTAATTGTAAATTACAAATAGTTAGAATAGCGTTTATGTTGTCAATCGCATAATCCATTTATCCAATATAATATACGATGAAATACACAATTTGCGAAGATGCTAAGTAATATGTACGTATTTTTGTATAGCATCTCCGGGCTGACCATTTGTGTTCATTGTATATCCTAGTTCTATAGTCCAAACAAACCTTAAGTCACGCTTTAAATTTATCTCTAAATTGTCTCTGCACGAATGAGTATCCCGTTTTACACTTGTTCCTTAGAACGTGCCAGCACAGTTAGCTAACTTCCTATGACTTAGTTAGACGTTTGTTCTTATTTTTCTGTAGCTAACTCTAGAACCTAGTTACGAGAACTTCCGTAAGTCAAATGGCGAGCGGATGAGCGGGCCATTAATACCAATATTTAAGCCGTTTTGGTTAAGTGGGCGCACACTCGACTTTCATGTCGAAGGGAGTGGGTTCAAGCCCCGCCGCGCAAATCTGGATATTTCATGAAAAAATTATGTGTGCCTCTAAACACGTGCTTTAATGACGAAGGTAAACATTGTAAGAAAACCGGCACGTTCTGAGAACTTTGAAAGAATGAAATGCATGTGACATTCACCAACCCGCACTTGGCCAGCGTGGTGATTTAAAGCCTTATCCAATGCGTGTTGGTAGGGTTTTGCGCCAAAGTCTTTTCTGTTAATCAGCAGGGTGACCACGTGGTGGTAATGGTGACTTGGGGCCCGAAACGTGGTAATTAAAAATTAAATATTTCTAGGACCCGCGCGCCCCGCCACTCTCACCCCCATAACTTTTAAACGGCACAAACGATTTTCGCGAAACACTCGCGCCAATCTCACCTTTTTTGAAAAAACTAAATTGAAATCGCTCCATCCGTTCGGGAGCTATAATGTCCCAGACATACAGACACGTCAAAATTATAACACCCATCTTTTTTGGTCGGGGATTTAAAAGTTTCAACTAATGTATAGAACCTCGCATAGAGCAAAATAATAAAAACTGGCTTCGTTCAAATGACAAATACACATAGGGACGCTCGAAATTTCTTTGTGATCGATAATATAATAAATGGATACGTATAACAACTAGTCATAGATCCACGATCTTATTTCGACAATTATTTAGTCGAAGTGGCCATTCGTTGTACGAGGTTATGGCATACCCGCTGCCACTGAATTAACCCGTCTATATCGGTAAACCGCGTTCCTCTATGTATTTCTTCCTCATTCGTTACTCAAACTTGTAAATAAACCTCGAAACCTCAGTTTAACCCACACTTATCACACGTCGTGCAGCGCAAGAGGTAGCGGGTTCGATTTCCGCCGAGGTTGAAAGTGTTTGTATATTCTGCAAGCAGTTTCTCCTTCGGTTGGGTGTTTAATATGTATAATAAAAAATATCATGCAATATCATTAAGTATATTATATTAAGTATATTTCAGATATCTAGTAACGGGTACTACACAAGCTCAGAGCTTACCTTGGGGCTAAATGTTGTTGTGTGAATTGCCTGGAAATATTTATTTATATTTTATTTATTTACGTATCACAACCAAATCATATCGAAGCGTGAAAATGCTGGCAAGGAGTAGGTATTGTGTGAATACTCAACTGGTGCTCTCTAGCTTTTTGTGGTTGCGTTGTATTTGCTCAAAGTAACTGGCGCGCTAGCGCGCATACAACATAGATAGGCAACAATATAGACAACTCTTTATTACATAATACAAACAGTAAACAGTAACAAGACAACACATTGGAGTACAAATGGCGGCCTTATCGCTTAAGCGATCTCTTTCAGGCAACCTTTGGAAGTACAGGAAAGAAATAGAACGACGTAGACAGCGGCGTAATGTAATAAAGACAAAACAAGGAGATTATATAAATACCAAATAACTATTGTCAAACTATTTACAGATAAAATTGAAAAAAATATACCTACTTACATCATTTCTAAACTATATCATAATACGATGGTATTCGTACTTAGTATGTTGATCACGCCATTTAGCCGTTTTTTAAATGCCAGCTCTCAGTGGATATCCTACAATCCGAAACAATTGAAAATCTACAAACAAGGCGTAATGTCAATATCCTACCTAAATTATGATGAATACTTTCAGCCATATATACTTTTAAATAAAGTGAAACATCGTTCGTCTGCGTGTATTTATGCGTCATACGGTGACGTTACTAATGGATTATTTTTGCTGCATTATGGGCGATGCGTTGGGGTGAAGCAGCAATATATTTTAGAGCAAGGAAAGATAACAATACTTCAAACTAGAGGTATAACTAGTCGTATGTATTATGTGTTTGTGTCTTTTGTTTCTGTTAAATGTGTAAAGTTTTCTAAGGGAAGAACATTACAGTGAAATTATTTATATATTTACAATTAGTGACATTAAATTAAGCGGAATTATGATATAATCTTAACCGCATTTGAAGTAAGTATATATTTTTCAACATATTTATGCAAAAATTGATGTTATTAGTTAGTTGTTGCATTGAATATAGGCTGTTTTTATCACTTAGAAAAGTCTGATTACTGTAAGTTTAAATACTCTAAATTCACAAGGGCAAAACCGCGGGTAAAAGTTAGGGGGAGTATATTTTCTGCGGACACATTATATATGATATAAAAGCATTGGAATCGGGGGTTCTTTCTTAAATTTTAAATTTAGTTATAAATCTAAATAATATTGATAACCATGATAGTTTCAAAAGTTATATTTTAAATTTAGATTTATTAGGTTAAGCACTTTACCCGAAACTAATATTAAGAGAAAATTAACAATCGCTTTTGTTAGGTAGACGTTACTTGATTAGTTACAATAATTAGACTTAAACTCAGGAGCTATGAACAGACATTAATTCTATTCGATCAAATTCGATTCGATAAAATTCGACGTTTTGTAATTAATGGAATTCTCCGTAAATCCGCTTTCGATAAATTTGTAATTTCTCTCGTTACGGCTTGTGTAGGATGGTACTTATTCTGCAAGAAGAGAAATTACAATATCAGCAATAAATTTAGCAGCTTATTAGGGTTTCAGTAACAAACCTACGCAGTTTATTTTAGTTATGCTTTAACAACGAAACATGAATTGATTAATTTATTTTACCTCAGTTATATAGAAATACTAGTAGTGCCCCGCGGTGTTACCCGCGTTTAAATTAATTTGCCCGCGGAATGTACACTTTCTCGCGGTTTAAAGTAGCCTATGTCCTTTCTGAGGCTCTAGAGATTCTGTGTACCAAATTTCATTCAAATCGGTCCAGTAGTTTTCGCGTGAAAGCGTAACAAACAAACTTACATTCATATAATAATACTAGCTGAGACCTGCGGTGTTACCCGCGTTTAAATGTATTGTCCCGCGGAATTACATATTTTCCCGGGATAAAAAGTATCCTATGTTACTTTTAATATCTCCAAGAATATGTGTACAAAGTTTCATGATGATCAGTTGAGTAGTTTTCGCGTGAAAGTGTAACAAACAAAATTACATTTACATTTATAATATTATTATTATTATATTATTATTAGGATTAGGATATTTAGCTTAGGAAATGTCTACGTTATTTTATCACAGACAACAAAACAATTCTGAATAATTTACTGTTTTAACATTGCCTCTTTCTGTAATCCTATCCTATCAAGAGCCCAAGAGGCAAAAGTGTGTCGATTCTTTTTATATTACTACGTTGAACATTCATCAACAATTTTGTTATTCCTTTCCATAGAATTGAATACTGAAATATTCAAACATTTCTATAATAAAAACGGAACAAATCATTTGATACAATCTATACGGACAGCTGTCTCATAACGAATTTTATTAAGAATGACGTTTCGCCAAAAGTTTTAGACAGAAAATCGGAATTGCTTCAATCAATAGATATTAAACTAGGTCAAAACGAGGGGTTAATATTTGCCACTTCGGCGGAATTCAAACACAACTTTGCATCGGGGGTATCGTTTGATCTGGATTTTGTTTACTTACGAGCCAGCGAGTATGCAAATTTGTACCAATTTTTAACCCCCGTCCAAAAAAAACGGGTGTTATAAGTTTGACGTGTCTGTCTGTCTGTCTGTGGCATCATAGCTCCCGATCGGATGCAGCGTTTTCAATTTAGTTTTTTTGTATGAAAGGTGAGTTTGGCCCGGGTGTTCTTAGATATGTTTCATGAAAATCAGTTGAGCCGTTCAAAAGTTATGGGGGTGAGATTGGGGAAGGAAAACCGAAAATCTGCAAATATTCTCGAGTGGTGTATCAAATGAAAGAGCATCGCGTGCCCTAACTACTAATTTTATAGTCATCTTCCCCATTACTGTGCTGAGGAACACACCTTGTAAAGTTTGTCAGTTTTATTAAACCCGCTATATTATTATTGTTATTATTATTTTAAGCAAGATAAGGCTTCATTTGACCACAATCATACCCGATGAAGAGTGATAAGTTTCTTTATAATACCGATGAAAAGTCAATGAGGGAAGGGCTTTGTTCAATATTCGACAGCCAACAACGGCTCCTAAAATAATATATGCCTGACCATATATTATGCTCTGTGCTTCTAAGAAAGCACTTCGACTATGACATTGACTTTGATGATGGTGCATTTAATAGCCAGCTGTCTCAAGTCCTCAACTCATATATATGAATATATCTGATAGACTTTTTGTGAGGTTTTGAGTGCAGACGCAAAATGGCGTTCAACTGAGTAACATCTTTTTCACTTTATAATTTTATTTAACTCGACACCGGCAAATTTTCGCTTCAAGCGCAAAGTCCAATTACAAAAAATTTAACTCAACTGACTTTCACTGAACCATTTCAGGTACCCGTTCACTGTAAAAAAATAAATATTTATTTATTTATTTATTTATTATTTAATTAATTAGCACGACTTACACATCAATTACACTAATTAATATATAAATTAATAAAGATAAAATTGAATTCTTAAAAATAAAATTAAATAACAAAATAGAAATTTTCACAAGTTAAACATATTAAAATCCATTCATTCATTAAAACAATTCACATTCACTCTTCATTCTCACAAAATCTCAAACAAACAGCAATAATGTCCTCCCATTCATCGGCAAACAAATCGGTCTCTATGTCTTGGTCAAGAAGTGTGTTAAGGGCTTGAAGGGTGCGAGGAAGAGGAGATCTGGCACGCGCAACCGTCCTACTTGACGGAACAGAGAAGAGTCGAAGACGCCGGTGGCGAATATAACTGTTGGGTACAAAAAGTCTAATCGAAAGGTTGAGCAGATCACAGGAACATCTATCATGCCGCGGAGTATTTTTAGGATAGTCGCTTTCTGCTCAAGTGATCTTCTTGTTTCCAAAGAGTTATACCCAAGGGAGCCTTGCAGGAACTTCGTTATTTATCATTTTTTTTTCATTCATTCACATTAAATATCTTACTAAAATAATGCCTAGCTCACACTCTAAGTTTTATGAATTGATAATTTCCAACAGCAGCGAACCTTAGCTGCACAGCCATAAACACTTAACGGCTGAACTTTATCTACCGTTAAGCTGCATTCGATACTTGACACCGTTTTATATGGGCCAACCTGCACCCTAAGGGCAAATATGATGCAGCGTTTTTCATACAAAATCATAAAACGCAATATTTCAACTTAGATAAATATAAATTAAATTAGATAAGATAAATATAGATATACGGTTGACTTGGTAAAGACCGCGCGTTTTTGTGTCATGCTCATGTCACAAACTAATAACGTTTATGTATTTAATATAGATATAGTATTATACTTTTAGTAGACTTTATTCACCCAGGTGTTCCGGGTGCATTAGGTCCAATATTTTATTAAACTATTCACCCAGGTGGTTCCGTGTTTTACCAAGGCCCTGGTTCGACAGTAGCCATAATACGGCTGATATAATGATGGTATTAAAACTAAAAATGTAAATCGAATTTGAGCATGAAGGATTCCGTTAAATTTGTCACTCTTGTCTCGAATTTTAACGAAATAATTGTAGTATTGATAATAAATCCATTGGCTACCCCCTAATTATTCATTCAGTGAGTTAACATAATCCTATGTTTTTCTACTCTTTGAGAAAGATATAAAAAATTGTATCAAAATTGAATTACTTCGTAAAAAGTTTTGGTTTTTTTTTTGTATGACAAATAATAGAATATAATAGGCAACACTTTATTTAAATAAAATAAAGGATACAAAGTGTGGCGTTATTGCTGTTAGCTATCTCTTCCAGGCAACCTTGGCATTTTAGGCAATCTTATTTAATTTCAATTTCATTTTAAGGCTGATTTTTTTTAAGTGTGAAAAACGAAACACAATGCATTGAATTGAGAATCTCCTATATTTCGGCGCCGGCGGTTCATTTGATGACATCTCCTAAACGAACTTTGTATGAAAGCACCGCTAATCAGATTATTAAGCTGCTGAGCGACCATTGTAACACAGCGGCTTGCCTGTTATCCGAGTCACACTTCATTGAGCCGGCTCAATGGCAGATATTCCTATTGCGAGTACGTAGCCGGGTGAGGGCCGTTCACTCACACACATTAACACGTTGACTGTGCCGTCTATTTTGAGAAATTTTCTGGTACGTTCATCTGTTTCAATGAAGCCATTAAAGACCTCATTTGTGATTTCTAACGTCCATAAACAATAAAAAAATACGATGGGACATTTTCATTTTACAGCCAGACCAAAAATGCATTACATGTAATGCACGGACAGTCAACGTGTTAATAAAAGTCATAATAACTTTATAAAAGATAGGTATTCAGCTAAGACCGTCTGTTAACCCGTCCAATAAAACTATATTCCGTTTTATCATTTTCACAAAAAATTGCCATGATTTATAGAATCAAAGTTCCGGAGTGACTATAAATTTAGTAGAAATCGTTACGTTATACAAAAAATCGCCTTGAGTATATGTTTCAAAGAAAACATACAAATTACACATATTTTTTTCTTTAATTTAAATGACGGACAATTTGTTTATTAAGTAACGAAATCTTGCAGTTGAATATTACATTACCCGGTTATCAGAGCTTAAATTTTGGGCTAATTATGTTAGTTGCGTGACAATGTCTAATCACGTGTACGGGTGGACGGGTAAATTCGTAAAACCGGTAAATTCGTTTCATGAGGACATGGAATTATGACAGGTGAGTGTAACGATTTGACACGCATCGCGTAACGACGCCAGTCTGTCTGGCATCCCTTTTTCTCACTTATAAAAAAACGGGCAGTCTAGGCCCTTCTCACTCTTACCCACGTCGCTAATTTTTGAAGTTATATTTCTGTCAAGCGTGCCGCGCATACTTTTATTTTATTTAATAAGTTTAATAAACCAGCGATGCTATATTCTCTATGGCACGAGATCGACAATAATTCACAGTATTACATTGTTTTGGACGATCTGCGGAAGTTATTGGGACACAATGCATGCGGTGCCAATTTGCCAATAAAGCCTATCTATTGAGCCTCCGAACTATGCATGTTGATTTTATGGTACAATTAACGTTGACAAAACTGTGTTGTATTCCATAATTATGAGAACCTTCAAATTATCCTGCAGGAATTAATGAGAGACACTGATATCTGCAGTAAATTGGGATAAGGCGGGATTTTTTTTCCGAAAACGTTCCGACTCGCAGTCGCTTTGGTCGCGCAGGTTTCGGAATTTCAAACACCTTCTTAGAAACCATCTTAAGGGAGGCCTTTTTCCAGCAGCATAGACTTTGTGGAAGAAATGAAATGAGTTTAGAAATAAGTCATTATGATTAATTAATTAAGCTGGCATGGTTTCTATATTTGTTTCTAAGTAGATTTTCCCAAGTGCTTTTTAATACCACCTACTTCTGATAACATATTTAATACTAAAGTTGTACCGGGTTTTCAGAAAAGTTTTGGGTATAGGTTTATTATTTTACGAAATTCCGAACCATACGTATCTAAATAATCAAAGTTATAAATTTGTCTGAAATCTTGTCTTTGATGTCGGTAATAATTAATATCGTAACACAAGCCTAGAGCTTACCACGGGGCTAGATGTTGTGTGGATTGTCCAGAAATATATAAATAATAATAATATATATTATATTTGTAACTTCATTTGTTCGTCATACAAAATTAGCTCAACCAGGGATGAAGCTTGCAACCGCCTGCCTCTCAGATAGAATTCTGTTTGCTATTGTAATTATAAGCTCGGCGATGCGTAAGTGTTAATTTTACGAGGTGCTATTTTACAGTCTGCCAAACACAACGCTAAGCTAAATTTGAAATAATTTATGAGTAATTCGATCAAAACTAGCATTCATTTTATATACAGGGTGTCCCACGGCCATGCCACATGGAAATAATAACCTGAAATATTGTAGATATAGAATTTTACAAAACGGATCTTTTATTTTATTTTTTAAATAATTTAAACTGCATTTAAAGTCTAAATGATTTTTAATAAGTGATAAACCTCACTTTGCAGGTTAAACTATTTTTAAATTTTATGCAGAAAAAGATTAAGACACATCCGTATCCTTCGCACACAGGATTCGAACCCGACGTGCTACCAATTACACCAACGCGTCATTACGTAATAGGTCGAAATTTTTCTGTGTGCGAAGGTTACGGATGTGTCTTAATCTTTTTCTGCATAAAATTTAAAAACAAGGATCAATCGTCAATAAAGAAATACCCTTACCTATCATTAAACCCTTTTACCTCTTATACCCTAAAATCAATCTTACTTTGCCCATTTTGTGTAGGAAATAATCTAAAACAAGTAAAACGTCTAAGCCTGCAGAATTGCATTTACAGTTTGCATTTAACTCGGAAATAAACCAGATGTTAGTTAACATTCTCACTCAAGATCATACGGAGCAGCAAACCTAAAGATCGAAGCATATTTTATAACCACGCCAATGCGCAAACATCGTACCAAACAGCTTGAGAAGAAACTGCGTTATTTGAGTAACCTGAAAAAGATTATATCCCAAAGGATTTTAAATATATGTATATAATAAGACTACATGAGTTGAGTTAAAGTAAGCATTTTTTTTCAAACGTTGTTTTTGAAGTCGGGCAATAATTCAACGCGCATTTTTAAGATGTTTTTCTGCCAATTAAAAAATACTTTTGTTGTTAATTGTCAAGTAGAATAAAAAAATAATCTCCAAGTAAACGAAGTAAGATATTAGTTATACATAATATGAGTGGGCTTCTAATTGATTTCTCTTTGAATAAATATTTCCATTAATAAGGTCCGTGGATTTCTTGATAGTTTTATTTACTAGTATAATAATTTCTGATCTTTTTTCTTTACAAGTAAATTAAAATACCAGGAATCCCACCTAACAAATCATCTTAAGAAGAATCGATACTATTCCGTGGAGTTGGATTAATTACAATCCGAGAGCTCGTAACAAATATTGGGAAAGTAGATGAGGCAGGCCTGTTAACTTGTTCAATGCCCCTCCGGCTATATTATTAATATAAAAAAAAATTACGAAAATTATTTGAGCGACTTGAAATTTTCATTATGTTATGATCACAAATGACTTAATAAAAAAATAAGTAAGACTATTTAATAAGTTAAGCTTGAACTTTGAAAAAACATTGAATAAACAGCAATGTCAAAATCCAAGTAATCATCTGGCCTTTATATATTTACTTTTTAAGCGTACTACACAAAAATGCGAAGTCTCTTTTCACAAAACAAATAAAAATGCATAATAAGTTAAAGCCTCGCTACCCAGTAGCCAAAAGTATTTAACAAGTCTACAGGATGCCTCAAAATACTGACCCAAAATTTGGTTTCGGTTTATTACTTACATTACACAACACAATATTAATAAGCGAGATGTCAGTGAATATCTGTCTTCCCAGAATATAAACATAAATTAGTGCGGTCGGGCTGTGATCCTTACCGAATAGATATACCTTGACCTTAATACATCTCAACTCGACACCCGCTTAGTCCAGCGGTCCGCCACCACTTCACAACACTTCGCTTCACTTTGTCGCGAAACTTACTTCACTAAATCGAACCGTAAAAACTTCAAATTCTCCTAAACTTGAGTAAACTTTCCTTCTTTATGTACCTTTTTAAAGGCTTTCAAGTAGCCGTTGGTATTATCTCGGGTTTATGTCAAACGCAGGCAAACTTTCAGAGTTATAGGTACCCGTAGTTTAAAAGCTTGTGATTTTGGTGTGAGGATTAACTTTTGAGAACTTCGAACTTCATTATACAGTTTATGTCCCTTGATCTGTGGGAGGGTGATTCTAAGTAGCATTAGGGGAACTTTAATTGCTTTAGCTAAAATATTATCTGATAGATAAAGGTTTAAGAAAATTGTACCTATTGCTTACTAAAATATGATAATGATTAAACAAATAATTGAACTCCTAAGTGAATAAAATTTAATATTTTTAAAAGCCGTATTGGCTTAGTGGGAGCACTTTCGACTTTCATTCCGAAAGTCGTGGGTACAAAGCCCCGCCACGCACCTCAGGATTTTTCTCCTTGAAAAATTTGTGTGCGCTTTAAAACATGTGCTTCAACGACAACAGAAGGCAACATCGTGAGGAAACCGGCATGTTCTAAGAACTTTAAAGAGTTTTAAGGACATGTGACATTCACCAACCCGCACTTGGCCAGCGTGGTGAATTATGGCCTAATCTCTCTCGTTAAGTAAAGTCCCTGTGCCCCAGCAGTGGGAACGTTAATAGGGTGATGAAGAAGAAGATTTATTATACCCTGTAACAGACAGATTTTTCAATCCTCTTATTTTATCTCACTCAGGGATAGATATCTAACGATAAAATAGTTAAAAAATACCTATGACTTACATCCATACTACACTTACGTTTCCGTGTACAGTTTGCACAATATTTCTTCAAAAAGATACTGCCCGAGCGGTCACATATTCAAGTACTGACCTGGCGCAAAGTGCTTATCCTTATAAAAATCTTTTTGAGATAGGTACAGCCTGTGACAAACGGACAGACAAATGACGAGATCTCAGTAATAGAGTCCCGTTTAAATACTGACAAATAAATAAGCAAGGTATACTGTATTTGCGTAAAATAAAAAAGATAAATAAATAAATATTTCCGGACAATCCACACAACAACATCTAGCCCCGTGGTAAGCTCTTAGCTTGTGTTACGGGTACTAGACATCTGATATACTTAATATAATAGACATACATACATAGATATTTTTTTATTATACATATTAAATACCCAGACCAAGGAGAAAGTGTTTGCAGAACATACAAACTCTTGACCCTCGGCGGGAATCGAACCCGCTACCTCTTGCGCCGCAAGCGGACCCTCGCCCACCGCGCCACTGAGGCAGTCGAGTGAGGCGTAAGAATTATAACTAAATCTAACAGATCAAAAAGCGCAAATCATTCAGCACGCGGCACTCCTTGGAGCATACAAAAACTGCTTTCATAGAATAAGATTTAAGAGCGTTATGGTGATTCAATAAATTCCAAAATATAAAGCCTCTTTCGTGCGAAAATATTTTTATTACATCCCGTTGCGGAGCCTATAAAACGGCGCAGAAAGTGCCTTTCTGGATTTAATATTGTGAGATTTGCGGACTATGAAGAAGGATTCCGCTTTATAATGTCACTTTGCTATATCTTACTCTATCTACTCTTCTATTTCGTTAGGGGAAAACTAACAAGCGTTTTGTTTCTTTATTTAAATGTGTGAATAGATATACTATTTCCTGTTCTACGAAAACTCTTCAATTTTGTTCCGGGAAAATCCTAGTTTTGTTTCTTTATTTAAATGTGTGAAATTTAAATATATTAAGCGTTTCATAGCACCCCGATTTCGGATGCATTTGCATGTACGCACGGATGCATACTTGTTATATTAAACTTCGAATTGAATGATTTAATCTTTAGGTGAAACTAGCATTAAAATATTTTCAACAGTTTTTAACTTGTGATAGATTGCGGAGAAATTTTCTTATCTATGTTATCACTTAAGCTTAGGACACAAGATTAGGAGTTAATTGGTTCTGTATTGAAGGGCTTCTGTTTTTAATTTTTAAAACTACTAAGGAATTTTTGTGCTCAAAAAAACAAAGTTTGAGTAGTACTTAATGCCAGAGGTATTTTATTAACCCCCGACCAAAAAAGAGGGGTGTTATAAGTTTGACGTGTCTGTCTGTCTGTGTGTCTATCTGTGGCACCATAGCTCCCGAACGGATGAAGCGATTTCCGACAGACAAGTCAAACTTATAACACCCCTTTTTTTGGTCGGGGGTTAAAAAACAACCTTGAAAATAAGACGATCTTACAAAAGCGCGAATCTGCTGACTGCACGGTACCAGGAACTCTTTTAAAATGAATAATATTTTTGAACACCAAAGAATTACTGCTAAACTGGCGGCTAGTCGGAAATTTATGTGTTTTGTATCATGCTCACTGCGGTGAATAATGACGAAGCAGCGACAATGTAAATTAATGTCGAACCCGCGGCGGGACTTGATTTATTTTATTGGTTTGGCAATTTTGATATTTAAGATAGTGAATGGATACTTGTAGACTTCATTTGTTTTTCTTTTCATATAATATATCAAACTAACAGTAGCTAGTTTTACCCGCGTTTAATGTATTTTCCCGAGATATCACATATTTTTCCGCATATTTTGTAAAAGGTAGCCTATGTCGCACTTCTCGAGCTTTTAAGAATCTGTGAACCAAAGTTTTATCGAATCGCTGTAGGGGGTCTATCTATAGATA
Source organism: Gymnoscelis rufifasciata (assembly GCA_929108375.1). Classification (NCBI taxonomy): domain Eukaryota; kingdom Metazoa; phylum Arthropoda; class Insecta; order Lepidoptera; family Geometridae; genus Gymnoscelis; species Gymnoscelis rufifasciata. The sequence goes on along the minus strand of OV815314.1, from coordinate 3,902,462 downwards.
TCGTTCAGTATTATATAGATAGACCCCCTACAGCGTCACAAGCACACTTACAAACTTAACCTATTTATAATATTACTATATATATAGTACATTTATTGATAAAAATCGTGTAAACAAGTTTTTTTTTATGCTAGATAAGCCTTCGTTTGACCACCTGATTAAGTGACGATGTGGTCTAAGATGTCAACAATTCACTACAAGTCACTTTTTTTGTACAAATTATACAAACTTAAATAATTAAACAATTATATTCATTAAATTTGCTATACTTAATAACTAATCAAAATCTATTCAAAACTAGCGGTCCACCCCGGCGTCGCACGGGTAAAAAAAGTTCCCGGCAATTATTCGATTTTTTCTCGCCTTTTAAACCTTCCCTAGACCTCCACGAACATTTCAAGACTAAGATAAGATAAATCCGTTCAGCCGTTCTCGAGTTTTAATCAGACTAACGAACAACAATTCATTTTTATTTATATAGATAATAGAACTAGACTAGACTCTTTATAAAAGAAGTACCTATTGTAGATATCTGGTTTGGAGTTTGTTGTTCTTTCACGGCAAAATGGCTGACCGATTAACTTGAATTTTAAAACTGTGATGGGCTACATCATTCTCCTAATGCAAAAGTTTGTGAGGATGTGCGTGTGTTTATTGCTAACTCACGCAAAAACTACTAAATGGATTTTGATGATACTTCACAGATATTGTTTTCTTATCAGAATAGCATATAAACGCGGTAAAGTACCGTTTCGTAGGAACATACAATGATTGAAAATGAAACCCGATCAGCGTCAAATTTTAGCATGGATATAGATGTTTTCCCAGTAAAGAATAAAAGCTACTTTTTACCGAGGGGAAATGTATACTAGGCAGGAAAAGCCGCGGGTAGGTAGCTAGTAGGCTTTATTTTATTCCGGTAAAATTAGAGTTCCCTTGGGAATAAGTGAAGCGGCAGGCAACAGCTATTCTCACAATAAATACTTATCATTATAAATACGAAACCATTTATTCCGTATTTGGCAGTTTAACGGTCTGCTGTGTTTTCTGGTTTTCAACCGGTCTGTATAAAAGGATATCTCTTCAATTGCAATTGCAGTTCCGGAAATCATTAACATTAAGTTTATTTTAATGGAAATGAGAAAGCGCGTTGGAAAACTTATTACATTTTAAGCATCTTATGTCTTTTTAGGGTTCTGTACTCGGTTAAACGGGACTCTATTATCATCACCCTCTTAACGTTCCAACTACTGGGACAAGCCATCATCATCACCCTCTTAACGTTCCAACTACTGGGACACAGGGGCTTCTCTTGAGCTTGGCGAGAGAGATTAGGCCTTAATTAACCACGCTGGCCAAGTGCGGGTTGGTGAATGTCACATGTCTTTCAAACTCTGTAAAGTTCTCAAAACATTCCGGCTTCTTTACGATGTTTGCCTTCACCGTTAAAGCACGTGTTTTGAAGTGGACATACATTTTTCTTGAAGAAAAATCTAGAGGTGCTTGGCGTGGTCTGAACCCACGACCTTCAGAACTAAAGTCGAGTGTGCTCCCACTTAACCAACAATGTAATAGTGACGTATAATAATATTATCAATAAATGACTATTAATGACTATTAATGACTATTAACAAGGTTTTTTTGACGACAGTGGAGTGCACAGTGTATTTTTACAAAAATACTGTTTTCCTCAGAGAATCGATGTAAAAGCCCATTTCCTAGCCCTAGTTCCCAGTTTAAAATTCCGCAAGTAAAAAATGTTAATCAAGCTGCAGCGCGCAATAAACGAAGAGATTGCAGCGATGGATCGGTCTTTTTGTCAACTCCTCGGAGTAGTGGGAAGTAGGGTATGAATAAATAATGCTTAATCATTTATACCACATTATTAGCCCGAATTTTAATTTTAATTGGCCGAAGTTTTACCTTTTCCTGAATTTTACTAAATAAGAATATGACACATTAATTTCGGACCACATTAAATATAAAGACATGCATAATAAACAAAAAAACAAAGAAATACAAAATAAACAAATACAGACATTTAAATTAAATAGGTATTCATTAAAATTAAACAAACTTTTAAGAAAATAAGAAAAAAAGCGGTGGTTCGAAAAAGGTCGACTCTCAGTATTTATTATATATATATACCTATGAAGGTAAATAAGGTAATAAAGTAAATAGACCTTCCCGTTTTGCAGTCGCTTTGGTCGAGCAGGTTTGTTCGAAGCTTAAAATGTATTTTGCATAAATTTAATGACGTCATGCTAGTGCTTACCATAGTCATAAAGCTCCTAGTAAAAACACTCAAACGAGTACGCCCTTTGCTTTCAAATTACCGAATACATTGTATTTAAAGACAACAGTTTTATTGCAGATAAATGGGTCAAAACCTTGCCTACCTTCTGACCTACCTTGACAATTAATGTAGATATTCCTTGACTTTTATAATATCCTACCAATATTATAAACGCGAAAGATTGTGAGGATGTAAGTAAATGTGTTTGATTCTCTTTCACGTTAACACTTGGATGGTTTGGAAAGTTTGGATGGATTTTGATGAAACTTCACATTAATGATGTTCTCCTGGTGCCGGCCCTTCATACTCTTTTCGCTTTATATACCAATTTTGGAAAACCTTGTATAGACATATAGATATTTCGTTGTATTTCAATGAATAGTTAAAAAATCCTGTATACCTGTATAATCAAAGACATATAATGACACCTTAAGCTATGGTCTGATTTTACTCATGTTGTGGATCTGAAATTATCCATTATTTTATCTAAAAGTATGTTTTAACCCCCGACCAAAAAATAGGTGTGTTATAAGTTTGACGTGTCTGTCTTTCTGTCTGTCTGTCTGCTAGCCTTATAGCTAATAGCTAGCCACGGATATAAATATCCCGGTGTGGATTATCAAAAAATATTTTCCAGGCTACTATGCATATTAATACTCTTCGCAAAACAGCACAGCAATTAGTTGATGTCGCTAGATGTCGCTAGTTACCTAGTAATTAGCTGCACTTGATTAATATTGTGTTGACGCCATTAGTTCTCCCAGGGGGCTAGTAACACGTCTCTTGGCACTACAAATAGTTGCTGTGAAAGGCTATTTATTATATACTAGCGGCCCGCCCCGGCGTCGCACGGGTAAAAAAAGTTCCCGGCAATTTTTCCTTATTTGCTCACTGTTTAGACCTACCCTGGACTACGACAAACATTTCAAAACCAAAATCAGCTCAATCGGCCCAGCCGTTCTCGAGTTTTAATCAGACTAACGAACAACAATTCATTTTTATTTATATAGATAAGATTATTTTCTGGGGAATATTAAAATGGATTAAAAATATTATTTTATTAAAAGACTATCTCCTACGAGTACTACTATATAGTATTACTACCGTATTTCTCTTTCAAACTAACGGGAGTTATTATCAAACTATCATTTTGAAAACGGGTTTTACTCACGTAAACTGTGTTGATATTATTATAATATCCTTCGACGTTTCCATTCCCCTCAAGAAGGAATTTTCATCAGGGAAGCGGGAGTGGCTTTCCTTTCCACGCGCGCGTTGTTCACCAAACCCATTTAAATAAATTTTGAAAACGTAACTTAAATCCTTTCTATTTCAGACAAAACAAAATGTATGATGGAGCTATTTTATTAGAGTAGATTAGTGTGTCTAAAAACTGTACAATATTATATTATCGAAATACTGATTAAGGTACCAAGCGTTTCCCTGAAATAACTACAAGCTGTGACAAACTAGTTTCATCATAACGGGCCTCTTGTAAAGATAACTCTACAGCTATTTTAGTTGGAAGCAGCCTGTATCGTCACTGTTCTTTCTTCTCACTCATCCGCGTTCTACGTATCTCCACATTTCTGATTCAAGTTCGTAGAAAAACCCCGTAATAAAGATTTCGTATTACGTACAAGTTTTGAATGCGTTCGTTGCGTTCATAAAAATCGATGGGATCAAAAATACAGCATAAATCCCATCTTTAGATGTTTAATTTACATTTCGTAATTAGGCTCCCCTTAAAAATTGAATAATCAATGCTTGCTTAAAAAATGAGCTTTGTTTTATGACCAAATTTACACTAAACGTTAAGATTTACCCTTGTATTAATAAAGACTGCTATTTCTAACTAAAACTGAATTTGATTAAAAACTCAATAAGCCTTTTTATGCTATATTTTGCGATTATTATATCGCTATAAAAGTCGCAAAATAATAAGTTATTTTTTGCATACGGATGAAAAAAATATTATTTCCGGGACTCAAAATGCTCAGACCCAGATTCCAATGGTTCTGTTTTCTTTTTGGTTGTGTCTCTTCTTTACCATCATTTTTAGGCGGTCACTGCTGGACATTGGCCCCTCTTAAAGTTTTCTACATGTTAAGATTAAAATTCACCTGCAGACATCTTGAATCCGCGGCATTTACAAAGACATCCGACCATCTTGTTGATAGACGTCCGACACGCTTGTCAATCCCCGGTCTGTATTCGAGAATCCTTTTTGCTTATTTAAAAAAAAAAACAAACGGAGCTTGTTTGTAAGATATTTATCATAATGAAATAATAATACTTCAGTACAGAGTTATTTGTAGCTAATCTGAGAAATCGCTTTATATTTTTTCCCCAAGTTCAAACCTTCACGAGTTTTCATCGCAAATGCAGTTGACTTTTTATATTATGCTAATGTTATGAAAATCGTTGTGTAGAATGGATTCCATGAATATTCACGACGAACCTCATCGTGGAACTTTTCTTTTAATTGTTCAAGACATTTGTCTACGAAGCAATTGCAGCAGTCAGAACGTCGGAAGAAGACCTAGAAGCGAATTACGTGATTATACCTCTGGCACAGTTTTTGAAAAGGTTTGGTGGCGTAGTAAGCGTTGAACAACTAAAAATGCAATGGATGCGGTTTGATTCCTCATTCGTTCGTGCTCGTTCGGTTTCGATTCATTCTTCAATTCTACCTGTTGCCCACGCTCTTTTGAGAATGGAATAAGGAGAATACTTAAAAGTAATTGGTACGTACACACACCACACCTAAACCACACTTTTTTACTTTTAATTTAACAAATACTGGCAACTTTTATTTGTTTAAATCATAATTAATAATACAGGGTGCTCAGTTTATTTTATATTAGTTCATATTTAAAATAATTCAGTACATTCAGTCCAGCAGTTGGGCGTTAATCCTACCACACAGCTTTATAGCTTCATTTCATCGTTTCTCTACTATTTATGAAATTTTGTAAAATACGAGTATGACTTGAATAAATAATTTGTTTATTATTATTTATTGCAGCTGAAAACGCAATGCGGCATAACTTCGAAAAACATCTGGCCGCATATTTGATCATTGATCACATATCTCAGACAACCGTTTGATTTTCATCGAGGCTTCGCTAAAATTTATAATAATTGATACAATATGACCTCTGTGGCTTGGTGGGCGAAGATCCGCCTGAGGCGGAGGAGGTTGCGGGTTCGAATCCCGCTGAGGGAATTTCTGGATCTGGGTGTTCTCTATGTAACAAATGTATATATTGATAAAAAAAAATATCTATGTAGTATATTAGTTACCTAACACCCATAAGTACAAGCTGCTTAGTTTGGGGTTAGGTGATACTGTGTGAATAGTCCGGAAATATCTACAGAGAGCAGGGGCATTTTATGGTATACGTTTTAAGAAGATATCGGAATAAGTAGTAATTATTTAATTTTACCTGAGAACTGAGAGCAGGGCTTGTATTAACCAATCTTCATCACAATCTGAGAGGCAAGACAGGGCAATATTGGAGGTCCTAGAGGTGAGGTGGTGGACAAATATGACTAATAAACCAGCCTTCCGCCCTTCATGAGTTACCGGGGTCGTCTTCAGGGCGGCAGGACAATATTGATAATATTTCTAGATTTTGCATATCCAGTAACGATCGACATATAATAACAATAACCAAAAATATTTAGATTTATAACGGGATATTTACCATGATTGATTGTCGGCACATCATGGTGAATATCCCGTTATAAATCTAAATAGTATTGATAACCATGATAGTTTCAAAAGTTATATCAATAACAAAAATTTTAATGTTTATTTTGTTACAAAAATTACATATTACACATACACTTTTAATTGTTCAGTACACAGATTGTAACAAAAAAGGCCTCCACTCAGCATTATGCTACAGAAGACTAATCTGCTGTAGAGCTGGTTATCCGTGGTAACCGCTACATGTAGTGCAGAGCGTGAGTGCACTATATTTACAAAAACATACATACTACTTACAATTTACATAACATACATTAACATTTAATTGGTTTATTTTCTAATTCTCACGTGTTTTTAAAACGCACTATCTATGTTGGTACTATTCCAGATAATTTTTAACCATAGTCGCCATAATCCAAACCTCCAATTGGTTTTTCTCACGTTCAGCTTTTATAAAATAACAAAATGTTTGGCTTTACTTGGCAAATAATGTGTATGCTTCAGTTCAGTTTCTTGTAATTGGACTTTGCGCTTGAAGCGACAATTTGCCAGTGTCGAGTTAAATAAAATTATATAGAAAAATTATGAAAAAGATATTACTCAGTTGAACGCCATTTTGCGTCTTTGTGTATGCTTTCAAAAATAAAAATAATAGTAAAACATGATATTACGCATTTACCTCATTCCCACAAACTTTATTCACAGATTAAATGTATTTTACTAGATATTCCATTTAAAAAGCAGAACAAATTTACAGTATAAATATTCGATTTCGACATTTTCCTTTATCTTTGTTAGACTGAGTATCCACAAAAATGAGATAAAACATAAAAAGCTTCAGCGAAACCTGCGCGACCAAAGCGACTGCGCAGCGAGAACGTCTGCCGTGTGGTGGACGCTACCCATGCTTGACTATGGGCCTTTGCACACCTACGCGACTACAAAGAGGTCGTTTTCAAGCTAAGGCGGTCCCGCGTTGCTGACGCGTAGTTTCAGACGAAGCAAAAGATTTTAGGCTAGTTTTGCCTGAATGGTTGAGTGCCTTATTTCCTACTAATTCATCGCAAGAAAACATTATAGTTAAAAGCTAAATTCATATATTAACAGAAAGCACTAAGCACAGTTTATAAAATCGAATAATTTATTTATTGAGTTAAGTGAAAGGGGATTTTACCTTATTAAGGAACTTTTAAACGCTTCTTGTTATTTTCATGAACTAAAACACTTAAGTGATTCAGATTAAAATGGTCGTCGAAGTTTATTATGGTTTGCGTTGAAACTGAGCTGAAACTAACAAACAAATTACCATAAATACAACTAAAACAATGGTGATACGTATAATGTTTTTTTTCAATATATCCCTTTATTATAATCATCGAATAAACATCGTCAAAAAATGGAAGAACTGGAAATATCCCACTAACACTTACTTACATCCGTAAGTTAGTGTGTGTTTGCTGCTCTTTCATGCAAAAACTACCAGATAGGAATATACTATAATTTCGAGCAAAGCCTGTGAGTTAAATTTGGCATGGGTATAGTTGTTTTCCCAGTAAAGAACAATAGCTACTTTTTACCGAGTGAAAATTTATTATTACGCGGCCATTGCAACGGGCGGATAGCTAGTCTGTTATAACCACCGAGCATATTTCGGCTTTATTAACTTTCGTAACAGTAGCTTTCGTAATAATTCTAAAACGAGGAATATCTGTTATGTCCATCCCTGCCTAATTTGTATTTTCAATTCTCTCTTTTCCATCCTTAGGGTGCCTGGAAGACATTGCTCTTAAGCGATAAGGCCGCCCTTTGTACTTCTTCCTCATTTCTGATTTTTGTAACTATTGTTTTGGTGGCGATAAAGTGTTTTTGTATTGTATTGTTTTGTCTACGAAGATTATGCATAATATTCTCGACGTAAAAACTGGTATAATGTTTCCAACTTCGTTGTCAAGAACCTTTAAATTATCTGCAAAAACAAAGCTCGCTAAAGACTATGAATTTAATCAGCTGGCATTACCATAACAGACATTTTGAGGAGCTGCACAATAAGTTCAAATTGCCTTGCTTTCGAATGAGAAGCGACTATGAGAATACGTAGAAGAGCTGTTCGTGAGAGTAAGGGAAACAGGTACGTAATAACAATTAACATGAACTCGGGCGAAATTATTTCCGAGACAACGTTGGCTTGGATTTTGAAGCGCTAATTAATTTAGGTAAATATTGTATAGGATAGATAGAAATATGAGAAGATTATTCACAATATTATTTTATTATTTTTCGAAATCAAATCTAAGAATAATATGATAAATAGCAGCAAGGCCAAAAGGCCAAAAGGATTTCGTTAGTTAAAGTTGCAGAAGACAGTTCATGAATTATGAAGAAGCGATGGGGTTTTTAGCAAAATAATTCTCAAATAGAGATCCCAAATTAGCCAGACAACTAGTCATCTAGGCAAGATAGGGTTTCAAGTTGTATGAAGAAAGCTATCAATTAAAATAGCTTTTTTTTATTATTATTGATAAGTATTAATTTGACCACAATCTCACATGATGCAAAGTGACGATGTGGTCTAAGATGGAGCATGAAGACCTAGAAGATGGCTTCTCCGGACCACATTACGAAACACGAAAAAATCGCTTCACGCACTGGCCCAGCCCGGAGGATGCTGACAAACCGCGGCCGAAGCCTCCCACCAGAGACTGCTATTAGCACCACCACCTGTTACTAGGTTACCACTGACCCACCACTGACTGTTATTAGGTTACCACTTACGGACGTGAACAGAAAAAAACAAATAAAATGAAATAGCAAAGAAATGTCTATGTCACAGCGCAAAGTTGTAATAATTTTCTAATTCAAGAAGCACTATTTTTTATGACATTATTTTTTGGCGTAAAAATAACCATGATATATTTTATGGAATATCACATGATATCATATGGATGGAACTTACGGCAGGGCGTCGGACCCAAATCTATGAAGGAAACCAAGATAATGCTGCCAAAACGATGAATTTGTTTCTATTTATGTTTCATATATTTAGTTTTATTGTATTCAGAATTGGTTCCCGGCATTATACAGAAAATCATAATAATGAGAGAAATATCCTTCTCACAGTAAGTACACAAAAGATTCGTTGTCTGACTTATTATCATCGTAATTTGCAAATAAATCAGCGGCCAAGAATCGCACAATAGTTGCTGTTGAAATAGATTCTGATAGGTAGATGAAATATCGACGTAATAAGAGCAAGCAACAATACGGCAGCCATTTTGGTATTTTATCGGCGTCTGTTTGTTTGAACAATGTGGTTTATAGCTTTGTGAAGTCTATGAAAGGTTTTCATTTTAATGACCTGTAATACAACTCAATAGATATAGTTTAATAAGTTTTATAGTCTGTATGTGTGTTTTCTTCTGCCGTCTTCCATCTTATGAGAAAATTTTAACGCCGTAATAAGTAGTAAAAAAATCGTGTTGGCTTAGTGGGAGCACACTCGACTTTCAATACGAAGGTGGCGGGTTCTAACCCCGCCACTTCCATCCATCCATCTTCAAACGCTTTTTAAATTATTAATTTATATTAATTGAGTTTTTTAACACTATTCTTAATTTAAATTTATTTTCATTTTTTAGTTCGGTTTCTCTAAAAAGCGTGTTTTTTAGTTTTTTTTTAACTAATATTTATTCTGCTTGAAAATGTGTGAGAGTTTTAAAAACACGTAATTTAAACACCGTGAGGAAATCGGCTTGTTCTGAGAACTTTAAAGAGTTTGATTAACATGTGGCATTCACCAACCGCACTTGGTCAGCGTGGTTAATTAAGGCCTAATCTCTCTCGCCAAGAGAGAAGTCCCTGTGTCCCAGCAGTGGGAACGTTAATAGGGTGATGATGATGAATACGTAGTAATGAAATATGAACTGATGTTGTGTTTAACAGTTTTCAATCCACAATATCATAAATGTCGAGCCTATTTCAAAATTGAAAATACGCAGACTATAAGAAAAAGCTATAGTGTTCTATAGACATATAGGTTATAAAACTTTCTCTACAGTAAATGCCGGTAATGTTCTAAAATGGAGGCCCTGAACCAAATTCTTGCAACCCACCAACAATAAGACTTGGTCCAAATGCATGCTCACGGTGGTTGTATCACGAGTAATAAGGTAGATGACTAATATAATAACTAAACCGTCATTTAAATTATTAAAATAACTGTACCCGAGTATTTTATATTTTCTTGCAAACGAAAAATCAAGCGTATTGAAGTTTCTGGTGACGTGATGCTTCAGTGCGGTTTCTACTATATTTCGCAGTCAGAATTCCTCACTCCAGAACGTTGATGCCATTTCTTTGCAGTTTTTTATTCAAATTATTAAGAAAAAATAGATGACCTGTATATTTAAATGGACTAAACAGGAAACCATTTTTTATGCCTATTGTACAGTATAGTTCAATGAACTTCCTGCGGTCTTACGGTGAATTAATTTTACTATTTAATAATAATAATAACGTATTTCGATACCTATAGATAAAGATAATATATTTTAAAGTTTCTTCCAAACAGTAATTAAAACAAAAAATAGTTGCTTATAAACACATAATGCAAAAAATATTATTGGTAGAAAAACTCTCTCTTGGCTCTCAGCATTAGCCATATTACAAGCATGCTAGTCTTCTTAAACAGCACTGGTCTTCTGACAGAGTCAATTGTTAGCTAAATGTACACGTCTCGTTCCGAAGGTCGTGGGTTCAAACCCCGCCACGCACCCCTGGATTTTTCTTCTTGAGAAATGTATGTGCGCTTTAAACACGTGCTTTTACGGTGATGGCAAACATCGTGAGGAAACCGGCACGTTCTGAGAACTTTAAAAGAGTTTGAGGGACATGTGACATTCACCAACCCGCACTTGGCCAGCGTGATGAATTAAGGCCTAATCTCTCTCGTCAAGAGAGAAGTCCCTGTGTCCCAGCAGTGGGAACGTTAATAGGGTGATCATGATGATGACACGTCTCGTTACTCGTTCTATACGGGTATAAAAAGAATCCGAAACTGCGTAATTACACAAACTCGTCAATCAAACAATTCACGAATCAACGGACTTCGAAGGGCTTTTCCTGTACCACTTGAAATGTTTTCGCAGAGGTATTGGACGGTATCTACGTAATCTCGTTTGCTCATGCATCTCAGCCCATCCTGCCCTAACTTAGCTATTAGTTTTTAGTACATAATGTTGTATCGTGCAATTTAACGGTAAGCTTTTGTGTAGCCTTTCCTGAGGCTGCTATAGCATAGGATCCCTTGCGTCTATTCACAAGTACTATACTTAGAGCGAGGTTTTAATTGTGATAACAGTTCACACAGGATAACAGTACAGTATAAAATCATAATTGTGAAACAATCACAAATATTATGTACTTACCTAACTTTAAGCTTGTAGTCTTTTTTTTTCAAATAATTATGTTTTCAAATATATTATTATTTATTATTATCTTACCATAGTCAACCGAGTAAAACATTCAATTGCTTCCGCTGCTGTATAGCATGTTATATCATTAATGATATAAGATTCTTGTACAAAGTTTTTGTTCAAATAAAGAAATTCAAATAAATAAAAAATCATTTGCAATTTAGTATCATCGCGGGCGATTCGCTCGAATGAAGTAAAAAAAAGATAAATGTTGAATAAAATACTAACAAGTTTCAATACAAAATTGAATTCGTCATTCATAGCGCTCATGGTAATATATCAAGATTACACATTTTTCGTTTATTCAGCTTTGACATCTGAAATATCACTTACTCGTATTCAGCAATGGCACCCTGCAATGCTGCCATAAAATACGTTTACAGATTGCAAATTGGCGTGAAAATATTCTTGAAAAACGTAATCCAATCTTAGGTTTCAATCGTAAAATTTTAAACTCTATTGTAACCTACCATCACAGTTCAATCAGTGTTTTATATTCTCATTTCATTTATTAAAGCGATTTGCATGAACTTTGGAACGGTTATTTTTCATTCACTCTAAAATGCCTTATTGACATTCCTACGTGAATGAAATTTAAATGAGAATATGTAAATTTGATTTTTTTTAACAAAAGTTAAGGCATTTCCGTGCTTGTTTTCGATTTTTAATATTATAGATTGATTATATTATATATGCTTTCAACCAGAAACAAAATTAGGCCTTCAGCCAAATGTGCTCGTCAGTGATGTGGTAAAATACTGTACTAATTAGAACAAATTGTATTAACTATTAATTGTGGCTAGGAAAAGTTGGCAACTCTCTGTAATTAATTGGTGCACAATTATTGAAAATTCAGAATTCGTCAACGATTCAATTGGTTACTATTTATCTTTGCAGACATTATCACACGTCAGTTTTGGTATAAAATACAGTTATTAAGACTTATTAACGGGTAACAATCCATGAATTGACGGTTTTTGAGTTTTCTGATATTTCAGAATAATAATCCAAGATAATTTAAAAAGTTATAATTCAGTTTTTTTTATTTAATAATACTCTAAGCTTGGTATTAATGATTGTATTATTTTCGTAGCGAGCTCTACGCTCATTCGTAGATAATACAACTTTGCTACATCGATCGTAGGCGTCTACGACATAGCTTCGTAGCGTAAAGACTCATTTTTCTACCCGGTACAATTATAATTTGTGTTTTAAAATATGTATAGCAAAAAAACGATGCTGTTTCAAGTTATTCCCAGGTATACTTGTATAATAAATGCGAAAGTGCGATAGTCACATTGGCTTGTCACATAGTTATAATAGGCATGATTACTACATAAAAAAATAGGTATACTGTTTAGTCCGTCTTTGAGCCAAAAATTACATTATAGATGATATTCTATTTTATTCCTTCATCAATATAATAAGAAAGTGACATGATAAATAGAGTTCCGGAAGTACCGGAGTGGGAGCTTGTGACGTATACATTTAGTACATTTTGCACGAAAGCATTACGTCACGCGAAACTTCAGTGCACTGTATCGTTTTCGTTTGCAAGAAAAAATAACAAATATGGGTAAACATTTTTAAGTTATGTAAATGACGGATAAATTATAATTTTTCAGGCATCTACGCTATTAAATTAGGTACTGATAATGTCGTCGCTATATTCAAACTCTTTGAAATTCTTTACGGCGTGATCAAATACGCGGAGTAGAAAAAAAACAATACACAATAAACAAAACATTTTCAGTTAAAATGTAGACAAAACGGGACCACATGGCATGCACTGTCAAAAAAATGTCAGATGTCATGCCGAAATATGTAACTTGGCCAAAGAATTTCCGCAAAAACTACTGTGTTACCGAAAATAAAATAACGTCCATTTAAGGCTGCGAAACGACTGCAGCCGTTAACACCCCAAAATTTATTCTTTCCAGTATTTTAATTTCCATTCCATTTAAACAAAAAACAAATAAAACATATTCTCAGGTTCTCAATACATCACTATAATTCAAAGCACGCACTATAATACAAACAGCAATAATGCAGTCACATGTATTAAATCGACTCTTGGGATATAAGAGAAATAGGACAGACGGGACATACTTGGTTTGCCGCTGAAGGTATTATTATTGTGAACAGCTTTTATTTTTTTTAGGTATTTAACACTCCAAGACAATAAAAAGTACCTACCTACCGCATATACTCTCAGTACACCAGTAGCAGCAGATAAAAAGTACCTATGCCCTTCACAGTATTCCCAACGAATATGTTACCAATAAAGTATCTTGAATCTTGATTATAGGTTGAGTAGATAAAGTATCATGAGGGGGCCAAAATATTACCTTCTAATTAATTATACTATTTGGGATAACTGCTTAAAATACATAGGTATTTGCTTTATTCAATATTTCCGGACAATCCACACAACAACGTTTAGCCCCGTAGTATGCTATAAGCTTTTGTTGCGGGTGCTAGACATCTGATATACTTAATATAATACATTCTTAGATATATTTTTAGTAGGTATACATATTAAGCACCCAGACCAAGGAAAAAGTGCTTGCAGAACAAACAAACACTTGACTTCGGCGGGAATCGAACCCGCTACGACTTTCACCGCAAGCGGACCTCCACCGACCACTGAGGCAGAGTATATTATTCAAACATAGACCATTGAAACAACATCTCGTACATGATACAAATAAAAAGTATTCCCAGGTTCACAATACGTCACTATATTTCAAAGCACGCACTATAATATAGAACAGCAATAATCCGCTGTCACGTATATCGTATCGACTCCTGGGATCTAAGAAAAATAGGACGAGTGGGACATACTTGCTTTGCCGCCGACGGTATTTTTATTGTAACATGCGACGTAGATTGTTCTTTATGGAAGGTGCAGCGTACTTTCATTTTGAAGTTCTCGAACACAATGAAATAATTCAAAAACTTTCGCTATATTTGCTAAATTGTGATATAAATGCGTAAATATTATATTTTTAACACCCTACCAAAAAGGAGGGGTGTTATAAGTTCGACGTGTCTGTCTGTCTGTCGGTCTGTCGGTCTGTCTGTCTGTCTGTCTGTCTGTCTTTGACATAATAGTTCCCGAACAGATAGAGCGATTTTAATTTAGTTTTGTAAGAAAGGTGAGTTTGTCGCGAGTGTTCTTAGGCATGTTTCATGAAAATCGGTTGTGCCGTTCAAAAGTTATGGGGGTGAGAGTGGGGAAGGAAAACCAAAAATCTGCAAATGCATTCGTGTGGAGTCTCAAAATGAAAGCACGTCGCATCCACATTACAAAATATTATATGGTGTTTTACTTATAAAGAAATTATGGCATTGGAATCAGGGGGTTTTCTGAAATTTTTAATTTAGATTTATTGATTGATTAATTCTGGTTCGTAGACTAAAGATAAAATATTAAGTTATGCCCGTGGAACGGCTCTTTTAGACTGGCGTCTTTGCAAGTCGGCGTTTGATGAAACAACATTTTGTTTTCAGAAATAGGTATCCTTTAAGTCACCTCTAAAGCCCTGAAAAACTCTAATATTTTGTAAAGAAAATGAAAAGCTTTATTATAAAACTAAATAATGTACTTAAGTTTAAAATTAAAAGGATTTTAACAGACCCGCAAATTGGACGTCCTACGGTAAGACTATAAAGAAAGATCATAGATAGATAGATCGATGGATAATTTTTTTATTGCACACCAATACTTACAGTTTTACTTAAAATAACAATCAACAGCCACATTATTAATTGTAGAATCGGCGACAACATAATTAGTTGTACAAAGCAATATCTTTTATCTTAGACAACCTTTGATTGGATTAGATCTGCTAGGAAAACGAAAGCCGGTGCACAAAGATCAATGTTCATGAACACTGTATTAATGTATCTATCTGTTATGTTGTGTCCTGGATACTATGACGTAAGTTCAATTTAATTCGCCAAACAACGCGGTTTCTGATACAAACATAAAACATTAAATTGTGTCGTTAATTGATTCTCTTAGAATTTCTCCAGACCAAAAATATTTTGACTTCACAGTCTGTTCTGCGAATCGGAAAATGTAAATTAAGAAATGAATTACGCTTAGCAATGAAATATTAAAGGCCGCTAAACGAGAAATTAATATCACGAATTGCAAAGCTTTCGCGCGAGTTAGAGCTTGGCAACAATTGACGTAATTGTGGGTCTTTAATTAAAAACTTTGCTGTTTTCTCGAGGGTATTTTTCCTTATTGTTTCAGAGTCATAAATACGTTTCGTAAAATTAAAATCATATTTTTTTAATGTAAAAATTATGGTGTTATTTCAATAGAATAGTAAAATTTCAAGTTTCTGATATTGTGAAGTTCTTATATAAAAAGATAAAATAAATATTTCCGGACAATCCGGACACATGTAAAAAAGTGCTTGCCATTTCACATGAATAGAAAAAATTTAAGCTTCTGATTTTTATTTTGTATATGCATGATTACTAAAACCGAAACTTGCAAAACCAAAAATTGCTTGTAAAATGTAGCCAAGTCGAGAGCTAGACCACATGGTGTGCACCCTCAAAAAGTTATCAGATGTCTTTGTGTTTTTTTCCATAATATGTGGCTTGGCCGTTTCGCAGCCTTTGGGTGTTATTTTTTTCTCGAATATTCGAATATTTCTTGCGGTAGCTCAACGGCCACATATTTTGGCAAAGTTGTTATGTTTGTAATTGTGAAGTTAGTTACAGTTATAATAGGCTTGGCTCTACATGTCATCAAATATCTATTTCTATAAAAGCGACATTAACCCTATTACTATTTATAAAACCATATTATATTTTAAAATATTAACTATATACATACCTACATACAAACGTATATATGTAATATGTTTTCTCGATTTTTCTTCTTAGAAATTGTAAGTGCGCCCTAAAACAGGTGCTTTAACGGTGAAGGCTAAACATCGTGAGGAAACTGGCATGAACTGAGAACTTGTTTTAATGTTGTTCTGAGAAGAGTTTGAAGGGCATGTGTCATTCACCAACCCGCCTTGGCCAGCGTTGTTAATTAAGGCCTAATCTCTCTCGGCAATAGAGAAGTGCCTGTGTCCCAGCAGAACGTTAATAGGGTGATGATGATGATGATGATATAATATTTTTTTTATGAGTTTCTTATTTATTATGCAATAATAAGGAGTCCATACAATATCTCTAGCCGTAGTAATTTATTATTCTATGCTTTAGTATCAAAATTTGCCAAAAAACCGACGAAATGCTTCGGAAAAAGGTAAGTAGTGCCCTCACTGGGCCTTATATAAGTTAGTTTAAGTTTCAAGAATCTAATGACTTATCAAGTTATCGTACCTAACTGAATGTTTTGAAACCTAAACCGTATAGTAAACATAAACTATTTTATAATTAATAACTTCAGAAAAAAACCCAAATTCACCAGGATATCGAAGGAAAGTCAGTCTCATCATTTAAAATCCCAGCGTGCTAAAATATGTTTTCCAATTCGTTTCCGATTGACGTAACATCGCAGCTGTTACGTACAGCTACGCGTTTCAAAATAAATTAAACAATACCTCCAATTTGGACGGAAACAAATAGACGAGGATTTGATTTCATGGTGGAACCCACGTTTGACAAAATTATTAATTGCAACCGCAAACAATTAATGGCGTTAGATTAAAATGGAGGATGAAACGGTTTGACTAAAATGCAAGAGCTCAGTCTTAGGCAATCCATACCATATAATCCATATAATATTATAAATGCGAAAGTAACTCTCTCACCCAAAAACTACAGAAGCGATTTGAATAAAATTTGATATGAAGATTATCTAGAACCTGAAAAAGGACGTAGAGTACTTATTACATCATTAATTCAAGCTTAGATAAGTATCGTAGCACCAAATCTAACTGTATCAGTAAAAATAACTGATTAGTAATTGTTTTATGCATAAATACTGCGGTGCGTTTGATTGTTATCTAAATAACAGCTTAGAGTTAACAAGGTCAGTTACGGTTAAAACCATAGTCCTACTAGCTGACCCGGCCACACGTTGCTGTGGTTAATTTTTTTGTTATATAACATTATAGTAAAAAATCTAAGAGGAACGATAAGAGAACATCAGTCACGGAGTCCACTATGCTTTCACACAGATTGTATTTGAACTTTCGAGACATTGACAATAGCTCAAAGAGTATATAACCACCACGTATGAATAGCTTATCAAGAAAAATCATAGACAACCTATAAAATGAATATTGAACTTTCGAAACATAGACAATAGCTCAAAGAGTATATTACCACCACGTATGAATAGCTTATCAAGAAAAATCATAGACAACCTATAAAAAGACATTTATTTTACTCTTTTGTTAACCTGTAGACAGACAAATAATTAGCAATAAATTAAATTTGCGACTATAATCTGTGATTTAAACTATTCTATCTCTCAAGTTGGATCGAACTGCACATGGTGTGCGAATTTTATTATAATCGGTTAAGTGGTTTAGGAGTCCATTGAGGACAAACATTGTGACACGAAATTTATATATATTAAGATTAAAAGTAAAAAATCATATTATTAATATTGTATTTAATTTATTAATACTCGTATCTCCATTTTATTTTGCTACTCCCGTCTTATTAGTGCTTTTTGATTTGTGTCCATCCCAAGGTTGCCTGGAAGAGATCGCTATCAGCGATAAGGCCGCCCATTGATTCACAATTTCTGTACATTTTTATCTTTTTGTGTGTGTTATTATTTTGTGTTCAATAAAGAGTATTGTATTGTATTATTTTATATGACTCGACTTTTCTATCATAACTTTAAAACGGCTCAACCAATTTTCATAAAACATGTCTGAGAACACTGGCACGTAATCCAACTTTAAAACAATACAAACTAAAATGAAATCGCTTTATCCATCGAGGTGATATGCTGCCACAGATCCATCCAGGAGCTATGATGCCTCAGACTGACAAATCAAACATATAACAGAACTGACACAAAATGAGGGGCATTTTGCGTCAGTGGTTAAAAAGCTGATAAAAATGATAAATATAATTAAATTAATTTAATTCAGTACCAAATTGAATCAAAATTTGTAAACAGCAATTTAAAAATTGGTCACAACGTCAAAGCGTAGCGACGCCGTTATAATTCAATAAACTCTTTTACCCAATTTCGAGAATGATATTCAAACGATTCACAAATCAACATTACCCTCGAGGAATAATAAGGAGCCTGTAAACTTTCCCTTAAATAAATCATTTTTACATTTCCTCCCTCAGTTCAACGCTCAATGATTTCCTGTTAGCCCTTATTCGCTAACATCTATAAATATTTCTTAAGTATTTGAATGATGAAAACTTACTCCTAAATCGTAATTATTATTTCAGTTTAAGACTGTCCAGAGCAGGACATGGGCACCTATCAAATATTTTCAATTAATTATTTCGGTAGGAAGCGGCCTGTATTAATCTTGTTCTCGATTTATCAAATAAAATTAGTTTAATATTGGTACTTCTCGTTTATTTACATTACCTACTCATTCGATCTCACAAAGTATTTCTGAGCATAGCTCGTTTTACAGCTCGCTGAACTAACTTTGACCAAGATATCTCTGCAATGTAACACAATACCTAAAAATAATAATACGCACTATTATAACGTCTACACTATAACGTCATTTTTGTAAATAGAATATAATCAACATCGTTTTCTCTGAAGTTAGTTATGAAAAATAAACGAAACGTTAGCGAATATCGTTAATATAACCATTACTCTCTTTATTGTTACTTATTGAACCTAACGCACACTGCCAATTCAACATTTTGCAATCTAAACATTTTAGGAATTCCACATCCTGTTCCTAAATGTATATTTTAGTTATCATTCAGCCGTAATCATTGGCCCTAACACGAGCTAACCTATACAAAACATACAACAGTCCCTACATTTGACAGATAAAAACTAAATTTTATTTGTAAAAAATATGTCAAATGGGATTTCAACATGTTTTTATGTCCAACAATCTTAAGTGGCAACACGTGGTAGGCTTACTTTAATGTAAAGCCTATGGTTATACCATAGACTGATTGATTCCCGATGATCAAAAACTTGTCTCTATTGTTTTATGTTCTGTGTACGGACAACAATGTTGACTTGTTGTTTCTCAACGCATATTTCTCACAGAGAAAGACACTGCCAGAGAATCTTCTTGTTGTGATAATTGAGCCGCGAACTTTGTTGATGATAAAGTGTATTGGGCAACGGGCCAACCGCAATCGCGAGAATTATTGGGTTTACTGTTGTTATTTAGCTAACCATTATTGTAACTGTTTTTCTTTTATGACTGCCTTTGGGGCGCGGTAGGCGAAAGTTCGCTTGTGGCGCAAGAGGTAGGTACGGGTTCGATTCCGCATCGTTATGTACAGCACTTTCTCTTTGATATTGGTGTTTAAAATGTATAATGTATGTAAGTCTATATTAATATGTCGTTTAGTATCAAAAAGGTAAAATGTGTGTACAATTTCAGATGGCAGATCAGTTTGTCTAGAACCCTAAACACATGTTTAGAGCTAACCACGAGGCTACATGGTCGTTGTGTGGATTGGCCCGAATTATTATTTATTTTATTTTCAGTTCTGGCTATCAGTGAAAATGACAATGTTTCGTATTATTCCTAAGTTTGTAATAAGTCTATCAGTTTACGGTCACATCCGTAGCCAACAACAATAAAAATAAACAATAAGCATGATGACTACTCATAAAAAAATAGTTCTTCTGTTTAATTAGTTCGTCTGATCGTTCGTCGTTCGTCCATAAATCTAAATTTAAAATTAAAGAAAAACCCCCGAAACCAATGCCTTAATTTCCTTACAAATAAAACACCATAATATTGTGTAATGTGCACGCGATGCGCTTTCATTTGATACCCCACTCGAGTATATTTTTATATTTTCAGTTTTCCTTCCCCACTCTAACCCCCATCACTTTTAAACGGCACAACCGATTTTCATAAAGCATGTCTAAGAACACTCGCGACAGACTCACCTTTCATACAAAAACTAAATTAAAATCGCTCCATCCGTTCGGGAGCTATGATGTCCCAGACAGACAGACACGTCAATCTTATAACACACTTTTTTTGTTGGGGGTTAATAAATACAGGACACATATTTTTCGCATAATAAACATAGTAAATACATATTTAGAGTTCCGGAGTGGGGGCTATTGAAGTATAAATTAATTACAAATCGCACGAAAGCGTTATAACAAAAATAAAAAATAGGTGTACATTTTTTTAAATAATCTAGTTTACTATTATATTTACTTGCATAATAATGCATAGTTTGAAAATAAGATCAAATAGTTTGGAGCAGTCTATGTCCTGATAATAAGACGACATAATTATGAGGTAGAATTTCGACGTTTCTGGCGTTACCAGAGAATAAAAACCACTTTGTGTTACTACGTTAGGCTGCGTTCTTCATGAAGTAATTGAGCGGAGTATACTGATGAAAGTGTACCTTCTCATCCTGGGCAGCGAGCCAAGCAGCATGACGCGAATTATTGAGCTGATGTAACCGCTGATAGATGGAACTAATTCCGGACCAGGCACTGGTTGCCGCTCTAATATGCGCGTTTCTAAAATATGCCAGTAAAAGCTACCTAACATACTGTAACAGAAGTTTATGGGTCAGCATAGTTAGAAAAACAGAGAGCGATCGACTCATGTGTCTCTGTTATATGGATTGTATGTCAATTAATTATGAATTCCGATATTAACAAAATACCAATGGACCTATTCAAATTTGTGTTCAAATGTGTGCTTAACTATTATGATAACGAAAAATTAAGAATTTGTTTTACCAAAGCTAGGAATGTTTTTGGGTTGAGTATGGAACTAAATTGACGACCTCTGTGGCTCGGTGGGCGAAAGTGAAGAAGGCGATTCCCGTCCGGGGACGAGATTTTGAACTATCTACAATTTATGGTTTCGGGTCTGGGTGTTTTATATGTATGATAAGAATGTATTTAATAAAAATATCTATGTAGTATGTCCGTCACCTAACACCCAAAGTACAAGCTCTGCTTATTTTGGGGTTAGGTGATGCTATGTAATGAGTCCGGAAATATTTATTTAAATTTATTTTTTGTTGGTTGACTATGGAACTAAATTGGGTTGAAGATGAAAAAATCATTCATCAATTGTGCATCTTTTCAATTTTGTTCGTCGTGTCGTCATGGGTAGAATAAGGATAACCCAAAAGTCCTCCATTTCTCTGTTTCAGAGCTGCTATAGAACTAATATTCGCGTCTCAACTGCAAATGGGACGAGCCCACACAGTTGCCAACTGCCACGCTGCAATCTTCTTAACGAGCTTCTAATGTCTCTACACGTTGACAGATGCGTCGGTGGACACATCGTGGTCAAAGTGTCGGACGCATCGGTTTGTCATCTATTAATTTATTATTACACTTTTACATTGCCATTAAAGTACAAACTAATGCGAAAATGGAAAATAAAATGTACACATAAATTAAATCAATTTCAACTTTTATATAAAATTCAACAAAGAAAACAAAAAAGTTCTATTAAATAATTCAATTCTTATCTCTATTTCCAATAATCACTGTCTATTTCATCTAAGTACTGGGTACATACCAAACAGATTATAATATGTTTGTAACCGACTTTCCAAGAAAAAAAGCGGTCTCAATTGCTTGATGTTGGGAAATTGTTGCACCCACGGGTGGAGATGGGGCCAAATTGTTAATGAGCCGGTGTCCGCGGGGGGAGTTAAACACAATCCATACTAATATTATAAACGGAAAATTTTATGTGTTGGTTGTTGGTTTTTCAGTCTTTCGTGGTTTATTGAACAGGTTTCAGCAGGTTTTCCGATAGTCCAACAAGCAGATGCAACCATTTAATTACCATAATTATAAAATACTTACCTACTATAATTATTTTACGGAGGAACGATATCTTTTCGCGGTAAATTAACTATAACGCGAGCAACACTGTAATAAAAGTTGATTTTTTTGTATCATAAATCTACTTTCATTCAAACAGCACTGCTCCTAACCCGCTAATGGTGTTCGAAACCCTTTAAGCCTGCCACATTTCAAATATGTCCAATACACATAGGAATAGGAATATTCGCCAGTTTCAAGACACAAATGCCTTCCCGAAACTGACATCGTTATGGATAACTTGCATCTAGTTGGACTATCGGAGAACCTGCTGAAACAATTATTGAGCCGCAAAGTTTGCTGATGATAAGTATATTGGGCAGCGAGCCAGCCGCGCGAATTATTAAGCTTTTATAACCGCTGATGTTGGAATCGCTTTCAAATTGATAGGAAGGTTTGGTAATAATGATACCACAAATTCTAGATTACAAAATTTATAAAGAAATATTTTTTTTATTTTTTGATCATTATAAATACTTGGTCAAACTTGCTGGCACACGGTGGATGCAATAGGAGGCCGATTGAAATAATTAATAAATAAATATTTCCGGACTACTCACACAGCATCACCTAACCCCAAACTAAAGCAGAGCTTGTACTATGGGTGTTAGGTGACTGATATACTACATAGATACATTTTTTTTTAAATACATACATATGATACATAGAAAATTGGTCGTCTTTGAGATTAATGTCCAGCAGTGGGCGCCGAATAACTGAAATTATGAATGATACATAATTGGAACGTGGCCGTCGGCGTGATAACGGTTTTTCATCCGAGCACTATTACTATTATTTGAGTAAATTGTTTGAAAATTCAAATTCAAAAAATTCAAAAAATCTTTATTGGGAACAGTAATTATATGGTATACGGTACAATTTGAGAGTTGACAACCGCAAAAGTTAAAAAACTGCGTAGCGGTGACAGCGCCCCCCTCCAATGACAATAATGTGAAGTAGTTCCTTAAGATAAGACTTAAAAATTAAATTTAACTAAAGGTACGAAATAAGTGTTAGGTAAATTATTAACAATAAAAATTATAACAAAAAAAAATAGCTTAATAAAAAAAAAGAAAGTGAAGGAAAACCCTAGGGAGCGTATATTATGTGCATGTGTGTATGAGTGTGTGTTTGTGTGTATATGTGAGGTCAGTGAGAGTGTATGTGTGTGTGTGTTTGTTTGTGGTGTATGTGTGTATAATGACAAGTGCTTGAATGTAAACATTTTGTAGAATATTTAAAGACTATGACTGTGACTGAGAACACCAGTCTCGAGAGAGTCTGGGCAACAGTACATTACTTGCTTAAGGTTTTTAAGATTTCTTCAGCATCATTATAGGAAACAGAAAGAAGCCACTCAGTGCACTTACATTTACATTTATGTAGAGAAAGAGGGTAAATATTTATTATTTTGTTTATCCTATTATATAACCGGTCACTTAGGAAATGGTAATGTCGTCCAGCGACAGCAGTTTTGCATGGAACTGAACGACACACAATATCAGAGCGGCGTTTATTCCTCAGAAGCATCGGGTCAAAAGGAGTTTCAGAATGTTTACGCATTATAGTCGAAAGTATGAATAGTTTTCGAACTGAGAGAACATTTGTCAATTTATAAAGAGCATCAGTCGAAAAACGCCGTGGTTTAGAGGTCATAACTTTCAATACCGCTCTCTGTGCTCTCTCTATTCTAAGTAAGAGCATTTTGCCAGCCCCACCCCAGACTGTTATACAGTATGAAAGGATTGACTGGGCAAGAGCAAAATACACCATTCGCATACACTTGAAATCGGCACTGTCTCTTAGATTTTTGAAGACAAATATAAGTTTCCTTAACCTTGAGACAGTGCATTCAATATGCTGTCTCCAAGACAAGTTGCAGTCTATCCAAACTCCCAGATATTTTATATTGGTAACTGGTTCCATTTTTGGGCATGCGCAGTTGAGAGGAGAGGAACAGGTGTGCCCACACACTGAGAAAGAGGAAGAAGGAGCGGTTTTTATTGTAGGTGAGAAGGTGATGTACTTACTTTTACTTAAATTGATGGTGAGAAGATTTACAGAAAGCCAGTATAAAACCTGTTTTAGTGCTGTTTCAGCTAGACTTTGAACCTCAGTCCAGTCAGAGCCGCTGATCAGTAAGGCCGTGTCGTCTGCATAAGTATAGATGTTACAAGACGGTAAGGATAATTTGACTAAGTCATTAATGTAGACTAAGAACAGGGTAGGTCCGAGAACACTACCCTGAGGAACACCGAAATGTAACTCCTTCTCCTCGCTATGCACATCATTTATAACGACCATTTGTCGGCGATTAGTGAGGTAACTGTGGAATAATTCATTGACACTGCCTCGGATTCCATTTTTTGAGAGTTTTTCAAGAAGTATAGGTATTGAGACAGTATCAAATGCCTTAGATAAATCGAGGAAGACACCTACAGTTTTTAAATTATTATTAAAATTCTGGGATATTTTTGCTGTCAGTTCCATAACAGCGTCTTCGGTGGAACGGCCATGCCTAAATCCATACTGCCGTTCGGCCAGGATGTTATTTTTTTCCAAGAAGTGAACTAATCTTTTGTTAATGACTTTTTCAAAAACCTTTGACATGGCCGACAGAACTGAGATTGGTCTATAATTGTTAACTGAGGATTTATCACCTGTCTTAAAGATTGGGTGTACTAAAGCTTTTTTAAAAACAGAGGGAAAAATTCCGGCTGCCATAGAGCTGTTTATAATATGTACGAGAGGAGGGATTAGTGCATCTTTTGCCCTTTTCAAAACTATAGTTGGTATGCCATCCCAACCAGTAGCAGACCTGTCCAAAATACTTAATAATAAACCTACTCTTTATTATTAAAGCGACTCAATCCGCTGAATGTTTTCAACGTTGGTGGTCGTCCTACCGCGCTTACCGATTTGCGGCCTCCATTCCAGAACCTTCCGGCCCCAACAACCAGACGGCCGTTCTGCGTGCTGTGTGGTCTGCTCACTGCCAGTTCAAAGCCTACCGTTTGGCTATGTCACCATTATTGTATTAATAATAATAATAATAAACCATTTATTTCAGGCATCTAAGGCCCATATAAACATATAACTTATAGACTAACATACATAAAAAATATAAATCTTATAAACTAAAGTGTCAGCATCGTGGATCATCTGTTACGGCGGTGTCGCCTTGCAGTGTAGGCGACCGATGAACCGTCGAAACTTGACCCCTTGCGGCCAAAAATAATACTATTTAGTACGAGGATACAGGCGACTGGATCCATACGTAACTCGGACCGCGGTCCCAGTACCTGATCACATTTTTGAATCGGTCGACTGGGACCATGTACCTAATTTGCTTTAATGTACAGTTAACAGAAAAATTAAGTTACATAACTCAGAATTTATTTTATGTAGTATTACAGTGAAATATTTTTTTAGTAAGAATGTCAAAAAAACGATGTATAACTATATATACATAAACAACTCGATTTACGTTCCCACGGCTGTGACACAGGGACTTCACTCTTGACGAGAGAGATTACGCCTTAATTTACCACGCTGGCCAACTTCGGGTCGGTGAATATAACATGTCTATCAAACTCTTCAAAGTTCTCAGAAGATTCCGGTTTCCTCACGATGTTTGCCTTCACACTTGATGCACGTGTTTAGGAGCACCATTTTTTTTTAGAAGATAAATCCAGATTTGCTCGTAAACGTATGTATAATCTTTGGAATTAAAGTCGTATTGTGCAATATCTGTTGTTTGTGTTTGTACTAAGATACAAAAATACCGCCATATACACACAACACAGTCATTAAGTGACATTCGTGCTTCTTTCCAATACCGTGTTATCTGCTTGATGAAAGGTTATTGAATCGAAACGGTCTTCGAACAATTCATCGTTATAATATTTTGTCGTATACTTTGTCCTAGTCGTGACAAAAATCCACTTTTGTAGGCATTTAGGGCCTTGTTTGGCAGAAAATATAAATATTTTCCTGCGAGGCAAGTTTTATTTTGCTCTAGCATGGAACCACAATGCGCACGCTTTAGCAGAATGTTTGAATAGAATGAATAAATATTGTTGAAATCAGACTGGAAGAAAGGATTTTTATTTCCAAATACACAGTCTCAGCGAATCAACATAGGAATTTTGTGGAGCAAAAAGTTTAATTGTTTTGATAACTCAAGGAAAGGTATTTAAAATAGTTATTTAAATTTCTTACTTTGAATGTGGAGCAATAAATGATTACTGTTTTTTTTTTAATAGTTGTGGTAGTTTACCAGGACTTTTTAGTCAAGATTTTAATAGACAAGTTTAGGTAGTTACTAAATCTTTACGATATTCAGGCAAATAATGTTTTATTACAAACCGTCATTTTAATGACAATTTTTCAATGACCTCTAAGAAATAATAATAATTATTTTAAAGCAAACAAACATTATATTTTGACTACTTATTTACATGGTTAGGCTTGAAAAATAAAAAACGTCGCAATAAAAAAACTGTACCTTACATTAATCTATTAAAATTATTCCGTTATAAATCTAAATAGTGATGATAATCATGATAGTTACAAAAGTTTTAAAATATTAGTATAGATAACATACCATCTAGTCTAGTATTCCTACTTTCCCTCAGGGTTTGCATCAAACTATAATCACCTTGACTCAATACGGCGTCTATAAACAAAATCAGTTAAAAGCCAAAAAGTCCATTGTTACACTTTTATCTACATGTATTTTACGCCTTGTGTCTATAGTACCATTAATTTGTACCATCAATGGTACAAGTGATACTACAATGTGTCCTTAGTACCATCAATGGTACTACCGATACTAGCACGTGTCGTAGTACCAAGTTGGGAATGGGAACCACATAAATTCATAACGGACTTCGAACAAGCGGCAATAAATGCCATTGAACGTGCATTTCCCCAGGTGTTGCACCACGGTTGCTACTTCCATTTCCTGGATAAAATTAAAAAGAAAGCTACGCAACTTAAAAACCTACGTAAATTAAAAAAAAATAGCAACAAAAACTTAACTAAAATAGTGAGCTTGTGCATGGTTCTTCCTCTTTTGCCAGAGTCCAAAATAGAAGAAGGTCTGAATTATATAATAGCAGAAAGTGTAGTTATTGGTAGTACAAAAGAAGTTAAAGATTTGTTAAAATATATAACACATTTTTGGATGCCGAAAAAAGCACAGTGGTGCAGTTTTGGCGAGAGACATCGAACAACGAATTGTTGCGAAGCATGGAACGGTCAATTTAACAAGCGTTTTATGAGAAAACCTACCACAACATGCCAATTTCTAAAAGTTCTAAAAATAGATGCTGCATACCATTGCGTAAATGCTTTGACAACAGAGCCACAAAACTCAAGATCAAAAGTAGTGATCGACCGCAACAAAATAAAAATAAAAAAAATCTGATTTTTATTTTTACAAGTAAATACACAATTTAAATTACACTATAAATCTGAATCTAACTTAAAACCCCTTAGACCTGCAAACGGCACGGTTTATTATTTTTGATTTGTTTTTTTTCACGAGTAAATACACGGTATAAACTAGTATCTTTTTCAACGGTACTAAGGACACATAGTAGTATCACTTGTACCATTGATGGTACAAATTAATGGTACTATAGACACAAGGCGGTATTTTAGTTCTTAGGCATTGTTCTGTTGCTTATAAAATTGGTGTTTCAATTCAATTTTTTTTTTTAAATCTTCACATAGTAAATATTACAGCCATAGGGAGTTAATAGTTAGTGTAGGTACATAATTTATACATAAAAATACATTATTGAAAAGGTAGATCACATCCTGCGTTTACAGACGCATGACATTATGAATGTGCGTCCAGTGCTTCATAAAAGCGCAGTCCGTGTCCAGCCTGCCAGCTATAACGTTCAGATAGCTACTGGTGCAGGGGCGTAGCTACCGCCGTATTTGCCGTATCAATTATACGGGGCCCCCGGGCCACGGGGGCCCCCAAAGTGTGTAAGGAAAAAGAATAAAAACATTCTAATTTATTTTATTTTACTGTCTGCTAAATACAGTAAAGACATCTCACTTAATCTTTGTGACCAATTAAAGGCTCTAAAAACATGCTTAAATTCTGAAATTAAAAAAAAATAATCTATTAAAGAACGCATTGAATGATTGCTAGTAAAAATCAATAGTGTTCCATCCAGTTTTCCCGAGGTTATCACAGCATGCTTTTTATTCTTGACCCTTCCAGTTACAACCGCAACGGCAGAAAGAAGTTTTTCAAAATTAAAACTAATAAAAAATTACTTAAGAACTTCGATGGGACAAGAACGGCTGTCAGACATCTCACTATTGTCCATAGAGGCAGAAACTTTAGAAAAACTAAAATCATCATCAGCCATAAATGATATAATCATAATCATAATCATAAAATGTTTATTTTGTTACAAATATACAACATATTACACATAAATTGTTTAGTACATAGATTGTAACAAAAAGGGCTTCCACTCAGCATTAAAAAAAAAAAAAAAAAATATAATAAATTATATAATAAATAAATAAATAAATATAATATAATTAATAAATTATATTTATATAATAAATCAGTTTGCCGATAAAAAGGCAAGGAGAGTGAATATTTAAAATTCGATTTTTATTTGTAAAATGGGTAAATTATGTGATAAATAAATATTACTTCTCACAATATTTTTTTTTCTTTTGTGAAAAATCTTTACCTCCATATAAGGGCCTCCAAAAAAATTTTTATACGGGGCCCCGACAAGGCACGCTACGCCACTGTACTGGTGCCTACTGGTTTCAAAACGAGTACTGTATTTTAAAAGCTTTCCTACTGGCTCAAATACACCATATTGCTCATATGAGACATTTGGAAATGGCTATTTTATTGCTAGCCTTAGTTATGTTCGCTCGCGACGCGCTTGATTCACAAATTGTGTGTTTCGAATAAACGCTCGTATTTTCCCGAGATATACGTCGTATAATATCAAAATGAAAATTTGTTTGTTTAGGGTGGTTGATTTTATTAAGTTTATTTTTGATAATTTAATATTTCGTTGAAATATTGAAATATTTGTGCTCAAGATTTTTATATTTAGGTTAAATAAAAATGTAAAAAAAATGTTACAGTTGCCAACAGAGTTGTGAAATTGGATAACACATTTAATTTTATGATAAGTCCCGAAATAAACCCGCGTTATAGTAGATTAATTTTATATCAAGTTTCTTTCGTTTATATGTATGTAGTTATTCTACTATTTGGCACTTACGCGAATTCAACAACCCGCCCACCACCACCCTCCGGGCTGGGCCAGTGCGTGAAGCGATTTTTTCGTGTTTCGTAATGTGGCCCGGAGAATCTTCCTTTTGGGTCTTCATGCCCCATCTTAGACCACATCGTCACTTTACATCAGGTGAAATTGTGGTAAAATGAAGGTATATCTAACATTTAAAAAAATCTAAAGCAAAAGAAATCACTGTAGCCGTTCTCGAGTTATAAGTGCTCAAACAAACATGGCTTATTGTTTAATAGGTGTCTATCTATAGTGTAAACCTATAAAACGAAGTCGTGTTTCTTTTCTTTCGTATTTGGCAAATTTTGTACAAACGAATAAAATTTAATCATTCATATGGGTATTCTTACTTAATTTCTTCCCCTTATGGTATCAAATTAGAGAAAATTACCACGACGCAAAATTCTCAGAGTCGGAATAGTTTGTAATTATTTGTGTCAATGATTTTCTCTTTTACAAAATGTTGGTACTACGAGTAACGTAACCTATTTGGTAAATTCTAAATCTGTATAAAATTGAGAGCAAAATGCGGAGGTTTTTAAAAGGAAACAGTTGGACTGCAATTTGGCCCCATAAACCATATCGCACTATGGGTCAAACCACACGTTTTACAATCACACCATATTAGTCGCGTACATTTATATTGAAAATTAATAGGACAATTCACACATTTTGCAAACTATATCGTCCACATTTGTAATACCGATCACATCGCAACCATAATGCAACGAAAGTCCGCGCTCTATCACACTCACCGCTACCACATCGCTACATCTTACAATAACTAACCACATCGCGTTCTTGTCGGAACATCAACGCAACCACAAAGAGATTCAGCGATGCTTTTCCCACATAATCACTGCTTGAAAACATTTTGACGATGCGATGTGGTGCGTTTGTACTACGTGTGCGTTGACCATATTCGCTCGTAAATGTCTTTCTCAAAAAGGCATGTCAAATATCTGTCTGTGTAAACTTTAAATCAAGCCTTCAACTGCTGAAAACACCTGTCGCCATTGACGATAGTAAATTGCCCGAAAATCGCCCCATATTTGTCCACGTATACGGTAATCGCTGAGTTAATGGCCTTCGTGCGTTTCGTCAATTTTCGACATTTCATTGTGGGAATTAATCTTGATAATGAATCTATAGTCGTGTTTTCGGGCACTATATAAACTTGATTAATTTTCGAGTAACACTTTACAATTTGTGAAGGATTATAAAATTATAATCATACATTATGTACGTCATTGAAATAATGAATGGGCATGCTTAGTACTGCATAAGACCCGCGTAGGTTGTAGGTAGCAAAGCTTACCGTATAAGTAGCGTTGGGACCATTTTGGAACTACGGTTCATAACTCACATTTTAATTTGTTCTTTTGTTTTTTTTTCTTCTATTCTATTTTTAATGCTCTATTTTTTGGCACTTCGATAAAGTGAAAAATAGGTGTCCGGTTTTTTTGGAGGTGCTCTCAGAAGGATGTTTGAACTTTAATTTTAAACTATTTTGGTGTTTATCCGCAACCCTTCGCAAACGAGATCATATTCCGTCCAATAACCTTTTAATGCACTTCTACAAAATGGATATGAATGTCTCAAACAAAAGAAACGTAACAATTCTACGACGCAATTTCCAAACTGCGTCGGTTTGTATAAATTCCTTCAAACTCCAATAAAGCGCCCTCATAATTCCGCTTCCGCTGACCCATGCTAAATTTTAATTTAAAACATGTAAATGACTTCCGGAATCTACATTAAAAACGGCCTATAAGCCCAAAGTTCACGTGAAAGTGATTAAACTTCTCCGATCTCGGTATAATCCACACGCATCCAAATCAAAGTAGGCTGTGCGTGCCTATACTTAGTAAGCTGTTTGGAATTTACATCGCATATCTTTATTTATTATATAATTCTTCTGTGAGTGTGTATGTCACTGAACTTCTCTCAAACGACTGGAGCGATTTTGATGAAATTTTTTGTGTGTGTTCAAGGGGATCTGGGAATGGTTTAAATTCACAATTTTGGAAAAAAATTGAATAAAAACCCGTGCGAAGCCGGGGCGGGCCACTAGTAGAGGTTGTGATGTTTGAGGTGATTTTCAAGTAACAGTCATTTTTTATCTAAGCACTAATTACATATATACCCCTGAATTCATAAAAATATTTCACTTTTCATATCAGACTTATTGGAGATTAATAGGACGTTTGATAAAAAACGTTTATCATAAACCTAAATTAGTGCTTAATCTGTTTATTAACAGTTCAACATAAGCTTTTCATCCTTGTTTATCTCTATAATAGTCGCAAAATAAAGCTTGTATAATTTTAGCTAATTCAGTTATAGTAGCCAGAAATTTCAGTTTTTTATGAATATAGTTTAAAAGTTATTATAATAGTTCATTAAATAAATTGAAACAAATTGAATTGAAAAAAAATAGAAAATAATCTACTCATTACACATTGAAAATGGGGTTTACTCACGTACCTAATATATACACACGTATAAGTAATTGTTACGAAATTATGACATTCCCACTAGTGTGGGAATAGTGTGACTAGTGTGAGCGAGAAGAGAGGTTTTCCCGCTTTCCTGATAATAATTATTTCCTGAGGGGAATTGAAACGTAGCGTTCTTAATTTCGTAACATTTTCACGTGAGTAAAACACGTTACGAAATTATGACATTCCCACTAGTGTGGGAATAGTGTGACTAGTGTGAGCGAGAAGAGAGGTTTTCCCGCTTTCCTGATAATAATTATTTCCTGAGGGGAATTGAAACGTAGCGTTCTTAATTTCGTAACATTTTCACGTGAGTAAAACACGTTTTCATATGAATAGTCAAAATTATACTCACGCTGGTTTTGAGTGTGACAGAGATAAACTATTGACAAAATACGCTAAAAATAAATATATTAAGAAGTAAGGTATTTCATTTGATATCCATTTTGTAGAAGTGCACTAAAATTTGTCTGCCATGTTGGATTTAATAACGCGTCAGCCAAGCCAGACGTTATAAACGATATCTGCTTAAAAATTGAATTGCTAAATTCAACCGAACAGAAGTTATATAAAGTCTTAAATTTAAAATAAAAATGTATTTGGTTCTCAACTTAACAGGGATCAAACGAACGTCTAACAGAGAACTATAAAATATTGAATGCATTCAGATAGCTTATTAGCGCGATAGTGGCGCGTTGTTCAAAGATCCGCTTGCGCCGCAAAAGGTAGTAGGTTCGAATTCCGCCGAGTGGTCAAGTATGGTTTGTATGTTCTGCAAGCACTTTCTTCTCTTTCTGGGTATTGGAATGAAATAAAATGTAATGAAATATCTTATTTGCATGAATGTAAGTTTTACAGTCAGTTGGAATTGATTGATAAGAATATTCGACCACTTGGGTCGTGCAAATATTAAATAAAATAAATAAATAAATATTGCCGGACAGTCCACACAATGTGTGTTGCCAGTGATGACATACGGATCCGAAACGTGGTGCTTCACTATTGGTCTCATAAACAGGCTGAGTCGCTCAAAGAGCTATGGAGAGGGCTATGCTCGGGGTTTCTCTACGGGATCGAATCAGAAATGAGGAGATTCGTAGAAGAACGCGGGTCACCGACATAGCCAAACGGATTAGTTCTTTGAAGTGGCAGTGGGCAGGCCATATAGCACGAAGAACAGATGGTCGTTGGGGCCGAAAGGTTCTCGAATGGAGACCACGGATCGGCAAGCGCAGCGTAGGACGTCCACCAACTAGATGGACGGACGATCTGGTAAAGGCTGCGGGCTCACGGTGGATGCAGGCCGCTGCCAGCCGAAACCACTGGAGATCTTTGAGGGAGGCCTATGTCCAGCAGTGGACGTCTTACGGCTGAGATGATGATGATGATGATGAGTCCACACAACAACATCTAGCCCCGTGGTAAGTTATAAGCTTGTGTTACGGGAACTAGACATCTGATATACTTAATATAATAGACATATTTAGATAGATATTTTTGATATACCATATTAAACACCCAAACCAAGGAGAAAATGCTTGCAGAACATACAAACACTTGACCCCTCGGCGTTATTATACTTTCTGCTGAACGCAAAGTTTTATTTCAATTTGGTAATTATCTGCGATATCTCTACAAACTTACTCGTAGCGAACCTTTTTTGTTTATTATAATTAATTTGAATAATTAGGGCAATCTAAAGTGCAACGGGCTTGTCGCATAATAAGAGGAAGGGCAGGATGTTTTAATGCAAAATAAAGAGATTTCAAGTAGAGAGTTTGTACAGCTGATGTGATAAGGGGTGCTAGGGTAGAACCATAGATTATATATTATAGTAGAACCCAGCCAAAGGAAACCACTAACTAATATAGAAAGCTGTCTCTTCTACGACATAATACAAATGCACCTGTCTAACTCTGTCACCAGTGTGGTAACTCCCGTCAAACTATGACCTCACTGATGCTACATGGAGCGGTTAACGTTTTAAGGTTGAAATTATAGTATCGGTATTCATTATTTTTTAGAACATGGCTCAATGAACTCTTGACGATTTTCTTGACATGATATTTTGTTCGTTGTTCTTCTTCTTCTTGTTACTTTGGGGAACAAAGGGTGCGGCGTACACATTTTATTTTTATTCGATATTTGCGTTGTACTGTCTTCGTTTATCGTTATTATTTGAATGAGATTTAACTTTTCATCGAGTTCTAAACATATAATGATATATCTCATATCCTCTACATGGATACTATTTTGGTTTGGGTGTGGTACCTACGAAACTAATATAGAGTAATAGGTATAAGAGCACTCTTCTCATGCTCATTAGTAGATAACTTATTCATTATGTGTGGTTTATGTGCTCAGTACACTCATGAATACTTACGTATTATTCCTTTTATGAGTACAGGGATGGCGCAAGGTGGGCAATTTTGGCTATATTAGGTTCTAAAAAGTGCTAAGGCTCCTGATTGTAACAATTAGTGACGTAAATGTTACATCAACTCAGAAAAGCTTCGAAACTCCAGATACCAAATTGCTAATTACTATTGCAATATATTATGGTTCTGGCCTTCTCGCTTTCATTGCCTTGCCTGGGTATGAAAATTGGATAGAACTTTCATCTAGATGAAACACGTCTCTGTAACAGTCATGTAACAGTAATAAAAATCTATCAACTGCAACTAAAGGCCACATTCCACAGTAACAGTCCAACGAAACCAAAATAAAGGCAGATGTACAATTGCAGCGATAGTCGGACAATATCCTCATTCACCGGTACCTAATCGAATTATCCGTGTGACGTAGGAAGCGTGAAACTCGGGACAACGGGCATGTAATGTTAACAGTATCGCAAGTTTTTTCACATTACCTTTATCAAAGTGTTTTTCATAAAAAAATACATTAACACTTAGGGATCCTCCAAACGATGACGCTACCAGGCTGCACTTTTATAATGATACGCGTAAAGGCCGCCACCTAACTGTCAAAGCATAATTTTACTAGACCTTAATACTGTTGTTAGTAATTTTATAAAAAATTCGTTATTAAACATTATTATATTAAAAAGCGGCATCGTGTGCAGGAGCGCTAACGTTTGAAAGCCTCTCTGGTAGACAAAACATCCCAATTATTTTAGGTAAAATAAGGAATCAACTTCGGAATTAAAGATAATAAGATGTACATTGAAACAAAACCTTTGTTTTGTCATTCTTAATGTTGTCTCAAAATTCACAATCAAATTTAGACTCTCTAGCATAATGAAAATACCTAAGTTACAACAATTTCACTCACAATTTTTTTTACAAAAGAACTTTAAAAAAGAATTTGAAGGACATGTGACATTCACCATCCCGCACTTGGCCAGCGTGGTGAATACTAACCGGTGCTGTTGTAACTTCATGGAGAGCCAGTTATGATGGTTAACCAATTAAGTTGAATAACTACTTCACCTTACATTGTCACACAATAACCTTTGATACAGTAATAGTACAGTAGGTACAGTAGTAGTATTACTGTACTCCGGCCCTCGCCAGACGCAAAAGGAAATCCGATAAATGTCACAACGGTATGCCAACGGAACAAGATCTGTTTATCTACCAAGACGAAGTCTATTCTACAAAGACAATGATTCTTACCTAGGCAGCACACCTAGCTTCAAACCAATTAAATTGAAGTACTACTTTCTCCTTACATTGTCACAAAAGAGCCTTTGATACAATAATTGTGCACCGGCCCTCGCCAGACGCGGTCACAAAAGGAAATCCGATAAATGTCACAACGGTATGCCAACGGAACAATATCTGTTTATCTACTAAGACGTAGTCTATTCTACAAATACAATGATTCTTACCTAGGCAGCACACCTAGCTTTAAACCAATTAAATTGAAGTACTACTTTCTCCTTACATTGTCACAGAAGAGCCTTTGATACAATAATTGTGCACCGGCCCTCGCCAGACGCGGTCACAAAGGGAAATCCGATAAATGTCACAACGGTATGCCAACGGAACAATATCTGTGTATCTACTAAGACGTAGTCTATTCTACAAAGACAATGATTCTTACCTAGGCAGCACACCTAGCTTTAAACCAATTAAATTGAAGTACTACTTTCTCCTTACATTGTCACAGAAGAGCCTTTGATACAATAATTGTGCACCGGCCCTCGCCAGACGCGGTCACAAAGGGAAATCCGATAAATGTCACAACGGTATGCCAACGGAACAAGATCCGTTTCCCGCTCATGCCGACATTGCCGACTTCAGGCACTTTTCCATCAGAACTTTATTTTGACTGAAATATTTGCATTGTATTGCCGTTTGCATGTGGAACGGAAAGTTTTAATGGAGGAGACAGTTTAGTTTGTAAAGATTCCGAACTGAAAACCTCGTCATTTTTAACTGACTTAAACTTTTACATCTCTTAGCGTATTTTGATAAGTTGGTGTTATTCTTATTCTATTTAAAAAGGGTATTTTATTTATATATCTTGAAATTCCTAGTTCAAAATAGTTAACAATAGGTATAACTACACCAAATTGAATCCCATTAATAGGCCAAAAGTTAGTAAGTTATAAATTTACAAAAAAAAAACTTG
Organism: Gymnoscelis rufifasciata; assembly: GCA_929108375.1. Lineage (NCBI taxonomy): Eukaryota > Metazoa > Arthropoda > Insecta > Lepidoptera > Geometridae > Gymnoscelis > Gymnoscelis rufifasciata. Next base: position 3,865,589 of record OV815314.1, on the reverse strand, counting down.
ATCAAAATAACTTCTTGGACATTAAAGTACTATAACATTTTTAGAGCACACTTTTAAGCAAAACTTGAGAAAAATTTCTGCAGAAGCTCATATATTCCCAAGAATAATCCCAGTCCATTTAAATGGTTCTAAACGCATAACCACAGCACAGTAAATCACTTCGAGACCTCCATTCGAGTGAGCCTTATACGTGACCACTTTGCGACAGTTTGTGGAGAATATGCTTACAGATTTCGTTTGGGTGCACTTACTACTTTACTCAGTTTACGGCACTTTAGTTACCACAAGCACAGTGTTGCTAGGTTTACCTATTTTTTATATTCTGCAAGTTTAATTACCTTGCGTCTGTGTAAAATCATCTATGTATGTGAAATGTAATCTTTAATATTGTGGCTACATTAGCGTATTGTGCCAATTTTAGGCCGTTCGAAAGATATGAGGAGTCAATGTGGCAAATTAACATTGAATTGTTTTCAAATAATGCCCCTGTTGGGTATCAAATGAAACTAATGTATAAGATAAGACATCTTAAACATCACGAAACAGCATGTTTAATTAAAAACTGTTTAGCCATTTGAAAGAAGTAAACATTTGATTCATAAATTACATTCAACTTTCATCATTCTGAATCAGATAAAATACATCTTGGATCTCATTAAAATAAATGTTTGGAACAAAATTTCTGTAAGTAACTGGAGTATATTTTTATTTTACCCAGTGAATTACATTTTCACTTTAACTGGTTTGTGTTAGAAGTTAAATCGTGTTTTACACAGTACCTAAAGTTAAATCACTTGGGCGCACACAGCTTTACAAATAAAGCTGTTTCAATGCAAAGTAGTTGGACAAAGCGCTTGTGCTTAAAATAACATGTTTTTAACCCAAGGGGCTTCAACGAACCTGAGTGACGCGGTGGTTGTGTAGGTATTTGAAGAAACTTAGTTATATCAATCTAAATAAAAAATTTAAGAATAACCCCTGATTCCAATACCTTAATTTCCTTAAAAGTAAAACACCATAATATTTGTAATGTGCAAGCGATGCGCTTTCATACATATGATACCCAACTCAAGTATATTTTTCGGTTTTCCTTCCCCATTCTCATAACTTTTAAACGACTCAACCGATTTTCATGAAATATGTCTAAAAAAACTAAATTAAAATCGCTCCATCAGTTCGGGAGCTATGATGTCCCCGACAGACAGACAGACCGATAGACACGTCAAACTTATAACACCACTCTTTTTTGGTCGAGGCTTAAAAATTAAAAAGTCTATAACGTACCAACATTATCATATCTAATATCATATCTAATTATATCCGCCTGGGGGATCGAACCCACAACCGCTTACTTAGCCACAACAGAAAGATCTGAGATCATCAATTTTATCCATGGCATATCTCCAAAACTTAAAGTAACAAAGTTTGAAGTCTTATCTTCATAATCTATCAGCAGCAGGATAAATAAGTACCTACTCTATCACAAGACTTACCTAATTCATCCAAGAAGCCTTTGGCTCCTAAAGATCGCTCTAACAAAGTCTCATTCGTAGTCAGCTTGCTTTTAAATTCACTTTATTGCTTACATAAGTAGTTGTTTCTATTCAAATATCTGCAATTCAAATGCATTGAACCGGAACGCAAAGGAGCTTGAGCGGATAAAACGAACTCTTGCTCAAAAGCAAATATTAATTGATTTATGCAGTTTTCCTCCCGTGAAAGTACGGCCCACATGAAAATTCTGCTTTCGTCCCAGTTTCTATTCCTCATTCGTCCCTAAATTATTGATATATCAAAAAATCCGCTTTCGTGCCATTTTTTATATTAGGTCCAGTTTTTTTATTTTGGTAATTTTTTGTCCCAGTTGTTGCCGCTGGTAACAGAATGACCTAAGAAATAAATACGAGTATATATACGAGTATATAATATATTATTATATACTCGTATATATTTCCGGACTACTCACACAGCATCACCTAACCCCAAACTAAGCAGAGCTTGTACTATGGGTGTTAGGTGACTGATATACTACATAGATAAATACATTTTGTAAATACATACATAATAATTATGATACATTGAAAACACCCAATATTAATATTAATCTTTTATTTGGTCAAAAAATAGAAAATGGAAGGAAAAAACATGTTGTGCCGACCCCACGTAATGTGGTATAATGGGAAAGAGAATGATGAGTTCATATCACATTTTTTTAACCAGACAGAATGACATAACTTCCAAACTTATGCCCGAGTGAAACAAAAGAGGCTATCGTCGTCTAAATATTTTCCTTTCCAGAACAATAACCAAACTTTGCAAGCTCTCGTGAGCATAACCCGGTATGCTCATACAAGTCATATATAAGCTTTTATTCAAAGCTTTCTTTTAACAAACCCCTCTGCCGTCGTAACAGTTTCAGAGAATCATAAAATCTATGCACGTTTCCTGTTACAATTCATTTTTATGATGTCAGGTCAGTTGGCAACTACACCCTGGCCAAAACACTGGGGATTCTACAATTGTGAGTGTGTAGACCGAAAACGGGTAATAGATGCTTGTTTCCAGCTTTTCAAGAATCATAATAAAAATACCTACATATTTCTGGACTAATTACTCAGCATCACCTAACCCCAAACTAAGCAGAGCATGTGGTGGTGACTGATATCTTTATATATGTATATAAAACTTCTGTACGTGTGTTAGTCATTGAACTCCTCCTAAACGGCTAGACCAATTATATAAGTATATTTTCTCGCATTAGATTAGGTTATCGTCGTATTGCCTGTTTCATCAGCTCGGAGTATAAAGTATAAAGCTGAAGACGAAGGTTCGATTTGAAAAATTCAGGGAAAATAAATGGGCTATCTACCATTTATTGGAATGGAATGGAAGGCTATATGCTATAGGTCGCGGAAAAAGACGTTTTTAGGTTCAAAGATATTTATTTCTCATAAAAACTATTACAGTTCATTTATAATGAGATTACATATTTTTACTTATTCTATAGAGTTTAGCCTCTGGACTTATAAAATTATATCTAATCCTTAAATATGTGTATGTACTTATGCTAATCTTATAATTAAAATTTTAATATTAAAACTTTAAAGAGCGATTATGTTTTCTAAAGTATATTCTACATTTTATAAGGTTCTAACGTACGTTATTAAGCTATTTTTAAACTTGGGTATTTTTTCTATCTGTTTGATTTCTTTTGGTAACTTATTAAAAAATTTTGCGCCTTCTGAGATTATTGTTTTTTTACCATAATTTGTTCTACTTTTTGCAATGTTAATTTTAATGTTATTCCTCAAGTTATACATATTTTCTTTAAGTTTTATTTGAATATTTGATTGAATTTCGTTTTTTGATAATTTTTTTAATAAGATGCAAGTTTTATAAATGTATAGTTGTCTAATGTTTAAATATTTCGTTTTTAAATATATGTCTTTTGTAGGTGCCAGATAGTTATAGCGGTATATAGTTTTGATAATTTTATTTTGCGTTCTTTGGAGAGTGTTCAGATTAGTTGTTGCTGCCGAACCCCAAACCTCAATGAGGTATTCTAGTTGTGATTTCACAAGTGAGTTATAAATAATAGTGCGGACTTTGTCTGGGATACAGTTTGCCACTTTACGGACAGCTCCTAGAATTGATGTGAGTTTATTTTGCAAATGTTCTATATGTGGTGTCCAAGTAAGTTTGTCATCGATCCACAACCCTAAATACCTTTCAGTGTGAGACTGTGTAAGACGATCATTATTGATCATAAGATATGGAATATCTGTCAGTTTTTTGTTCTTAGCCTTGAAAATCATAAAAGATGTTTTAGATGTGTTTACTGTTAGCAAATTATATTTCAACCATTCATTTAGGATGTTTAAATCTTTTTGAGCATCTTCGGCAATTTTTTGTAAATTTTGATCAAAATAAAATAGACATGTATCATCCGCATACAGAGTTAATTGTCCGATTAAGCCAATTTTAGTGATATTATTAATGTATATTAAAAATAACAACGGTCCCAATATGGAGCCCTGTGGTTTGTGGGTGTGTTTTCCCGTGGAAAATCCAAAAACTCGGGCAGTAAAAGTGGTTAAAATATAGGAATAAGTCTAGGTCGAAGATCACGTTTATTTTAATCACTTGTGTAATTCTTTTCCATGCAATTTATTTATTTATTTACATTATCATATCTTACCCTATTTTTACAGGAAAATCCCAATGCAATTAGGAAGAACGTCAAAAAGTTGTTACAAAAATTTAAAACAGGAATAAAAAAAATACAAATGAAATGAATTGTCTGTGTTGTACCGAAATAAATGGCTAATATAACTGAATTAGCTATAAATATAAATTTAAAATTTTCACGAGATGCGAGATGAAATTTTAACGTTTGCTGGGGTCACCTAGTCTTAATATATATAAATCTCGTGTCACAATGTTTGTCCTCAATGGACTCATAAACCACTTAACCGATTATATTAAAATTCGCACACCATGTGCAGTTCGATCCAACTTGAGAGATAGGATAGTTTAAATCTCAAATTATAGTCGCAATTTTAATTTATTGCTAATTATTTGTCTGTTATTATTTGACGGTCATAATTATCTGTTAATAACTCCAAATGATTCTAACAGATGTCGATACCTTTCGACTGGGTTGAGTAAGTAATCAATAGATGGCGCTGCTATGGTAAATCTACGAACGTGTCATATAAGCTACATTTTAACAGCATAATTACCGCGTGTTGTTGACGCTATAAAATTAATTTAATTTATTTTGTAGTGAACGAAATACCGTAGTCTTGAAATGTTCGTGAAGATCTAGGGAAGGTTTAAAAGGCGAGAAAAAATCGAATAATTACCGGGTAAAAAAATTGAATAAAAACCCGTGCGAAGCCGGGGCGGGCCATTAGTATTTTATAAATATGGGGGTAAGAATAGGGGCGCATGGTTTTATGCCGATGTCCGCGTTCTTTTTACAAATGTACAATATATTATAGCCTACCTGTTTTCTATACAAAACGTGTCAGCCCGGACCCTGGATCTGTTTGTTTGCGTTCGCGTAGTAAATATTTACTGGCTCATAGATGTACGAGTATGAATAGTTCGTTTACCGCTCTCTGGCTGTAAACATTCTCGATCGACCGTCCAGCCAAATTAGAAGGTTTTAGTCTTGTTGGATAGCAAACAAGCGGTTTACGTCCAATTAAAAGTACGTAGATACATCAATTACCTATTTATTTACTACTAGCGGTGCCCCACGACCTTGCCCGCGTTGATTTCACCATTTTATTGTGGTTATAATTAGCTTTGTAATAGGCATGATGACTACATAAAAAATATAGATAATTATTCTATTGTGTCCGTCTGCTAGAGTGTCCAAAATACAGGACACCTATTTTTTGCTTTATCAATTTCATAAGAAAATGCTTAGTTTAATTATGAAGCATCAAAGTTTCCGGTGTCTTTGATTCGCACGAAAGCGTTACGTCGCACGATACTTCAATGAACTGTATCATCTCAATTTTTGATTTATCTTTCTTCTAAGTCTTCATGCCACATCTTAGACTACATCGTTACTTTACATCAGGTGAGATTTTGGTAAAATAAAAGCTTATTTAGCATTAAAAAAACCTAAAATAACATTACAAGAAAAGAGAAGAAATTGGTGTTTAGTAATCTGCCCTATTGTAATTCCTCCTTGTAATATGAGCTATATTTTTCAACTCTTAATATTGCTAAGGAACACTCCTATTACAATTATTGTTATAAAAAAGATACATGGGAAAATTCTTGAAACTAGATACGAAAAGTTGTAGAAAGGGACCGCAGATTGGCAAACGTAATGTATGACCTTCGTTACGTCTAACCACGGTAATACCGTCTAAACAGTATTCCAGCTTCATATAAACGGGCCTAGATCGAAGATTACACGAGGGATACAAGGTAGTCGCGTCTGTGCCGCTGTGACGAACGGTCAGCGTGTTATTTTTTAACTAATATCCGCCCGATTTCGCTTGTGAAAATAAGTACAAGTTCCTATTAAATAATGACGAGTAGAATTTATTATGTGTTAAATTTTTCCTTAAGCTCTATATTCGAATGCTACTAATAATAATAAAGCATTTCGTATATCCCAGTCGAGGCAAACTATTTTTCGGTCACAACTTTATAAGACCAATTTAAATAAAAATATATAAAGTACATGCATTTTTATTGAACACTTTCTATTCCATTTTTAAGGTATTTTAATGGTTTTTATGCGGAAAAAATATTTACATGACAAAACTAGATGGCAAGTCAAAACTAGGCAGATGTAATATGAATGATGTAGGTGAGCAGCCCTTCCGCATGTCCAGGTACCGCGCGGCTGTAGCCGCCAAACCAATTTGTTTCCAAGTCTCGGCCGAGTTGGAGTACTGTATAGATGAAATTACCGTGGTCTAACTATGACTTGAAAAGCCGCGGGCTCACGGTTCACGCAAGCTGCTAACTGGAAACTGGAAACCACAGTTTACCACAGTATACAGTTTTCAATAAAATCTTCAGTATTTCAGTATAACCTACGAGGGAGGAGTAACGCAGTGACGACTACAGCTAAAATGATGAAAATAATCGGTGTCTTGGTTATTTATGAGAACCATATTAATATACCTAATAAATGTAAATAAATTCAAAAGGGTTTTGAATTTAAAAATTGTGTCTAATAAAAAGATGTTACGTTTCGGAACGCAGTTATTTATTATTCTATGGTCTCAGAGGTAAAGCTTTTTTAATGATGAAAATAAAAATACCTGTTCCACGAATAAATCACTCTTGTTCAAAGAAAACCATCATAATACCCAAACAAAGGATCTATCTTATTATCCTTTACCATTCTTCCAACAAATACATTCAACAGCAGAAAAATCAGAGTAAAATTCTATTACTGGGCGGAAAAAGTACAAAGCTTCATAAATAAACAGTTCGTTTGTGCCTCAACTTTTGACCACAAACGAAGAAAAGCTGCAACAATGACGTCATGAATAATGTGGAGAGACCTGGAGAAAGGTAACTTTGCGAACGATATAATTTTATCTGCGGCACGGGGCTTCCGGTCTAGATAGAATTGAATTATTTTAGTGTTAGGGTATAATTGCTGTTTATGTAGACTTAGGGAATAAAGTTAAGTAAAAATATGTTTAATTGCACATTCTTATTTCCAGGATATTTGTTTTATTTATATGTCTTAATTTACATACAATGAAATAAATATATTTTTAATAGGTCAGTTATAAGTGTCAATGTAAACTTTTGAGTTTCCAAGGAAATAAATGTCTTCTATTGCGAATCATAATTAAATTCTTTCTATATATTTAAATGTAGGTACGTGCAAAAAATAACCCATTCATTGCATTCGTGCATTTGTGTTAAACGGTGAATTGTGTTATGCAAATCATTAATGTGATGCTGCAATTTGTTCTCTCTCACTCGCAGTAGAAAATAAAATAAATCACCATGCTAACCCTACTGGATTTTAAGGAGCGTTGCAGTTCACACAACACTGAATAATCGAACAGCTTTTTTTAACGACCATTTTCAGTACCTATCAGAAAAACACTAAACATTTATTTATATAAATTTGCGAAATAATCTGCATAGTCAACTAAACTGTTATGAATATCCTATTAGGTACTGGGACAAAAACGTTTCCAAAAGCAAATCCATAAACTCAGCAGTAAATTAAGGTTTAAGAAGACTGACATACTACAAAAAATATTATTTTGAGGTCAGACAAAGTCTAAAGCATTACTCCGTAAAGGAACATCAAAAACTAAGGGAGCGCAGATCAGACAGCAAACACACTAAACTGTTATATGAATTCAATGACAGGAAAACAACGAACACGTTACTCAACATGCGACGTGAAGACCTCCGCACGATGGTTGAAGTCATTACTGGTCACTGCGAGTTCAATCATCATCTTCACAAGACCGGAGCTACAGACAGCAGTCTGTGTCGCGGCTGCTTTGAGGAAGAGGAGACGGTGGAACATGTAGTGATCCACTGCAAAGCCACAGAAGAGATAAGAAAGGAGACGGGGTTGAGGCGTCTCATGGACGCGAAGACCCCATCTACATCCGCAGACTTGCTCAAACAATTAGTTACAACACCGCAAGTCCTACTCCGCTACATCAGGGAGTTGGCCTGGTTAGGCAGGGGGATAATGCACAAAAGACTCCTAGCGAGATGCCAGTGCAGATCTCAGTTCTTCCACTTAGAATTAGAATAGAAATAACGGCAAATAACAAAAAAATACATTAAATACATAAATATAATAATACTAGTATAATTCCTTTCCTTCATTTAACAATAACGTAAAAAAATCACTGTTTCTTAACGTATATAACAAAAAACAGAATATTCTAAACAAAAATAAAAAGTTTGAGACTATCTCATACTTTTCAAATTTGTTATTTTTAAGAGGAGAGAGATAACACACATAGCTACTTATAAAATTAAGTAAATCGCGACTAAGCTACTTTGAGAACGAGCGAGATTCGCTCTCAACTTGAAACGAAGTAACATCTCGTATTAAAATAATCGAATAATTATATTTTTACCCGGGCCGACTAGGTCGTAATATACAGTAAAGTTAACACAAATCCAATCCCACTTCAGCAAACAAGGTGTTGCTGCAAATTATACATAGTTATTCCAAAGCGCAAACACTGACGATTTATATTCATTTATATTCATCCCATGGATCATCCGCCCTCTCTATTTTATCTGCATATTCATCATTGTGACTTTATTTTACGAGATCCCCGCTCTGCAAACATTTCATTTGTATCCTTGGCCTTAATAAGCTATGTTGTTTTATTGGTGAAAACTGTGTCATGAAGGTCTCGACTCTTAAACATTGGTATCAGAATAAAGTCGCTTAATATGACCCATATGTCGGTAGCTATAATGTCTATTCGAATGTTTTGTTTTATTATACTCAGTGCCAAAAGAAGAACAATTTTAACATTCTTATTAGAAAGAAGTTCCGGATTCTGTGCTAAGTAGCAATACCATGAGTAGCCACTAACGACTGTTGGAGATTACAACATGTAATCCCGTAAATTTGACAGATAATGATAAAATCTTAGTTGTGAAAAATATGTCTAATGCATGGTATAGCAACATGTTGTAATCTCCAACCGTCGTTAGTGGCAACTCGTGGTAGGGCTAATGAACAGCTCACGGTATGAAACAACTAAAAGCCCAATGTGTTTAAATAAATAAATATTTCCGGACAATCCACACAACAACATCTAGCCCCGTGGTAAACTTTTAGCTTGTGTTACGGGTACTAGACATCTGATATACTTAATATAATATACTTACATACATAGATATTTTTTATTATACATATTAAACACCCAGACCAAGGAGAAAGTGCTTGCAGAACATACAAACACTTGACCCCTCGGTGGGAATCGAACCCGCTACCTCTTGCGCCGCAAGCGGACTCTCGCCCACCGCGCCACTGAGGCAGTTTGACACATGAATATAGGATTATGTCTATTTAAAATGTTAAATCTCAATAGATTTAATTATTATTATATCCATGTCGGTTAGAAAGAACATCGTGCAAAGCTTTATTAAGTATTACAATAAGAATTAAAACGAGAAATTTTCTCGAATGGAAACTGCGAATCGGCAAGCGGTCTGTTAAGACGTCCACTTCTATAATTCTCATTTACAATCATAATAGGCCAAACCATAAATAAAAATACTCAAAAAAAACCGATTAGGTTTTCCCGCAATACAATGTTAAAATAACTCTAAATTCTAACTCTATATACTATACACAGAATCTCTAGAGCCTGAAAAATATCATAGGCTAATTTTTACCGCGAGAAAACGTCATTCCGCGTGAAAATCCATTATAACGCGGGTAACACCGCGGGGCACAGCTAGTTATTCATACATGTGTAATAAACTAAGATAATCTAACCAATACAGGAGATGCCACATTCATACTCGTAGCTGCCCTCGGTCAGATCTGATCCGAAAAATGATATTATGTAGTTGTGTGCGTAAGTATTTAGTCTCAACATTGCACCCGTGCAAAGACGGGGTGGGTCTTTAGTATATTATAACCTAAATGTATATTCGTGTTTTTGTGACAAATAAAGCATTTTTCATTTTAAATATACAAAAAGATAAAGTACAATCGTCTCAGTTTTAATCACGTCTGAACAATTGTAATTGTATTGCAACCGCAATGGCACGGCGATGTAATGACGATACTACACTTTTATTACCCGATTGCGTGTATGTGCCGTGTATGTCCCATTGCCTATTAACGTTCCCACTGCTGGGACATAGGGACTTCTCTCTCGACGAGAGAGTTTGTTATATAATGATATATAACAAACAGTACCCTTGTTCTACCAGCCGGGTCATAAAAACGTAGTGACGTCACTACTGCAATTATGACAATTGCGGCTGCAATACCATTACAATTGTTCAGACGTGATTAAAAATGAAGCGGTTGGATTTTACAGTATCGGATCCGATTCATCCGATATTATCTCGCCTAATTAATTATCGTTTGCAGGACAGAGAAGTATTTTATATTTACAAAAAAATGCTACAATTCAATTATTGGAATCATTTTTCAATTGTCAGATGAGCCTATCTTTAGTGTAAGCCATTATTTTCATAAACATATAACAAAATGTTTCCTTTGTTTTTAAATTTATTATGTATGTTTGTATATTTACTGTGGTCCGAAATAAATGTGTCTTATTCTTATTCTAAATAAACGATATCAGAAATCAAAATCAGGTAATACCAGAAAATATAACGGAAATTCTTTGAAGGGTTCTTTGTCCAGCACCGGAGTTCGTACGTCTGAAATAATGTTGAGGAAATAACTTAATTAGGCTGCAAGTCTTATTTTACTTTTATTACGTAACTCTTCAACAAAATTCTTAACTTTCGGTAGAACCAAGTCACAACACAACACAAGTCACACAAAAAACTTGATAAGCTCAGGTTTTTTGTGTGACTTGCATGGTTCTACCGAAAGTTAAGAATTTTGTTGAAGAGCTACGTATTAAAAGTAAGCGTCTTGGCTGTTAAACTTGGGCAAAGCATGAAAGATTAAGTCTGAACAAGGTTTGTACTCGAAGTTTCTTAATAGACTTTTTCTAATTAAAGAATGCATTGTTTTTTTATAGGTGAATGTACTCTCTTTTACAACAGTCTATATAGATATAACTTTTAAATTATCATGGTTTTTAACAATACTATGTTTTAAAACGGGTAACATACTATGATTTGACGGTTTGTTACCCGTTTTAAATCATAGTATTCTATACAGAATGTTGTCGCAGGGTAGGACGTCTACCAACATGATGGACTGATGACTTGGTAAAGAGTTAAAGAGTGTAGGCTTACGGTGGATGCAGGGCGCTTCTTCCACCAGTTTAAAGATACATTCTTCAAACCGAGAGAAATTGAAACTAAAAATTTCAAGTCATGATGAAATAATCATGTCGAAATGCTGGTTAAAACTAAGGAGTCTTAGAGGTGATAAAGAATAAGAGAAACTTAATGATTTTTAATAAGTGATAAACCTCACTTTGTAGGTTAAACAATTTTTATTTTTTATTGCGAAAAAAATTAAGACACATCCGTAACCTTCGCTAACACAGGATTTGAACCTGCATCTCCGCTACCCATTACACTGTAGTGACACAGATTAGCATTAAAGTACGCGGCGCAAACGCGTTTCGTTAATTCAGCTTTTTAATAGTTATGCGGAGCCTCGCCAGTCACTCTTCAAACCTCAGCCGTGTTTAGACATATCCTAATAAGGATTAAATAAATAATATAATTGTAATAACCTGTAACGTGTTAAATGAATAGATTCAGTATAGTGCAATAACTCTTTTATTTCAACCAACCCACATACATAATCACTAAAGACTAGTAAAAATACTAAAGTGGTGACCCCGACGTGATAAAAACCGACGTGATTCGTTATTATCGTGATTTATATTGTGGGTTGTGTTTAAGTTATCCGTGTAGGAGTGACTCAACCTTAAGAACGCGGCTGAAGGAATTTATAATACAACATGGATAAGCAAGCCCATTCAGAAATTGTCGACGAAACAGTAAGTGCCATTGCTGTCTCGACTAGGATACCTGAATTTTGGCATGATAAGCCAAGGCTTTGGTTTATACAAGCCGAAGCTATTTTGAAGCCTCAAAATGCGTCCGATGAATCCAAATACAACGTGGTTATTGCAAGGCTGGGAAAGGATGCCGTTACACAGGTGACCGATATATTAATTAACCCGCCTGCCACAGGAAAATTTGAAACACTTAAAAAACGACTTTTGGACGTTTATGAAGAATCGGAAAGCCGTCAGATACAGAAACTGATTGGCGAAATGGATTTGGGAGATCAAAAGCCCTCACAACTTTTGCGCCGTATGAAGGACTTGGCAAGAGATAAGATATCTGATCAAACGCTTACAATACTGTGGCTAAATCATTTACCTACAAATATAAGGAGTGTCCTTGCCGTAACGGACGCTAAGGAATTATCCACGCTGGCATCGATAGCGGATAAGGTTATGGAGACAAGTAGACCTATAAATGCGGTTGCACGCGTCGACGACGAGAAGCCTGGGGACTACAGCGGACTAATTGCAGAGATCAAGACATTATCTGCTCGTCTTGGGAAGCTGGAGAATTCCCGTAGATCCCGTTTCGACAATTATCAGCGGGGCGGTGCTCGTGAACGCGGAGGTCGATCGCATTCGAGGGGACGCAGCCGAATTCAACCAGGTGATCCGAACTGGCTCTGTTCCTATCATTTACGCTATAAGCATAAGGCACATAAGTGTTTCGAACCCTGCACCTGGAATAAGCGTAATGGTAAACAGGAGCTGAAGAATAAGGAACCGGAAAACTAGACTCGGTGCAGTCGACGGCGGACTGCTGTACCAAGCCTATAGTGAATCACCGCCTAAGTGTAATGGACAATAGATCCGGGTTAAGATTTTTAGTAGATAGTGGTGCTAACGTATCGGTATTCCCACGAACTTTTATAAAGAAAAACTTAAATATTAGTGAAAGTGAACATAAACTATATGCGGCCAACGGGACAGAAATTAAAACATACGGACTCCATACTATAGATTTAGATTTAAAATTAAGACGTAACTTTAGATGGATGTTCATTATTGCAGATGTTAGGCAACCTATAATTGGTGCAGATTTTTTAGTAAAATATCAATTGTTAATAGACTTAGCAGGTCGTAAATTAATTGATAAAGTAACGAACTTGAATGTTTTAGCTTCTATAACAAGTTCTAAAGAACCAACGGTGAAAACTATAGTGGATTCTCACCCATATAATGATTTATTACAGAAATATAATGAAATAACGAAACCTTTTTGTTACAAGGAAGGTACAAAGCACAGTGTTTTCCATCATATAGAGACAACGGGAGCTCCAGTACACGCGAAGGCCAGACCCCTACCTCCTGACAGGTATGTAAAAGCAAAGAAAGAATTTCAGATTATGCAAGAGTTAGGAATCTGCAGACCTAGTAAGAGCGCCTGGGCCAGCCCGTTGCATATAGTACCGAAAAAAGATGGGGACATAAGACCGTGTGGTGATTATAGGATGTTGAACGCGATTACAAAACCTGATAGGTATCCCGTTCCAAGGCTACAGAATTTTACCTATGTATTAGCAGGTAAAAAAATTTATAGTAGATTAGATGTAAATAGAGCTTTTAATTGCATTCCAGTAGCAGAGGCTGACATAGAGAAGACAGCCGTAATTACTCCCTTCGGATTATGGGAATTCTGTAAACTACCCTTTGGATTACGCAATAGCCCGCAAACTTTCCAGCGGTTTATGGACAATAACGTTTTACAAGGATTGGACTTCATTTTTGCATATATAGATGATGTAATTATAGCAAGTGATGATATAGAAAGTCATAGAAAACATATAGAGGAAGTTTTCAAACGATTTGATGAATATGGTCTAACGATAAATATTTCTAAATGTGTTTTTGGTAAAGAAAAACTTGATTTTCTAGGATTCGAGGTATCGACAAGTGGAATCAGACCCTTAGACCACAAGGTAAAAGCCATCATGGATTTTCCGAGGCCTACCACCGTGGAAGAATTACGAAGATACTTGGGTATGTTAAACTTTTATAGATCCCACATTCCTCATGCAGCGGACCAGCAAGCTGAGCTTAATAAGTATTTGCATAATTCCAAACGTAAAGATAAAACGGTAATTAACTGGACGGAGATGGCTGATGATCAATTCAAACTTACAAAGTTAAGCTTGCAAAAAGCAGTTTTATTAGCTCACCCGTCTATAGATAGCCCATTGACGCTCATGACAGATGCTAGTGATACCAGTGTTGGTGCATCGTTACAGCAGAAAGAAGGTATGGCATGGAAACCGTTAGGATTTTTCTCGAAACGATTGTCTGAAGCTCAGAGAAAATATAGTACATACGATAGAGAACTATTAGCAATTTATTTAGCGATAATTCACTTTCGTCATTTAATTGAAGGGCGACAATTAGTAGTTTTGACAGATCACAAGCCTTTGACATATTTGTTTAGTAAAAAAGGTAACAGTATAGATAAAGAAACGTCTCGTAGAACAAGACAAATAATGTTCATAAGCGAATTTACCACTGAAATTCATTTTATAAATGGTAAAGATAATACAGTGGCTGACTGTCTTTCTAGAATTGAAACAATATATTGCCCAACTATTATAGATTTCGCAGAACTTGCCGTAGCACAGGAAACAGACGAACAGCTTGCACAATTGTTCGAAGAATCAAGTAACAATAACAAGTTTCAATTTAAACATATTATGTTACCGGGTAGCGAGACATCCGTTGTTTGTGAAACGTCATCGGAACGTATAAGACCCTACCTTACAGAGAAGTTTAGGCATGTAGCTTTTGACGCAATTCATAATTTAAGTCATCCTGGTATTAGAACTACTAGAAAATTAATTACTGATAGATATTTCTGGAAAGGAATGAATAAAGACATAAATTTATGGTCAAAATCATGTGTACGATGCCAGAGATCAAAAGTTTTGAAACATACAGTTTCGGATTTAGGCCAGTTTCAGACGACAGATCGTTTTCAGCACGTACATATCGATATAGTAGGTCCTTTACCAACGAGTTCAGAAGGTTATAGATATTGTGTAACTATGATTGACAGATGTACTAAATGGACAGAAGCTATTCCAACTAAAGATATTACAGCAGATACAGTTGCGAAAGTTTTTTATGAAGGATGGATTTCACGTTTTGGTTGTCCTGAAAAACTTACCAGTGATCAAGGTCGACAATTTGAAAGTAATTTGTTCAGAGAATTAATGTCACTATTGGGTATAAATAGAATCAGAACTACTCCATACCATCCACAAAGTAACGGTGCCGTAGAGCGTTGGCATCGCTCGTTGAAATCAGCCCTTATGGCGCGCCTCAATAATAACTCATGGGTAGATGAATTAGCAACTGTGATGTTAGGTTTACGAGCAGCGACTCGTGTAGATACAGGCGTTAGTGCAGCTGAGATGACTTACGGAACTTCTATTAGATTGCCAGGTGAAATTTATGATAATAAAGCAAAGGATGTTCAAATAGATTCTGAAGGTTATGTAAATAAAATAAGAAAAATTATCGATAGTTATAAACCGGTGAATAGAGAAAATAAATTACATAAAAAAATATTTGTGCATAAAGATTTAAAAGAATGTCAATATATTTTTATAAGAAATGATGCGGTGCGAAAATCTTTGCAACCACCTTATGATGGTCCTTATAAAGTATTAGATAGGACAGATAAAATATTTAAAGTGCAAATTAATAACAGAATTTCTAACGTTTCTATTGATCGTGTAAAACCAGCTTATATTTTAGCAGAAAATGATTCTGATAATCAGGCATTACCTAAAGCCATTATTGGAACATCTGGTAGCGAGAATCGAACTCGTGACCTGTCACAGAATACAGAACGCGAGAGTGACGCAGCTAAGTGCACGAGTACTGACAAGTCAGGCGATAAGGTAACGTCTCGAACTACTCGTAGCGGCCGTAGTGTTAAGCTGCCAGTCAGATTTCGACTTTAAATCAAAGAAAGTTATTTGATAATAATTCTATGTAAGTAAACACCTACTATAGTAATATATTTAGGTACATTTTCAGATAGCAGAGACATACTCATTTGCAGTGTAAGTACATTATTAGGTCATAAGAGCATTGACATTAAGGCAATGATTATTTCGAAATATTCTGTGTTTGCAAAAAAATTTAACTGTAGATAGTAAATTGATATTATTCACATTTGGTTCTTAGACCTTGTTATGATCATAACTATGGGGAAAAATCAAAGTAAAGAAGTTAAAGAACAAGTTATTATTGCACAATCTGGTGCAAATGTATCAGCAATTGAAGAACAATTAAATCATTTGAAGTTATTTTTTACTGTATTAACAGTAATTTTGATATTTTCGATAATATATTTCATATGTACGAGATGCTATGGAAGATTAAAGAAATGGGTGCATCGTCAAATTTATACAGTATCTCCTCAAAATTTAGAGATACAAAATTCAGTGCCGAATGTGTCGCAACAGGCACCACAGAAAGTCAAAATTATAAGTGTTTAAGTAAGTGTCATTTTATTTGATTTCATTTTTTTAACATATCTTTAAAAATTTTAAAACTGGAATTATTTTTTTATTACAGTGTCATGTGGTAGATACGTCTAAGCTATGTAGATAGTGGACCCGTGTACGTTGTATAGACAGGCGTTATTCCACCAGTGGTTTTAGCATATTGTGCTAAAGTAAATTTTGTTTTATGTCAGGGAATAACTACCTATTTTGTTAGGAAATCCAGATTTTATTAATTTTTCAGTGTATTAGAATTATAAAAAAAATATGTGTAGTTTAAAAATGTATTTTTTGTTAACATACAAAGTTTATTTCATTGTTTATACAACTTTATTAAAAGATTTCATTGTTAAAAATGTATTTTAAAGTAAAAAAAAAACATGTATGTAATTTTACAAGCTGACTGTACTTTGGTCATTCGAACGAACTTTGATTGTGAAATAACTATGTACTTACCTCTGCATAAAAGAATGCGAGCTCATATCGCATGTTGTTTTCAAACGTAAGCATATTTGTGTAGCAGGCATGAGCCTTTGAATTTGTAATGATTATTGTAATGTTTTAACCTTGAATGTACTACTTAAGTAAAATAAAATTTTTTTGTAAAAAATTTTGAAAAAAGGGGAGGATTGATGTAGTGACACAGATTAGCATTAAAGTACGCGGCGCAAACGCGTTTCGTTAATTCAGCTTTTTAATAGTTATGCGGAGCCTCGCCAGTCACTCTTCAAACCTCAGCCGTGTTTAGACATATCCTAATAAGGATTAAATAAATAATATAATTGTAATAACCTGTAACGTGTTAAATGAATAGATTCAGTATAGTGCAATAACTCTTTTATTTCAACCAACCCACATACATAATCACTAAAGACTAGTAAAAATACTAAAACACCAACGCGGCAATTACGTGATAGGTCGAAATTCTTCTGAATTTTGTAATATCAGATGAAGCTCCGACTAAAGACATCTCGTAGAAAATCCAAGGACTATTCTACTTCCATAGCTAAAATTGTAATTCAGATTTAATGGAATCGATGGCGCTCTTGCATATTATTAAATCTTAATGACTTTTAATGATTGATATACCTCACTTTTTAGGTTAAACTATGTTTAAATGTTTATGCAGAAAAACAAAAGAATACTGTGTGCGAAGGTTATGGTGTGTATTATTTTTTTCTGCACAATAGACTATTATTAAATATTTAACTTTTCACACTCAAAAGTAACGCTGGTTACCATATTCACTTTATGATTCGCGTCGTGTGCGTGGTCTGACAGGAGAGGCTGTCCCATCCTGATGACGGTTCCTTCCTGATGGGAACAGAAGCGTCGGAGAATATACATAATCGTCACAAAATACGTGAGTAATACCCGTTTTCAAAATGGACTTTTATATATGCCGTTAAATATCATGACCGATGACGTAGAAATCGGAGGAGAAGAACCTGAGAAAAACGATAAAACGAAAACATGCCGTATGAGTGTTCCATTGAATAGAATAGAATATACTTTATTACACACCAAATAAAGAAACAATACAATAAGAAACTAAAACTAAACCTAGAATGCGTAATGGGCGGTTTTATTGCTTAAAGCATTGAATTGACTATTACTTTTTAACCGACTTCAAAAAAAAGGAGGTTTCTCAATTCGACCGTATATATATATTTTTTTTTTATGTATGTCCGCGGATAACTTTGTCGTTTATGAACCGATTTTGATTATTCTTTTTTTGTTGGAAAGGGAGTATCCCAAGGGTGGTCCCATGGTAAGGAAACCTGGATCTGGTGGTGGAATCCTGAAGAAATTGAGGGAAACTCTTGAAAAAATTGTCTTTCCGACTCGTGTGGTCCTTAATATTATTCAATATAATTAATTTTAGAGCCCTTTTATTAATGAGAGTATGATGTTGATCTGATGATGGCGGAAAAGGCGGTCGAGGGAACTCCTCAACGATTTACAGCATGTACTTTGTGTTTGGGCTTTATTAACTTATATTACTGAGACCGTTCATCTAAATGGGTTTTAACTGATATTAGGGGTCTGATGATGAAAATGAAGGACAGTCAAAGGTATATTTTAGTAGAGTAATCACTAAAAATCGTGAAATAAAACGTTTTTGCCAAAAATTAAACCAACTTCAAAAGGAAACTGAAAATTAAAAAATAAATTAACTTTACAAATCATTTCGACATTATAAGTGATAATTAAAAGAAACATAAACAATTAAATAATTTAGTATTCAATAATTTTGAGGTCGGTGCCAAAACTTGTTACAAAAATGTTCGTGAAGATCGGAGGTAAAACTCTCAGCGCATGTTGATTGTGGTCAATGGTAAGCAAAAGTTTGAAGAGATAACAGCAAATACTTTCGCATTAATTAGTCGGTATTCGTCAAGTCAGCCCAATGTAAAGTCCAGTCTATATATTAGTCTACAACATCTGATAGACCGCATTGCGGATTACATCCTCCATTCCTGCCAATATATCTCCATAAGTCATGCAGAACAAAGTTACGGACGATATAATTTAGATAGGCTCTTAAACCACTATGGATTTACCGGTGAAGTATCGTTTAGTATCAATCTTAATATATATAATTCTTCTGTGAGTGTGTATGTCACTGAACTTCTCTCAAACGACTGGACCGATTTTGATGAAATTTTTTGTGTGTGTTCAAGGGGATCTGGGAATGGTTTAGATTCACAATACGGTCAACTGGATATTGTTTTTTGAGACGTGGGACAACGTCTGTCGGGTCGACTAGTATTGCTGTAAAACCATTCGTTTATGAATTATATTTATTATAGGCCGCCTATTGAAATAACTGAAATCAACAAGGGAGGATTATATCCAGCCGGCTTAGCAACGGCGATTGCCCTTCTATTCCACTATCGAATAGACAAGGCAACAACTTTTGCCTTGTCTAATATAAAAAAATAAAGTACAGTCGAGCACTTTGGGCAACTACTGGCTGTGAACGAAATCTATGTTGTTTGTCTTGGTATCAAATCATGTAGAAACTGTTTCTACTCTAAAATACAAAATATATATAAATATATGATATTAAATAGCGCCTGACCTTGAATGTAGTCTTCTGTCTAGGGCAAAATACTAAACTTTCATCTTTAAATGCCAATGTCAATTTTATTTTATTAAATAAACAGCTATAATTCAATAATTTCGAAAAGGATCAATTTAATACATCATCCTCCTGACCTTATCCCACATAAACTTATCTCTTATCCTTATCTTATTGTTTATGTGTACGAAACATAAATTCAGAAGACAAGATAATAATGTCAATTCTATATAGACATGGAGTCAATTGTACCTAGATAGCATTTCTTTTCTACATAAACAACAATCGCCATGCTGGATTGGGTGTCCTTCAGATAAAATGATGATGGTTAGAAAATTTCTCCTAATGCTAAAACGGTATTAAATGTAATGTTGTACATATTCGTATATTTAGACGTATTTCGTATACAAGTGCATACCTTGTGCATGTGATATGAATAACTAGATTATGGATGGGATGAAATGACAAGCGTATTGATAGTTCGATTGGACTGTGTTGTAAACCTTTTGTTTCACGCGATGTTATAAATTGAACGAAATACTGAACGCAGTATTAGAAATACAACGCGCAGTATTTTAATTTGTCAAAGTCACTATGAATCCATCAATTTTGAAAATACATATCAGTTATTTTTTATCTTATTTCTCAACTGTTGAATTTTATACGAATAAATAATAATGGTAATGTTTAGGTTTATAATGAGATTAAATTTATGAACAGAGGTCATGGACGAAATAAGGATTTATTGAAACAAGGTTTTGATAAACCTTCGTACTTTCAAAAATAACAATAACTTTAAATCAATTTTCTTAATAATTTTCTCAGAGTGGCTGAAGCCAAACTACGCCTGAAATAATAAAATAATTTAATTTTGGATTTTGCAGCTAGTTCAGTGTATTATAAAATGTAATCAGTTTGTGCAAACTCGACCTACCATACCTTCACCCATTATTTTAATTATATGAGTTAGACTCATACTACAGCTGGGGTTCAGTATACAATATTGTAATACAAAATTAAACAATTAAGTAATATTCTTTTTTAAGTGTAAAATGGTGCGGTCAGAGCGTTCACCCATCCATGTGACCTGGCGCAACGTTGCTTAACTTAATCAAATTCACGTTTTTTGTATGGGAGCCCCCTATACATATTTATTTTTATTGTTGTTTTCTTATTGTTATAGCAAAATTTTGAACTCTCTATCTATCACGGTTTAATTCCAACCAATCTCATATTTTCAACAACGAATTGTAGAATTTTAATTAATGAACGTATGCAACAATAAAACCAAATAAATTTACCAATGTATCGATAATGTGACATAATCATTAAACCATTAAATTTCAGATGGAATAATTATTTCATGTTGTAATACATCTAATCGACTCGCTCGTCAATGGATTGTTTGTCGGTATTGTTATGTGCATAATAACAGCTAGTAGGTACTAATATTAAGTTAGCTAATATTACTGTACGTTAGCGGTCTAGTACAAAGCCATTTTGGATAGGAAAACTGGCTAACTACGACTAGGTCCTAGATTATTCCTATCTGGAAGTTTTAAAATAAATATTATGTTTTAGTGTAACGAGCGTCTTGTGATTTTATTGAGCAATATGGCGAATGTGAAGTATTATTACAATGTTCGAGGATATAAGGGTGGGGGAACAATTGACCAATAATGGTGTAATTTACTAAGACTCCGGTTGGTGCTAAAAACAGTTTCTGGTGGTAGGCTTCGGCCGCGGCTTGTCACCACCCTCCGGGCTGGGCCATTGCGTGAAGCGATTTTTTTCGTGTTTTGTAATATGGTCCGGAGAAGCCATCTACCTTCTAGGTCTTCATGCTCCATCTTAGACCACATCGTCACTTTACATCAGGTGAGATTGTGGTCGAATGAAGGCTTATCCAGCATAAAAAAAAAACTACGTGAAGATGTGGAGCGCTGCGATTGGTCCATGCCGAAGGGAACTGATTTCTGATTACAATACACAATTCTGATAAAATTTAGAATCTATTACTAGCTAGTGGCCCGCCCCGGCTTCGCACGGGTTTTTATTCAATTTTTTTTCCCGGCAATTATTCGATTTTTTCTCGCCTTTTAAACCTTCCCTAGACCTCCACGAACATTTCAAGACTATGATAAGATAAATCCGTTCAGCCGTTCTCGAGTTTTAATCAGACTAACGAACAACAATTCATTTTTATTTATATAGATAGATAGATATTATAAACCTGAAGGGTTTGTTTGTTTGATTATTTGAACACTCTAATCTCAGCAACTACTGGTCCGATTTAAATAATTATTGCTCAGTTAGTTAACGTAAGATTTATTTCTACCTACTCGTTATTGTATTAAGAGGCCTAAACAGTTTTTCTAATTAAACAACAATCCTAAATAAGATCTATAATTCTAGCTTTAGGATACAGTCATCGCGTTGTTAATGTCAAGGACATCTGTGGGTCTTGGAGCGGTTCCAACTCCATGATCGAACTTGACGGAAGATTGGTGTGTCCTTGGCAGTAGTGTCCCACTGACTGCTTACGATACGAGCTAGTTCTACGTCTGTGTTGATGATATTTCATTATCATTTGCAGTTTGGTTTCTAACGATAATAACGCATATGAAATAGTTTTACGGACTTTCTCCTTGGTCTTGGTTTTTAATATGTATAGTAAATAAAACAACTTCATATATATGTCTATTATATTAGGTATATCAGATGTCTAGTACCCGTAACACAAGCTAAGAGCTTACCACGGGGCTAGATGTTGTTGTGTGGATTGTCCGGAAATATTTATTTATTTATTTATTATTTATGCTTCAATGATAAAAATCGGGTGAAGTCTAGTCTCAATAAATATCATTTTTAACCTCAGACGCAAAAGGGGTGTTATAAGTTTAACGTGTCGGTTGTGTACATCGTACCACACAATCAGTGGACAGGTTTTGACTCTTTTGCGTAACTAAGAACGTTTCATAAAATTCGGTTTAACCATTTCAAAGATATGAGGAGCCAAAGAGGCAATAAAAAATCTAATGTTATCATAACCCAAAATGGGTCCATGTAGGGTACCAAATGAAAGACCTTAACTTCTACATATGTCAGCAAGTTTTATGGCAATCGCTTAAGCCTTTTAGAAAGAAATGAGGAGTATGTGTTTACTGATACGAGTGTATCCGAGTGAGAGCGCTTGTAGACGTCCGATTTTTACTACAACAGATTTATACAATTTTCAGTAATATATACGGTGATTCAAGAGAAAGGTTTACGTGTATAATTAAATAAATATAATTTCTAATAGCTAGTTTATAATAAAACAAAATTTTAGACTCATAAATCTATATATAACTCATTGATTGAAATAAACCCGTCCTATTTTAGGGCGGTTTGCTTTTAGGCTTTCTCGAATCATGTTCGTCACGCACATCCCTCCGCAATTAATATAGAACGGGCATCCCGTTTCTATTCGGTTTGACAAGCTAGTAATCGAGATCACTGGAACGGTTTGTTTAGAATGGGCTAGTAGGACTGGACTTTCTGGGAGTTTCTGCACTATTTGGATTTATAACTAGATACACACACCAAAAAACATTAATACAAAATTATTATTATGTAGTAAGATTAAACCTAGCATTCGTAATGGGCGTAATTTGCTCAAAGCAATTTTTTCCAGCCAAACTTTGTATGGAAAGAATTTCGGAAAGGTTGTGGACGGCGGTGGTGTATAAAATAAAACATACTAAATTTACTAAAATAAACAACAAAAACTAACATGTATGATTGTCTCTCGAGTTTCCCGATATTTCGACACAGTTACATGCGCCATGATCATGTTTGATCTTTTTAAACGTAAAAAGTGTTAATAACCATGATAGTTTCAAAAGTTGTAAAAGAGTTTCTAACACTTTACTCATCCGCCATTTAGAAAATTTATGTAATTCTGCGGCTAGTGATGTATGATAAACGCATGTCGTCGACAGAGTAAATACTTATATATACAAAAGTGTTGAATTACCAAATCTCTGTCAAAAGGTTTCTGATATAGTTTGGTCTAAAATTTACATGCATTTTGTCACTAGACGAGTTAAGGCTGGGTCCACACTTGTATCATTTCGGTGTATCACGATCAGGCGTGGCGTATCGAGTATCCGTATCACAAGTATGGACGCTCATTTTATACTTTTATGTGATACTGTATCATTTCAGCGTATCAAATTTAACTTTACAAATATGGACGCTTCAAAAAGAAAATGTAACAAGTAACTTCAAGAGTAACAAAGTCCATATAACCATAGACAACTTTGCAATGTTGGCTTTCGGTATATTTGGATTATTAATCGAATACAGTTAGCTACTCCGATGTTTAAAATCGACAATCCCAAAGTGCTGTTCCTCTCGATCTCCTGTCAAATCATATTTGGGTCAGTGAGAAGTGAGTAATTTCGCGCATCGGATTTAATCAATTACCGTAGAATTTGCGAATAGCCGTAGAAACTGCTACGGCTACAGGGTTCCAGCCGTAGGCAGTGCATTGTGTAATATTTTGGCCTGAAAGCCGTAGAACACGGTAATTGCCGCAGCATTAAATATAAATAAAATAAATATTTCCGGACTACTCACACATCATCACCTAACCCCAAACTAAGCAGAGCTTGTACTATGGGTGTTAGGTGACGGATATACTACATAGATACATTTTTTTTTGTAAATACATACATATATGATACATAGAAAACACCCAGACCCGAAACCAGAAATTATAGATCGTACAAAATCTGGTCCCCCGGCGGGAATCGAACCCGCAACCTCCTGCGCCTCAGGCGGACGTTCGCCCACCGAGCCACAGAGGTCGTCGTTTGGCAGCACTGCATCAAGCATTCACGTCCAAACTTGTTCAATGCAACGCGTATCCCCTTTGATGATCGCGGAAAAACCGACACAGGATGGTTCGGGGTGTATCACGATACAGTATCATGATACAGTATCATGATACAGTATCAAAATACGTCCATACTACCGTGATACGCGTATCGGATACGAGGTGTATCTTGATACGCGATCATTGGAGATCGGGTGCGGATCGGGCCGTATCGGATACGGCATGTATCATTAACGTGTATCAGTTTGCGTCCAAACTAGCGATCATGATACGCGCCGAGGATACGCGACGGGGATACGATACGCCGAAATGATACAAGTGTGGACCCAGCTTAACATGATAATATTAAATGGCTGTTGGCATGATAGTTATTTCAGGGTCCATACGTAAGTGTTCGAAACAAGCAATTAAAGGCTACAGAATAGACTAATTATAATCAATCAAACGTCGGAATAATAAAACTTTCCGCTGAACAACATCAATCATAAGAATATTTTTTATTATCTTTTTACAAAAACATAACTCAGGTATATTTAGAAATAAGTATCTTGTTACAAAAAATATGCAAATTTTATCTATATATATAAAAATGAATCCCTATTTCCCTTGGTCACGGCATCACGCCTGAACTGCTGGACCGATTTCGCTTTTTTTTTGTTTGTTCGTTATTATCAGGAGAAGGTTCATATGAAAGAAAAAATTAAGGAAATTCCGCGGAAAATTAGAAAATTTAAAATTATCTTATTAAAATCAAAAATCTGCTTATTTATGGCGTCTAAGGCGGAACAAAGTTCACCGGGTCAGCTAGTATTATAATAATTTAAAACACTACTTTTAACTTTTAATATTAAATTGTTTCATGATTTCTAAGCTATAATATTAGCGTAGATTTAAATTAAAGAGTATAATATTCGCGTTTTGTTACTTCTCATTAAACGTTTTGGGTGCTGGTACACAGCACAGATAATGTATAACGGCATAGTTCACTAACTAAAACAAGTTGAAACTGGAACAAATGAAGGACCAGGCTCCAGCAGTGTTGCGCTCGGCTGTAAATCACTAAATTTAATTCCGGGCGACGTTTGCTTTGACTGGTCTTACTAGTTTTATTGACATGTCTGCCTCGCTCGTATACTGAATTTATATTGTAAACAGGCTAAACCTTAGTGGGCCTAAGTTTGCTTGGAGCAAGAAGTTGCAGCTTAGATTGCCGCCAGTGGACAAGATTTTGGTCTTAATTTATTGTGTCTTGTATTGTTCCAATGTGGAAGTGTATAAATACCTGTTGAAGTACCAATAAGTCCGTAAGCTCTGGTTTTAGCGTGTTTCTTTTGTGCATTAACTACTAGGTGGACGGTCACGGGCTCACGGTTAATGCAGGCCGCCTCCAACCGTAATTACTGGAAGTCCAGAAATGAGGATTGTGATTTGCAGTGGACGTCCTGTAGCCGATATTTTGCGTGTGTTTACATAATGGTAAGATTACCTTCATTGAGTAAGTTCTACATCAATGTATTTAGGTATGATTTGACAGTAAGAGAATCCGGGTGTTATTTCATATAAGCACAGAAATCTTAATATGTAGTTATTTAGATTGCTGTTGTATCGATCCACAATGGTTTGTATAAGTTAAATATATTTTAGATTAGCTGTAATTCTAGACTTCAAACTATCATTATTATTTTATTATTATTTATTTAGGTAGGTAATATTCTGAGGCCGAGTGGGTCAATCTTACTCTGCCAAAAATTAAAATACGAGACATTTTTCAAACCCCATACATAAATATTTTAACGTTACTTTTTTAAGCATTTATTATAGTGGGTTATTACTACTTTGGGTGGGTTATTACTATAAAACAAGAGTTTTTTTTACATTAGATAAGTTTCATTTGACTACAATCTCACCTGATGTAAAGTGACGATGTGGTCTAAGATGGGGCATGAAGACCTAGAATGTAGATTTTTTTAACTCCATACATTAACACTTTTATACTACTTTGCCAGACATCCATTTTAGGCCTCATAATCTTCTCCCAGTTTTCTGTCCAAATGCGTTTTTACCGGATTTCGAATTTCAGATAAAAGTAGTTTTGCTTTTCATTTGACGCGAGCGGAAACGGCAAAAGCGGGGAGTGCGCGACACATTGCCAATGTTGTCGTTTTGTGGCTTTGCCTGTAATTTTGCTCGTGTTTTCATATTTTTCTCCATGAAATGTATGCTCCGTCCATGCGCCTTCATAAACTGCATCTATTTCTATTTACACCAGATTGAATGGTTTAAAATAATTATTCTTAATCATCGCCCTATTAACGTGCCCATGCCCACTGCTGTGACACAGGGACTTCTGTTTGACGAGAGAGATTAGGCCATCATTTAGTTTAATGAAAAATCAAGCCAAGCGAGAGAGTGCAGCGAGCATGCCGCGGCAGTGGTCCCCAAAGCGTCAGAAAGCCTGATCATAGTTTTATTTTTAAGTACATTTAATAAATATGAGATGAACAAACATTTTCCATCAATCAATCGTAAATAAACGTATGGCAAAATCTTTAGTTGATCAATTAACTAAAAATTTTTGCAGCCGCAACGCAAAACCATCGACGGTTTTGCGTAAGTTGATATTTTTTTTGGAATTTGATCAATTTACGATTCGTATTATTTTCCGGTAACATATACATGTACTAGATGATCCGTACCAGCTTCGAACGGATGCAAAAACCCTCGTTTAAAACATTTTCGTTCTCTCCTCGTAAAGTTAACAACTTTCACAATCTTAAAATTCACTGCCAAATTTATATGATAAATATTCTAATTTCGATTTTTTTGAATATACCAAATGAGTTCCTGCTGAAAGTGCCTGCTAGGTGAAGGACGACAGCAAGAAAACTTAAATAATGCAAATTTTCTCGATATTTCAGCACAGTCTCATATTATCAGCCATAATCAAAATAAACCAATAATCTTACCGTTCAGGCTGAGCGCCTGTAGAATTTATTACCTGAGAGCTTGCGAAATACCTGTATTTGTTTAAAAAAAATGTCTTCACGGAATTTTATATCAGCAAACAATACCTATGCCTATACCTAATACCTAGGTGTTTTAACGGTGAAGGCAAACATCATGAGGAAACCGGCATGTTCTGAGACCGTTAAAGAGTTTGAAGGACATGTGACATTCACCAACCCGCACTTGGCCAGCCTGGTGAACAGGGACTTCTCTCTTGACAGGAGAGATTAGGCCATAATCCACCACGCTGTGCGCCAAGTGCGGGTTAGTGAATGTCTTTTACATTAAACATTAACATTTCTAAAAGATTGTATGCTACATGTTTAATTCCTTGATGTTTCTCAATTACCCAGGTATAACCCGGTCACAATATCTGTGCACCTGACCTCGTGACGTCATATCGGCGGTCTGGGTACGGTGTGCAAAAAAGTTTTTGCGAGAAATGTAGAGGTAAAAAAAAATTACTTACCTTTTTAAATCAATTTATTTTTGATGTAGCGTTTGTTATTAAAAAACAATAATTTTGAATTTCGCATTCCAGCGAGGTGCACAGATATTCTGACCGGGTTGTACATTATTTAAATACCTTAAATACCTTATAAATTGTTTGGTTGTAATTTATCATACTTGTGGTCAGATAAACATTGAATCCTGTTTTCACCAGATAACATAAAAGAAAATTAATAATACTATTTCACGCACCCGTTATTTCGCCTTCTTTATCGCCTGTATAATGCCGTGATCACATATTTTATGTGTGCCAAACAAAAACAACATTACACTGAATGATTTATTGTACAGATAAAAATTTAATATGGATGTTTGTACAGAATATTACACTTTACCTATTTAAGTAAGCTTGTGATAACGAAGTTTTATGTAAGAACGAAATATAAGATTACTAGCGAATCGCCCCGGCTTCGCACGGGTGCAATGCTGATACTAAATACACTACAGAAAAACTGTGAGAGCGCCGCAAACGCTACGGCTCGCAATTTTTTTATCTGTAATATCTTCGTTCAAAATATTAATTTAAATCATATTATCGACGCGTCGCTGGAAATTTTAAATGTCGTAAGAGACATGTTGTCGTAAGGGACATTTTTTACCATTCAACTGGAAATGTTGTCCTCTATCCATCTGTATAATTATTCATAATTTTGATATCTCTTCAAATAAAGAAGTTTGAAGTCAAATTGTTTTGTCGTAAGTGAAATTGTAGTAAAATTTTTGAGTAGTTACTATGGGTCAAGTTTTGTTTATGTAGCTTTTAGCAACGTCGTAAATCCAAGTAACTGTCTGTTTCATACGGTGTAACACGCATACACAAAATTACGAATCCGTTACAAAATTTTGTTCAAAAACATATTTTTTTTAATATTGTCGTAAGAAGCAACTGTGTTTTATTTATTTCCTATACATTTCTTAGCTGTACAACATAAAATGCTTGCATGAACAAGGCGGTTTGGGTAGTAACGACAAATTATTAGGGTGTAAAAAAATTTATTACATATAAAATCGACAATGTATTGTATTTAATTGTATAAGGATTAATAATATGCTAATATGGGTAAAATCGCTTCGAAATTAGCCATTATTTATCGTAATAATTAAATAACAAAAAAATATTATTGTGGGATATCCATTTACCATTGCGGAGTTTTCTGGTTTTAAGGTTTACATATAAACTTTCCTCTTTTTTTATTTTTTATTATCTTATGGGCTTACTTTTGACTACAGTCTAGCAAGAAGGTAGAGACGAGGTCAACGATGTTGCAAGTTTGCCCAGAAAAAGCCCATTCACTCTGATCTTAAAGGTGGTCGGGTTGCATTTAATCGGAAAAACAGACTTCGGGAGAGAATTCCACTCCTTAGCGGTGCGCACTATAAAAGAATTCGAGAAGCGTTTCGTGCGCGTTGATGGTAGGTCCACTAAGTGAGCATGTAACCCAGCCGTACGTCTTAGCGACCGATGATAGAACGGAGATGGTGGGATCCTGATCCTGATCTAAGTACAATCTATAAAAGACCGACAGTCTAGCAACTTTTCTCCAATGGGCTAAGGTATGAAGTTTAGATGCAAGTATGTCGTCGCCTATGAGTCTGATGGCTCTGCGTTCCACTGAGTCTAGAGCCTCTTTAATCACTCTATCTATAAAAACCACATCAAATTCCGTTGCGTAGTTGGAAGGTTTATGCATACATACATAGGGTAGGGGCAGAGAAAGCGACTTTGTTTTATACTATGTAGTGATAAATATTTTGTAGTAGCGACATGCCTCGGTTTCGCACATAATACTCGTAATGCTCTAGACACACGACGATACTGACACTCATCAAAAATGTCGACACTAGTGTAGATTGCATTGCCACAACAACTGCAACTAAGTGTCGCGGCAGTGGACACACACAGACATTCGATGTATACATTGAGTGTCTAATGTAAAGTGTCGCCGTGTGTCCCGACCATTAATACTGTTAATAACGGCCGCAATCCGTTATTAACAGTATTAATGGTCGGGTAACATTAATGTAGAAACTGTTGAATACTTTTTATACCTAGTTCTTAAACAGCGGAGGAGACTTCGTTTTATACCTCTACAATACTAGCTGATCCGTTCTGAAAATGCACACTACAGAAAAACTGTGAAAGCCAAAATCTAAAAAAAACACTCTCTTTCTTATCTTATAATAATATCGTTTATTTAAAACGGTCTTAACAGTAACAGTACAGTGTTTAGTTTAGACCTAGTTTCTTATTCTTAGTTTCAACCCCTCGCTCTAAGTTCGAGACTTGTAATGTAGATATGATTATGGTTACATACAGCTCCGTTCAGTAGGTAGTTTTTGAGCTTATCACGAACATAAAGACGGATACGCAGGGTATATTAATTTTTATAATAATGTAGGTAGCCCAGGAATATAACAAGACAACAATATTTTAATTTTTCATATGTATTATTACTGTAAGTATTTCAGATTTTGACATGTATTGAATGTTTGTATTTTTGAATTGTGATATTAATTATTATGTTTTTTAAATTAAGTTGTATTGGGAAACGACGTTAAAAACCAAATTATGAAGTTTAATTTATATTATCAATGAACGACCTTTATGACTTAGTAGTATTCATATGACGAGGAAAAGAAAATCAACTTTTGTGAAGAGCTCAGAAAATGGTCAGTGACTCGGAGAGGGTTCAATTATCGACCGGAAACCAGATTTTGAACTATCTACTAGTTTATAAACTACACCACAACAAGTAATTATCCGGAGCCCTTTGTATCTAGCAGAACGACCATCGGGTCGTTGAACCGAAAATAAATTTAAAAGATCTCTAAAATTTATTTAATGACAGCTTTAGTAAAGGCCGCGGTTCTCGGTAAGTGCAGGTATTCAAGCAGTTAATATTATAATGTATGGGACCTAAGCTGTGTCGGCTTAATTGGAGCAGACTGGACTTTCATTCCGAAGGTCATGGATTTTTCTTTTTGTAAAATTTTAGTGCGTCTAAAACGGTGATGGCAAACATTTTGAGGACACCGGCATGTTCTGATAACTTTGAAGGACATGTGGCATTCAACAAAACGCACTTGGGTAACGTCGTGGTAACTGAAACAATGGAAAATCTTTGAACACTTTGAAGGAAGCCTATGTCCAGCATTTGACGTCATTCGGCAGAAAATATGATGATGACCGATCTATTTAATTTTAATAACTACTATACTGACTTAAACCAAAATTGCATTATGACAGTGGGCAACACAATGAATTGTTCCGTATCTCATTTTGCTACGGAATTTCCATCAGATCGAACATTAATTAAATTAATACGATACGTATTCCTACTTATTCATTAATTTGTACCTTCGAGCAATTGCAGAGATCACTCATCTGTGAGTTTTTAATGGTGTAAAATAGGTCAGTGCGGGTTATGTAGAGGTATACCGGGGTTATGTACACTTGTATACTGAAGTAATGAAAACCTTAATAAAAAAATAACAAGTAGATTTCGCTACATCATTATCATCGTTTCAGTCATATGGTTTGTGGGTATTCCAGAGAATTCGGTCATAAAATTTCGAGATGCTTCATTTGCGGGACGAGATGGGATCATTGCTAAGCAAGATGTTAAGGTATGGTGGTAGGTTAGTAGAAATATATTTAATGACTTAAATTAATTTTAAACGAATATGTATCAGTGATAAGGCCGCCCATTGTGTCACTGTATGTAATATGTATCTCCTATGTATGTTCCTATATTGTGGTGTTGCCATAAATAATTTTTGTAACGTATTGTATTATGACTTTGTGCGAGCATGCGATAGTGTGCACGTAGTGTTAAATAATTTTGATGTTTGCATGCGTAGCTACGGACGTGACCGAAAATGGAATGAATTGGGGCTTATTTCACAATCCAAAATCCAAGGAATCTAAGCAATGATTAGTTATGTCAAGAGCCATCTCGTTTTGTCACATGTTGCGAAATAGCTCCATATTTTAACCATTGTCTAACTTTATATGTACACTGCATCTCTACCTATTCTTATTTGTTTCAAATTTCTTCATCACCACAGGTTTGCTGTAAGAAAACTCTTATAGGGTTAAAGCTCGCATTTGTACATGAGCATTGTTACTAAACCTTAATGTATCCTTTTTGTGTACAGTGAAGAATTTCTGAATTTTACTCGGAAATGGTGAAACAGGCAAGGGCCTTTTTTACATACACAGACGCTCTCAATACTAAGGAATATTGACATTGTCTGTGTATGCTTGCCCGCCCCTTGCTAAAACTGTCAGACTTTGGTAAAATGCCTCCGTATACATTCCTAAGTGATTAGATTACCTAAATGTTTAATATAAAATAAATTAAAAATTAAATAAAATAGAGCATACAATCATGGCATACAAGTCAAAACACCAGTACCTACCAACTCTTCTTAGTTTGGGGTTAAATTATGTTTTGTACCTAAATTGTCTTGAAACTGATAATCGCTCATTTATTACACCGCGACATCATAGGTACTAGGGAATTAGGTACAGTCAGCGTCAAATTGATATAAGCATATCGAAATAATCTGAAAAAGTCAAAGTTTACGCGTAGTAGTTACATTAATTGAAATAATCATAATCATTAATTTGTTGTTTGTACATTGTGGTTACATAAAGGTATTAATTTTATTCCCATACTTGAGCCTTGTTGGGACAATACAATATTAACTTTTTTCGTATTTCGTAATGTGGTCCGGAGAAGCCATCTATCTACCTTCTAGGTCTTCATGCCCCATCTTAGACCACATCGTCACTTTACATCAGATGAGATTCTGGGTCAAATAAAAACTTATCTAGCAAAAAAAAAACTTAGTATTAGCCTTCTTTCGGTTATAACTAACATTTATGATAAATAAAATGTAGGTTTGTTATTTATATTAATTTGGTTGTATGTTTTTCAGTTTATTTTCACTACTCGAGAGTAACGCTTATTTCAACGCTTACGCTGACTGTGCGAAAATAGATGTAGTGTATTGAATTTAGAAATGAAACTAAAACATCACCCTAAACGTGCAGTGGACGAAGGTCTACTTGCGGTACGGGAACGGGAAACAGATTCGATTCCCGTTTGCTTAGCAAGAACTTTCTCCTTAATCTGGGCGTTTGTTTGAGTAAAATAAAGGAATATATGCGTTAAAAGCTTATCAAATGTCTAGGACCCGTAAATACCAGCTTAAAGCTTACCACGGGTGTAGTGTCCGTTCTATATATCATTCCATTGTACCTAGCTGTAATAGTTAATTAGAATCATTATAACAGAATTGAGTCTTCAAACAACCTTTGCACAATAAACACGTGACATCTTATTCAAATGTACCCTACTTCTTCGATGCGTCCACCTGTATAAAATCTATATAAATAAAAATGAAATGTTGGTCGTTAAACCCGTGCGACGCCGGGGCGGGCCGCTAGTGATAAATAAATGTGTTGAATGTCCAAATATAATTATTTATTTCATTAAATTATTCGATTCAGTAGCGGTCGAAGTTAAAATATTGGATAATATTATTTATCGTATAAATCTGTATCTTTTTCGCATCCATCGATATCTGTCAAAGTAAACTACTCAAAATGAAAATAAAATTTATTAATTTAATTTTTTTGTTTTTTTGGTTTAAATTTTATCAGCAGAAACTATACTTCGAATAAATTAAAAGTTCCGAGCTATGTGGATTGATAAGATAAACCATTTCCTAGTACTCTGGCAACCAAACATGACGTGTGTGTTTGCAGTGAGTATTCCTACCTGCAATCTTCACGATATTTTGTGAGGGTTTAGTAAAGTCAAAGTCAAAACGATTATTTCCTTAGACGCTCATGGCATACAAGGACAGGTCAACTTAAAGCTTATATAAATAAAAACTAAGAATAATCAACGAAATAACATTGTCTTGACACTTCGCTTCAATTTTTTACACTGAGTTGAGAAGCGGTTCTTATCTTTGAAATAGTCTTCTGTAGAATAAAAAGCTTTTACAAAAGACATTTTTTAATTAAAAGCTTAAACTTTCGAATGGGAAGGTCAGTTATAAACTGCGGAAGCTTATTATAAAAACGGACACAATTTCCCAACAATTATTTCCCCATTTTACGTAATCAAAATGGAGGGAATACATACCTATGTATTTTATTCATATTTCTGGTATTAACAATATGGAAACATTGTTTTTTATAAAATATTGCTTATTTTTGTGTGTGTCCAGCAAATTCTCGTAAATATATTGTGAAGTAAGTCATAATATTTATTTCCTTTAATTTATCTCGTAAGGAGTCGTGTGATTTCATTTTATAGACTAAACGCACAGCTCTATTCTTAAGAACAAAATTAGTTTGAATATTACCTGCCGTTCCCCAAAAGCAAGATACCGTATGACACGACACTATGGAGGTAACTAAAATTAAGAAGTCTCGCGGTGGCCTCATCTGTAATATGCCGCACAGTCCGATCTGCATAAGAAATAAGTCTACTTGTAAGAGCATTCATTTGAGGTTTCCATTAAAGCTTTGAACCAATATGTAGCCCTAGAAACACTGTTGAGTCAACAAGATGAAGCGTTTCATTATGTTATTGTTATAGGACGTCATCTGACAGTTTGTAATTTAAAATTAAAACATTTAGTTTTTTTCGCGTTTAGTAACAAATTTCAGGTCCACCTTGTACTTTTTGGATTCAATTTTTCAGATATGACTGAAGAAGGTCTAATGCTTTACTAATGATCAAAACACAATAGCTAAATAAACAAATGTTTTTTGCGTATTGAATGGAACATTCTGTGATATTTAACTGAATATTTGAAACTATCACGGTTTTAAAAATTAGTTTAAAAAAGACAAGAATCAAAACTGTTGTAACCGATTCGCTAAAACTTCAGCTCAACGGTGATTATGGCCGAAATATCGGGAAACTCAAAACACTATTATATTGATGACAATATTTTTTTTGGTTGGATTTTCTCCATATTAATCTCAGAAAGCCCGTTAGGTTTGACAATTTTTAAGTTAATCTAGTGATTTGTAGTTAAAAACACTCACTGCACACACTCACAAAGTTTTGATCAAAATCGTTGAGTTCGTTTTCAAAATCTCTTTAAATATATAGGTGATGCAATTTTTAAGGTAATAAAGATAATAATTGCTCAAAGCCATTAGATAAAGGATTAGCGATGGTCATCGGTCCCAGCTAGTTTCGCATCCATACGCAAGTTTAATTCACTTACTCCCATTATACAGTTAAGCCAATAAACCCTTTGAAATTAATTAAGATTGGACAGATTCGCATTTCCAAAATTAACTACGTCAAAGACGTTCATTAAAACTAAGTAAACAATTAGATTATCTAACGAGAATCACGATGGAGGCTGACAACATGGATTACTTGACAAATGACGAAGATCAACAGAGATTATTGTTTGAGAAATCCCGAAAGAGACTACTAAATTTGGTAGGAAGTTGACCTGGTCTTTAAGATCGTCTGCTTTAGTTCCTTGCTGATACGACTTGCTTTAGGGTTCCTACAACTGACAACTGAGACGACAACTTTTCTATAATTTTGAACAATATTACGACTTAGGAATATAAGAAGCATCTATAGGACTAATATTATTTTATTGAACTGAAGAGTTTGCTTGTTTGAACGCGCTAATATTAGGAACTACTAATCCGATTTCATAGTCTTTTTATCGAGAAAAGCTAGAGGCTACTTTTAACAAAACTTAATAAACGCCATCAAACACCGTCTGCCCAGCGTGGCAGGTAATAGCGAACCAAGGGAGTTATTGAGAGGGCTATACCATGCAGTGGACTGCCTGCCACGAAATTAACGAAGAACCTCGTACATTTTCCGCTAAAATATTTCCGAATTGAATTCTTCCAGCTTTATCTTAGCATGGTTTCATAAAAAGCATTGAAGCACGAAATGAAACAGCTAGCAGCTTGTTAATCGGCTGGACCACTGCCAGTGCTCAATTTGGAGTAACGCTGACAATCCCAGAAGTTTTATGTATCTGCTATCAGCTAATTCTCGAACTAACTCAATATAGTTTACAATGTTTACTTTGCTTCATACAAAATACAAAAATGTTTTTTGACAAAATTACAAAATTCTAATTATAACTAGGTTTGGGAGCTCTTCTAGTAAGTTTTATAACTTATATTAGAAGACTCCCGTCTTTTATCTGACGCCATAGGAATTGCCGTACATACATTGAGACTGAGGGAAATCTGTGCCTTGCAATGGACTTCCAAACACGAAATGAACAAACACAGAACACTTTTCTCTAAATAATCCGTCAACCTACCTCAGGAACTAATAGACTATCTTCGTACTCGTACCTAGAATGACATTCTTGAAGCTTTATCCTCAAACAGCATAACTATGGTATCATAAAAAGCATTGAAGCACGAAATGAAACAGCTAGCAGCTTGTTAATCGGCTGGCCCCCTGCCAGTGCCCAATTTGGAGAAACGCTGACAATCCCTGAAGTTTTATGTACCTGCTGCCAACTAATTGAAAAGGACAACTTCTTTATGGGATATGTTTAGAGTTGGGAAGTTTAATCAGAGCATATGGCAATACAAGCTCCATATAGTTTACAACATTGTTTCATTGAAGTTGTATTTACAAAGTACATTTATTTGCTGTAAAATGGTATTATAACCTTAAACAAGAATACTGTAGAATCTAAACTATTCCTCGTTGTACTATTAATTGAATCCCGTGTGGATGGTACAATAAATGGGCTATTTAAGAGTTATTTATTTATACTTTGTGCACAAAAAACAGAGTCAGAAAACACAGTCAGTTATCCTGGGCGTACAAGAATATAAATTAGGTACTATAATATAAAACTTGTTTAAACAACATAAAAATAAAATTATTATGTATGAATAAATATAATGGTCAAAATGGTGAATCTGTGGATAACTCTGGTGTCACATTAATGTATTGTTTATAGTATTTATTTATATAGTACCTATATGTATGTATGTATTTACATTATACTACTACTGCAAAGTCCTCAAAAAACTGGGCCTTACGCAATAATTGTTGTTTACTTCTCCTGAATAAAATACAATGCAATTAAACCTAGTTTAGTATAGTTTTAGTGTAGTGTAAAAAATTACAGATTTTCGTCTAAAAACGTTTTTAAAGTTTGTCCATTTTCAGTAAACTTTCATGATATAATCATCATCATGTTGTTTTTTTACGTAGGAATACATACAACAACATTTTCTATGCATAATGATAAATTATAGTCACACACCGCGTCTGTCTGTGTTACTGTCTATGTGTTCGGAATAAACGCAAAAGCTACTGAACGGAACTTAGGCGGTTTTCAGAAATAGGTACAGTGATTGAAGAGGAAGGTGTTCTCTTCCGACTAAAGCCGAAACGGGCCCGCTGGCACATAATATTTCCATTATAACTAATTCTCGAAACATTTTTTTATCTGATAATGGATTTACCCTATTCATTGCTATTATCCCCAATTTAACCTATCGACGTAACAGGCCCATTTTATCGATACGCTTACATATTTTTTTTTACAAAACATGCTTAATCCATATAACAATCCTAGAAAGCCAATTAATAAGAAATTGCTTTAAGCAATAAGGCCGCCCATTACGCATTTTGTA
Source organism: Gymnoscelis rufifasciata (assembly GCA_929108375.1). NCBI lineage: Eukaryota > Metazoa > Arthropoda > Insecta > Lepidoptera > Geometridae > Gymnoscelis > Gymnoscelis rufifasciata. The sequence goes on along the minus strand of OV815314.1, from coordinate 3,827,698 downwards.
TTTAGCTTTAAGTCAATTTTTATCTTGGTGTGTAATAAAGAGTTATTATTATTATTAATAACATATTTAGTACTACTTTCTGTAAATCTTATCTAAGTCTTTAAGCTCCTTAGACTAGAATTTGTGTAGAACAAATATAGACGAAGTAACAAAGTTGGCTAAGTGGGAGCCCACTTGACTTTAATTCCGAACATCGTGGACTCTAACCCCGCCGCGCACATTTGGGTGTTCTTCTTGCAAATGTATGTGCTTTTAAACGGTAAAGGCGAAAAATCGTCATTTTCTGAGAACTTTGAAAAGTTTGAAAAACATGCGCAATTGGCCAGCGTGGTGAATTAAGTCCTAATATCTCACGTCAATAAGTCCATGTGCCCAGCAGTGAGAACGTAAAAAGGGTGCATTTATAAACGTAGCTTATAGCACTTATAGGCACATAAAGGCTGACATTGATATTTTTTGCTGATATTAGTTATGATAGAAAAATACATCGTGTTTCCGCTAATCCGTTTCGTTTGCCAAAAGCTAATAAAAACCCGATCCAGCTTTAAATTTGAGCTAAAAATTAATTTATCAACTGGACGAGGTCTGATTGGGGTATTCATAGGCTTACGGTTTCCCGGTTAAAAACAAAATGGAACAAAACGAGCGCATTGAATAAAGTAACTCTGTTTCAGAAAATTCAGAAGTGCTTTGCCTAGCACGGAGTTTGTTTCCAGTTGGATTTTATTGGCGAGGTTATACGGACTGTTACTAGATAGATTGATTTTTCTTTGAGGAAGTTTTGTATATTTTATATTTTCTACTTTTGGTTAAATGTTGTTTTTTTACTGGGTTCAAAAGAAGTATCTTTGCAAAACGACATAGATTTTCTTTGTTTGTTATTCATATATACTAACCTAAACTTTTCTAACTTATTTGTATGGTCTCATTTTGAGTGGTGTTGAGGTTGTATATTAGTATAGCATCTTAAAGGTATAGATAAGAGCTATAATAGTTGACCAGATCACCTTGCACGCAACATACTTACATCTTTTATGGAACGTGGTTCAAAATAAATATTCACTACAAAGCACTCGTCCAAATAATTGATTTTAGTCTTTGGAAGAAATTTCCGAAAATAATTCATTTTCTAATATTTATCTCTACAAAAAATTCTTATATCCCTATAATACACACGTACACAATATACCCACGCTTATTAGTTTATGTAATTTTGCAATATTATATTATAATTTTGCAGTATTCTGGAAGTTATCAACTAAAAAATATCTTAAGATACGTACCTATGTAAGTAAACTCGTAATATACATTCAAATAACATTAAAACTCACAAAACTCAGAAGATGCACAGCCTAAAATATTAATTTGTGATTTATTTGCTTCATTATCCAAGATTTATTACTTTTTGAACTTGGTTACACATTTCCACACTTGGTTCTACTGGAATGTTTGCTCCTCACGACTCACAAACATCTAATTTTTATAACAATTTAAGATTTTTTTTATTGTGCACGGTTTGTTTACATTTAATAAATAATACAGTGACTTTTGATCAATAGACTAAAATATTTTAATTATTAGCAGAAGAGTAAGAGACAAATGACATAAATAGTTTTGAAATAATTTTAATATGAGATACAAACTTTTTAAGCCTACAGAGATATCTACATGCTATGATTAGTCAAAAATAATTATAAATCACAACTTTTATACGAAATATGCAGATTGATATGGTAAAGATCCATGATTACTTGTGTATAATAATAAAGGTATATTACTAATAGCTGTTATCTAATAATAGTTTTGTCTCCTAATTCTTCTCCTATATTTTAATAATTTAATCGTAATCTATGATAACTAAATATCTGAGTATATCTACATTATTACTAATAGCTGTTATCTTATAATAGTTTTGATTCCTAAGTAAAAATTAACGAAATTTAAGAAACATTTATAGCATTGTAATTACATGTTTTTTTTAATGAAAACCCGCAAATTTAATGAATAATAATATTCGCGAAAGGCTTTGTTTTCTTCGATTGCTCGCTAACTACAGGAATAATAAAAAACCCTGCATAAAAAATCGTAGGTACATGGAGAAAATGGTTAGATACGAGTAAAAAATCATAAAAACGTCGTACTAAGAATCTCCATATCAAAGTAATTTACTATACTATGATTATATAACAAGTTTTAAAGGCGTATTCCCAGTTGTTACCACCATCTGCGCTCTCACTGGCGACAAATAAGAAAAAATCACATGCGTTGCCAGTGGTGTCGGTTGGGCAGTTAAAATCCCAGTTGTTCCTACAATGATTGGTAATTAATCAACTATACCAAGAATACTTAGAAGTTATTTCCTGAAATAATTACTTACAAATACTTTGGCACAACTACATAGGATACTTTGTAAGAAAACTTACAATTGCTGAGTAAAGTTTAATTGGGTAAGGTAAGCGCGCCTCGGGTTGGCCTTTGCTAGCTACCATTCGTTTGCAAAGAGACATTTTTATGGAACTCTACAATTTATTTTAACAATTATGATGCTTTGTTCCTGGGAAGTAGGAATTTCACAATTAATTAGGACTCGGTAATGAACCTGCGTCTTAGCGGAAACTATTTCACCCCTGATCTAGGGGGTTCAAAATTATTTGCTTTTAGATTGAAAATTTTATAAGAATTGCAAGCGTAGTACGAGCATTCGTTCCAGATGTTGAAACGATAAAGTATCTTACAAAATTTTAATTGCTACACTTTTAAATTTCCAGGTACTTTTTTAAAAGTGACTCTGAGCTTAATCTATAGATTTCAAATCCTGGCACTGGAAAAAAAGCTGACATCACTGCAAAATCATACTAGGATGAATGGTACCTACCTAATTTCTCAATTTTAATATTTCTTTATAAGTATATAAAAATAGTAATATCCAGCAAGGGAAAGACAAAACATGGTCAAAAAATTTTTATTATTATTTATTTAGAGCGTAATTGGTATGATATTTACGTGTCCCCATAATTATAGGATATCCACAATGCATCATTTAGATGATTTTGGCAAACAATAATATTAATAGTAAAGTAAAAGTTTGGCTAATTATAATTTTTGTGGTTTAAAATAAAAATTCGAAAACAAGAAATTTAATAAGAATTATGTTAAATGAGAATGTATGAGGATAACTTCCCTTGTTTTAAATTATAAAATACAGCAAAGTTATAGAAAATTTGGGAACAAAAACATTTATTAATTTTTATTTTAAGTTGGATATCTTATCAAAATGTGGAACCTGTATTTCATATACATAATGTAGATGTGGTGGTCCTAGACAGTGTGATAGTACTAGACACTTTAAACTTTAGATAGGTCTAAATATGCGTTTTTATACAATAAAATTCACGTAAATGGGCTTGTTTCATAAGTAATATATCCGTGAACACAATTTTGGGTAAACGTACAAGGTTCGTAGTACCCAGCAAGGTAGGCTCTGAGAAGATAGCATTACATCCTCTCAAATTCCAAAAAACCGTGTCCGGGTTCAAATTATTTTTTTCTTTTTTTTTTAATTTCTCGCCCCAGGCGCATTCCATCAAAACATGGTAGACGTATTTTATTTTATTGCACCGGACGCAATTCGGAGAACCTGTTTGACGCATCATAAATCCAAACATGTTCAATGGAACATGCCCAGTGCGAAGTCGTGCTGCAGTGACAATGTCGCTCCTGCGCAGGCCGGCCCTCAGGAACCACGGGGAACGAAGAAGTGATGTTTGCACCGTTTTATACTAAGTGCCTTTAGATAACAATTATTCATCAAAGTGTTGTGACAAAATTTTAAAAATATGTTTATTTATTTGAAGAATTTAATTCCATTAACTGTAGCTTCTTTCGCGAGTTTATCAACTTTTTCATTACCCGTCAGACCAACATGCGAAGGAAATAAGGAATCCACTGTATTTTTATTATTTTATTTTGATTATTTAACACACGTAAATCATTTATAATACTATGAGCAACTAGAATGCTCCTAAAGCTTAATCCACTATCACATCGAGCTATGTGAAACAGTGGCACCCTTACAATCAGTGAAAATAACAAATTTGTTGTAAGTTATTGACTCAATACAAGATAAACTTTCTAATATAGCTATAAGTTCCAAATTCATTATGCTTAATTTTGAGGGTATTGAAAATTATAAACTGTACCGTCAAAATGAAGCATAATGAATTTGGAATTATTTACATTATGCAAAGTCATTTGCAGTTCCAAAGTTGCCGGTGCCGACCTATGTGTCGATTAAACACTTACCTTTAATAAAAATATAGATATAGGTACAATTTGCTTACTTACTTGTACAATATCCCCCGTTAGGTTCATAAACTTCTTTAAAACTTCGTAAGATGGCAAAATTCCAAGGAATCAGTGAAAAATCTCTTCTCTCTCGATTCGTCATCGACAAAAATACCATTATAGCTAATCCTTGTACAAAAATATCCACTACTTACCAGTTGTTGGCAGGCATGATGGATTGATTCCTAAGCGTACTTCCTGTCTTCAAATAGTCTAAGGAGGATTTTTCATTCACTATTCCCCATGCTTGGAAAGCGGACTGGACCTTTTAGTTCGCCGTATTTGGTGATTGAGGTCCAAGACGAAAATTCTCAATCAGTGTGTTTTGCCAGTGAAGACATACGGATCCTGAACGAGGTGCTTCACTATTGCCGTTATGAATAGGCTCAGATCGAATCAGAAATTAGGAGATACGCAGAAGAACGCGTGTCACCGATATAGCGGATTAAGCTCTTTGAAGTGGGCAGGCCTTATAGCACGCAGAACCGATGGTCGTTTGGGCAGTAGAATGCAGAAAAACTCAGAAATTGCAGCGTAGTTCGTACACCAAGACATGATGAAATTTCAGAAAACCTTTGAGGTAGGCCTATGACCAGTTGTGGTCCTCCTACATCTGCAATGATGATGATGGGTATAAGGTCCAAGAGACCAGGTCCTAGGACCAGATCAGGTGAGATAGGGGGCACTACGCCTGCCCACATGCCCACAGCTACATTCGAATTGAATCGATGAATCGAAAACTCATTTCGTAGATCATTGCATTTCTGTTATGTTTGCTAAAAATATATGCCGGGGCAGTTAGGAACACACCGCTCTGTAATGTGGCTGCCGTTGTGGTTCGTTACCAACTCCGAACAAGTTTATCTAATCCCGTGTAAAGTCGATTGCAAGATGAGCATTTGGATAGCTTCAGTTTGGCGCCAAGTTTGTTCAGTAAAGTTAGACACGCCCTGAACTTGGAGAGTGAGCATCAAAGTCAAGACATTCATTACCTTAGACACAGTTAATATTTTAGTAGGACTGTATTATTATGATAAGTAAAGCAAATTAAATTACTTCCCCCTTATTCATAAAAACTTTTATTTGTGATTAATAATAATAAACTGAATTAGGTAAAACACACAATAAGCCTATTTATGCCTTATTATTCGACTTAAAAGAAATAAACAAGGATGAAAAGCTTTTATTGAACTGTTATACACAGATTTAGCACAAATTTAGTTTTCGAATCATCGAATGTATCTAAAGTAAAATGTTGTAAAAGTGTAACTTATAAGAATTATAAGCGGTTAATAGAGCGTTTGATAAAAAACGTTATGCATAAAACACAACGTTTTTATCAAACGCTCTATTAACCGTAATTTATTTGACACAAGAGCTCGCAAGGTCGGTATGACTTTGTGTAATCTTTGTGTTGTTTTTTAAACCGAACTCTCTTCTCTGAAAATCAGTCTATACCTTATAAAATGTAGCGTGTAAAACTTTTGTTTATATTTAAAAAAAGGACATGCCCAGTTAAATTTACAAACAGGTATTTTTTATTACGATTAGTAACCTAACTTTGTTATTGCTACATGTTGAGGTTTTTTTTTTAATCCTAATTACCTATTTGACAGTTGATATACTTATCAACTGTCGTTGGGCTGTGCAAATCAGTTTTCATTTTAAATTATTATTTTCCTGCTATTTGTATAACAGGTTTAAAAATATAGTTTTTTTTAACAATACGTACTAACTAAACAGATTATCTGATAACCATTTCTAGGTTTTCGCATTATGAGTAAATAAATACACACTTAAGTTCTAAGGAACATTTTGTTTTCCAAATAATCGTAATTTTATTTGTATACCGTCAACTGCTGGACAGGACATATAAGCTTTCCTCATAAACTTCTAGTTATTTCAGTTGGAGGTTCATTTCTTTACCTTCTATTTATGTGTAGATTATGTAAATAATGCTGTAAAATTTACATAAATCAGCATATACCAAGCTTGAAAGTTTATTGAGTTGTACACCAACAATCGATGAAATAGGAGGATAATAAATCTATTGGCGATAAGTAGATAACTCAAATAAACCTGTAGATGGATTATACCGAACTCGAGCACCTGGGGATTAGCCAAGATCGCAACCTCAAGAACAAACACAAAGGACGCTCAAACAATCTATTCCAACGCATTGTGGGACGGATTAAGTGAGACAAATTTTAGGCTTTTATTGTACAGTCAGCGATATTAAACGTATAGAGTACCCAGTCAAAATATTCTGAAAAACATAAAATCAAATTAAGCATTTAGAATCATAATAAAATTGTAAGCGTCCACTGTAATCTAATTATATCACTAATATTGTTTCATAGTTATCTATGTGGTGTCATCAAAGCTTTCAATTGTAGCTAAAGACAGAGGTTTGAGGCGACTCATTTGAAAGCTTCGTTTGCTCAGATTATTTTGACCACTTTGTTAATTATGAAAGAATAGAAGCGAGATAATTTGTCCGCTTTGGGTGGATACAATTTTATGATGATTCTATCTGCTTAGAGCAATTTGGTTTTGTTTGCTGACTGTACCTACCTATCAACCTGCGACAGATGGGTCTGTCACTAAGCCGAGAGCTCAATTTATTTTTTATTCGTTTCATATTTGCAAGTTGGTAAGATTAAATAAAATCAGTCTAGTTGATACGAATAAAACTAGGTAGATAGGTAATAAAATTAAACCATCTTAGACATAACATTGTTATGCTTACCATTTGTACTTAAAAAAAAATTAGTACAAACAAAAAAGGATGCGCGATGGGGCGACGCGACGGCCCAGGGCGCTAAATTTGGGGGGGGGGCGATTGGTGGAGGTGGGATACTTCCCCATCCAAACTGGGACGCGTGGTGGATGGTGGGGATAGCTTAGCGTTCGAGCGTGGCGCGAGGTAGCTGATTTGTGTACTTAGTACTTGGTCTCTCGTCTCGAGCGGCGCTCGATCATTCAGCGAGAAAACCGAGGCTACTGTCGGCTACGACCGTGTATTTAACATTTTAACTTTTCCATGCTACAGAGGACACAACTCTCCGTGATACCTCTTTAGCGGTATGGATTGGTGGTGGCTCCTCACGGAGCTACTTCATTTTCAGGGTCCACGTCGATAGCTCTGAGTCACGGAAAGATAGAATTCTTAATACACATTCACATTGGTTCAGAAAAAAATAACAATTTCCTTAAGTGGGCGCCAAAATATTCTTGCCCATGGTGTCAGTCCCTCTAACGCTGGCGCTGTTTCGAACATACCTAACCAACCTGCAAAGAACCAGCGCGATGGGTAAGTTAACCACCTAATAATATTAGGTGGTTAACTTACCCATCGGTAGGCCTATAGGTTAGGTACTATAGGTAGGTCACGGGAAGTCCACTAATTACTGGACACTTAGTGGACTTCCCGTGAGCGAGATGATAAGATGATGAAGAGAAAATCAAAAATACCCGACAATCTACCAGCGTTTTATTTCTTAGAGTACCTAGATAGCTCTATCATTACAGTAGTTTCAGCATTTTAAGAAAACACTTTGATATATAATTAGACACGCCTTCTGCATTAAGCTGCGGGTTATTGTGGCAACATAAAGCGAACTCGACGCAGCTAATTGCGAGGTGGACGTGAGAAGAATAACGATGTTGCTGCTTTCTTCAGTGTTGCTACTTTATTTTTTAATGCTTGGACAGAAGAAATGTTAAATCAACATAATCTGCACTTAAGTTCTTCTTTCTAAAGTTGCTTTTAAAAAAGGTAATGACTTAAAGGATACCTACACGGATTATCATGTATTATATAGGTCCGTAGATTGTATTTATCCTATGTATTTATCACACTTTTCATGGCGTCAAATATGACAATCTCGCTTTAGGTTTTGTGTCTCTTTCTTATTCTGTCAGTCTGTTTTTAAGCACTTCAGCTTCATTTATCGTCCAATATAATGCCAATTTCTAAAAACAACAATTTTGTGCTGTAAGATATATATAAACCTCATTTTGTCAATTATAAAAATTGCACCAACTTCATGGTGTAGAACTCGTTAATAAAAATCTAAATTTAAAATTTAAGAATAACCCCCGATACCAATGCCTTAATTTCCTTAAATATAAAACAACATAATATTATGTAATGTGGACGCCCACACTAGTATATTTGCAGATTTTCGGTTTTGCTTCCCCACTCTCACCCCCATAACTTTTAAACGGCCCAACCGATTTTCATGAAACCTGTCTAAGAACACTCGCGCAAAACTCACCTTTCATACAAAAAAAACTAAATTGAAATCACTCCATTCAGTCGGGAGCTATGGTGACACAGACAGACAGACAGACACACAGACAGACACGTCAAACTTATAACTACCCTCTTTTTTGGTCGGGGGTTAAAAAGATATTGTAGAAAGAGATTATATGGTTAAAGATAGGTACCTAAAAAACCGGTAGCAAAAAACGCAAATTCATTATACTCAAATAATTCACCAAAACCTATAGGGACCAATAAATCTAGAATCAAAGAGGACATAATCATTACGTTTAGTAGAATCTTAAAATTTTACGCGGATTTTTTAAGGAACGCCCTAACACTGATTGAAAATTAAATTTTTCGTGTACTTAAAATATATAGGTAACTATACCGAAAATTTATATCTAACCTTAAACATAATCATTAATAATTAATTAATTATAATTAATTAATTATTATCATTAATCATTTATATATAAATCTCGTGTCACAATGTTTGTCCTCAATGGACTCCTAAACCACTTAACCGATTATAATAAAATTCGCACACCATGTGCAGTTCGATCCAACTTGAGAGATAGGATAGTTTAAATCTCAAATTAAAGTCGCAATTTTAATTTATTGCTAATTATTTTTCTGTTATTATTTGACAGTCACAATTATCTGTTAACTCCAAATGATTCTAACAGATGTCGATAACTTTCGACTGGGTTGAGTAAGTAATCAATAGATGGCGCTGCTATGGTATATAAATAAAAATGAATTGTTGTTCGTTAGTCTGATTAAAACTCGAGAACGGCTGAACGGATTCATCTTATCATAGTCTTGAAATGTTCGTGGAGGTCTAGGGAAGGTTTAAAAGGCGAGAAAAAATCGAATAATGAGGAAGATGTAAATCAAATTTTATTCCCCTTTTTCAGCCCTAACTAAAACTTTAAGCAATAATAAGACTAACTGTGAAAAAATTGTGTTGATATCTCAAAAAATGAATTATTTATAAGCAAATCAATATGGGAACGCGCGAAAACTGATTGCGCCCGTCGAGTAATGGCTGTGACGTCACATCGCCGGTTGTGTTGTAGCCGACGAACGGCGACGACGGCGCGCGGGCGGTTGCATAGCTCTGTAAACTTACTTTTGTTCATTTCGATACATTTGTAATTTTTTTATGAATGGTATACCAACCAACCACCCAACATGGAACCAGGATTTTCACGTGGACAATCAAATAATCTTCCGAAAGTCGATTTACTTAGGGTTGCGGATTATTTCACAAACCATGCTAAGTATATTATTGCAGAAATCCAAGGGCAAAAACTTGCAAGGTAAGCAAATATACCTACATATAACGAGATATTAATCTAAGTATTTACCTCTGCATTACGTTATTTGTAGGAGGTAGGTTAATAATATTATAAAAGTGAGAAGGCATCTGGGTAAAGTAGGTACCTACCTATCTAAGGGCCTTTATTTCATTTGAGACCAAATGGTACTTATTTCTTAAGTAATTTCTTTGGTATTCGTAAGTATCGTTACAAGTTTTGGTTTTATAATAATGGAGTGAGTGATAGGACTTAAGGCAATCGTTAAGTATACGTTTTGGTTTTATAATATTGGAGTGATAGGACTTATGGCAATGAAATACACGTAAGTACGAGTAGGACTTATCAAAAAACCTGGTTTAGTCTAGGATAAGGTTACGTGTATATTGATATTTTATGCATAGGTAAGCACAGTCATAGTTTAGTCAGTGTCCGTTCCTATTAGTCTATTAGAGCTGTCAGATTGCTGTAAGTTATAGATAAAAAATAATACCCATAATAAATCGGGGGCTCTATATCTCTGAATGGAGTTACGAATAAAATTTAAAATGGAATGTAAAGGTTGTGTAGTAAGCAAAGGAGGATGCAAACATACAATGGCGTTGGTTAGGTGGTTACATAGACGTAGTGAGGTGCCCGCTTGTACAGAAGTAGCGTGTTCCTGTTCTTGGATGAAACCAAAACTATCGCAAGTTGGATCGAAAAATTTATTAAAGCCAAAGATATGAGAGATACGACGCAGCCCCGTTCCTCAACAGCACCTTTGACGCCTAATGACATATCTACCCAACGAACGTTTTCTACAGTCAGTAATAAAAAAACAATGGAGCTGGGTATAGAAACTCAGATTATGACCTTCTTTCGTCCAACTGCAGATGTAGATAAAAATATAAATTAAGTAGATTTAAACTGAAAAGTGCCAAAGCTTTGGATTTTTTAAATTTCTATTATTCTTGAAAAAAGTTGATTATATAAGCACGTTATTTTATTGCTAAATCACATAACTTTAATATTAAATCAGTTTAAAAGCGATCTTATATTAAAATCCCAAAAAAATGTTTGTGCCTAAAGAAGCCTGTGAGACTCCACGTCCACAGTTATGAAAAAATTACGTCCATACCAACTTAAAGGTTAATTAATTTTTGACATACTCTATAAACTAAACATTTATTAATGTAAAAAAATATATAGGTAGGTATTTCATATTTAGGTACTCGCATTAAAATGATCTTCATCAACGATGTCGACTGGTTTTTGCAGAACACTTTCCCCCTTCTCATCAGTTTACAACACTTATTTCTCAGCTTTTTGTCGTTGGGCACATCATAAAAGTATTTTTCTGGAGTGCTAATCGTTGTATTCGTACATAAGGGTACTATACAATATCTGTATGGTATTTTTTTTCTCCATAATTCCAAAAATATCAATGAAATCTCAAAATTACTGCACGATTTGTTAGCGCGCGGCGGACATAACCGGCGATGTGACGTCACGCGCTGAGCGGTCGAGTTCGCGCGGATTTTAATAACATGCAACTTTGAATATTTATAGAAAATTCAGTTTTTAAGATATCAAAAAAATTCTTTCACTTATATTTTTGAGATTTTATTTTTGATTTTTTTACATTATAAAAAAATCACACTCATCTAGCTCATTGCCGGAAAAAATTGAATAAAAACCCGTGCGAAGCCGGGGCGGGCCACTAGTATTATTATATGTTTACTATAACTTCACAGATAATACTTTATCGACCCTCAGTGCGAGAGAAGGTACAGATCGCACTAGACCGCTTTTATTTTTGTTAGGTACAGGCCATTACCATCTCAGATGGTTATCAAGTCACCGCTACCCGACCAGTTGCTGAATTTTTATACCGCATGGCAATGTGTATAATAATAATTGTACTGCTTCAGAGAGCATGGCCTTTTAAAGAATCGCTTCACAATAAATTTGTATAAACATTGTCTAATAACAAAATATTTATTGAATCGTGGTCGCGACATATACAATTTTTAGTAAACCTCTAGACTCGCCTTAAATAACGTTCCATACACGAAGTCTAGTGACAGAGAGTATAATCACTTTGTTTCTAGGGATTCCTTATAAACGTAGAGATTAAATTTTTATTTTCATTCTCCAATTGATAATATTTTACTACTTATTCTTCTTTTATTTGATGGCGTCCGTAATATTTTACTACTTGGATTGCATTAATTTTTTTTAATGTGTTTAACTTACAAGCAACGTCACTGTCATTTTGTTAAGGTTGTCAATGTCATAAAAGCATGTCTCGTTCGTTCCGCACAATCTGTCAACAAAACAAGAAAAACATTGCTCGTGTTGTACAAGTTGTGCAATAAATCACAAAATTTTCGTAATATTTATGAAATTACGCCTTACAGTTTCAAACTAACGAAATTTTTGAATCACTCACACATTTGTTGTGTATATAGAATCGATAACACGTTCAAAATGCGCCTGATAGACTCGACGAAACTCACGGAACTTCAAAACAAACCCAATAATATTCGAAATATTTGTATTGTGGCGCATGTAGACCATGGGAAGACTACTCTAGCTGATTCCCTGATATCCAGCAATGGTATCATATCGCAGAGAATGTCTGGAAAGCTCCGGTACATGGACAGCAGGCCTGATGAGCAGGCCAGGGGTATAACCATGAAAAGTAGCAGTATATCGCTCTACCACGCTGTGAAGCCGCAGGAATACCTCGTGAACCTCATAGATTCCCCGGGACATATAGATTTTTCCAGTGAAGTGTCTACAGCTGTTAGATTGTGTGATGGAGCAATTGTTGTGGTAAGGAAAAATATTCATTGTTATATGTTATGGTATTTTAAATTTAATTGAATTATCCCTGAAATAAAGTTGCGAATTGAACAATCATAACATCACTTTAGAAGTCCTCAATATATTTTTTTAAACATGACATACTCATCAAGTCAAATTCTTATTAGAATCTATTTGATAAGTGGATTATGTATTATTGTAAAATATTAAAATATGTTATAATTATACTTTCTTTGCAATAAATTCTTGATTATTTAACAGGTTGATGTAGTAGAAGGTGTATGCCCTCAAACCCGACTGGTGCTCAAACAGGCATACTCAGAGAATATGAAAGCTGTCCTAGTGCTAAATAAAATAGACCGTCTCATTTTGGAGATGAAAATCACACCGATAGATGCATTTGTGCATTTGCAACAGTTGTTGGAGCAAGTTAATGCTGTTATGGGTGAATTGTTTGCAACAGAAGTATCTGTGAATGAGGAGAGAACTATTGAAAAAGAGGTTTGTACATTTTTACTAGACATTAAGATATACATATAATGGCAGCTATATAAGAGCTGTACTTTTATGGACAGTAAGAACTAGCATATAGTTAGTTAGATATTGCATTGCATGTTATTGTGTTAAGTAAATCCTTTTCCTCCTAATGAGGAGCGTTAGTCATTTTCCAAAAACTTTATAATTAATTATTTTTTATATTAAAATGAAACACAGAAAGGTAAAGACCCTCATCTCTGTTTTAATATTCAAAATAAAAAAGAAAGCTGACATTTCTTTCTAGGTACTATTTTAATGGGCTTAGATAAATGTAGAGGTATATTAAGGTTGCAAAATCAATGAAATAGGTAGGTAATATCTTTTGCTGAGTTTTGATGTACAATCATAGAAAACACTTTATCCATTTATTTTACAGGCTGAAATTGTTTAATTTTTTTTTTTGTGTTTTATTGCATGGTGTGTTCAATAAAGAGTATTGTATTGCAAAATATATTGTATATAGGTCGTCTGTAAGACATCGTCCTATCGATAAGATGCACCTTTTGTAAATTTTTTACAATAAAAACCATTTTTTTTTTGTTATTTATTTAAAATCCTGTGTTCATAATTCCACTAAAAATTATATTTATTACAGCAGAAGAAAGAGAAACTTAAAGAGGACAATAACTTCTACGACTGGACCTCTGCTCTGGAAGATGCTGATGACTCTCAACTGTACTTTTCTCCGGAACAAGGCAATGTTGTGTTTGCAAGCGCTGCTGACGGTTGGGGCTTTACTATTCACACTTTTGCGAAACTTTTCTCTGAGAAACTCGGTAAGTTTATATTTACTGTATCTACCATATAAATTGTATGCTTTTGAGTACATCAAAACCCCAAGTGTTTTGCAATGTGTATTTTATGTTTCAATGACTAGAAATATTAAAATATCAATGAAGTATGCAATAGTAGCTATGTACATATATAGTCTAATTTATTATATATTATTTTGTTTTATGTCTCTATTAGGAGTAAAAGAAGAAATCCTTTGCAAAGTACTTTGGGGTGACTTTTATTTGAACACAAAAACAAAACGCTTCATGAAAGGCGCTCAAGAAAAAGCGAAAAAACCACTGTTCGTCCAAGTTATCCTAGACAACCTGTGGAATGTTTATGAAACCATTGCAATGAGGAATGAAAAAGAAAAGGTCCCAGTCATCTGCGAGAAGCTTGGAATAAAGCTAACAACAAGAGACTTGAGGCATACAGACTCAAGGGTTCAATTACAGTCACTTATGGTTCAATGGTTGCCTCTCTCTGAAACAGTTCTAAACATGGTGTGTGATAAACTGCCATCCCCAAAAGAGCTACCTTCAGATAAGGTAGAAAAACTAATGTGTTCCAAGATACGTGATTTCAGTACTTATGCACCAGATACTCAGAAATTAAAAGAAGACTTCTTGGCCTGTGATAGTAGTGAAGATAGACCATTGATTATTTTTGTATCAAAGATGTTTACTGTAGATAGGAGTATATTACCGGAGAATAAACCTAAGGTTTTGACTGCGGAAGAGATGGCTCTTAGGAGGGAAAGAGCAAGGCAGATGAGGGAAATGAGACAGAATGTTGATTCTGAAGTGCCACCTATCCTAGAGAAAGCAGACAATGGTGAAGAAAAATGTGTTGTCGATGAGGTAAGTATATTTTAATAATATTTACTTAGTCTGACAGTAAATATGTTTTTCTTGTGTATCTTTTTCGATTCCTTTAGTAATAGTAACTCTTAGGCATGCGAAGCGATGATTTAAAGTACTGTTGACATATTTTTTTCTGATTTTAACTAGCCAACTATGAGTAAATAAACATTTATAGTTTTTTTGCATTTTATTTTTTCCATCTGCTGATAGAGGGCGCTATATCTGTGACATAGATACCATAAACTATTATTGTTTCAGAATGAAAAAGGCGAGAATGATCCTCTAGCATTTATAGCTTTTGCTAGGGTATATAGTGGTAAAGTAAAGAGGGGTGATAAAGTGTATGTATTAGGCCCCAAACACGACCCCATTACAGGACAAGTACATAATGCTATTGATCCTAAGTTGAAACTAAAAGATTTGCCGAGTGACCAGCACGTTACTATAGCAGAGTAAGTTTCAGAATTAGTATTTGTTTTTGTTTTGATTATTTTTTTATATTAAATTTTGTATAAGTACAATATAATTTTTTTTGTAGAATCAAATCATTGTATATTCTGATGGGCAGAGATTTGGAAGCGATTGATGAAGCTATTGCTGGTAATATTATTGGTAAGTGTAACTCACTCATAATTTAAACTTAGTTTTTTATGGATGTCATCGACTGGAGTTCTAATCCAAAGCTGCTACCTTTACTTAATTTTTTATTAAACTAGCGACGGACGCGCCTCGGTTTACAACCAACCATTTTAACTCGATCAGGATAAGCACCACTTTGCTTCCCACTGCTGGAACTCAGGGACTTCTCTCTAAACGAGCGAAGGTCCAAGCGTAGTTTGATGAATGTCACATGCCCTTCAAACTCGTTAAAGTTCTCAGAATATGCCGGTTCACCGTTAACGCACGAGTTTTTAACCCCCGACCAAAAAAGAAGGGTGTTATAAGTTTGACGTGTCTGTCTGTCTGTCTGTCTGTCTGTCTGTCTGTGGCACCATAGCTCCCGAACGGATGGAGCGATTTCAATTTAGTTTTTTTTGTATGAAAGGTGAGTCTGGCTCGAGTGTTCTTAGACATGTTTCAAATCGGTTGTGCCGTTTAAAAGTTATGGGGGTGAGAGTGGGTTAGGAAAACCGAAAATCTGCAAATATACTAGTGTAGGGTATCAAATGAAATCGCATCGCGTCCACATTACATAATATTATGTTGTTTTACGTTTAAGGAAATTATGGCATTGGAATCGGGGGTTTTTCTTAAGTTTTAAATTTAGATTTATTACTCGGATGATTTTGTTTAGGATATCAAAAGTAACCTAGTTTTCACCAACAGGTATCGGAGGCCTTGAAGAGCACGTGCTCAAAACGGCAACGCTAAGCAGTACCTTGGCTTGCCCCGCCTTCAGTGAGATGCAGAACGCCGTGGTGCCTATACTGAGGGTCGCCGTCGAGCCCACCAACCCGCAGCAGCTCTCGCAGTTGGTCAAAGGTTAGTGTGTTCACGATAGACTACTAACTTTCATTTCATCATCATCACCCTATTAACGTTCCCACTGTTGGGACACAGGGACTTCTCTCTTTGACGAGAGAGATTAGGCCTTAATTCACCACGCTGGCCAAGTGCGGGTTGGTGAATGTCACATGCCCTTCAAACTCTTTTAAAGTTCTCAGAACATGTCGGTTTCCTCACGATGTTTGCCTTCACCGTTAAAGCACGTGTTTAAAGCGCACATAAATTTCTCAAGAAGAAAAATCCAGAGGTGCGTGGCGGGGTTTGAACCCACGACCTTCGGAATGAAAGTCGAGTGTCCTCCCACTTAGCCAACACGGCTTTTTTCATTTATATAGTATAAATGAAAGTAGTAGTATCGATAAGGTCAAGACTATATTTCTTAAGATGTTTTCTGTCCAGTATAGGAAAATAATACCGGAATTATGTAGTATATCAGTCACCTAACACCCATAGTACAAGCTCTGCTTAGTTTGGGGTTAGGTGATGCTGTGTGAGTAGTCCGGAAATATTTATTTATTTATTATTTATTTTATTTGCCCTTTATTCAGTTAATTTTATTATTCCTTGTATTTTTAAATTGTTTAAGTTTAAGAACATAATATTTTAGGGTAGTGAAAATCGAGGGCCTTGCAAATTCGTATGCATTATTCGTAGTCATAAATAATTGATATCTGTATAAAACTTTACTTTACTTTTCAATATTCAAAAGAATATTTGCCATTAGAAATAGAAAAAGTTTTTTTTTAATTCAAAACACAAAAATAAAATATGCCTTATACAATTTACATAAAAAATATATAATTGTATTAATAAAGGGGACCAACTTAGTTGCACAATTTTCAAAATCAGTTTATGATTAGGAATTATTAAACTCTGAAGCTACAAGGCTAACGAATTCGTCTTTTCCGTTCGGTCCGTTGGTTAAATCAAGGCGCCTTGCTGATTTTAATGCGCAACCTACAAATATGTTTGCTCGCACTTTTATTAAAAAATATAAAATCTACGTACTGATCTTGAAACCTTGTTTTGACAATAGCTAAAGTACATTTGTTAACACTACTTTTAATCTACAATTAAGAGATATTGTATTTCTTATTTTTAAAGTTATCAGAATTTTATCAGGTAGAAAATGCCATTGCATTAAGCTCGCCTCTTGTATCATAAATGTACGAATAAAGTGTTAAATTAATAAATTTCCGTGTCACGTCCACACAGCCTGGAAGAGATTCTTTATTTTTATCGCATTTATGTACAGTCCTACTGTAGGGCTTCAAGCCGCTCTTCAAAAAAAAAACAATTCAAACAATTTCGATTGAAAAAGCCGTGTTGGCTAAGAGGGAGGGACACTCGACTTTCATTCCGAATGTCGTGTGTTCAAACCTCGCCACGCACCTCTGGATTTTTCTTCTTGAGAAATTTATGTGCGCTTTAAACACGTGCTTTAACGGTGAAGGCAAACATCGTGAGGAAACCGGCATGTTCTGGGAACTTAAAGAGTTTGAAGGACATGTGACATTCACCAACCCGCACTTGGCCAGCGTGGTGAATAAAGGCCTAAACTCTCCAAGAGAGGCTCTCGCCAAGAGAGAAGTCCCTGTGTCCCAGCAGTGGGCACGTTAATAGTGTGATGATGATGATGATTAATTGAAGTAAATTTAAAGTTTCAATAGCTATCTATCATTTGAAGTACCTTATAAAGAAATCCCCTCTAGGTTTAAAGCTGCTCAACCAATCGGACTCTTGCGTTCAAGTGTTGCTCCAAGAAACGGGCGAGCATGTGCTCGTGACGGCGGGCGAAGTGCATCTGGAGAGATGTCTTGAGGATCTCAAGTGAGTTGCTCATTCGCTTTTATTTTTAACTTTCATTTGTAAGATTTTATTTAGAAACTAAATAAAACCTATCCATATATTACCTCTGTATGTATGTCTGTAATAAAAGTTTGCTTGCAAGACACAGCACTTCCCGTTTCCGATACAGCTGAAATTTGGTACGTAAGTGTCAATAAACTAGATGACAAAAAAAATAGGTCAATAATATTATAAAAAGAAATAATACTAGTATTTGTTATTTTTTCTTGCAATCGAAAAAGAAAAAAAGCCGATACAGTGTGTTGAAGTTTCGCGAAAGCCTTACGCTTTCGTGCTACTTATATCAGTCACTAGCCCCCATTCCGGAACTTTGATACTCTATCTTAATATATATAAATCTCGTGTCACAATGTTTGTCCTTAATGGACTCCTAAACCACTTAACCGATTATGATAAAATTCGCACACCATGTGCAGTTCGATCCAACTTGAGAGATTGGATGGTTTTTACGGCGAGAAAAATTCGAATAATTTCCGGGAAAATTTTATACCCGTGCGACGACGGGGCGGACCGCTAGTATCATTATAATATTGCACTTATTAAATTGATTAGGCAAAAAACAGGTGTCCAGGACGGGCTAATCAGAATACCGATTTTTATGCAATCATTATGCTTATTGCGTGTTAAATGATTAATTAATTATAAATATATTTCATTTTGTTTTATAGATGAGCTGTACTAATTATTAGAGTCAGTAAATTATCAACGCTTAACAATGGTATTCGTAGTTGTGATATAAGTTTGCTTTTTTTTAATAAGTATATATTAATTTCTATAAGACGATAGTGTTTAAAACATTTGATGCAGCAACTTGGTATTTCACTATAGACGTTATGACTATATACAGAGTTAGGATAAAAAGGGCTATACTCGGGTTTTCTTTACGGAGATAGGTAAAGAAAACACGTATACACTATATCTTATCTTTAGAAGGCAAAAATGTATAATGTTAAATATCATTCATACAGGAACGACTACGCCAAAATCCCAATAACCGTATCAGAGCCAATCGTACCATTTAGAGAGACCATAATAGAACCCCCTAAGATAGACATGGCTAATGAAGAGATAGACTCCCAAAACATCGACAAGGGCGAGAAAGAAGAAGACCCACTTGTAATCATCCACACGAACAATAAACAAAGCATGATTAAAATACGAGCCAAACCTCTACCTAACGAAATAACCAACCTTCTAGATAAATCTACAGACGTGCTCAAAGCACTCTCACAGTATATTAAAACACTACAAGCTTTAAGCAAAAATGAGAAAATTCGAAGCGATGTAAAAGAAAAGCATATGCTATCAGATCGAATGCTGAGGATGGTAGAGATATTCAAAGAAGATCTAGACAAAGTCACTTCGAAATTAGGACCGGAATGGAAGGACATTGCTGATCAAATATGGTCGGTTGGACCGAGGAATTGTGGTCCGAATTTGCTCATTAACCAAACAGCAGATTATAGGACGAAATACTTAGATCATGGGAAGCAGATAGGTAGTGATCCGAGGTTTGAGTATGAGAGCAGTTTTGTGAATGGTTTCCAATTGGCTGCTTTGGCAGGGCCTTTATGTGAGGAACCTATGATGGGAGTGGCTTTTTGCGTTGAAGAATGGACCTTGGAGAAAGGTGATGGCGAGGATGCGTCGAATTTTGGACCACTGTCTGGTAAGTGCTCTTCTGAAATGTAAGGCTTTAGCATACCATAAATGCAGACTAGGGAAGCTTTAATTCATCAATAATCGGTTTCAAACCTTGCTGCGCCTGTCCTATGCTTACACTAAGTTGTTTCGCTCACATAAAGTTCTTACTATTAATTATAACATTTAGGTCTGTGTTCACTCATCTGATATCGTCTAAATGACTGTCCAATGTATAAAAAAAACATCAAAAAAAATTTACATAATCGGCTTTACCTATAGTTATCACAAAGCTGATATTTTATTCAACCTAAGCGAATTATCGAAATTTATTGAAGTGTCAAACAAAATATCCAGTTTGCCTTGTTTCTCAGGTCAAATTATGTCAGCCGTGAAGGACGGGTGCAGGAAAGCATTCCAGGTGCAGCCCCAAAGGCTTATGGCGGCTATGTACTCCTGCGATATCGCGGTGGACCAGAAAGTGCTAGGTAAGTAATTTAAGACCTTATTTTTAACTTCACAGTCATACAAACTTACAATCACAAGCCAGTTCAAGGTGTGGGTGTATGCCGTAAGGTCAGAGTAGATTTTGCGATGGTTTAGATTTTCTTTGACTGCAAAATATAGCGTGAAATAGTCTGATTGTGGTAAATGAGCTTTATTTAAAAAAAAATACAGGTACATCCAAGAATGTTGTGAACCATGAACGTTATAATCAGGTGAGATTTTTGACATACAAAGGTTTACCTTCCAAAAAAAATCACAGGTCAAAATTTTAATTTTAATGAGTCAATACGTTGACCATTTAGCGACATATTTGGAGGTTTTGTATGATCACGTCCGTGAGTGGTAACCTTCTGAATCCTTACACGTGACATCCGGGTGGTGCTAAGAACAGCCTCTGGTGGTAGGCTTCGGCCGCGGTTTGTCACCACCCTCCGGGCTGGGCCATTGCGTGAAGCGATTTTTTCGTGTTTCGTTATGTGGTCCGGAGAAGCCATCTTCCTTGTAGGTCTTCATGTTCCATCTTAGACCACATCGCCACTTTACATCAGGTGAGATTGTGGTTAAAGAAGGCTTTTCCAGCATAAAAAAAAGACATAAGTAAATAATGTTAAAGCATTTGGCTAAACCTACGCGTTAGCGAGAAGCAGGACGCGACGTGTCTGCAACGCTTTAGATTTTCGTTTGAAAACCAAAGAGCCAAAGTAATTTATTTATTACACACTTTATTTATACAGTTATTTTACGAAAAGGTGAGCTTAATACATTATTTACCAGCTAACTTGAGTACATCAAGTAACAATATATTAAGTATGGGTAGCGTCCGACGCATTGCAGACGCTCCCGTTTCGCAATCGCTTTGGTCGCGCAGGTTAAGTGTGGGCTTAATTGTGCTGCATTGTAGGGGGACTATTAGCCCGCTTATAAGTACAAGATCTGCTTAGTTTTAGGGTTAGGTTTGGCTCAAATACCAAAAATAAAATATAAAGTTCCAAAATCTTTATGATTTGTTCAATAAAGTCATTTTCGCAAAAAAATAAAATGATGCTGTGTGAGTAGTCCTGAAATATTTATTTATTTTACTTGTAGTTATTCACATCCATCCACTGCATTTAGTAAGAATACAAAAAATATATTGTTGGTATTTATTTCTCAACTTTTTCTGTTTTAAAAATATTTTTCATTTAATACTGTAAAGCCTGTTTCATGAAACAGTGGTGATAATTTGTTGTTCTTGGGTACAAAAATAATAAACATGTGTATCTTTAAGAATTTATTGACCGTAGTTACATTACAGTTAATCTTAAGCTACTATTTACAATATTAAACTAAGTATAAATATGGAATCCTTAAATGTATGTTAACTAAACTTACATTATAAATGCAAAAAGTTATAAATTCATTTGAAAAAACACTCTATCACATCTTTTTGTGTACAACGAGCCTTGTACAAGTTGAAATAGGCTCAAATCTGGAAATTTTATAACTTTGTCGTCTTAATATACATTGGGATTAATTTCAATTGAATTGAAACGTAAACTCGGCACGGCACGTAATCGGCACGGATTCAGTATACTAACTGTTTAAAAATACATTATTTAATGTTATTGATAAAACCTTAGTATTTCGAGTATTTTAAGGTGGGTGATCAATGCCAATAGGTCGAATAGGTCGATGCCAAGAATCTTATACAACTAAATGGTCTACCTACGTCTATCTGGCAAAATGTATCTTAGAAGAATTAGTTACAATAACGGTACAATAAATAAGAAATACTGAAATTATTGTCTGAACGTTGACAAGAATCGCTAACTGTACTGAATTGTTACAAAATCGTTATTATTTAAGGATTTCTCGATGAAATTATACATCTAGCAAAATCAAGCTTATTCCCAATAGAGCTCAGCCCATTTAGTCAAAAATGATATTAGAAACATTGTTATGGCATATTACTTTGTAAAATGTTTACGAATATATGATGAAATTTCCATTTATTTAATAGAAAAATAGTTTTTAAATATATATTTTTTATCAATCGGTACAGTTAGCTCAACAATGCCAACATAAGACAAATTAAACTAATAAATGCATTGAACACTGAGTATTAGACGCAGAGTTTTCACCATACTAAAATGCCACTTACAATGGGAAAAGAAGCATTCGAATAAGCGAAAAGTATGTGTTGAATCCAGTAGGGCAGAACAGCCTCAGTGGAACCAACAAACTTGCTATTATTTAATATTGATTACATACTTCAAACTTAAACACATAACGACGCACGACACATACCTTCACTCTATATTCCGAATACGGAATAGTGAGTAGAGTTATACTCAAATTGATCTTTTACTTTAATTTACTAAACACATGACACAGAAAATATAACAGTGTTCAACAGATCAAACAACACCAATTTTAAGATACCAATTCCAAATAGGCAAATTAAACTTAGTATATCAGTGAGTTTTTGCTTTTTCGTTATCAGCAAATATTATGCACCATTACAGTATAGCTTTTCTTTATTATTAGCTGTAACATATCCCTAGTTTACCTGTTATGCATATTTTTGCATCAAGATTTCAGAAATTCATCGCTTCTTCTACAGCGTACGCGTGTGTTTAAATTTGAAGTCTCTGCGTTAGTTTAAATCCAATTCAAAGACCTAGCTAGCTCTTGTACTTTGTGCCACGGGAACGGCGGGTTGGTCGCGGACCGCTTCGCCCGCGCCATGCGGTTTCTCCGGTTGTAGTAGTTGTAGCGGTTGTAAACGGGCTGGTGCGGTTGGGAATAGTCCACTTTGTATGACATTGTTGTGCTTTGCACGCCGGTGTACCGATTCGCGTTGTAACCTGGAAATTGAAACAAAAAATTGTGACGTTAATGTTAATATTTCTAAATTATATCATTTATGAACTAAGGAATCAAAGTTTTGGTCAAGTCAACTTATAAGTCGTGACGGAAAGATATAAGCATCATTTCACCATGGTAAAATGTAACGATTTTTAATCGGTGTAATCCATGAATTAATTTTAAGAAAATTCTATGCGTACTTTTTTATTCGTTTTGCGATTGAGTAAAAACATATGTAAATAAAATTCATATTGCTTTCAAGACATCCCTAAAAGGGTGAATCGTCTTAAAATTTTAACGAGATTGTCAAAAAACTTGACTTAAATCAATAGATCTAGGCTTATACTGCTAACTCATCAGGAAAATCCTATCAATATACAAATGGTACCTGATTAAACAAATTGACTACTCTAACCAATTAACTAAAGCCTAACTCGTAAAACAAAATGAAACGTTACTCTCATTCAAAATTAACGGTATTAGTACTCGATCGAAGACTATTATTCTATAAATTACTTCTATAGTTCTCATTGATGTGTAGAACTAAGTTAATGAGATATTAGGAGTCTTATTAAGATAGTGCAAAGGGATAGTTATTTATTGGTAGGTGTTTAGTACGCTTTAAATAACATGGCATTGGAAGTATGTGGGAAGCGCGTTGAAATCTTAACTATGGCTATCATAAGTGGAGTGAAATCGTGCAAATCAAATAGATTTACAAAATCGTAATAATATTATTTTGAAGCCCTAATTTCACCATTTTATGCTACAAGTCAAGTTTTATTAAAACTTTGCTCGACTTGGTGGGGGCACTGCCGTGCCCCCAGATGACAATTTGATCCTTGAGTTTAACCTAAGAAATTGACGGCGGGCTCAGAGTATGCGGTACATTGCAATAAGGTATTTTGCCGCGGTAAAAAAATGTATAGCTCCATCGCCCACTGGGCTATCAAACACTAAAATATTTTTTCGCGTGATGGAAAGATAGTGTAAGTATAAATTACCTGAGTGATAAGCTGGCGTCGGTCGAACACACATCATCCCGTACACTCTGATGCCAGGCACTGACGCGTACGTCGGCTGGTCGTGGGTCAGTGGCCCTTCTGCAAAATAAAGAAAATAATTAATGATTCAATTATTGTTTTAAATGATTCGAAATGATATATGTGTCTTTGATCATTTCGAGACACGTAACATTTAGAATAAGGTATGTGTATGGAAGTGCAGCGACCGCCAAAATGTGGTGGTCCATTATTACTGGAAATAAATAAGTGTCATAAAGGTCGTGTGTGTTGTATTTAAAATGATGACTTTAATTATACATTTCCTTGTTTCATAATGGTTTTAAGAATAAATAAATTATGATCTAAATCCGTGTTGGATAATTGGGAGGACACACGACTTTTATTCCGAAGGTCGAAGATTCAAACCCCGCCTCGGACCTCTGGATATTTCTTCTTGAGAAATTTATGTGCTTTAAACACGTGCTTTAACGGTGAAGGCACAACATCGTTAGGAAACCGGCATGTTCTGAGAACTTTGAAGAGATTGAATTACATGTGACATTCACCAACCCGCAAATGGCCAGCGTGGTGAATTAAGGCCTTATCCCTCTCGACAAGAGAAGTCCCTGTGTCCAAGCATTGGGAACGTAAATAGGTGTGTTTCTGTATGATGAAATTGAACAGACTTACCCAAAACATTGTTCTCTGGACACCTGCAGATGACCAGGTAATGCGACTTCCCCGTCCTTATGTTCTGCAGCGCAAGTAACGACCAGTCTCGTGAAGCTCTGCATTCCCTCATCTCCGTTACGGCCTCGCAAGTCTTCACTAGTGTGACCGCTTTGTTTGCGTACTGAAATTATGTATTCATAAAATAGGTTAATTGGAATAGAAAATAAATAAAGAAATATTTCCATACAGAAATAAAGAAAGAAATAAATATAAAGTTTATTTTGTCTAAATCCACCACTTATTCTAACAAAATTGAAATTCGAATTTAAAGTCTCCTCGGTTGCCTTTTTTTTGACAATCCAAACGAGAATAGAGATAAAAAACTTATTAGGTTCTTTACATAAACATTATAAAAAAACTGCTAGGCAATTTAGGAATAATATTTTAATCCCCTGGTAAGCTCCACGCTTGTGTTACTTGTGGTATTTATAACACACTCAAAAGAAATACTGTGAATCATGTTATGTTACAAGTTTTAATATAGTAATGGAAATGTCTTTTTATTTATGCCGAAAACTAGTTATTATTCCAAGCACTTATAGTCCGATTGAATGAATTCTAAATTTCCAGTTTAAACTTGTCGCGTCATCTAATCCATCCACTCCATCAATCCAGTTGATTGACGTCATCCTCAGCGCTTCATAATGCGACATATGCAACTGTATCTATTGAAACTGTATTGCACTAAGTCGTAACACTTCGCATTCAGGAGATAAATAAATCATATTCCATCCAAATTGGACTGATTCGTAACGCTTCGCATTCACTGCAGAAGATAAATAAATTATATTCCTTCTAAACTTGCATGGCTCATTGCCTTTATCATTAGCTTGCCCTCCGCCTTATAAGAGTGAGCAGGCGTTATAGCTCGTAGAATAAATAAATGATTAAAACATTATTTGGCTCTAAATGTCGAGCAAAGTTAAATATGCCCAAAAACATGCGTGAGCACTAAACAAAAAACAATAACATTAACTCAAAAATAAAAATGCAGGAATATTGAAAACTTCCTATTTTAAGTTGGATAAACTGTAAAATTACAAAAATTTTACCTATTCTTGTAAAATTTTAATTCGAACAACTTGCAAGTACCTAACAATTTTCATCTAAAAGATAATCATCATATTCGGTCCATGGAGATCAAAGTTTTGAGGTAACAAACAAAAAAAAACAGAGTACGCGTACATATGTATTGAGAACCACCCTTTTTCGGTAAAATTCGGTTAAAATATACTTACCCTCTTCTTAGAATCTGAAGTGAGTCGAGTTGTGTGTAAATCGTCCGCGTTCAAGCTCGCTGAACAAGGATCCCTGTAACGGGCAGGGCAGGCGCAAAGCGGCTGTGTGTAGTTCAATCGAACGTAAACTGCGTTGCAAACCTGCAATGATAAACCGTATGATATTTTCGCACAGTCATTTAATAGCAGATTGGCTCAGTTGGGAGTGTACACGACTTTTAATCTGGTGGTCGTGGGATCAAATCACGTGAATGTCTCAATAAAAAAATGAAAAAAATGTTTATTTAACAAAATAATTACAGTACTTATTAATTAATCAGATCTCCTACACTAGGCAAATCCTGTATCTTGGAGATCAATTATAAAATAACCAGATCAGATAATGCGGACTAACTGAAGTTAAAACATTTATTATAGTTAATTTGAAGACAAATATTTCCCCCTAAAAACATTTAACTTTCAATATCAGACTTATAGGAGGTAAATAGAACGTTAGACAAAAACGTCCTATACCTAAATTATTCATATACCTAAATTATTGCTACCATTATTCTACTTAATAAATCTAATAGGAATGTTCCAGAATGGTGAAGAGATACTTTGTCATTACCAAGACGGATATAATCTCTAATATCATAATTGGATGCTAGGTCAAACCAAGCGGAATTCTTGATTATGAGTTTACCTTATTGACAATAATAAACATAATTTATCTCATAATGGGTGCGTTGTGAGTCATTATTTATGAATTGCAGATAAATTGTATGTCAAGCTCATAGCGTTTAAAATGCCAATTTATATGTATAGGTATGCCCCCATTTAACCTACGTCCTTTCATATAACCCATTCATCTTTTGTATGGAGTTCCATGGATTTTTCTATATGGCATATGGATGTATTCTTTAGGATATGCTTAAACGTAATTTGGTTACGTTTTAGCATTAAGCAGCTATTGTGGAAGTGAATTTTCCTTTTTTTTCTGACTTAATGAGGTTAACAGGATAACTTAAAGACCTTAAGTTATTCTGTTTCTTATTAAGCAGCGCTTTTGAATGCAAGAGTTGCATTCAAAAGCGCTGCTTAATAAGAAAAGTGCAAATTGCTTCTATAGTATTTGTGCAATTACTTATAAATTGCATACAGCCCATTCATATCCATTTACTACACTCCATCAAAGCGGACCAATATCTTTACATGTCTTGATATTCGCAATGTTATTTGTTGGAAGACGATTCCTTGATAACAAATTACGTTGAATATTAGTCACCTGTTGGATGGCGCATTCTGGGAGTAAGTAGATGTGTTGGTTGTGTGGGTAATAGTGGTACTTTGTCGGCTTGGCTAGGACTGATGTCGACCCAGCTGGGAGTGGCACGGGCTGGAACAAAAGATAGTTGAAATTAATACATACATTCATAAATTTTCACAAAAAAACACATACCGTTTTGGACAAGACAAACCTCACAACATTGTCTAAGCGTTTCCTTTTTCGTTTATTATTGTTGCGTGTGTAACTGATAATGATAGCTACATTTTTAGGAATAACCACACAATTATATCTAAGCGTAGTATGGTATCTGATAGAGGTAGATACATTTTACTATACATACAAAATACGATACATAAAAAAACCTTGGACACGAACGGGAAATTGCAGTTTTTAGAAAATCTGATCCCCCGGCGGGAATCGAAGCCGCAACCTCTGGTCTTTGGCAATTTGGGCTAGTTACTAGTTACAAACCAAAATAGAATTTACGAAAATACTATATCACAAAACGTAATAATTTAGAAAGTAATACGAAAATACTATGCCACAAGGAGACAATAAATAAGAATATTTACGACATTGAAAAAATCTTCGTCGTTTACCGGGATTCACTGTACAGAATAAATCAAATTCTAAATCCTTTGAAATATCGCTGAAAGGGCTGCTTAACCGCTATTGAATCATTATTTCAAGAACATTACAAGACCGCCACTCAACTTAACGGGTTAAACCCATATTTTTATATCTTTTATCATCAGTGAGCACTATAAAATATCTGTTCGCATGAACACTGAGGCTTTTTTCGGGAAATTAAATATGTTTGCAGATAATTTGTCGATTTTTTTTCTGAGCTACTAATACAATTTTAAAAAGATTATTTAAATTGAGACACAGAAGCTTTAAAATCAATCGTCTTAAAAAAATTATTTGAAATATCAATAAATGTACCACATCCATTGAATAAAGCGCACCTAACTCATCTCAGAAGTAGATACCGCGAAATACTAATGAATGTACGAGATGAAAGCGCTAATTCCGTTGTCATTATCCATTGTTGGCAATGGGAAACGTCGCTAGGTCGCAAACCACAGTCGCATTCTAGTAACGACACGTTTCTGTGTCAACGATCTTGATCGTATTATTGATTTCACCTTTGCGGAAAGCTAATATGATAATTCCTATGTTGAACGACTTGAGCATGTGTATGTGTATATGCAGTAATTATAGAGACATCGCTTTTCTTAGAGATATTGTTAGTGTTCGACTAGTGCTGTAGAAAAAATTAGATTCTTGAAAGTTATACTTGTTATTATAGCTTCTTACGTAAACGTATAGGTACGTACAATTTTTATATTGTGTTGTGTAGTTTGGTAATAAAAAAAAGGTGTGTGTGCGATTCACACACGATAGAAGTGAAACTTCAGTAAATCGACAAAAGAATAAGAAGAAAAAAAAAAAAAGTGTGTGTGTGTCAGCTACGACGCACGATTGGAGTCTACTACTTACGAACTATAATTATGATATATATCGAATAGAAAAAAGGGGTAAATTAACGCATCTGCTAAAATGATAAGAGAAACAAACATATATCTGTAATTATTCGGATTATTTATATTACTTCAATAAAGCGTATTACATAAAGTATGTTACAAAATAATATAAATAAAATACAGCAATACCTCTTTGCGCGATACTTCGTAGTCTCAACTACGAAGTATCGCGCAAAGAAATTTAAATAAAGCATTGTATTTGTGTCTCTTACCATTTCCGTTTCATCTTTTTGCATCCGGTTTGAAATCACTACGATTCTATAGAAGTTTCACTTCAAAAAATATTTCTAGGTAAACAAATACCGTTACAAAAACCGTCCTGACCAATATACCTAAAATGTAAACAATGAATTCTACATATTTAAAAACTCAGCGTATTTATCGATGACTCTTGAACTTTCCTTTTGTGATGCTATGGCTTACCCTCAATCGGTATCAGACATCTTATCTGATTTTGGCATATGAAAAGTCATTCGTGCGTTGTAACCCTGCAATAATAAGAACGGTTCACGGTCATGCACCTTGCGAATCGTCGATTACGTCGTCACGTTTGCCGGATGCTTTATTTTGTTAACCGAATGACTATGGGCATGGAATAGTATTATTTGAGTGGATGGATCCTATGGGCAAGCCTCAATTATGTGCTCAAAAATAAATTATATACAAAATAATATAAATAAATTATAAACAAAATAATATAAACAGGTTAAATCGTAGTTTAAAAGACTTGTTACGATCTGGTACGTTATTCGGTTTATTAGAAATTATAACGCATTATTTGGGCATATTGCCTAATCTGAACTATAAAAAAAATATTTAAAAAACAATTACTATGAAGATTTAAATTAATGATTACTTTTGACTGTCGCTATGTAGGTATACTTATGTGATCAATATTTTATAATATTTGCTATGAATTTGATTTCATTAATAATATATTAGTATTTCGGGTAATCCACACAACAATATCTAGCCTGATGGTAAGCTCTTTACTTGTGTTACAGGTACTAGACATCTGATATACTTTACATTATAAACATATTTTTATGTGATGTTCCTGCCAGTTATAAAGTTTCAAAATCAAGAAGTAGAAAACTTTTACAACTATCAAACCAAGCCGAATGGCAATGGGTTTCAGTTTTGCCATTGCCATTTGTTGTCGCAACAGGCTGAATAAATACTAAACCTGAGGCTAGGTTGATAAACCTACTAAGAGAAAATTGCTTTTGTCCTTTAGTTTTTTTACCCAAAGTTGTGGTTTCGGCTAATTTAATCTTGTTTAGTGTAGTTTAGCGTCAATTCGCTAAATCGTTTTGTTTTAGTTTCACGATCTGCCGTTAAAACGATGACGCTAGAAAGTTTAAGCGCTGAAGGTTTCTACGCTATTTAAACCGAGTAGGCTGCATTGCAAACAAGTTTACTTCATGAAGTTTTTGCGGTTTAAACATAAAATTAAGACTAATTAATTCAAGATATTAACTTAGTTTTTGGAACAATTATTATTTAATATATACAATTTCCATGGCACAATGTTAATTACCATACTCCTTTATCCTTCCTCCGAAACGGCTTTACCGATTTTTACCAAATTTTATATGCGTATTCAGTAGGTCTGAGAATCGGCAACTATCTATTTTTCATTTTGCAAAACAACGTTTGCTGGGGTCAGCTAGTAATCTATACTAATATTATAAAGCTGAAGAGTTTGTTTGTTTGTTTGAACGCGCTAATCTCCGAAACTACTGGTTCGAATTGAATAATTCTTTTTGTGTTGGATAGTCCAGTTATCGAGGAAGGCTATAGGCTAAATAACATCACGCTACGACCAATAGGAGCAAAGATATAGTGGTAAATGTGTAAAAAACGGGAGAAATTGTTCATCTTTGAAGCCTTCCGTTGCGTGCGCCATGAAAACGGTTCAAGATACACAAAAAATATGTATAAAAGAATAATAGCTCTTTTAATGATCTAAAAAACAGTCCGCGATAGTATGTCTATCTTTTAAGATTAACTCACAAAAACCGTTTTTATGGTACCTAATTTGGTAGAAATAATTTGTTTAAGTTGTATCAACATAATAATATTAATCTTTATTCAAATAAATATATTGTTGGTTAAGAGTACTTCATCCATTATAACGCGGGTAGCACCGCAGGGCACAGCTAGTTATTATATAATAAATGGTCCATCACATAACAGTTTTAGTATTTTTTTAACTGAATAAGAACAAACCCTTCCCTTTGCTTTTCCTGCTCTATAATGTTTTTTTTTCTAATTCGCACCCTTATATGGCTCATAAATAGCAATTAAAACAAATTTAACTATAAATACATATAACTCATTACCATTAATACTTCCGCAATGTTTTAATCACAATAAAATCTAACACATCTTCCTCCTCGCCGTCTCATACAAATCAAAATTAATTCCAAACAGTTCATGAATAGTTACTTTTTACGGCAACTGAAAACCTTAACAAGATACTGTCTCAGAGATTGACAAAAACCCGCCACCTGCAGCGAGATTTAATTTCGATAACCATCAGTCCAATCACCAATCTGCCCCAGTAACCTCATGTAATACAACAAAGAGTTTGTTTATTCCTTTGGAAACTGTTTCTTTTTCACTTTTGGCCTCACAATGAGCCGTTTTATACATCTGCTAACTGGTTAACTGTATTGCAGTTTGTAGACTGTGACCCTACCACGAGTTGCCACTTACGACTGTTGGAGATAACTACATGTTGTAATCAAAAATGTTTTTTATTTTATGCTTCATTTGACCACAATTTCACCTGATGTAAAGTGACGATGTGGTCTAAGATGTGGCATGAAGACCTAGACGGCTTTTCCGGACCACATTACGAAGCATGAAAAAATCGTTTCAAAAATGTCACATTCGACATCATCATCTTCCTGACCTTATCCCACATTACATGGGGTCGGCACAACATTTTGCCTCCATTTTCCTCTATCACCCGTCATCTCAACACTCATCCATTGTGTCAGATTGATCAGACATTTGACAGATATCTCATTTGACAGATATAGATAAAATGTTAGTTGCGAAAAATCTGTCAAATGCACAGGATTATAACAAGATGTAATGTTCAACAGTACGACTGTGGCAACTCGTGGTAGGGCTACTATAGTTCGCTTTACTGTAGTTGTCGTACGGAATTGCAGTAGTGTTTCGTTTCGATCAGATTTGCTTTGAAATTGTAGTCCGGTTCTGGTTGATTTATGGAATAACTGTTGGGGCTATTTGTTTGATTTATTGGGCCGTATAGGCTGTACAGAAGGCGTGATGCGTCTTCCTGCTAGGAAGTGCCTGAAAAGGATAGCGGTTTATAGTTTTGCATTCATGACTCATAGGAAATCGCAAGCAGAAGAGTTTAGTTTCAACATTAACCCGTTTTTATGAGAATCAATGAATGATGTAAACGAATTGGTTCAGAAGTTATATGTAATACTGTTTGCAAGAAAAATATTAAAATACCAGTACATTTTTTTTATCTTATTAACGGACTAATTATTTATTTTCAGTCCTATTGCGATTTTTCTAGTAATTGTAAATCTTGTGTAATTTTAAAACCTTTATATTTTAAGTCAAATATTTAACAGGATAAGTGGAAGTTGTTTATTGGCTAAAATTATGATTTGAAAGGGAGTCGGCGAAATAGTAAAACACGACAGATTTGTTAGAAACTTACAAAGTTAAATTTTATGACTTGTCGGAACTTCAAAAGATCCTTATTATTCTTGAAAGGCCCTTAGGGATATTGGCTTTCACTCATTCAAACACCTTTCCTATTAGTGAGCATGATTTGGTATTCTCTAGTTTCTATCTATGTATGTTTATATGTCACTGAGTGATCTTCAGAAGCCCTTCTATTTGACTATTGATAACCTTTATACATACATACAGTTTTCTACGCCCTTGGCTTTTCTAATCGAGAATTGCGACACCGTGTAGGTACATGTTATATGTATGTCAACGCTATTATTTTTGCTCACATTTATCCTACTAATATTATATGCGCGAAAGTTTGTAAGTATGTGTGTGTGTTTGTTGCTGTTTCACGCAAAAACTACTGAATGGATTTTGATTAAACTTCACAATAATATAGGTTCCATATCAGAATAACACATAGGCTACTTTTTACCACGGTAAAATCACATTTCGCGGGAAAATCAATGATTGTTAGCAAAGCTCGATTTGGTTTTAATTTGGATCGGACGTATCTGTTTTCACAGTAAAGGACGAACACTTTTTACTACCGCAGGTCAAAAAATCTAGCTCAGTTGGTATTCAATATGTAAGTATGTATTGCAATCCAGACATCATATACATAACCATCGAGTGCGATTATAAGTAAGCAAAAAAAGCTATAGTACCTAATAGTCCATAAAAAAATTAACTCAATGGAAAATTATTATTAATTAGCTTAATCTCTCTCATGCAGAGAAAAGGCCCTGTGTTCCAGTAGTAGGAACGCTTATGGTTCAGTTAGTTTTTGTACAAGACAACACATCAGATGAACTTTATATATATATATTGTCATAAATAAAAAAAACACCTTGATCGGAAAAAACAACGTTCGCGGGATATAAATGCATTAATCTTCTGTGAAAGTCGAACTCCTTGCGTCGTATGTAAGTGAAACTTTGCCCTCTGCCACTATGCTAGTTAAATGTATGAAACTTTGTAAGTGTGTCTTCGTTAGTTTTCTCTACGAGTTTAAAGACTGAAGGCATTTTGCTAAAAATCGGAATAAACTCGAACGCAACTTCTAAGCATAACCTGTATATTTATGGAAATAAATGTTTTGACTTTGAACGAATAAAAATAAAAGCAATATTTCATTCAGAAAAGTGAAGTATTTCAATAGAAATCTCCTTGTATTCTATAAAGCGGGTGATACGAAGATTTACTAGGGACTAGGGTCGATGTATCAATAATGTGGTTGTGTCTAGCAGGCCGAAAACCGTCATGTCAGAATGTAAATGACTTCACATAACGTCTATCTGACGTTTGTAAAATCTGCCCAGAAAGGAATTAAAATTGTTTTGTTGTGGATGAATGGACGTAAAATGGCGTTCAACCGCGTAACATCTTTTTCAATTTATAATTTAATTTACTTGACACTGGCAAACTGACGCTTCAGGCTCAGAGTATAATTATAACGAACTAGCGGCCCGCCCCGGCGTCGCACGGGTATAAAATTTTCCCGGAAATTATTCGAATTTTTCTCGCCGTTAAAACCATCCTAACTCTCAAGTTGGTTCGAGCTGCACATGGTGTGCGAATTTTATTATAATCGGTTAAGTGGTTTAGGAGTCCATTGAGGACAAACATTGCGACACGAGATTTATATATATTAAGATTAAATTAAATTGTTGTAATTAATACCAACTCAAAATATAATGCACAATTGCAAATCAAATAATTCACTATAATTACAATGCACACACAGTTACCTCTACAACATTAATTATGATTCGCACCGGCCTATTTTACTGATTAACTTTTTCTTTCTTACAATTTGCTTCGTGTAACAACTTTCATTATTTCTAAGCCCTTTCCACAATAGTCGATAATTATACCTCAATCATAACACGTACATTGAACACGTTCACGTATTGAACTAACGCAATTATTTTCCCGAATTCAATGGCTTCTATTTCGCTATTTACTTTCACCTTGTAAAATCACTAAGCATTGCTTATTGCTTTTCTGAACCAAAACATGTTTGTATTTTTGTAAAGTTTACGAGGAAAATGGTCTCTACAAGAATCAGAAAAATTCAGCGCCATTGCCTACATTAACTGGATCTCTGGATTTTTCTTCTTGAGAAATTTACGTGCGCTTTAAGCACTTGCTTTAACGGTGTAAGCAAAACATCGCGAGGAAACCGGCATGTTCTGTGGAATTAAGAGAAGAGTTTGAATGCCATGTAGCATTCACCAACCCGCATTTCGCCAGCGTGGTGAATTAAGGCTAAATCTCTCTCGTGAAGACAGAAGTCCCTGTGTCCCAGCAGTGGGGACGTAAATAGGGATGTTTCTGAAAGCCATCAATCAAAATTTCGTTTGACATTCTGTTTCTCTTCTATTTTCTCGTCTCTTTATTATTTGTTTTCTTTTAGCGTAAGCATTCTTTGTAGCTAAATAGGTTTTATGCTTTCACGCTGTTTGCAATAACTAATTGATTCTACTTCACACGCCATTGATATGTCTTTGCACGTCGTAAATTTTCCATTTCAACTCGTTCAACAAAAAGTTATACAATATTATAACTATGAGTCAAAGTTTCGTTCTAAGAAATTTCTTAAATTTATTTATTCGTTGCTTTGTGAGATATGTTTTATGATTTTTTTCTGTACCGTTCAGATTTATTTCGATAAGGTCGTCAAAGATGAGCGGGTACGACAAGATCCTCCATAGATTTCTGTTTTTTTTTTATAAAGCCGGACGTCACGTTCAAGTTGAACGATCTAAATTGTCTCTAGTTGCTCGCCGGAGGTATTTTTTATGGTTTTGTAAGTGTTAAAGTGTGAAGTCTGCTTTTGTTCCTTAATATTGTTAATGCTTTTTAGATGCGATGTCATTTTCACATCGCTCTCCGGTTGAATGCTTAACGTAGAACCACAAAATGTGGTTGTAAAATTGTGATTTAATAGTGGGCCGTTAAATAAATTGGTTTAATGTATAATTAGAGTCTCCTCTAGGCAAAGTTTGTGTGAGTATATTTATTCACTTACCTTTTTAAAATGTCCTTCATTATACCTCTAGATAAGTCTTTAACAAATTGTCTTATACTTTCAATGGCACCAAACATATCCCTTTATGTTTTTACAAAGTGATAAACCCCACTTATAGGTTGAAACTAATATTCTATGTGGGTTCAAGTCCTGCGTTTCGCTAGTACGCTACGTTATTTCGTCTTAATGTTTTCTACACAAATTTAGAATATTACCACACATATTATTCAAATATTCACTAAAGGAAACCCGCGAGCGATGTATATTTTCTCTATTATCGCAACCATAAAAAACAACATTTAAGAAACTTGACCGACGAAGACTTTTGTTAGAGTGGAGAAAGGATTATCCAAATTTGCTGAAGTATACTGAGTAAAGAAATAGGATTCTGTCTGTCAGTATACATATTTCATTGCACCTAACCTCCTTTCTATTTTAAGTAAAGTTTTTTTCCATCCTAAGGTTGTCTGGAAGAGATCGCTTTTTAGCGATAAGGCCGTCCATTGTACCACTTGTTTTATATTTATTTTTGTTTTACGTGTTTATGTTCCTGTGTTGTGTACAATAATGAGTTTTTGTTTTGTATTGTATTGTATATTTATTCTTAACTACTTGATCATTGTTGCACCTATTTCCGGTCGAACAGTAACGACAATAACCGATAAGCGTTAAGCAAATGAAAAAACAATAGCGGATATTCCCTCGGATCTCAGATCCGTTATGGGTCAGCAGTCATCGCTGGGGCGTTTGTTCGCGCCGCGATACCTGATCTGCGGTTCAGATCCTGACATGATCATGACTTTCGTGATGCAAGACTGGTCGATTGTAACATAAATACTGATGTTACGGTGTATTTACTGTTCTGTTACTTCCATGTAACCTGTGGCTCAATTTGTTCTTTTAAAGCTTTGATTCTTATCGAGCAATGTTTTATGTTAGTTTTAGGAGTATTCTGTTTTTGTTTTTGTGGAATATAAGCTTTTACCCCGTGAAAACCCCATGGGAACAGTATGTGACAGTACTTCGATGTTTATTGTAAATTATTCGGGAATCTTATTTTCGTTATGAAATGTAAGGCTTTGTCGAAACTTTGAATAAATAAAGCGTGGAGTAGCTCTCCAAAAAGAAACAAAACTACTTGCGCACTTACGATTTTAGTTAGGATATAATATGAAAATTTATTGAATATAAGACTGAAAACCGCTTACCCTAAATCTGATACCGAATAATCGCGTACGTAGGTAGGGGTAGTACTTTTACCTACTAACTCATAAGTAGCCCAATGTAAACAATTTATAAAAGCTAGATTTTCCCACTTCTTAATTATTTCAACTTAATTTTATTTATAGTTGAATCATGAATATATTTAATATAACCTATCCAAGTACGTAACCTTGAAAATTATAAGAAATAAAATACGTATTTCCTGACACAGCCCCACAAATAACCCCTTAGAAATCGAAGGCTACGAAATTACGCGAAGAATATTGCTTGTGGTGCATTGTGTACCATGTTTTCTTTTCTATATCTATCAGTTTAAGGAGTTAGTATTCATATATATGATATAATTGTTTGTTTGGATGCACTTTTATGACCGCCTTCTATTGCGAACTGGTAATTTCTGAGTCCGTACGGAGTTCGTTTAACTCGCAACAGCAATCTTTTAAGTAGTATTTCCGTTGTTAATGAGTGTACGCAGTGGAGTAAAATAAAAAAAACTATTCTATAACCTTAATGCTAAAATAATTATATTATTTTGTAATGTGCACCTGATGCGCTATCATTTGAGACCCCACTCGAGTAAAACATACATTCGGTTACTCTTCCCCACTTTCTGTCACTCCTGAACTTTTAAACAGATCAATCGATTTCCATCATAAATGTCTAAGAACACCGTAAGACCTTTTAGACAAAAAACATAATTGAAATAGCTTCATACGTTGGGAAGCTATGAAGCCACAGATAGATATGTCTATCTATCTGTGGCAGACAAGTCTAACTTATAACATTTTTTATTCGGGGGTTAAAATAGTTACGAAAATGGCAGTAACTTGAAAAATAAACGACAAGGCTTATTTGTCATTTTACCTCCTTCGTAATGGATGGTGAGGACTAATATATACTCTTTTCCGCTTAGCTTTATCTCGCACATTAAGCACCAACCTTTTCGGGATCAAAGGCGGGCTTAAAAGTTTAGTATGATATTAACCCATTATGTTATTCTAAAATATATTTTCAATTAATGGACCGTTTTCATTTGTAAAATCACAGTCTGAAGTTTTAAACTAGCGAAACAACTATCGATCTATATTTTGCAACTGAATATTTAGTTTAATTATTCTGAAACTTTTGAACACTGTCCGAAACTTTCAGAATATTCAAATTTCGACTGCAAATAATTTGACTGCCTCATTGGCTTGTGGGCTTAAGTTCGCTTGCGGCGCTAGAGGTAACGGGTTCGTTTCCCGCCGAAGGGTCAATTGTTTGTATATTCTGCAAGCACATTTTCCTTGGTCTGGCTGTTTAATATGTTTATTAATAAGCTATAATTTAGTTTTATCTATCCCGATTTCTGTTTGTTATCAAATCTTTTAAGTTTAAGACATCTTGGTTTCCGAACATGCTGATTTTTTTACGTGTAAGTCACTCACGTGAGTGTTTGGTTCTCAATTCGTCCCCATTCCACTTTTATTTTTTCTTCCGATTCAAATGATTCTTTTATATATTATATATTATCAGCTAATTTCTGCTTGAAAGTTCTATTTACAATTTAATAATTATAGGACAAATTTAACAATACTTTTACGATACTCGGTTTTTTTTTATATTTATCTTTTCTAACTCATACCCGGTATAAATAATTACTTAGAAACAATGTTACACTAATTACACCTCAATGTGCGTGCACTGTATCGATATAGATTGTGATCTAATGAGCCCTTAGGCGCTAAACCGATGGTGTGTAGGCGCGCTTAATTGAATTAATCACTCAAACATCTCTTCCTTGGTTTTTGTAGGGAATGATAACGACCTATAGATTACCGCTTTTATATAACCGCGACAAAGCTAGATGTGCTTCTGGAATTCTATTCTTGTTAGCAGAGCTTTGTAAAATACTATAGAGTATTTATTAATTAAGAATAAAGTATTACTAGCTGACCCCAGCAAACGTTGTTTTGCAAAATGAAAAATAGATAGTAGCCGATTCTCAGACCTACTGAATACGCATATAAAATTTGGTAAAAATAAATTGGTAAAGCCGTTTTGGAGGAGTACGGTAACTAACTTTGTGACATGGAAATTTAATATAATAAGAAGATTAATTATATTTAATATTTTTATTCAAATGTTAACACAAGTGTGTAGCGTTTAAAAACACAGGGTAATGAATATGTATATATTGTGTTGTATTAATACAGGTCACTGGGTGTTCCATTTAGATACGAAACGTTGAAAGTTTGTCAATATTTTTTTTTCTATTTGTTTTTTGTATGTGTTAATTCTTTTTTATAATATTTATAAATATATTTTTAATTTGATGTAACTAGACTTTCTTGTACCTAGCTGCTCATATTTGAATCTTTGTTAGTAAAGTTAGCAAAATGATGTGCAAGAAAGTTGTTATCTACATATCTATCACAAATAAATAATCCATAAATAAAGCAAGCCAAACATTTTATGAAACCATTTAGGCTCTAAAATTTAATTAAATGTGAAATGTAATACAATTATGACTATTATTAAATTATGTTTATTGCAAAACGGATGCAATAACCTGCTAGTGAATAGGAGTCACAATGATACTCGGATATTACGGGAATTAAATGGCCGTACTACGATTATATGAGAGAAGACTACTACCGAAAGGAAATTTGAATAAAACCTCGTCGACAGCTTTGAATTCCTTACTGACTAGACTCGATTCGCTTAACACCTACTGATTTCTTTATGTCCTCTTGAACACAGGACATATTTATTTTGTCCACTTGAAGTAAGAATTAAGCCATTCGCTCATTGCGACTTCTTGCAATGATGACGTCACGCGCAAAAGTGCAACAGAATCCTACTGATACCATAAACGCGAACGTTTGTTAGGATTTAAGTAAGTGTGTGTGTGTGTGTGTGTTTGTTGCTCTTTCACGCCAAAACCACTGGATGGATTTTGATGAAACTTTACAATGATATAGCTTACATAATAGAATAACACATAGGCAAAAATACCGCCTTTCGCGATAAAATACAATTATTACGAGTGAAGCCCGATTTGAGGGTTTTTTTGGGTATTGATATTGCTATTTTCCCAAAAGCTACTATAAACCCAGGGATTTTTTTACAACGCGGGCTGCTTGTTACTACTAAAGCGCACTTATTTGTTACAAAATCGACGCAAACGTTGACGTTGGACGACATCAAGAGAAGAACTTGGCCATTAGTACCTACCTGCCATATAGCCTTGAATCGCGACAAAGTGTGACACTATCGCGATTCAATCGCGTCTGAATCACGGTTATGTGAACGAAGGCACATAGAGCAACGATAGCCGATGCGATTTCGCGACAGTATCGCTGCAACAGTCGCCGTGGAATAGGGCTCCTAGACTATAGTATAGACCATAAACTTCCTTGAAATATTTTATAATACCTTCTGGTCTCCGTGAACCTATGTACCAAGAATAGATTAGATCGCTCTTTGATGTTCCGTAGTTGAATAAATTTGATAAATATGACATGGACTCATACTACACCTAGGGTTCCGTGTTCAGTTTATACACATTCTGCAATAAACAAAAAAGAAAAATAAGTTGTATTTTTTATTTACCAACGACAAAATTTGCCCTTTGGGTACAGAACCCTAAATAAGTAGGTAAATATTAAAATATTAAGCTTGGTGGTCACCTGAGGCGCAAGAGGTTGCGGGCTCGTGTTCCACAGGGGAGCCAGATTTTGTTCAAATTTTTGAAGTGAAACTTCTATAGAATCGTAGTGATTTCAAACCGGATGCAAAAAGATGAAACGGAAATGGTAAGAGACACAAATACAATGCTTTATTTAAATTTCTTTGCGCGATACTTCGTAGTTGAGACTACGAAGTATCGCGCAAAGAGGTATTGCTGAATTTTATTTATATTCATTTGCAACATACTTTATGTAATACGCTTTATTGAAGTAATATAAATAATCCGAATAATTACAGATATATGTTTGTTTCTCTTATCATTTTAGCAGATGCGTTCATTTACCCTTTTTTTCTATTCGATATATATCATAATTATAGTTCGTAAGTAGTAGACTCCAATAGTGCGTCGTAGCTGACACACACACACTTTTTTTTATTCTTATTCTTTCGTCGATTTACTGAAGTTTCACTTCTATCGTGTGTGAATCGCACACACACCTTTTTTTTTTAAAATAATTATTTATTATTTGTAAGTATTTAATTTTGTACAAACAAAAATGTATCTATGTAAGTAGTATATCAGTCAACTGATACCAATTGTACAAGTTCTGCTTAGTTTAGGTAAAGCTGTGTGTTTAGTCCGTAAATATAATTATTTCCGGGTGTTCCTACAGTGAAAACTTGGACATTAACATTATGCATTCTTAAATATTTGGAATAGATGCGAAATAATTTAGCACAAAAAACTTCCTCCTAACGTTTAAAAAACATTGTTCAGGTCATGTCTGACGATCTTACGCGAGTTTATCATTTTTACCCATTCCTAAAAGTGCACAACGCATCAAAATGTTCACTTCCAAAAACGGATCAATGCTCGGCCATCAACTAGTCCCTAGTTACTATACTAATCAGGTTTAGCTATGGAATGCCCATAGCCCTAATTGCATATTTCCATAATCAATTGACGCGAAGAAATGACCTACGATCATACTGCATCAATAAAGTCGATAGCATCAGTGAATGTCTTCCGCTGCAGTAGTCTTGATACTTGCTGATTGTGTTGCTTTATTGATTGTGTGATTGCGCGGTGTTGACATGTTGTGATATTATTATAATGTATTGTATAATGTATGTTAGATATGGATGTCGTATATAAATATGCCTGGAAGAGATCGCTGTTACGCGATAAAGTTTTTGCTTTTGTACTTCTTCCTCAAAATGTTTTATTTGTATAAATAACATTCTTCAGATTTATTGAGAATTCTTTTATTGAGAATGAAACTAATGAAAGAGGTATAAAATGTGTAGATGATAAAATTCAATAAAAACGGTGTTTCGGTGAAATTTGGTTTCAATTCAAGAAAGAAAATATTGTTTATCTTTTAATTTATATAAAATTAGAAGATAATTTTATCTTTTAATTTATTTAAAGCCTAACAGATATAAACTCCCGCACTTCCCGCACGCAGAAAGCGCATAAAATCATTAAATGGATGTACTGTAAATATATTTTATTGAATTAATGGTAATAATACGTTAATTATGTCTTTCCACCGATCAAGATCACTCGGTCGCCTCTTCCTGCGTTCATTGGCCGCGACCACTCTCAATATGTTGCATATCCATACTAACTGTTAATTTAACTGTGACTACTCGTTATTCTTTGACGACTCCATACTGACTGTAACATCAACTGTGATTAAGGTTTTGTCATACAAACTACCTTTAAATCTATGGAGCTTCCATATTCAGCGTTTTGTATTCTGTGGTATATCTATACTAACTGTTACCGCAACATGACCACCCTCAATACTTGATTCTTAATAAGTATGCTTTATTCTGTGGTATTCATAGAAACTGTTACATGAACTGTGATACAGGTTATGGTGACGTCACAGCGTTCAATGTGTTCGCGGTCCACTGTTATGCAATTATGTGGGAACTTGCAAGACAACTTTGTTTATTTTTTAGTACCATTTCCTTAGAGTCAATTAACTTGTGATAATAGTGGTTTGATAGATGATTCCATTATTTGGAGAGCTTTCTGACATGTTTTGTAGAATTTAGCTACGCACTAATGAGTAGTTTTGGAAACTGAAAATGCTACATAGTGTTGGTTTTTAATCGACGAATATCAAATTATAAACATTTTGTCAGTTACCAGATATTTTGGTTGGATATGTTTTTATCAATATTCATTTATACATTTATTACTTTGCTTAACTTTGACTTTCACGTAAATATAGTGTGCCTAGCGATCTTATGTCGATCTAATTGACATAATATGATTAGGACTATAGCCTTATGATGTTATGTCAATTAGAGGTTCCTGAAAAGTCAGTTTAATTTGAAATTTGCGGTTTTAATGTGTTTGATTATTATTTCCGTGTAATTAAAATGTACCCTAATGTTTTACTTTTAGTTATATATAAACTTTGAGCGCTTTGTACAATCTGTAAGCCCTCTCAATAAATCAAATAAATGAATGATAGAGAGAGTATCAGTTAGTAAAAACACTTCACCAAGACAATTACAATGTCGAAGTTCAATTATCTTCGTTCACGCCTTCGCAACAACTTCCGACTTAGAGAGTACATGAGAAAGGAATATTCGATCGCCCTTAACGGTTATACGATAATTTGCATGCCACAATGCATTGGATGGCGATTCTCAAGGAAGTAATAATATTATAGAAGAATTAGCAGCGTTTTCTATGAGCGATAAACGTTGCGTGATGTGTTTAACTGTAATGACTATATTTATTTACTCGCTGCTTGTAAGGTATCATGGTAACTGAGTTGGATGTATTGTTCTTGAGTTTTTTCCATCTGAACGACCGGAGCTGATGAACCCGGCCAAGTGAGATTTACCTGAAGGTGGAAATTGATTCCCGGTGATCCGAATATATAGAAGGAAATAGAACTCGTAGTTGCATGTGTATACATTGAAGCGATGACGTAGTGGCGAGGTTGGTTTAGCGGTCAAAACGTCCATGCGTATAATGGAATACGTGGGTACGAGTCCCGCATCTCGCTGGTAAGTTACGTTACTTCTTCCTAATTTTTACTGCAAAATCTTTTTTTATTATATTTTCAACCTACATATAAATGAGGTTTATCACTTTGTAAAAAACATAAAGGCATATATCGAAGGAACATTAATTAAAAATGATTTGTGCCCGTTTTAAAGCGTTTCAAACAATTCTTAAATGTTAATATTTTTTAA
This sequence comes from Gymnoscelis rufifasciata, assembly GCA_929108375.1. NCBI lineage: Eukaryota > Metazoa > Arthropoda > Insecta > Lepidoptera > Geometridae > Gymnoscelis > Gymnoscelis rufifasciata. Next base: position 3,783,735 of record OV815314.1, on the reverse strand, counting down.
AAAAAGAGAGAAAAAGAAATTTTATTTGGATAAGGAATTTTCACTTGGGGCCTGTTTTACCAGCTCCGAGTTAAATAAGATAAAAGTTAAAATATAGTGCTGTTTCGCTCACAAATGACTGACATAATTAACCATTGCTTTGTTTACACGGATTATGTGAACAAGCCCTTTGGTAACTTGGTACTTTTTAAACGTTGGTGAAAACGGGCATTGGAATAAGATATTTCACTTAAATATTGGAAAAGAGATAATATTATTTGTTATTTTTTGTGCAGAAAAAGATTGAGACACAGGTGTGTAACCTTTGCACACAGGTTACGGATGTGAAAATTAAAATAGTTTAAGCTAAAAAGTGAGATTTATCACTTATTAAAAACATTAAGAAATATATGTTCCTCTCTTTGAATAATGCAGTGACTGTGTGGGATCAATGAATTTATTCAAGCCATCATGATGGATAATACTCGACACACGACTTGCCCACGGGCGCTGGGCGGATATGCCTTCAGAAACGGCAATCTCTCGGTGGGTGATAGAATGTCTTCTGGTATCCTTATTCCATATATTTGGATGTTTATCCCTATACATATAAATATGAAAAGGACCTCCCAAGATTGTAAGACATTTTGGTTAAGATCGCTTTGCATTACCATGGAAATGTGGCTCATTCGTCTATAATTTATCGAGAATATATCGGATTTTTAAACACATTACCACTCCTTTGCGTTGCGCAGTCGGGTAAAAAGGGCTTTGTCTGTCAATTAAACTGTTAACCAAATCGCTGCAGCTTCAAATCAACCGTGATGGTCGACATGGCGCATGTTACTGTGCAGAATCGAGAAACACAAAAGTCTATCAATTTTATAAATCTAAAGTAATGGTCATTTATCCTATTTCTATTTAAAGCTGTGGCAGTGACGATCATATCAAACGACTCGATTTTAATTAACTCCGCGTCCGACTTTCATTCCAATAGGCTCCAGCTTATATCCGCTAAGCCCATATCTAACTATTAGCTCAGATATCAATTAAAACTCGTCTCGACCATTCCCTTGCAAAGTGTTTATCAGTTATCAAGTATTTACGATATCATATATGTCGGCTTCTGTTAGTTTAACGGGTTCATATAACGGTTTCGGACACTTTATCCAGAATAGCCAATGATCTGGGGAGTACATCGTAAAGAGCTTCTTTATGACTGTTTTCTTAGAAAACTCCTTAGGAATTCATCAGAGATAAATGTATGTTAACTTATTAGGGAGCTTGGGAAAGGGAACGATTGTGTAGCTTTAGCGCTTCAACACTCGTTGCTGCACCGCCACCGCGCCGCGGGAAGTCCGCTGCCGCGCCTCCACCGCGCCCCCGCCGCTTTTCCCTCTTAGCTATTCCCAACTAGCAATGTTACTTGTAATGTTCTTCGTTACTGGCAATGTATGACTAACAGTGGACCGGTAAAATTATGCATTTACGGCGCGGTTGCGACATCGTGCGCAGGAGCGCTTATTTGGGTTGTACTTGAGATTAATGCAATGGTTTTAATTGCCATGATAGACTATTATAGTACTTTATGCTACCATGGAATGCAATGTAGGAGATCTGTTTTGTTTCACCAGTTTTCTAATATATTAGATTGATGCTATTTTCAATACATTTAATTAAAAACGATCCTTACTCACTCACTCTAAGTCATCAAACGTTGACAATATAAGTTAAAAATCTCTTGCACCTTATTACTCAGAACAAACAATAATTGGCTAAAATTGTTTTAAAGTGTTTGTTGATACATCTATATTGCATGTATAATTTTAGTATCACAAACTAACATATACATATTTATTTTTATATGTAACAATACATAAGTGCGAGTTAAATTGTAAGTCCAAGCTAACAGATAACAAACCTCATGAACCTACACGTATACGGATCCTGCTATACCTGATATTTGAATTCTAAATGTCCTTATTCAGACAACGGCGCGGTCCGCCTCAACCGGTCCCTTAATATCTACATTTTGCGTTAGATCTCTGCCCCGTGGCTTGTCTTGGCCTGTGGGTAATTTTTCCATTGTAACTAATATGTCTTGAAAAACATATATTACTAGCGGCCCGCCCCGGCGTCGCACGGGTATAAAATTATCCCGGAAATTATTCGAATTTTTCTCGCCGTTAAAACCATCCTATCTCTCAAGTTGGTTAGAACTGCACATGGTGTGCGAATTTTATTATAATCGGTTAAGTGGTTTAGGAGTCCATTGAGGACAAACATTTTGACACGAGATTTATATATATTAAGATTACATATTATAGTGGTACCAAAATTTTGGCATACCTACTCGTACTAGTCCTCTACACAAAAAACATGATGTTACGGCCAAACCAAAACTTCCCAACCAAACTTCTAAGTTTTACGGTTTCTGAGATATTTGGGTTTAAAACTATAAAAAATCGGCTCCTTTCCTTTTGAAATAACATGCATTTTATCACTGGCGATCAGCAACAACATCACGTTTTTTTTTAAATGGCGGACTAGGTTGCCAGACTCCAAAAAAATTTGTATGAGATTTAAATATTAATTGTATATAAACTTTTAAGCACGTTAAACAAACAAACACTTGCCTCTCTATTAGATTTGTTGCACAGAACTGGTTCCTGTTTACCATAACGCGTTGAAACTGTGCTTATTATGAAGAAGTGGCGATGTCAATGTAGGTGTATATTATCACGTGTACTCAGCAGTAAATTACAGAACACTTATTTGCGGCTACATTAGCGGGCGAAGATCATCTTGAACGGGTATACGCGATGTTCTTGTCTTCATTGTTGAAACACTGTGGTTTTTGAATTGGTGGATTTGTTTCCGAAAACAATGAAAATATAAAATAAAAATGGGTTGATTTCCAGAGGGCAAATCGTTTTTAATATGGCTCTTATATATATGAATAAATATAATTCGCACGACTAAAAAAAATATTGTGTCTGTCTTGATGTTTCTAGATGTTTAGACGGTACAAATTTATATGCATTAGATTCGTCTCTTAACTAGATATATCAGTAAAACTGGATGATCATATCTCAAGTTATGTGCGTGTATACACTGAAGCAAGCTTAATTATATAAAAAAAAACTTAAATTAAACTTAGAAAAATGTCGGCATAAAAGTTTCACTTACTACAAATCCGATATTAAGACCAAACCCTTTTATTCAATCTTTTCAGCACTGTATCATAATACTTATATTGAAATTTATTAAAATCCGGAACAATAAACCATGTTAAGTCCGTTAAATCAAAGTTTCTTACGATAACGTTCTCTATCACAATTCAGAAAAAAACGAGATGCTATAAAATTGAAAACCAAGTCATAAATGGCATCGTACGCATTACACTTTGCAACATAATTGCGTCCAGTAGCGGATATCCTTACTTCGCCTTTGGGTATCGCGTGTTAGATTACAGTAGTTACATTGAACATCAATTAATTTATGCGCTTTACAACTAAAAGCGGTCCTGCAGATTTATTAAAGCGCTTCGGGGTTTCTTTGAGTGTCTAGTCGGAGCATGTTTCTAGCCCTTTCAATGTCATCACGTCGGCTAAACCTATTAGTTACTGGTTCTCAGAAAGCTTACACACATAAATGTGATGAAACGCATAAATTATATTTTCTATTTCACGTTCGGTCAGTTGTTATATTTTATATGGAACTTGAAATGTAGTCTTAATACTGGAATATGAGAAGCAATTGCATAATTTTATATTTCAGAGTGGCTTTCAATGTTGTTTTCTGTATGTATTAAATTCTAGAAGCTAATAGCATTGAGAAACGGTGTGATGGAAGACAAGTTGATACCTTTTAAGTCGAGGGAAAGAAATGTGATCAGTTCTAATAATGGGCGCGATAACTGCGTTGAATTTCCTGTTTATATTTAATCAAATTTGTTTATATTTTAAACATATACGATAGCTTGATAACTTAGGATCTGTAAATAGGGTAAAATAAATAAAGCTGGCAAATAAAGCTTATTAGGTAGGTAGCTTGGAAAAGGATATTCAAAAAACAATCTTGTGTGATGTCTGCTAGTCAAATATATACACTAAACAAGTGTACACGCTACCAAAAGCGAATTCTATGGAATAGCGAACATAACCTCAGAAATTTATGCCCGAAAGCTTTAAGGAATCCTAATTTAATTATTGTAAGTATTTTAACTTCACTCTCTGTCGCTTCCGCTTTAATCTGCAATAAAACTAGCTCGTGATCGTTTTAATTTTATCTCTCTGCTTTGGCGTAATATTCACATTTTAACATATCTTATTATCGAGAACATCGTAAAACATCTGTTTCTTGCTAATATTCGCTGCTTTCCTTTATTGATATTGGCGTTTCCAAAGAGATAGATAGAAGTACTTTATGTTATCTTATTTTTATAGAATTTTACTTTTAAATACACGTATAAATGTTACGACCTTCGACGATTATTTTTAACGAATTAATATAGAGAAACGTCTGCTTTTCTTTAGCAGAGCTATGATATAATATAATCATAAGTTAAAAATAAACTGTATTATCTGATAATGGTAACATAATCAAAATCACTCAAAGATATAAAATAGTTTTGTATACGTAAGCTAAAAACCGATATCAAGAATATGCAAAAGACGGTTTCGCTGCATGAACATATTGTGACTAAAGGCGCAATAAAACTATTAGGTTACAAGACAAGGTTCGTTGTTTCTTTCTTATATAGTTGATATCGTTACTTGTTCTATATTTTGTACTGACAAAGAATATCCAATGTATTATGAAACATTAATGTCCAAAGTTTAAGATGAAGCCGCCGCAATGGCACGCGCAGTACTTATGATTCAGACTAAAGCTTAAACTTAATTGTTTTTGAGTTTTACAGATAGCTTCTCGTGATACATGCATACGTCCCGTATAACAAAGTCTCAGTTCATTCAATGCTACAGATATCACAAAAACTACCAGGAAATCTCGAGAATCTAAAATGAACAATAGAAAATTCTAAAAATAAACGGCAAAATCGTGAAGATTTCAAATACTTCGGAATACGGACGTTGCATCGTGAGCAGATAAGATCTGAGAAGCGTATGCCTTCTGTTTAGAAATACTATTTTCATCGACTTATTACTTGGAAGAAAAGGTGGGGGGTCATGCTTGGGCTATGTGGTTGTGCTTTCATACTTGAACGAAGCCGAGAGGACACAAAAGCAAAGATAAACGATAAATAAAGTTCGATTTTGTCTGAAGATTGAATAAATTATCCAATAAAGATTTTAAATTCAAAATAATAATATTATCTCTCTCTCTTCACCCGTTGAAGAGACTTTAATTACTAGTTGCATTCGAGCGTCCCTGATAGAATTAAATTTTATTAATTTAATTCTATATTATATTCGCCTAGGGCTGAATATTAGTTGGCACTTTTCTATTAATAGTTCCGATATACGAAATATTATGTGTTTACTTAGCCTAGAAAATTCAATGAATCGTATCAATACCGACTCCAAATGCTTAAATATACTATATTCTTTAACGTCATTATAGCATGAATTAGCATTGGCTATTACTGAATCACGTGACATGTTATAGAGAGCTGTGATGTTAATCGGCGTGGAATAATAGTGAATTATGAGTGGTTCTGTACTAATCATGGTAAGTTAGTTAGTTAGTTAGGGGGGCCCTGTGTTTTCGCACTTAGACTCAAGGTGGTCCATTGTGCGTGGAGTGGGGCGCTAGTGTAACCAGCCCAACTCCGACCAAAAGCACAGAAGTTTCCTGGGGTCTTCACAGGCTTCTCGGAGTGACCTTGGGTTCTTAAGGATTTCACGTCGCTGTGCTGTTACTCCCTCGCATTCCAGGATAACGTGGGCAGCTGTTTCGTCTTTGTTGAGGCATCCTCTGCAAAGTGAACTGTCCGTGGATCCCATGTTATAGAGGTATTTGTTGAGGGTGATGTGTGTGGTAGTTCCTATCAGGACTCGAAGGTTCTTTTAAGGTTTAATAGGCGTTTAGATTGCCTTGAGTTGAGGTCTGGCATTGCTACAATAATTGTTTTTACTAATCATGGTTCTCTATTATATTTACTTAACACTAGAATAACAAAACAGTGTGTCTGGCGGCCGTATGCGCCAAACTAGTCGAAATTGAAGTTTAACGCGTATTTGACAGATATTGGCAGGTCAACGTAAAGAAGCCTCAGAATTACGAAGTTCCATTCTACTAACAAAAAAGCTAAGCTGCGCGGATAAGTTTAAAGTTGTCATTAAAAATCAGTTTCCGCGTTGCAGAATATAGTGGTTATTTATAGGTTCTAACTGTTGATATATAAATCAATCAACAATAACAAAAAACCAAAAGTCATACATACAAAACTTTCACATTTTTGTAATGTCAACTTTAAGGTATTATTTATCCTACTTAAAGTAGAGAAAACTTTATAGTGGGACCCTAAAACAGGCTCAACGTAGTAATACATGAACACTTAAGCACGTTTTTAAACATTAAATTGTATAGTCCGGGTAAGTAGCTATTATGTAATTCAGATGGTCGGTCGGTTTCTATTAAGGTATTAACTCTCTGAGGCTATAAAACAGGATTATTTAAAGCTTGTAATGCTTTGTAATCATTACCTTTAGTCGGCTATTCACATGCCTGCAGGGAAATTATGGCAATAGCGGGATGACCCTAGATTGCTACCTAAGTTGTGAAGTGTAGGCAAACAGTTTCCTAGGTCTGCCCGGCAGTCCAATGCCCTTGGTCTCTTTATTTTAACGTTTCCGTGTGTTTCAAAGAAATTGTCACAAACATGCCGTTTCATCATCATCACCCTATTAACGTTGGGAACTGCTGGGATACAGGGACTTCTCTCTTGACGAGAGAGATTAGGCCTTAATTCACCACGCTGGCCAAGTGCGGGTTGTTGAATGTCACATGTCCTTCAAACTCTTTTTTAAAGTTCTCAGAACATGCCGGTTTCCTCACGATGTTTGCCTTCACGAAGAAGAAAAATCCAGAGGTGGCCTGGCAGGGCAGGGCTAACATGCCGTTTCGTTCCATTTATTTCAAAATATACTAGCAGCGACGCGACCGATATGACGTAAAAATGGGTCGCCTCGCGAAGCACTAGCTCAGTGCTGGTTAAAATGCACTTCATTTTAACACCCTTAGTTGTCCCTGCGGCAGGCCTGTGTGGCTTAATAAATAAAGCTTTGAAGTTTAAAAACTGAACTTTTAAATATGATACATGTTCACATTTATTTTACCTATAAATGTTAACTACATTTGCCTAGAGACCATTCACCGACTCTTTAATATAAAAGAAATAAATAAATAAATATTTCCAGACAATTCACACAACAATATCTAGCCCCGTGGTAAGCTCTAAGTTTGTGTTACAGGTACTAGATATCTGATATACTTAATATAATAGTCATACAGATATAGATATTTTTTATTATACATATTGAACACCCAGTATATTATATATATATATATTTGTTCATTAAACATTATACCAACATATAACTCAGGCCCTATGGTTTTAAGACATTATACGTATGTCTGATTTGACGTACAATATCTTAATGCAATTTTTATAACGTTGTGATCCAAAATAAATTCTCGTGTCTAAAATTCATTGAAATTTATTATACTATGTAATGCCTTATTAATTCGTTATTTAGCCAATTTGCCAAAATAATTCGGACTGCTGTAACTGTTTGGTACTAATTAATAATCCAATCCGCTAATTATCTCGATTCGTGCGTGAAGCTGAAACCTAATTCCGTTCTAAATTGTGAATTGAAACTGATTTACAAGCTTTCCGTAACGCGAGTTTGTTCTCGAATGAGTATTTAAGGTACTTTGGCATATTTTTCCACTGTTTAAAGTCCATTATTATCAAACGAGACTCAAATGATATTTTATTCATGAAATCTTTTTATCGAATTTTGTGTAAATATAGTTTGAAATGTGTGTGTTGAAGACTAAAGTGCTTCGTTAGGTTTCAGCTTCAAACAGACAAAAATTTACTAATAAATTATCGTCAAATACCATACCAAAATGAGATCGAGTTTCTATTCACTTCTTTGAAGTTTAAAAGTGAAGCGACCAGTTTTCACATAAAATTCATTTCCTATTTATCTATAAGAAACTAAGAACTAAGATTAAGAATATGTCAGTTTTTTGTCACTTGACCAAATATTGTGTAACAATTAGTAGAAATAAATTATTTCGATATGATAGTTTTAACCGTTAACAGTTCTTAAATTATTTGTCGAGCGTCAGGAGCGAGTGAGCTAAGCCGGACCGAGAAATATGTAAACACGGCCAATAAAAAAAGTAGCAAACTCCGCAAAGTCTAACACGAAAAGATCGTGACTGTTGTGGCGCTATTTAATCTTGAAATCCTTTATTCTGCCTAGAATGAGCTTAGGGACTCAGTGGTAACATTCCCTTAATAAGAATGTGTCAGAAAATAACTTCTTTGAATTGCTGCTTGCCGCCATGCTTTTTTGCGTGTCCTATTGGTATAAATTAATAACCAAGATTTGGTTGGAAAATAATTGCTTCACATAATGTATATTAAATAAAAAATTGGTTTGAGAAATGTCATAAATTTTTATGTGAATTGATGATGAGTTTCAATGATATTTTTTGTTTGTCTTAAGCTTAGTATAGATTTGGTAAAAGTGGATGAAGGACAGTATGAGTCACGATTACATACAAAAAAGAGATAATTGTACTCCAACGCCTGTCTCATAGAAAGTGTTTGTACTTGCATTATAAATGTACGCTCAGATATCGCAGTCCCTTTCTAGAATTTACACAGAAAATCGAAAGCAAACGATGAAAGCGACCGACTAAAGTGGGTTTCCGATGAAAGTCGCCGTAATAGGAACGGCTGGTAGCGCTACAAATTGATAGAACTCCTTTGTGTCCTGGTAAATGTTGACTCTAATGAGTCGTTAATATCCGCAGTATTCAATAGCCAACGTAGGATGCCGCGATAAGAATGCACTAGGCACTGTATTCCTCGGCCCACGCACCGCTCTCCTGCGATAGCTCCGAGATAACTCCACACTATCGCGAATCAATCTATAATATGCCAACATATTCTTCGCATACCTCAACTTCCTTGGCATAACATATCCGTACCTACCCATAACTGTTCTTTTGTAACTTCCGTGAGAATTAAACCTAAAATTTGACAAAGCTAGTATAAATCTTCGCGAAACCTGTGTGCAAGCTTTCGGGATTGTATCGTTTAAAACAATGCGAATTGTATACGATGCACAGATACATCTGAGCACGAGAATCAGGATTGTTCTATTTGTTGTGCATTAGCTATCTCAATGTAAATATTCAGCGGCACGTGCCTCGATCGCGCGATAAAAGGGGCTCGTATCTTCGCCTTATCCTGACAATATTTGCGACGTCCAACGCCTCTTTCATTAGCCCGCCGGGTTCCGGTAATGAATACATTGTACAGAGACAGCGGCTCGTAAACACTCCAGATTAATCAGCCCTTAGGTGCGTGCTTTATAAACAGTATATAGTCCTTTCAATCGACTACCATTGGCCAATCGATTAGATTTATTCGATTTGTTCGGTGTTTAAAATCTTTATTGCTTAAGGGAATCCATTTGCGTTTCATTTATAATTAATTGCTATTTTATATCCAAGAAAGTTCTTTCGATTTCGATAAAGGCTACCTTTAGCACCGAATTATCTTATAGGCCTTCAAATGGTTAAAACAAGCTGGGTTTTGAAAACCTTTGACTTGCATGGAAATACAGTTTGGTGAGGAAAAAAAAAAAGTTCATAACTACTATAAAACAGTATTTACAATACCAACCATACGGAAAACATAATTACCATAAACAGAAAAAAAATGCCTGTACCTGATCTGTATCTGCTTTTACTTTTTAAAGTTATTGAGGCATAATTGCTCCGAACTAAACCGTGAGAAATTTTAATTTTCTTAATTAGCCTTGTATATGACAGTTGAAGCTCTACGTGACTCAAATATCGCGATAACATCTGTTACCGTTTATATTTTTGCCCCGAAACGGGTTAAGGCCACGACAATGAAGTTCCCGTTTTGAGATACGGTTATCACACTCTACGAATTCAGTTCTTGCCCCACCCATTGTCTGCTAAGTTTACAGATTGTCATTAACGGGGACTGGGTGCTTATGCAACTCATCGTGCGACAATCATAGCGCACTTTGAACTTTTTTAGCCTTCGTCTTCTGGAATTTTGTGTCAGCTATCGGTAAAGTGCCGTGATTGGCGCCATGTTATAAACAAGGCAGCAAATATCAATCGTGGCTTGTGGTTTTTCTGGGGTATTGAACTAGGAATAGTCGCCGACATATCAATCCATTAAACACTGGCTGCTAACTGCTTTCAACTACAGATTTAAGGACCACGTCTCACCGATAACGAAAATGAACCGCCTCTGTTTTAATGCTTGATTTTATTCTATCATGGGGAATTCTCTAACGAAATTCTTGTATCCAGCGTTCGGTAATGGTCGCGCATCGCTTACGTGCCTTTTGTCGGAAAACGGCGCAGTTTCTCGGTTGTTTATGCAGCTCGCCTGAAGGCTTTACGGCTTGTCTTGGTTCACGGAAGGTTAGCTTTCCACGTTTTAGGCGCCGACTGCCGTCTTGCTTAAATGTCAAACATGATTTTGCTTTTAATTCGCCTATATTCACGTAGTAAATAGCTTTATTTTATGGGCATGGGGAACATAAAGATACTATCCATCATTTTAGTTCATTAAAGGATTATGCGTGTCCAATTTACTTATTACAACTTTTACGATGTGTTACATTAAAAGGCTTAATTTTATGATGTTTTAAAGCGCGGTGAGCTACTAACATCAGTGTTGTTTGAATTCCCTTTATAGTTTAATAACAGTAACGCAGAATGAATAGCTTTTTTAAATACTTAACAACAACTATAAACAATGCCCTGTCTGGTAGTCAGCTATATCGTATAATCAGTTACGTTTTGTTCATTGTTGTTTTGTTCATTAGAAACAAAATACCAGACTAGGAACTTTTTTTATTACATAAATTGTAGATCATACAATATCCTATTCCTCGACGGGAATCTGACGCGCTGCTTCCTTCGCCATACACACACATACATATAATACAAAGAGACAATGTTTCGAGCGCTTGCAAAATTCCATTTAGTAGAAAT